>CM053400.1:175612011-175702091 GCA_028644305.1 Xerus rutilus
TTTTCTTGGTTGGAAGGCTCTTGATGGCCTCTTCTATTTCCTTGCATGTAATTGATCTGTTTAAGTCATGAATGACCTCCTGGTTCAGTTTGGGTAGGTCATATGTGTCTAGGAATTTGTCGGTGTCTTCAGGGTTTTCTATTTTACTGGAATATAAGTTTTCAAAATAGTTTCTGATTATCCTCTGTATTTCAGCAGGCTCTGTCGTGATGTTTCCTTTTTCATTGCAAATTTTGGTAATTTGGGTTTTCTCTCCTTTTTGTTAGGGTGGCTAAGGGTTTGTCGATTTTATTTATTTTTTTGAAGAACCAGCTTTTTGTTTTATCAATTTTTTGGATTGTTGAGTTTCAATTTCATTAATTTCAGCTCTAATTCTAATCATTTCCTGTATTCTTCTTCTTTTGGTGTTGCTTTGTTCTTCTTTTTCTAGGGCTTTGAGTTGTAGTGTCAACTCATTGATTTGCTGATTATTAGCTCTTTGAATATATGAGCTTAGTGCTATGAATTTTCCACTTAGCATTGCCTTCATAGTGTCCCAGAGATTTTGGTATGTTGTATGAGTTCTCATTTACCTCCAAGAATTTTTTAATCTCTTCCCTGATGTCTTCAGTTACCCATTCATTGTTCAATAGCAAATTATTGAGTCTCCAGTTGTTATAGTGGCTTCTTTTTTTTTTTAAATATTTTTTCAGTTGTAGATAGACACAATATCTTTATTTTATATTTTTTTTATGTGGTGCTGAGGATCAAACCCAGTGCCTCACGCATGCGAGGCAAGCGCTTTACCACTGAGCCACAGTCCCAGCCCCGTGGCTTCTTTTTTTAACGCTATCATTGATTTCAAGTTTCAGTCCATTGTGGTCAGATAGAATGCAGGATAGTATATCTATTTTTTTGTATTTACTAAGACTTGATTTGTGGTATAGCATATGATCTATTTTGGAGAAGGAGCCATGCACTGCTGAGAAAAACGTGTATTTGCTTGTTGAAGGATGGAATATTCTATATATATCTGTTAAGTCTAGATCATTGATTGTTCTATTAAGTCTTGTAGATTCTTTGTTTAGTTTTTGTTTAGATCTGTCCAGTGGTGAGAGAGTTGTGTTAAAGTCCCCCAGCACTATTGTGTTCGGATCTATTTGGTTTTTGAATTTGAGAAGGGTTTGTTTGACGAACATGGCTGCCCCATTGTTTGGGGCATATATATTTAAGATTGTTATGTCTTGTTGATGTATGATTCCCTTAAGTAGTATGAAATGACCTTCGTTATCCCTTTTCACTAACTTTGATTTGAAGTCTACTTTATCTGAGACTAGGATGGAAACTCCTGCTTGTTTATGCAGTCCATGAGAGTGATAAGTTTTTTTTCCATCCTTTCACCTTCAATATGTGAGAATCTCTTTCCATGAGATGAGTCTCTTGTAGGCAGCATATTGTTGGGTCTTTTTTTAAAAATCCAATCTGCCAATCTGTGTCTCTGAATTGCTGAGTTTAGGCCATTGACATTCAATGTTACTATGGAGACATAGTTTGTATTTCCAGACATTTTGGTTTATTCTTGGTTTTTAACTTGACTTGGTTTCTCTTTTGATTAGCCTTTAGTGTAGCTCCTCCCTCTGTAGGTTTTCATTGCTGTTTAGCATTTCCTCCTCATGGAATATTTTAGCAAGAATGTTCTGTAGTGCCGGTTTTCTTGCTGTGAATTCTTTTAGTTTTTGTTTATCTTGGAAGGTTTTTATTTCGTCATCAAATCTAAAACTTAATTTTGCTGGATATAAGATTCTTGGTTGGCATCCACTGTCTTTTAGCGCTTGGTATATGCTTTGCCATGATCTTCTTGCTCTCAGGGTCTGGGTTGAGAAGTCTGCAGTGATCCTAATTGGCTTTCCCCTGTATGTAATCTTATTCCTTTCTCTTGTGGCTTTTAAGATTCTCTCCTTGATCTGAATATTCGGCATTTTCATTATGATGTGTCTTGGTGTAGGTCTGTTGTGGTTTTGAACATTTGGTGTTCTGTATGCCTCTTGAATTTGATTATCCAATTCTTCATATTTGGAAAGTTTTCTAATACTATTTCATTGAATAGGTTGTTCATTCCTTTGGTTTGGAATTCTATACCTTCCTCTACCCCAAACATTCTTAAGTTTGGTCTTTTGATGTGATCCCATAGATCTTGGATGTTTTGTTCATGGTTTCTTACCATCTTCACTGTGTGGTCAACTCTGTTCTCAAGGTTAAATATTTTATCTTCATTGTCTGAGGTTCTGTCTTCCAAATGGTCTAATCTGTTGGTGATGCTCTCCATTGAGTTTTTGATTAGGTTTATTTCTTTCATTTCAAGGATTTCTGTTTGGTTCCTTTTCAGGATCTCTATCTCCTTATTAAAGTGACCTTTTACTTCCTGTAATTGCCTAAGCATCTCTGTTTTGAAGTGATCTTTTACTTCCTGAATTTGTCTGTGCATCTCTTTATCAAAATGATCTTTTGCTGACTGGGCTTGCTCTCTGATATCATTCTTTAAGTCACAGAACATTTTGATTACATCCTGAATTCATGTTCTGTCATTCCTTCTGCTGAACTGACCATGGATTCTAATATTGAAGAATCTTGGTTTGAGTCATTTTCTTCCCTTGTTTTTTCATGTTTGTGTGTCTTTCCTTCTAGCTCTGTTGATCCAAGTTATTGCAGTTTTTACTCCTGTATGTGTATAGTTTCGCTGCAGGGTTTCAATACCGCTCTTTTAAAGGGGGGATCAATATTTGTTGATCACAATACAAGCAATATATAGTTTCAAACCAAGTAGTTCCTAATAGTTCCTAAATACATTTACAATTTAGTCATGATATACAACAATTATGGGTTCCTTAACAATCTATTATGTAAACAATAAGTTTGCACAGGGGTCTATAGTTACTGTTGGTGTGCTAGGGAACCTTGAGTGTGGGGTGTATGATAGGTTGTTGGGTTAGTAGGAAGTGAGGATATGGTTATTAGATCTTAGAATGCATGCAAAATGAATCCAAGAGAGGCTGACTAGTAGTTGAGAGGGCGACAGTGAGCTGGGGAAGACCGGTAGGGAGGAAGAGATGTAGGGTACAGCAGGCAACAATAGCAAGAAAAATAAAACTTATGTAAGTGGTAGAAACAGGACTATCTAGTATCCCTCCAGTATTTGGTTCAGGAGTCCCAATCTACTATATCCCACTGTAAAACAAATCTTTGGATTCACAACTGTTGGGGATTAGAGGGTAGGAGAAGAGTGGGGGAGAAACGAGGGGAGGATAGAGAAAGGAAAGAACAGAAATAAAGCAAAAAGATTAAACAATAGAAATATTAGGAGAAAAAGATAAAGGATAAAATGCAAAGTGAGAGTGGAAGAGCATAGAAGGAAAAAAGGGAAGAAGTAAAAAGAGAAAAAACAAAAACAAACAAAAAACAAACAATATAAAAAAACAGTCTCAAGGTGAATAGACAGGTATGTTTCCTTTCACCTCCAGTAGGTGGCGTTGTTCGTTGCTTGCTGGACTTACTCCTCTGGTGTTTTGTGTGTGAGCTTCCCAACCTGGTTAATTTCTGGGTCGCTGGTGAAGCCGTGCGTGGAAGATTATAGAGTTGTTTTCCAATGTCCTCCTTTGACTAGGCTCCCCGAGGCTCGCAGTAGCAGTCTCCAATCTCCTGTTGTCTGGGCCCCCGTGGAAGTTCCTTTTAGCAGATCTGCTCCCTCCGCTGCTTTGTTCGTCGGGCTCTCTGGAACGGAACTGGGGCGGACCCAGGCTTCCCTTGTGGAGCTGCCTTCGCTGGCGCGCTCCCCAGTGGCTGACGGCTGGGGCCGTGGGTCCACGCGAGCTTGCTGTGGATCCTGTGTGGTTGGTTGGGCTCTGGAGCCAGGTTTCTCGAGTAAACGCAGCTCCTGCCCAAGGCAAGCCCTGCCAAGCCGCGGCCGCTTTCGGCCACTGCGGCTGGAAATGCGCTGTGGCGATTGTCCGCTTGCGCTGCTTACACGCAAAAGTGAAATTTCCTGTGATGATGGCTATATGTTGCTGCTGAAAAGTTGGGTGGAAGAAATTTGTGTCGCAAAATTTTGATCTTTTGTTTGGCGAAACTGGACACTGCATCTCTCTAAGCTGCCGTCTTGCCCTGCCTCCAACACGTTGCTTCTTAATGTCATCCAACTAAGTCCGAGTTCTTTGGAAAGACCTCAGGCTCCACAGAGGCCTGGTCTGAATCTACTTGCTATGACTTGGATGTGGTTTGTCTCCAGAGGTTCAGGTACGGGAAGCTTGGACCTCAGGAAGTGCTGAGAGGCAGTGGAACCTTTGGGTGGATAGTGAGGAGTTAATCCATCCTGTAGACCCAACCCACCAGGAAGCCAGCACTGATCCTATCAGGAGAGATGACCCCATCACCTTCCAATATAGTTTCATTGGGGAATTGTGCCTCAATATAGGTTTTACTGGGGACAAACTGCATTCAAACCTCAGAAGCTATTCTGCTGGCATTTCCTGACAGGTGATGCCTCTGTGACTACCTCAGTCTACCAGAGATGCTCCAATAACATTGACTCTCCAAAACAAATGTGTGGGTGATTCTGGCTCCTATTCTCCCTTGAAAGACGCTCCTTAGTCTTTTATTCTTGAATGTTTGTATTAGTGCATTACAGTTACATGTGGCAGTGGGGTTCATCTTGACCTACTCATAAACCCAAATGATGTGGTTTACTCCATTTCAATCCCTAGCCCTCTCTTCCCTCCCACCACCCTGCCCCTGACTCCCTTCTTTGATTCTTTGGTCTTCCTTCTGTTGTCCCCTCCGCCCCCCAAGTCTTTTTGCGAATGTACATCTCTGTCTGTCTTAGGAGGAGGGGCACTTGGTGGTGCCATCAAGAGACATGACCTCTGTGATGGCATATTCTCCCTCCAGGGACGTATTTACTTTACAAAGAGGGGCCACAGGAAGGATAGTTTGCAGAACAAAAAGGACTTGCTTCATGCTGGTTTTAACTCCACCTAGACCTGGGCTAGGCGACTTTTTAAAATATAGCCTCTTTTTCTTTCCCAGACAGCAGGACTTCTCAAACTTCAGAGTGTTTGTGAATTGCCTGGGAATGTTAACATGCAGATTCTGATGGAGTAGGTCTAGCTGGGGCTTGAGATCATGCATGTCTGACAAGCTCCTGGGGGAAGAACTTTGCTGTCTTTCCTTGGACCAAACTTTGGGAGTCAGGGTCTGGCTCAACCAGGCATCCAGCCAAATCTTTATCTCTAGCACCTAGGATAGATCCCGGGAAACAATGGATGATGTCGCTGGATGGATTAAATAGTTCATTCACCTTAATTGTGCTGTTGACCAAAAAGCCACTGATGAGCTCTTGGTATCTGCCAAGCACTGTGATTTATGTCTACTCTCACATGTGAGGTGCTTAAAATCATCACTCCTGGGCTGGGGATATAGTTCAATGGCAGTTGGTAGAGGGCTTGTCTCGCCTGCACAAGGCCCTGAGTTCAATCCCTTGCACCACACACACACACACACACACACACACACAAAGAAAAATCACTGCTGTTTGGCAGATGAGGAAACTGGGGCTGAAAGAGCAAGCAGCTAACCTGAGGTAACAGGGTCAGCTTTACGCTTTGAATACAGCCCTTGCTTCCCTGCCACTGTGACTGACTGTTTTTAATTTTTTTTTTACTGTAGCATCTAATACCAATATAGTACCTACTCTTTTCTTAGAACTATTTTGATATCTATATTATCTAAAACTAATGTAGTTCTCTTTTGCCTTTAATATTATTAATATAACTATGCTGAGTCCTCTAAAACTAATAGCTGTTCTGTGCACTGTGACTTATTTTTAAAAGGACATATTTCCTTCTCTTTCTCTCTCCCTGCTCCTCCCTTACATCTCCCTCTCCTAATCTCAGGGGAAACAGGATTACCTTTCTTCCCCATCCTAGGCAGAATTATCTGTCCTTGAGCACACACCCAAGGGAATGAAGTGATTCAGATTTGGAGGTGACACCAGAAGATCTAAGAAATGTCACCCAAATTAATAAGTGAACTACAACTCCAGGGAACAGGTGGAATGCAGCCTTTGTATCACCTCTTCAAAAACTCCTTGTTCCCCTGATGGGCAGAATCACAGCCTCTGAAACAGGCATCCCCTGTTCTTCTCTTTTGCTGGCAAAGTAATAAAACCTCTTTTTCCTTTTTCTCAAAACTATGTCTTCATTACTAAATTGGTATTGGGGATAAGGACTGAGCTTTTGGTAACACTGGTGAGGAAGCAGCATGTGAAACCACAGTGTAGGGCCCCAGTGAGCATCTATCTTGTCCAGATGCTCTAGGGAAGGAGGTGCTGCTTGTACCTCTGTGTTCCTTCCGACTTATAGAGTAGCTTCAAGTATATTGCAGGTGATTGAAAACTTCTGTTGTTTCATTGAATTGCATTTAAGTCAATGACATGATTCTCTAAAATAGAAAGTGTTATCATTTTGCTCTACAGTGTAGATTTCCAAGAGATCAGGAGTGAAAGACCCTCTGGAACAGGGATTCTTAGCTGGAGAAACATCACGAAGTCTGAAAATCTCTTGAAATGGCAGGCAGCATCCACCAGAATCACCAAAGCCCATTGCCCGATTGTGAACTGCTGAGTATCTCAGGCCAGGCAACTTTTGTCTTCCAGGCTCCACCAGGTTCTGCCTGGGTGGTGTCTCACCTCTCAGTGTCTTCTTCACTGATTCTCTCCAGGATGCCTCTGGGGCTGGCACAGAGCAGGACTATTGAAATGTTGGTGGAATTGTTAGGGAGGCAGTGGATCTTTTTCTAAAATTCTATTCCCCACCGAAAATGAAGGTCCCTCTGCATTCTGAGCCTGTGATGACTGACAGGAAGTTGGAGTTGTCTCTGAGACTGCCACTAGGCTGTGCTATTGGTCTACCATCCCGGCCCTTGCCTCCATCTGCTGGGTGATAATGAATTATTCAAAAGGGCGATTGCTACCAACAGTTAGACTCACTGTGTATAACATCACATGAAAATGATCCACAACGAGTGGATGGGCATATAATTAGCTCATCCCCAGTCCCTGGTACCTGGGGAAGCAGATGGAACGCCACCTTGCCCACGCTCAGTCACAGGTACGCTGTGCACACCCCCCGCTGCTCGCAGGGGTAGTCCTCCCCTGCACAGGCTTCTTCACGAGGACGATGGAAAACGGTGCCCCTAACGCACACGGCACCCGTTTCCAGGCCCAGTTTTGGTTTGGCAGCATTAGATGGCAGGACTTGCAAGAGTCTCCCAGGGGGACTATGCTGGAAGTTTTTAGCTTGGCGGCACCAGCAGGAGGCAGAACTGGGGCTGCCCCTGGCTAGGCCGGAGGCCGAGAGAGTGGCCCCCGAGGCTGCTCCCAGCTTCCTCCCTGGCCAGTCAGGTGCTGCTGTCCTGCTAGCAGAGCCGTCCTCAGCCTCTTGCTCTCAGCTGCCTCTAGGCGGCGGCATGTGTGAGGGAAAGAGCTCTGGCACCTGGCTCGGGCCACGGCTGCGGCCAGTGCTGGCTCTGCCTAGAGCTTCCACGGTGTGGCTTCAGTCCTGTCCCTTCCTGAGCCAAGGGCTCCATTTTCTCCTCTGAAAAATGGGGGCCGGAATAGCTGCTCTACAGGGTGTCTTACGGCTCTTCACATAATGTGGCGGGAGGACAAGGGAAACCTAGGCTCTAGGTCTTTATTTGCTTTGTGGTCTTGGACAAATCTCTTAACCTCTTTGGGCCTGAAATGGCTGATTTTTAAAAACACAAGATTGGAGCAGAAGATGCTTTTCTTAGACCATTTGAGCTTCTGGAACAAAATATCTTAGACTGGGTAATTTACAAATGGTAAGAATTTATTCCTCACAGGGACTGGGAGGTCCAGGGTGGAGGCACGGTGTGTTCCCTGCCTGCAGGGGCTTGCTTTCTGCTTTGCAGCTGGCCCCTCTTGCAACATCCTTACCAGCTGTGTGTGGGGTGAACAGCTCCCTTGCACCTCCTCTGAAAGGGCACCGATTCCATTCGTGAGGGTACTACCCTCAGCAGTTAATCAGCCCCTAAAGGCCCCACTTCTGGATACTATGACTTGGCAATTAGGTTTCAACACAGTAATTTTGCAGAGACAAAAACTGAGATCCAGAAATGCCCGAGGTCGTCTTCCATTCTGCTCTCCATCCTCTCCTGTGTTCTTCCCTGCACGGCCTCACCTGGCAAATCATCAGGCAAACTGAAGTGCACGGAAGCAGGTGTGAGGGTGGCCGGTGAGGACGGCCTGGACCGTTGGTCTAGGGTAAGTCACTCCTTACCAGGGGACAGAAATACCCACAGTCCCTTCTGTCCCTGCTGAGTTACTGCTGCAGCTCAGAGACCTCCACTCATCTTCTCTAATTCCCTAACCAAGGTCAAGTCCTTTTGATTCTGTGCTTGCTCATTGCTCCTCAAAATGCAAAACCCACATTGCTTACACGTTTATCTTTGAATTGGGTCTTATTTTTCCCTGTTTTATTGCTTTTGGAGCACATCATAGATAAAACTTTATGTTGTGATTATCAGAACATGCCTCTTCCTCTATCTGTAAAGCAGACATCTGTAATGGGACTGTCAATAATTCCCACACTCTCAGCTGCTAACACAGTGTCTGACACTTGGTAATAACTTGAAGAGGTTTTTAGATGAATGAACCAGTGCGGAGAGTAGATGGGGAAAAGAAAGGAAGAATGAATGAATGAATGGACTAGAGATCTCTCATAATGAAGTTTCAAGCTCCATTACAGCATTGTGGTGGGGACAGATCATGGACCTGTGTGATGTAGTGGGCTGCCTCCTCCATAGGTACAGACCAAAATAATTCTTTTTATGCTGTCTAAACAATTGATGTCAAGGTCATACATTTGCAATCTCAGACTCAGTCTCTTTTTTTATTTTTTGATATTGTGTGTGTTCAAGTATAGACTTCATGTTCTCTTTTATTTTCCTTGAAGGTTAAACTTTTGCTTTTCATCTATAAAGATGTTTTAAAAATCCCATCTTGAAGCTTTAAAGATTTTTCTCCCAGCAGCTAGATATAGATATATAAAATCCACCCACCTTACAAATGAAAATGATTGATACACATCAAAAAAGTTATCTGCATTGGGTAATAAAACCCAGCTCTCTTTAAAAAGCTCACTCCAGGAATTTAACTGAAAAGGCAGGTTCCTGGGAAACTCAATGGCAGGGAATTTAAAAACAGGGATTGCTGAGGGTAGGCAGGAAAGTCACATTTATTAATGTTCTAGGCACTTGACATAGGATACATCCTTTAATTCTCCCACACTGCAAGGCAATTAACACTAGCCCTAATATTGTAGAGGAGGGGATTCGAGGCTCTGACATGTTGAGCAATGTGTCCAGAGTCACACCACTGGCTTCCCACTAGGTTTCTTGGATGTGACCCCTGCACATGGATGACCTCACCAGTGTGCAGCTCACTGGCAGGAGTACAACTTGACGCAGAAACCTTGTGTGTCCTTGGCTGCAGCCCTCTTTCCATCACTCCTTACCCAAGGCTGAGTGTTGGTGTGTCTTTGCCATCAATGGAGGCTGAGTGAGGGTGGGCAGCCAGGCAATTGGGTTCAAATCCCAGCTCTTCCACTTTTAAGCTGTGACATTTTGGGACAAAGAACTGTTTAGGTTTCCTCATCTGTAAAATGGGTATTAAAGTGTTGCCTATGTCATAGAATTTCTTTGAAGAGTAAATGACATAGTGAATACCAAGTCCTGAGAAATGGACCTGGATGGGAGGCGCTCAGTAGATTCTAGCCTGGTATTGAGTGAACTGTGGAGAAATTGGTGATGTTTTGACTTTTCCCCCTTTGCTTTGTGATAATCTCCTCCCAGTTGACCTCTAGCCCTGAAGTCACCTGCTCTGAATAGGAAAAAGTCCCCTCCCCTTCTTAAAGGTGTATTTCAGTCCTCTGGAGATGGTATCAATGTAGTTCTGAGCCTATGATGATGGACCAGTGATGGAGAACCTCCGTGGGAAGGCTACAGTGGCTCCCTGTGATCCTGGATCTATCTAGAAAAAAAACCAAAGAGACACTTCCCTTTCCTAAGGGCAAGGGCTTCCTTCAGGAGAGCACTTCACATCTTTGAAGACTGATCTTGCTCCAGGGGGCAGTGAACAGTGGAAGCAGGCCAGCCCTTTCCAGGTGGGGATGCGGAGTGGAGGCTGATTCTCCAGAGGGCAAAAGGACAGGAGCCCGATCCAGGAGAAGAGCTGAGATTCCTGAGCCACCAGAAAGGAGGCATGAGGATATGCAAAGAAACAAGTCTTGGAGACGGGCAGTGGAGGAGGCTGCTGGGTGGATTGACTGAGCCTCCATCCATCGAGTTGTGGGCTGTAGCTGATAAGTCTCCATGGTAAAGGTCTGCATGGTGCAGTGTTGTCCCCAACAGAACCTTTCCTTTCAAATGGACCCCCAGTACTTGGCAAGGAGGACCAGGAGCTGCCACCAAGGCAGGTGGAAAACCCGAGGCCCTTCCCTGTGTCTTTGACAGCAGAAGACTGTCTTTGCACATTTGTGCACCATTGTGTATCCGTTAACAGCATGGGATTTAGAGGTGCAAGAGCTGAGTTGAAATCTTTCTCCATCATTGCCTTAATCTTGGACCAGCTAGCTAATCAGTTTCTTCATCGATCACATGGAGATCCTAATGCTATCTTACCCAAAATGTTGTTGTAAAGATTAAATGAGTTAGCATGTTTGTAAAAGCATCTGGCACACAGTAAGTGCTCGATAATACATTAACTCTTTGCATCATTGTAGAGTCTCAAGGGAGATGGGAAGTTTCTACCTATCCATCTGAAAATGGGTATACTGCCAATCTTGGTGGTTGAGGATGACAATTTAATAATACATAGAAATATGATGTTTCTTGGAGCAGAGTGGTAGGGAAGCAGTTCATGTGTACTGCAGCTCTTCTCACCGGTGTTTGTGTGCATGTCACTTCTACAGGGCCCAGACCTCAGCCTCTGTCCTGCTCAGTTGTCATCATGGGGAAAAAGCTCAGGGCTCCTGCCTTCCTCTCCCAACCTGAGTGCTGATTGGCATCCCTTGTCTCTGGTTTCTGTCTTCCCTGCTGCCTTGGAATGTGGGTCCATGGGTTCTTTTATAAGTCCCTCTGCTAATCTTTGTGGGAAAAAAATCAGGGAGAAGGGAAATCACAGAGGTGGGTAGATGAAGAAGTTCCCAGAATCTTACAAAGTTATCTCAGACATTTTCCTAGTTTGTGGTTCTTGATTCCCTTGCTGAGCTGTTCAGAAATCTTCATGTCTTGTCTCCAGTCACCTCTTTACTGTGAATTTCCCCGTTCTCCACAACTCTAGGAGGTGTCTCAGCTACAGCACATGGAGCCCTGGTGGTTTACCCGCTGGGTCTTTGTGGTGAGGCCCAATCCCAGGGCAGCAAGGGCGAGGGTGGGTGGAGCAGGGGGAGAACACAGGCGGGGGTGGGGTGGGGTCTCTGAGTGGCCGCAGCACCACAGGAAACCACGTTGGTGTAGTCAAGCAGCATGTCCCTGTGTGCCACTCCTTGGAGGCATGTGGCATGGGGAAGAAGGGACAGAATGCACCTGCTGGCTTCTCAGCTCCTGCCTCTCATTGGTCAGCTGTCTGCCCGAAGCTGGGCTCCTCTCCACTTTCTGGGTGTGTGTTCAGCTGCTCTGGGAGCCAAGGGAGCAACCAGACCCGGTGCCTCAAGGCACAATCCTCACCTGAATCCAGATGTGGCTGGTGGCAGAGCTGGAGTCTGTTCCAGTTGAGTCTGAGCGCTGGAGTTGCCAGGGCGCCAGAGTGGGGGGGGAGGATGCAGGGGCCAGGGCTCTCCTTTAAGTGGCCAAATGCGTCCTGGGGGAGGATGGTTGGTGGGGCTGGGGGTCTGGGTGGGGGCTGCCCTCTCTAGTGACCCGGTGACTTGAGCTAACTCCACCGTGTGCCACTGCTATGCCAATCTGTGTCGTGACGTCTCCCTGCATCGGGAAGGAGTGCCACAGACCAAGCACTTAGACTCTGACACCTGCACTTTGCTCTTCTCCCAGCATCCTGCGCCAGTCAGTGGCCTTACCCTAACTTCACCTGTGGCTGAAAAAAGTAGGGGCACATCTGGAGGAGCTCTGTGACTGCTCCTTACCCCTGCGACACCCCCACCTCCCATCTCCCTTCCTGCCCTTCAGTGTTAGGAAGTATTTACATGGTGGCAGTGTCCCTAAGAATGTATGTCCCCTTCCTTCGGATCTCTTGTTGCAGTCCCCAGCTGCTCAGCTTTGGGAACCACCCCACACTGGGCTGCTTTTGGCTGCCCCCAGTCAGTGACTTAGCCCAGCATGGGTATAAATCCAGGCCCCTTCCTGCTAGATATGGGTCTCCTTTCATGGGTGGTTTTGCCATTGGCCTGGCCAAAATATTCTTCTGTTAATAATCTCTGTCCTTTGCAAGTGTCAGGACCACATGGTGGACTCCAGGTTCTGCATCTCTAATAGCATCTGCTTCTCAGACTCCAAGCTAGCACATGTGCCATGATAATTTGTACATATTTTCCAACTCTGAATTACTGTATTTTCCTGTTATTAAAAATTGTTTCATGTATTGATTTGATTTAAGGATCTGTTGTTTACTTTTGCCACATAACCTCATGCCACAGATGCCCCCAATCTCTGAAGATGTGTTTTGGGAGTGTGGTGGCCCCTTCCCCAGTGAGGGCTGGGTCCTGGGCCTGGATGCCCTGTGGTCTGGACCTTTTCCATGCCTGTCCTTTCCCTCTTCCTCGTGTCTTTCTTACTGCAGCAGCAGCAGCTCCAGGAGCTTCCTCCAAGATAAATTTTGACTGGAAATATCTGTAAATGTCTTCATTTTAATCCTTCAGTGGGAAATGGTCTGATGGTATCCGGATTCCAATTTCCTCGTAGGTGACTTCTCTCCCAATCTGGAAGTTGGAAGTTCTTATTTTAGCACATCTTAGGGTGGTGATTATTTCTTCACTGTGCTAGGTATCAATGGCTCCTTTCCATCTGAAGTTTAACATATTACAAAAAGATGAACCTTGGAGAGTCTGTCTCCTTCCCACTCTGCCTGTGACCAGGCACCTTCTCTTCCTTTCAGCTACTCCTGTACATCCTGGAGACCAGCTGTAACACTCAGGCAGCTTTGTACCCTGATGTTACATTCAACATTATGAACAGCAACTCGATCCATGGAAAAGTCTTTGCAAACATCCTTTGGACAACCTCACGGTATTCCGGTACATACATAGACCACAGAATTCACGTCAGCTCTTCACTCCTGGGGCGTTCTGGGCACTATCTGCTCTTACACTGGGAATGGGGATGTGATAAGCATGCCTGTAATTTTTGTGTATATCTGTTATTTTCTTATATTCTGTTTGCATGGTGTGTGCCCACATGGAGGCCAGTTTGGGAGTTACAAAAGATATGGTCTCATGTGCTTATTCCTTGCTCCCCAAGGATGGTTGAGGAGGAGATTCCACGTTACAGGCAGTTGAGTACAAATGCCAGGGAACATTTGGCTTCCCTTGCCCATATGCAAGGTGCAGAAATTCCCTTCCTGCAAATCCTTTTTTGCTAAAGGGAGGCTTTCCCACTCCTGCCAGGTGACATCATCTCCGGGCCCAGCTGTGCACAGAAACGCAGAGCCGGGAGCTAGAGAACATGATTTCCAATCCTTTTTTGAACTTCTAAAATGATGACAACAAAAAAACGACCCCCTTGTTCTTGGTCTACACTGGTTCCGAATGCTGAGTGCAGACAGGTTTAGCGTTCTGCTCTCTGCGAGGTCCGAGGCCCACAGGATAAGCTCCACGTGCTGTCGGCTAAATGGCTTTCCTCTTTAAAGCACTTTTCTATCTGGAAACACATCTGATGCCTGCTGCACTCTACAAGGTCTCCGAGTCAGACTTGCTGTTCTTGATGATTAAATGGTCTCAGAGGGCGTCAAGGTCACACAGGATTTTAGGGCAGATCTGGGTCTTGATCCCTGGCTTTTCAAGCCAACTGCAAGCTGATTCCAACAGCCAACATAACTGGAGTGTCTTTAGAAAACAGAAGGAGCCTTCAAAGAATCAGAAAGGTAGTTACTGGTGAAAAGACTTAGGAACTCTGGAGTTTGGAGGGACTGGTAGTGAATCCTAGCAAATCTCATCCTCTCTGAGTCCTGCGTTTCTAAGCACTGCACCATCACCTACAGTGTCACATGAATGCTGAAACACAGGAGTGTGACGATGGCAGCTACTGCTGTGCGGCAGATTTCAGAGGGTAGAGCTACTGGGGAGGGGTTTGCTCATGTGAGTGACAAGGCCTGGGTCAGAGTCCTTAGATGTGGACTGCACAGTCAGAATAGACCTCCCGGGAAAGGGCAGGGGACCTCATAGTAGCAGAGTTGGGATTAGAACCAAATTTCCATCTTTCTACCCATGATCTTTACAATGCTCCACGGAGACAGCTGGACCAGTCTTCCCCATGACCCTGTTGTGGCCAAATCCCATGGACACTGCAGGCCGCCTCATCCTCAGCCCTCAACAGGCAGTGTTTGGCCCTGTGACCATACCTGTCCTCTGCGATGCTCCCTTCCTTGGGGTTCTGCTAGGGCTTTGCAAGTTCTGGTTTTCATGTTCACTACTCAGGGCGACCTTTGCTGGGTCCCTCTTCCTCTGTCCTCCCAGGGGCTTACGGTCATGGTAACTGTCAGAATCCCTCGTGAACCCCTCCTCTTCTCACCCAGGCAGGCTGTCCAAGGATCTTGTCCACGTCTGTGGCCCTGTGCTTGCTGACTCCTGAGCTGGAGGCTTTGATCTCAGCCCTCCTAACTGCCTCCACTTTTCAGGTCTCAAACTGTCACTCCCTGAGAGGCCTTCTCTGACGTCCCTGTTGGAAGGACACTCCATCTTTTTGCAGTGCCTTCTGGTCTTGAGGGTTTATTTGGCCACACTCTTGCTTGGGACCTCTCACTAGGATGCGAACGTGGGCACACAGGCCTCATCTCCCTGTTTACTGGGTCTGGCAGAGTCCGTGGTTTATAGTTAGGTCCATGTATCTAACTCTGTCCTGGGCGACTCTGGCACCATGTGAGCTACTCTGACTCCAGTTGTGATTCTCTCTGATCCTGTCTCAGTGAGAAACACCATCACCTGCCAACTTGCCTGGGGCAGAACCTTGGGGTCACTTTTCAGCTCTTAATTCTGGTCATCCACTAGGCCTCCATCCCCTGGCAGTGCTCTCGCCTGGAGGAGGCAGTGCTGCTGCCCAAGGAGCGTTTGGGAGGACTTTTATTGGTTGTCACCAAAACTGGGGAGTAAAACCTGCAGTTGGTGGTCAGGGCCAAAAGATGCTAAATGTTCCCCAATGTATAGGATAATCCTAAGCCCAACATCCGTAGTTCTCTTGCTGGGAGGCTCTATAGGCACCCGGCACATTCCTATCTCTTGGATGGGTCCCAGCTTTCCATCTCATTGCTGTGACCACAGGTCAAGCCATCACCATCCTGGGCTGGTGTTCTAGAGGGACTGAGGGCAAAGATAGGAAACAAGGCCTTGGGTTGGTCTTAGGGAGCATGCGGCTCATGCAGTGGAGAAGAATGTTCTGGAAGAAGCATGGGAGCTGCACGGTTCCTGAGAGTGATGTTGCAGGACCTGGTGGAGCCTGGATGTGACAGTGCCTCAGAAACCCTAAACATCTTTATCTAATGGATGGATTATCATCAAACATGATGGCTAACTCAGGGTTAAAATAGTATTGCCTGTTCCGTTTACTATATTTGGGTGACACATCACCCTGAAACTTAGCAGCTTCAAATAACAACAATCATTCCTTATCTCTTATGCTTTCTGCGGGGCAGGAGTTCCAGAGCAGCCCAGCTGGGCACTTCTGCTCTAAGATCTCCAAGGCTGCTTCCAGTCCATGGTTTCTACACTTCCGCCTGGTGTCTGGGCTGGTGGAACTCAGACCAGTGCTCCTGTTACGGTTTATGTGAGGTGCCCCCCAGAAGCTCATGTGTGAGACAATGCTGGAGGGTCCAGAGGGGAAATGATTAGGTTGTGAGAGCCTAAACTAATCAGGGGATTAATCCCTGATGGGATTAACTGAGTGGCAGGTGGGGTGTGGCCGGAGGAGGTGGGCATTGGGGACGTGGCTTTGGAGTATATATTTGTATTTGGTGAGTGGAGTCTCTCTCTCAGCCTTCTGATCACCATGGGAGCTGCTTCCCTCTTCCACACTCTTCTGCCATGGTGTTCAGCCTCACCTCGAGCGCTGAGGAATGGAGCTGGCCTTCTATGGACTGTGACATCTGAAACCTCGAGCCCTTAAATAAACTTTTCCTCCTCTACAGTTGTTCTGGTCAGGTCTCTTAGTCACAACAGCAAAAAAGCTGACTGAAACAGCTCCTTAGACTTCTTTCTCTATTCCATAAAATCTCTCTGTATATCCCATCCAACATGGTGCTCTGAGCTCTAAATGGCACATCTCCTGAAAGAGATGAGAGCCAGGTGAAGAGCTTGATGTCCCAGTCCTGGACATCAGCCAGCTTCACTCCCACCACACTGTATTGGTTGAGGCAGTTGCAAAAGTCTGCCTAGCCCAGGGGAGAGAACATGGGTGCAGTGCTTGACAGAAGATTGTCACACGGTCAGAAAAGCACATGTGATGTTAGTACCAGGGATTGAACTCAGGGGTATTCAACCACTGAGCCTCATCTCGGCCCTATTTTGTGTTTTATTTAGAGACACGGTCTCACTGAGTGGCTCAGCACCTTGCTGTTGCTGAGGCTGGATTTGAACTCGCCATTCTCTGGTCTCAGCCTCCCAAAGTGCTGGGATTACAGGCATGTGCCACTGTGCATGGCTTGGTGCAACCATTTTTCTTTCTTTTTTGGTACTGGAAATTGAACTTGGGCACTCGACCACTGAGCCACACCCCTATTTTGTGTTTTATGTAGAGACAGAGTCTCACTGGGTTGCTTAGCGCCTTGCCATTGCTGAGGCTGGCTTTGAACTCGCGATTCTCCTGTCTCAGCCTCCCAAAGTGCTGGGATGACAGGCGTGTGCCACCGCGCCCAGCAGTGCAACCGTTTTTGAGAAAACGCAATGTACCACACTCCCACTTGAATTTCTGTGGGCTCTTACACCTGCATGTTCTCGAATGATTACTGGCATGGACAGGGATGTGGATGCTCGTCACACAGCTGGCAAGAGCTGCTTCCTCTGGCAAGAGCACCCGGATTCCCGTTTGGGAAAGTCACCCCCACAGGATGTGAAGTTTCAGTGGGGCTGAAGGGGTGGGCATGAGCCTCAAGCTTGGCCAGGCAGATTTTCTCTTAAGAATTTGAGTTTAGAACAGACTTGTGGGAAGCAGAAAATACAAAATGAAAATGAGGAACAGACACTGGGAAACAGAAGATAGGCTGCAGTGCAGTACTCCTCTTAGTGGCACCTCCTGGTTTTCAGGCACACAGAGGCCCATCCTGGGACACAGACATGGAGAGAGAGCTCTGTGCCTGTTATGGTTTGGATGTGAGGTGTCTCCCAAAAGCTCACGTGTGAGACAATGCAAGAAGGTTCATAGGAGAAATGATTGGGTTGTAGGATTCTTAATCAGCCATTTAATCCCCTAATAGGGATTAACAGTGGTAGCTGAAGTGGTGGGTGTGGCTGGGGAGGTGGGCACTGGGGCGTGGCTTTGGGTATATATTTGTTTCTGGCAAGTGGAGACCCCTCTCTCTGCTTTCTGAAGATGTGAGCTGTTTCCCTCCGCCACACACTTCCGCCATGATGTTCTGCCTCACCTCGAGCCCCGAGGAATGGAGCTGGCTCTCTATGAATGGAGACCTCTGAAACTCTGAGCCCTCAAACTTTTCCTCCACTAAAATCGTTCTGGTCAGATCCTTTAGTCACAGCAATGAAAAAGCTGGGGACTAAAACAGTTCCAAAGCTGACTTTTCTCATTTGACCAATGCATGGTCTTGAGGGTCTGCTGGGAAAGTGAATTTCTGAAGACAAACTGACTTGTTCCTGCTTTAACCTCCTTCCTATGATCCCTGCCTGAGACCCTCACAGCCTGTGCGTCAGGTGTGTAGTTCTTCACTGCCAGTGAAGCAAGAACTGCTGTGTGTGTCCGTGTGTGCACGCCTGCCTGTGTGCAGGGAGGACGGAAGCCCACCTGCCAGAGCTGCTCCACTTCCCCTTTCCAGGACAGAAGTTTTCGGTCTGGCCCTGTGATGGCTGTTGGTACCTCCTGTCCCCCTGTGTTGGCAGTGCGCTCCAACCAGCTACAAATTGAGGAAGTGGTCACTGGAGAATGCTGCTGTTACAGAGTTCAGCGAGGCAAGGGAAGCTGGCTGGATTATATTGATGATGGCTTTAGGATCCCTTATTCTCAGATGTCTTGTGGGTGGCTGCACACGTGTGTCCACTGCTGAGGCAGGACAAATCATGTGGAATGAGGTTGGAAATACACCAAGCATGCATTACTTGCTGTGGTTCTGTGAGTTGATGGGGTGGTGTTGTGCTCTGAGCCAATGTGGCCAGAACAGCCTAGAAGGGCTTCACTCATGGTCAGGGCTCCGTTGCAATGGCAGGGACCTGCTACACACATCTCCTCCTCTGGTAGGTAGCACAGGCTTGTTCACGTGGGGGTAGGAGGCTTCTCGGGAGCAAGAAGAGCAGGGCATGACCTCTCTGTGCTTTTCTAGACATAGCTCCTGCCAGTAGTCTAAAGCCACATGGCCATAGCCAGATTCCAGGGCTGGAGAAATAAATCCCACTGGTAGAAACGGTGGCCATGGCCTACTGCAAAAGAGCTTGTGTCCAGAGTGGAGGGAGTTGATGGCCACTTGGCAGTCTTACCGCAGCACAGCTAGACAGGGCAAATGAAGGACGTGGAGGACAATGTAAGGTGAGTCACCCACATGGGCAGCTCTCGAGGGCACGGGCCCATGCTGTCTGTCCTTCAAGCAGAGAGCCAGACCTTGCTTCATTCGCTGTGCTCTGCTGGACTCTGGAGAAACAGACGGTCCTTGTCCTTAAGGAGATTGCAGTCGGGTGAGGAAGGCCCCGCTCACACCAGGGAGGCTCATCATGGGCAGCTGCCAGAGAGCCTGGAGAAATAGCTCAGGAACACCCAGACGCTGTTAGAGCAGCAGGCACTGGAGGGGGCCAGCTGCCTGAGTCAGGAGTGGACAGAGAATGACCTGCTGGGGAGGCTCAGAGAAGACTCCAGCGGCAGCTCAGGTTTGACTTGGAACATCTCCAGGGCCTGAGGAATACTATAAGCTTAAAGGTTTCCAGCTGAAGCCGTGCTAGAATTGGATCATCTTGTTTCATAGTGTCGTGGCTCTTGTGTTTAATATATTTTTATACATGTTTATTAGTTGAAATTGCCTACTATTGTAAGCCAATCTCCCAGTCTCAGTGACTAAACCTGATAAATATTTTTTCCTAATACCAAGCCTGTTGCAGACTCTCCTGGCCAGTGGGTGGCTTTCTATGGGGTGATCCAGTAGCCCAGCCTTTTCCATGTTGTGGCTCTGCCTTTGTCTGGGCCCAGGCACCCACAGGGAGATTCTGAATTTGACCACCAGTAGAAGAGGCGGCTATGTACGTTAGCTTTCTGCTACTCTAGCAAAATTACCAAGGTAGTCAACTTAAAAAGAAGAAAGGTTTATAGTGGCTCATGGTTTCAGAGGTGTCAGCCCATGGTCAGTTGGTTCTACTGCTTTGGGCCCCGTGGTAAGGCCGAACGTCATGGTAGAGGGCTTGTGCTGGAGGAAGCTGCTTACTTCATGGCAGCTAGGAAACACAAAGGGAGAGGAAGAGAGAGGACCAGGGTCCCAATGTTGCCTTTAATCCTCACCTCTGAAGTTTCAGCACCTCCCAATAGTACCGTGGGCTAAGCCTTCAACACATGGGCTTTGGGGCACCGTCAAGATCCAAGTGCTACCACCAGGCCTGGCCACAGCCCCATCATGTTTTACCCACGGGTCAGAACTCAGCCATATGCTCACATTGCAAAGAACCCAGCAGGCAGATGAGCTGTGTGCCTGTGAACCCATGACATGGCTTTCGAACACACAGCGGTGACCGTATGTGAACACTTGTCTGATGTTATTTTAGGTGCTAATTGACAGGATTAGGGACAACCGAGGGAACGGGTAAAGATGGCTTCTGAGTATGTCCATGAGGGTGTCTCCAGAAAGGATTGACGGGTGAGTCTGCATGGACTAGACAAGGAAGATCTGCCCTCCAGGTGGCCAGCACCATCCAATCAGCCAGGGCAGGAGGGAGCAGAACGGAAGGTGGTAGATTGCTCTCCTGGTGCTGGGGTACTTTTTCTCTTACCTTGGTCATTAGACTCTGTGACCTTGGGGCTCCCGGACTTATGCCCGCGGACCCTGGGTTCTCAGGTCTTTGGCTGAGTTACACTTTGGCTTCCCTGGTTCTGATCCTTAGACTGATCCTTGCCACCAGCCTCCCAGGCCTGCAGCCTGCAGACGGCTGTCGTGGGATTTCACAGCCTTTCCAACAGTGTGAGCCAGTTCCCGAACAGGTCCTCTCATCTATCCATCTAGACATCCGTGTGGTTCTCTCTCTCCAAACCCTGCCTAATAAAAACTCACATTTGCCACACAGCCCTGGACCTGGCCCAGCGGCCAGGTAGGGAAGCAGCTGGATGCCCCTGCAACGCAGTCACTCTGCACGGGACCTGGCCCTGATTTTGGGCTCTGTCTTCACCCATCTGGCCAGGAGACTGAGCCTGGCCTTCGCCTCCCCCGCTCCTGCCCCAGCTTTCTGAGCGCCTGTCACCCTGGCTTTTTCTGGTTTCTTGGCTGCTTACCCTGGCCCGGGCCTGTCCGTCTCCCTGTGAGAGGCAGGTCGAGCACACAGCCAGAAGGCTTTCTTCCACTCCTTCCTCCACTGAAGCCCCGCATCCTTCACCCACCTGGAGGATCCACCCCTGGGCTTCTCTCCACCAAATGACATGTCCAGAGACTTTCTCAGCAAGAAGAGAGGCCTGGCTGGTGCCAGGGATGCCTGTCAGATCAGAGACATGCCAGGCTGGGGGCAGTACGAGTCTGACCCGCAGAGCCAAATGGGACCTGAGGCTCCCACCACTGCAGCAAGCCCTGGCAGACAGACCCAGCCCTCTCCTCAGGCCTTACCAGTGGGCAGCCTGCCCTGTGCCAGCCTCTCATCCTCATCAGCTTCAGACCCAGAAAGGACAACTCTGAGGATGAGACAAGAGATGAACACTTCCTGGCTTGCTGCCCGCTGCTGCTGCTCAGCGTGGAGGGAGGACGCCGGTTCAAAGTGCTGCCCTAGTTTCCCGCGAGGAGCTTTGCCTCTGGGAGGAAGGTGGCGTGTTGTGCTGATGGAGCTTGGGGGACCTATCAAAAGAGATGTTGGTTGAAAGTGAGGTGTGCTTTTGACAAAGAACTTTGGCTGCTTCTTTGCAAAAAGATATTTAGAACAGAATAAAAGATCAAGACAGCATTAGAATAGAGACAAGTGGTTACCATTTGTGTGTGTGTGTATGTGTGCGTGCACGTGCGTGCCAAATGCTTTACTTTTTAATCCTATTGAAATTCTGAAGAGCCTGTTGGGGAGGCATATTAATGGTATTTTACAGGAAAGGAATCTGAAGCCCAGAGATTTTGATTAACTTTATCAAGATCACATAGCTTTAAGAAGCTGATCCAGGGGTAGATGTTGAGAACTTTCTGATTTCAAAGCAGATTTATTTCCTACTAGTTCATACTTTCCAAGTTCTAGATTTCTCTTGTATGATAAGAAAAAGTCACTGCTGTCCTGATTCAGACTTTATCTCTTGGGTTTTTGGTGGATACCATATCTCTGTTAAAGCTCATAATAATCCTATGAGAAAGGTACTGTTATATTTCAAGTTTTTTTTTTTTAATGAGAAAACAAACTTGGAAACCTTAAGTAACTTTTCCAAGATTTGGGGGCTAAGAAGTGGTTAGAGCAGGAATGGAATGGGCTGTTCGATCCCAAACCCAGCGTTTGTCTTTCTACCGAGCAGTCGGCAAATGATGACCTGCAGGCCAGGAACAGGTGGAGATGAAGCTGCTCCCCATCTCTGGGAACCACTGGGGACTCCTGGGATAGAAGGCACCTTAGAGACGTGAAGGAGACTCAAGGAGCGATGCAGAGAGATGTGCTGACAGCCCACGTGCGATGGGCACACTGGAGGTTAGGGTGGTTTCAAGGAATAAAAGGAAGTGGTATTGCTTGCAGTCACTCACTCACTCACAAATCAAACCCAGGGCCTTGCACACGGTAGTCAAGTGCTCTACCACTGAGCTGCATCCCCAGCTCAAGAATGACAGTTCTTAGACCTCCAATTCTGTGGACAGACAGACAAGTGATCTATGTCTATCAAGTGCTTAGCATTGCTTTACGCATGCTGGGCCTCAGTATTAGTGTCTCCTCCTGGTCGTCCTCTTACCCTCCTCCTGCTCCTCATCTCTCTCATTTCCTTCTCCTCTTCATTTTTATCTTTATTATTAACCCAAGGCTGAGGTTTCATTCCCAGTTTTCCTGGTGGTGTTACTGCTATGAAATCAGTATCTATGGAGAGCTTTCTAGGTGCTGGGACCTTTGGTAGGTTCTAATGGGGACATGCAAATGAAGATGCGGTTCTGGGTAGACCAGAAAGTCTGGGAACTGGAACAGTGAGAGATGACTGAGGAACGATGCAGGAGAGCGCAGCTCTGTGTGATGTAACCCTAGGGGGGAGTTTAGGGAGGGGCAGGTCAACACCATCGGGAGTAGAAGTTGTTGGCTGGTCTCAATATCACTGCCAGGGGGAGGGGTCCCAGTGGGTCCTGGGTCCAGGTTCTTGGTGTCCCCAACAAACAATTGAGCAAGATGCAAGAGGTTAGCAAGCAAAGCAAAGGTTTATTGGGAGAGCAGAGTGGGCCGAGCTGGCCAAGTAGCTCAAGGCCCTGTCTGCACAGTGAGGCTCCATTTTATTAGGCTGTGCCATTTCTTCCCTGGGTAGATCTGGGGTGGTTTGGCACCTTGACTGACACGTGAGTTTGACAATATTTCTTCTCTACTGCCCAATGTGGAAATTTCTTTTCTCCTCAGAAAATGCCCAGAGGGGGAGCAAACTGTAATGCTAATTACAGGTTGACAAGCAACTGGTAAACTTTATTTTTTAATCTTTAAAAATGTATTGGTACTTTTTAGTAAGACAAGGCAGTAGAATCCATTTTGATATAATTATACCAGCATGGAATGTGTCTTATTCTAGTTAGGATCTCATTCTTATGGAGGTACATGATAGGATTCCCTGTGGTGTTGTCATATATGTACATGGAAAATTACATCAGATTCATCCCACTCATCTTTCCTTTTCCCATTCCTCCCTTCCCTCCATTCCCCGTTGTTTAATCTACTGAACTGCTCTTCCCTTCACCCTGGCCCCTCATTGTGAGTTAGCTTCCACATATCAGAGAAAACACTACACACTTGGCTTTTGGGCCTGGCTTCCTTCACTTAGCACAATAGTCTTCAGGTCCATCTATTTGCTAGCAAATGTCATAAAGTCACTCTTCTTTATGGCTGAGTAATACTCTGTGTGTATATCTACCAATTTTCTTTTGTTTATTTTTTTAAAATACTTTTTTAGTTGTAGATGAGCACAATATCTTATTTTATGTGGTGCTGAGGATCGAACTCAGTGCCTCAAACCTGTGAGGCAAGGGCTCAACTGCTGAGCCACAACCCCAGCTCCTACCAATTTTCTTGATCCATTCAAGAAAATTGAATGTTGGTAGGTATCTAGGTTGGCTCCAGAGATTAGTTATTGTGAATTGAGCTGCTATAAACATTGATGTGGCTGCATCACTGTAGTATGCTGATTTTAAGTTCTTTAGTATATACTGAGGAGTGGGATATCTGGGTCAAATGGTGGTTCCATTCCAAGTTTTCTAAGGAATCTCCATACTGCTTTCTATAGTGGTTGCACCAATTTGTAGTCCCCCCAGCAATGTATGAGTGTACCTTTTTCCCCACATCCTTGCCAACATTTAATTTTGCTTGTATTCTTGATAATTGCCATTCTGACTGGAGTGAGACAGAATCTTAGAGCCATTTTGATTTGCATTTCTCTAATTGCTAGAGATGTTGAGCTTTTTAAAATATATTTGTTGACTCTACGTATTTATTTTTTTGTGAAGGATCTGGTCAGTTCCTTTACCCACTTATTGATTGGGTTTTTTCTTTTTTGGTGTTAATTTTTTTGAGTTCTTTGTATATCCTGGAGATTAATGCTCTATCTGAGGAGCAGGTGCCAAAGATTTTTCTCCCATTCTGTAGACTCTCTCTTCATATTTTTGATTATTTCCTTTGCTGTGAAGAAGCTTTAGTTTGATGCCATCCCATTTATTGATTATTGATTTCTCTTCTTGTGCTTTAGAAGTCTTAAGGAAGTTGGTTTCTGAGCTGATATGTGGAGTGTTGGGCCTATATTTTCTTCTAGTATGTGCAGGGTTTCTGGTCTAATGCTTAGGTCCTTGATCCACTTTGAGTTGAATTTTGAGTAGAGTAAGAGATAGAGATTAAATTTCATTCTTCTACATATGGATTTCCAATTTTCTCAGCACCATTTTTTTTAATAGAGAGGTTATTTTTTAATCTTTCTTTTAAAATTCTGACAGAGAATTCCTAAATATCTTAGAAATGTTTTTGAAAGTAATAGTTTACCCTTGTCTTACCTTGAATAATTAAAGCCTACTCTTAAAGTATCAAGAGCATGAACTCAAAAATCCAAAGTTTCCACTAAATCAGATATAGGTGAGACTCAAGGCACAATTCATCCTTCTCCACCTGGGAGCCTGTGAAATCAATAAGTTACATGCTTCCAAAATACAATGGCCAAGCACTATTTATTGAAGAGGCTATTTTTTCTCCAATATGTTTTTGGCATCCTTGTCTAGTATGAGATAACTGTATTTATGTGAGTTTTTCTGAATCTTCTATTCTGTTACATTGGTCTTCTTGCCTATTTTGGAGTCAATACCATGCTGTCTGTTACTATAACTCTGTAGTATAATTTAAGGTCTGGTATTGCGATGCCTCCTCCTGCTTCACTTTTCTCTCTAAGGATTGTTTTGGTTATTCTGGGTCTCTTATTTTTCCAAATGCATTTTATGACTGCTTTTTCTATTTCCATGAAGATTGTCATTGAAATTTTGGTGGGAATTGCATTAAATTGCAACAGTTTAACTTTGGGTCAGTCCTTTATTGTGCCTGCCCAACACAGGGGACTTTCCCTTCAGAGTATTGAACTCCTTGTGATTATCTAGCTTTCTTCCTTTAGCCACAAGATGCCACAGATCCCCCTTGCAGGAGGAGTTTCTGGCAGTGTTGGGTGGGGCTGAGGCCCTGGGGGTGCTACCCTTTCCTCCACCATTTTAATCCTTTCTCACACCCTATCTCCTGCCTAAAATCAGGATCAGGAACTGTTGGAGTAGAAAGAGAAAGTCAGAGAATACCAAGCACAGCTCCTTCACTTATGAATAAGGAAATAGGCCCACGAGGACCTGGTGAGGTCAGAGACTTGCACAAGGTCACATAGCGAGTTGGTCATGGAAACTGAAGTGAAATATAATTACCTGATATATTTTTTTGGCATATCCAATGATTACTTCCCTAGACCAAAAATTTCAACTCAATTAATGACAATGTTGAACATTCACTATGGTCAGTCACAGTGCTAAGCACCTCATTTGATGGATCTCATATTAATCTTCGATGACTATAGAACAAAACCCGTTTCCTTTAGCAAACTCAGAGTCTGACTCTGACCAACCTATTTTGGCTCACCTCCCATTACTCTAGCTTCTGCAGTCTCCACTGGTGTTGACTAATACCTGCACCATTACATTTCCTTACACTCTTGACTTCTGCTCTGCCTCAGCCAGGCTAGCTGGAGTTCTGACGTTCATCTGAAGTCTGTCTCCCAGGACTTGGCAAAGGGTACACTTAAGGCCATAGCTACAGATGATTGTGGAGAGTGGGTGACCATGCGTCACACTGAACCAGATGTGGGAGCAGAGAGGAGGATGCCAGGGGCTGGTCAGAGAACCCGTGAAGCCAAGCAGAGCAACCCTTGTTCCTCTGTTCGTTCATTTGCTCACCTACTGCTCCAGGCAGTGGAAGTCAGGACACGGGGGCACAGGCATACATGATGAGGATATGAGGAGCAAGCATCAGGAACAAAGAGGAGGCACAGTCCTCATGACAATGAAAGAAGGGGTGTTACTGTCAGATGCATTCTGAAGCCATCAGATCTGAGCCTGAGGAGGAGTTGGTTACAGATGTGCAGAAGCAAGGGGATGAGGGCTCAAGGTGCCGTCGTGAAAGGCATGCAGATAAGGGTTACATGCACATGGATGGTGGGAGGATGTGTGAAGTGAGAACTGAGAAGGAGCAGCAGTGAGACCATGCCACTGGACCACAGGACAGAGCTGGGGCCTCTGTGCAGTGGGACTGTAACAGAGGCGCCTGGCCACTATGGAAGACAGGATGGAGCCTCTCCCCAAATTAAAGTACACCAACCATACGATTCAGCAATCTTACTAACCAACCTGATATGTACCCTAAGGAGATGAAGTCTGTGTGTCCAAGAGAGACCTGCATTCCCATGTTCCCTAAATCACCATTCACGAAAGCCAGCAAGTGGAATGAACCTAACCATCCACCAACTGATGAGTGGAATCAGAAAACGTTGTACCTGTACCCAATGGAATATTATTTAGTCTTAAAGAAGAGCAAAATTCTGTCACTTGTGACAACGTGGATGGGACTAGAGATCATTATGGTAAGTAAAATGGGCACAGGGAGACAAGGACCACATGATGTCAGTCATATGTGTAATCCAAAGAAGTTGAGGGTAGATGTGGTTACCAGAAACCAGGAAGAGAGGCAGGGAGGAAGGGAAGGGAGAGGTTACCAGCGGGCACTAGGTTACGTTTGTCAAATAGGAGACATAAGTCCTGCCACGCTATTGCACAGCAGGATGATTATATGTAATGACTATGTATGTGTCAAAAAGGCAGAAGAAGGGATATGGAATGTTTTCACCTCGGAGAGGTAATAGTTTGAAGAGATGGTATGCACCCTCATTTGCATGTTAACATATGGCGTGTGCAAGGATGGAAACATGACATGGCCTCTCGTACACAGGTATGGCCTTCACGTGTCAATCAAAAAATACAAAAGAATGTAAGAGAGAGCCCTCTGGCCTTACTGAGCACGCATGGTGTGCTCTCCTGGAGCTTTTGCCAAGGGGACTTGTGTCTTCCACATAACAGTGCCCCATGTTACAGACTGAAAACTGGGGAGTAGAGAAGCCGAGTGACACAGCTGGGCAGTGGTGACATCAGCAGCCAGGGATGGGCCTTCTCTCTGTGTGGCATGAATAAAAATGGGGAGTAGTGGACAGAGGACAAACAAACCCCATATGAAGGACTTTGATCAATTCTCAAGTGATAAGTGGGTGTCCCAACTAGGAGAAGCATGAGTCATTGGAACCACAGGCTTCATTGTGTCCCCAAGAGTTGGCAGGTTGTTGCCACGCAGTAAATCAGGCGGGACTCCCAGGTCCGTGGGGAGTGTACAGACTGTGGGCCTTGCAGACATTTAGGTATATATGCCACAGGGCAGCACATCCCCAGCCCTGTCCGTCTCCTTTTGTTTATTATTACCGAAGGCATTTGCACCAAACCCCAGCTTTCCAAGTCTTCTGAGGCCTGCTGCTGCTGTTTCCCGCCTGAAGCCCTAATTCTGCAATTGTGGCTCAATAGCCACCTCTAGGGTGGCTAATTACAGGCCATTTGCTCCTGGGCTGGAGAGCTGGAAAGGCAGACTGGCATGCTCCCACATCCATTTCTCTTCTGGTCTTGTTCCCTCCAAGCCTGGCCTCCAGTGTCTCCCAGGGCCTCCAGGAGGCTGTTTTCCTCCCTGGGTAGTGTTCCATTTTGCAACTTACCCCAGGTGGTCTTAACTGGGCATTCACAAGTCTGCTAGCCAGCATCTCAGTGTCAACCCATTGGCAAAAGAGCCAGTGACGTCTGCCGCCTGAACCCCGCACAGGTGGGGTGATGAAGTGGAAAAAACTTTGGCCTGGGATTCTGGAAGTTGAGTCCTGGTCCAACTTGGGAAATTGTTGTGATACTTTGGAGAACTCTCTTTACCTCTCTAGTTGTTAGGTTTTTCTTATATAAAAGAAAAAATTTTGGTTAGATTGAGGGTTTCTACCTTGATTCCTGGATGTCTGAAGAAAAGGATGGCATGGGGGGCTTTAAAAACAGTTTTGAACTCCTTCCAGCTGCAAACTCCTTGAAAGAGATGATTGTTGCCTATTCATCTCTGGATGTCCATTATCTAGGACAAGCTTTGGCACAGAAGGTGCAAAGATGGTGTTTGTTGTAAATGGAAGGGCTTTCACAAAAGTCCAGCAAAAACTGTTCTTTGACCTTGAGGAAGCTGGCTAGGCTGACAAAAACCTTGAATTTGTCAAAGATCGGCATTACATTAAAGCTACATTCACTTTTTTTTTTGACTGTATACTTAAGCAGGAAAATAAAAATCTTTGGGGAAGGTGCTGGCTAGACAGAGGACTGATGGAAAGACTGAAACCCAGACTCAGAAAAATGATGGTGATCAGGGAGGGATGACAGCAGAGGACCCAAGTGAGTGTCAGCATTCAAGATGGGCACGTCCCATCAGATCTGCCAGGTCCTGTCCTGGTTCCTGGCTCACTACTCACTGGTGGGCAGGGAGTTCTCTGGCCTCCTTAGGTTTATCTGTTCTCTGCTCACCATGAAGGCTATAATACACTTTGGGACTTACTGCCAAACAGGAAGGACATTTGGATTCTGTGTAGCAAAAAAAAAAAAAAAAAAAGACACCACTATGCTCAGTAATACTCAGTAACTATGGTTCTGGTGTGCTTATTTGGAGCTGTGGTAGTTATGAGTGGCTTTGAAGAAAAGGAATGAGACAACCAATTTACACATGTATTTTGATGTTTAAAAACATCTGGGTACCTGGAGTTTGAAGGACATTATAACAGGACATTTATGGATGAAGATAAGCCCATGTCTCATCTGCAAGGCTGAGGTTTCCTACCTCAGGTCCAATAAAAGTCCTAGGGGAATCCTCTGTAGAGATGCACATATGGGTACTCAGGAAGACTCATCTTTACTATATTTCTAGCTATTTAGTGGGAGCTCTTGTGACATTGTCTGATCTATTTTCTCTTCTCTCTTAAGGCTTATAATCCTGAGCTGGTTTATTTTATGGGATTTCATGATGCCCAATGAAATAATGGATGGGGACATTATTTACAAAACTAAGTATGTGCTTGTGCTTCCAATAATCATCAACAATGCCAATAATACCATATCTATTGTGGTAATTTTCTAGATAGTGTGGGTGGATGGCCACTGGCAGGGAAGCACCTTTCTGTCGTCTTCTCTCTGATTTATATCCTTTGTTCTCATTTTGTCTCTGCAGTTGACATATGTCATATGCAGCTGTCCAATACATTTTGAATAGCTTCATTACATCTTAATTATTTTTTGCATTATGGCTCCTGTCTTCTCAAAGCAGAATCCAGAAAGTTTGCTTCCTAAGCCTCGCTTTTAGCTAGGATAAGGGGGGGAGACCTTGGTCCCTTTACTCAGATGGACATGTAGAGCCTTGGAATGAGGAATGAGCAATGTAAGGCTTTGGTCTGGAGAGAGAAGATGCTCAACCTGACCATAGTAGAGCTTTTTGGTTCCTTGAAGGCAACTGTGAGAAGATTTCTGTCATTGGGTCCCGATTGTCATAGCTGCTCCTTGGTAACAGTTGTGATGCTTTTATTAGTGAAGCTCCATAAGTATGTCTGGACTTTGTAGATTTAAAGTCAGTTTTTTGCTCTTCTCAGAGATACCCTGGGTTGGTTGATGGCCTTGAACATGCTCCTTTCATGCTTAGAACAGGCAGAATGAATTATGTTGCTTGCAGCTAAGACGCCTCCCTGGTGCAGGGACTGCAGCTGTAGTGGGTTCTAAGTCCACCAGAACCTTGTCTGCACAAAATGGCTTGGTAGGGACAGGAAGCAAGAGGCAAGACTCCACCCACTGTCTGATGAAAGGAGGAGTCCTCCCTCTGCTGTTGGCAGACCCATGCATAGTCTTCTAACAGTGGTCCCTTGGGACACTGATCTCTGCAAATGGGGTCTGCAGAGTTAAGGGAATGATAGGGAAAATCTTTTCACAAACAAAATCAAGTTCCCTTCCCTGTCTCAGGCACTGGTTTGGGCATGTCTTCTGTTGTCTTGGTTCCTGCTGAGACCCATACCTCAGGGTCTTTCCTTCTATGCCAAGTGACCTGTCAGGGCAGGTGTATGTCCTTCACTTATGCTACCTGTGAGAGGAATATAAACGCTGGCACTTTTACAAATAGATGCTGTAGTCCTTGAAAATATGTAGACAGATAAAAGCCAACAGAAGAGAGAAATGTGACAGAGAGGAGATAGGGAGATAAAAAGGAAAGAGAAAGCAGGTGCTGGCCACTTCAGAAATGATCTCCAGTGAACTCACTTCTGTGGCTGTCAGTGTTGGCTGTGCCCTCAGTGGCCCGCCCTTCTGGTATCCCTGTGTAGTCCTTTCCCACACTGAATCAGGACTGGCCTGTGACCCATAGATAGCAGTGTGATTTCAAAGGTTAGGCCATAAATACATTGTAGCTTCCACTGTGGCCTTCTAGGTCATTTTCTCTGAAGGAAACCAGCTGCCATGTTGGAAGAGCACTCAAGCAGTACTGTGGAGAGCCCATGTAAAGTGAAGACAACTTGCCAGTTCCGGCTTTCTGGCCATGTGAGTGACGTTCAATCTGTTTTTACAGATGACTGGAACTCTAACTGGTATCTGACAGCAATGACTGAGAGACCTCTAACTAGCCAACCAAGATGCTCTTGCATTCTTGATCTGCGGAGAGAGAATACATAATTACTGTTGTTTTGAGGGATCAGGTTATTTGTTTCACAGCCTTAGATACTTAACACAATTCTCTTACTGTCCTTCCTCTTGGTAAGGAAGCTGTGGTCTCTGAGATGTGAACGTACAATGGAGATATCTGGAAATTGCCCGTCCTCCTCCTGGCATTGTTGTTCTGCCTCACAGCCTTAGTCATCGTCCACTTAGTAGAAATTCCTCTTGGGCTCACAGATAACTGAGCATTATTTCTGGCTTTCAGTATTACTGCACTTTAATTCTCTGGAGTCTATTTTGGTAAGTAATTCAATGGGAAGGTGGATGAGGATGAATCAGGTGCTGTTATCTTGCTCTCCTCTTAAATAGAAAATGGAAAATCTACAGCCATCTCCAGGTTTTTGATTATGCATTCTATCAGTACACATTTTTGAACTCATATCTCCAAAATATATTTTTTTGCTTCTTCCTTCATTTATTTATTATTTACAGGTGCTCCTGTATTGTTTTATCATGTAATATAAAACTTGCATAAAATACAAATTTAGAAAACATGAGAGAAAAGTAAATGGAAATAGAAGTTCTGAGGTTTTCTTTTTCTATCCAAATGGTTATCTTGGGCACACCTGCTAAATGTGGCCCTACTCTCACTTTGGAGACAATTGGTCACTGGTTAACTTTTTATTTTCTAATATTATTGGCGTAATCTTTAATGGCAGAGATTGCCCTTATTTAGTTGTTCCAAGATTATAGGATAACTGTTCTATTTATGTTCTTGAAAGAAGAATGGATGAAAACATGACTGAAGGGAGGAATGGCACCTTTGTTTCAGCATAGTAATAAATGAAACAGCAAAACAAACTGATAAGATATGGGAAGTACATAAAGCTTGAATTTGTTCTCTTTTCCTTCTTGCATACTCTGTGGTTAGAATTTAAGTCTGAATATGTCTGATTCCAAACTTGTGTTCCCCATTCCAAACCTTTGTTCCCCCCCAAATTACAGAAGCCCTTCTCTACCGCACTCACCAAGAACTGCCCTATGCCAAATACACGATTAAAGGGAAGATCCTTGACTGACTTCCAGAACACATCATGCTCTGTTTTCCTTCCCTGTCCTTGCCCCACAAGGACGTACATGGGTCCCCACATCACACCCCTGCACAAAACAGGTTTCTCCTTTTCCTTTCAGCTGTCTTCCAGGCCTGGCTCTCTGGCATTCGGCCATCCCAGTGAAGACCTTTCTAGCAAGCGCTTGTGTGCGGGAGGATTTTCCTGGCCCTTAACAAGCTTGCCTCACCAGAACTCGGCTGTCTGGAGAGCTGTCTTCTTACATTTCCTGGAGCTGAGGAGCTGTGGCAGACACGCTCATAACCAGCTTGTCAAGTCTATTTGTTCGGCTGGGCATCTCTCTTTCCTGTCAGTCCACTTGGCTTTTCATCCCCGTTTAGGCTTTCGAGCTGTCTGGTGAGTTAGAATCAATGTTGCCTGTTCCCTCCTGAAATGTGCTGGCTTTCCTGGCCTGGGGTTGTGCAAGCAACTGGGAACTGAAAGAAGACATTGAAAGGGGAGAATAGAGAGCTTTGTTGCTTTCTCTCTCTGTACTTGCGCACCCAGGAGTTATGGGAGAATACATCAAGTTGGATTTAGAAGACTTTAACTTGATTGCTGCTCTCTGGATTCATTAATTGTTGCTGGATCATGGTAAAGACAGCTCAATCAGGCCCAGTGGAGGGGAGTTCTTAGATACATGCTTGAAACACACAAGCGGAATAGAGCATTGTAGTGGACATGCTGATGGCTGCTCTGAGCCTTTGTTTTAACATTTGATTTTTAAATTTGTTCTAATTAGTTATACATGAAAGTAGCATGCATTTTGACACATTGTACACAGATGGAGCACAACCTCTCCTTCCTGTGGCTGAACATGCTGCAGAGTCTCTGAGCCTTTTAAACATTGCAATGGGCATGTTCAGGCCTCCAAATCTTCCTGGCTTTAAACAAAAAAAAAATTCATTTTGCATTAGTGCTGCATGTCCGTGACAGGTCTGGGGGCTCTGTGTCACTCTGGGGCTCAGGCTAAAAGAGAGACCACCATTTGCCAGTGACCATGGCAGAGGCAAAGACAGTGTGTGGAGATTCTCACTGTACACACTGAGACCCTGATCTGGAGTGCCACAAACACTTCTAGTCATATTTCAGTGGTGCAGCAAGTCCAATGGGCATGACTGTTGTCAATAAGGACAAGGCAGGAGGATACTACTACGTGACCAAGGAAAACACACCATGATATATATGTGTGAGCAGTGCTAATAACAGTCACCAAATCCTTTCCTGTTTTTGGAGAGTTTACTTTCTGCATTCTAAGGCTGAAGTCAGAAACTCACTGTGGTAGATGGAATAATGGCCACCAAAGATGTCCTCATACTACCCCAGAAATATGTAGCAAAATATATAGCCTCAAATGACAGAATATGCTGTGCAAATTTGACTAGGTTAAGACTCTTGAGATGGGGAGGCTATCGAGGATTTTGGGCGGGCCCATGTAAACACAGGGGTCCTCATAAGGAAAGGAGGACAGGAAAAGCAGAAGCACAAGAAGACAGAAGGGAAAGGAAGCAGAAGTCAGAATGCGACAAAGTGGGCCATGTGCCAGGGGGTGCAGGAACCCCTAAAATCCTGAAGAGAGAAGTGATGAATTCCCTATGGCTCTCAGAACAGCATAGGCCTGCCAGGGCCTCAACGTTAGCCCAGTGAAACTGCTGACTGCAAGACTATAAGATCACAAATTTTTATCACTTTAACCACCAAATGTGTGATTATCTGTAATTGCAACAACAGGAAACTTCTGCACTCACTCTGAGTTTCCTTAAAGCTGGGACCTACACATGAGCCCCTATTTATTCACCAGAAGTAATGACTCCAAACTTGGACTTAAAGTAGAATATGAAGAAGATGAAGCTTGAAATCAATTTTAAGAGAGTGATGGAGAGACACCCATCTTTCCGGGAGAGCAAGAGAGTGACTTTTAGGAGTAGCTCATGTGCTGTGAGTTGAGGGCTCATGCCCAGCAGCAGCACCAGTGGGTCTCCATCAGAGCAGCTGGTGTGGTAACTAGGTTACTTACCCGTATAGTCTTCAAGCCTGGCTTCCTGGACCTCTGACATTATCCAGTCTTTCACATTTCCTTAATAAAAGACAGTGGATTCTGCTGTTCGTAACTGAGATCTCCAACAGAGGTGCTTCAGTTGTCTTTTGTCGTGTAGCAAACCACCCTCAAACTTAGCGACTCGAAACAATAAGTTATTTCTTTTCATGGTTTTGTGGATTTACTATACAACTTTTCTTTTGTACATTGCCTGGCAGGGTGCTAGGAAGGCTACCATCATCTGGAAACCCAACCAGGAGCTCAGTTGGGGCTGTAACTTCAGGGGTGCCTGGAAGGCTGAAACCCCTGGAAGGCTCCACTGGAGCTTAACTGGATCATCAGGTGGGGCCTCAGTTCTCCTGCATGTTGGCCTCTCCACATGGTTGCTTGAGCTCCCTCATGACATGGCCACTGGGTTTCTAGGAGTTCCAAGGAGCAGGGGAGTTGAAGCTGCCAAGATAAATTAAGGGCTAGTCTTGAAATCGGTGCAATGACAGTTTTGTTATAATCTATTAGTGGAAAAGGATTCTACAAGGTGTGAATACTGGAGGAATGGTTCACCCAGGGTGTCCTAAGGTGGTGGTCTAGTAGAAAATATGTATAGTCACAGGATTGTGAACAGGTCCTCTGAAGAGTGGGGGAGGGAGTGGCTGGCTATGTCCAAAGAAGGTAGGAATAGCTTCATAGAGGAGGTGGCATTTGGGAAATAGGAATGGCTTATGCAAATACACAGAGAGTGAAAGTTTGGGCACTGTAGCTAGATTTGGAATCTTTTGGAATATATAACGAATGAATCCGTAGGGTGAGGAGTGGCCAGAAAAGAGGCAGGCGGGGACAGATGGAGCCAAACTATGAAAAGCCACAGTTGCCCACTAGCCTTCTACACCTTGCAAGTCAGAGTTTTAAGTAGAGAAGTGACATAATCAGATCTCTGAAAAAAGACTGAAGTAGGAGTGAGTAATAGAATTTACTTTCCTTTTTTTTGTTTACATTTAGTCATTTCCATCTTTTCACTCCATTTGAGACACATTTGGATTATTTACCCAATAACAATATAAACAGCCCACGTTGGCATATGCCACTGCGTGCCGGAGACTTCCCCTGCTATCAGGATTGCTGATTCAGAGCACGTGGCAAGGGGTTCATCAGAGTCGCCGCGGGCTGCCCTCTTGTCTCCATTCTTGCAGTTGCTTGGCTGTGGAACAATCAGAATCCTGGTGGCACAAACCCAGGACCAGCTGCTCCTGTTCATGAGTCTGAGACTTCTGGTTGTCTCTGGAGGCTGGTCTGGGCTCAGCTGAGTAGCTCTGGTTCAGGCCATGCACCTGGTTGAGTCTGGCTCCAGCCTGCAAGTTGTGCTCAGGGCTGGACCTGGGGCTGAAGGAATAGAGTTCCTGAGGAAGCTCGGGTCACTGTAGGTCACCCAAGAACAGACACAATCCCACGGCAGCCCCCATCTCCTTACAAGTCTCTCTTCTTGTCTCAGCATCTAAAATGCATTGGTAAAGCAGGGCACAAGGTCAAGGTCAAGGCAAAGGCCAAATGAAGCAGCAGGAGGGTTCTATTATAGAGACAAAGAATTCAACCCAGTTCACTTTTCCACAACAGAGAAGGAAATTTAGTCTCTGAGAAATTGTTATTTCCATAGATTTCATAGGGTTTAAATATAAGTCTTTCAATTCAAGACTGCTTCTCTATTACTCTGCGTTGTCACCAAACCAGATCACACGCCAACCTCCGGCAGTATTTGTCTTTCTGGTCTGGTATATTTAACTTAGAACAATGCACTCTAGCCACATCCATGTTCTCACAAATGTGGGATGGCCTTATTTTTCATAGCTGAATAATATTCCATTGAATATATGTACCACATTTTCTTTCTTCATTCCTCTGTTGATGGACACTTAGGTTGCTTCCATTTTTGAAGTATTGAGAATAATGCTGCAATGAATGTGGGAATGCAGATTTTTGAGGGGGTGGGGAGGATCTTCAACAAAATTACATTCTCTTCTTCAATCCTTGGGGAAAAAAAATGTGAACAATAATGAAGGTGTGGGAGGTTTTCTAACAGCTTCTGGGGTTGGTTCCCGAAGGTAAGCAATCGCTTTTTTGTCTTGTGGCAAATAATGAACGGCCTCATCGCAGGCGGAACTCTCCAACTCCTGCTGTTTCTATAGGAGGAATGGAAATTCTGCTCCTCAACAGGGACAGGTTTCAGAGGAGCACATTCGACAGCTTTCTTCACACCTGAACCCATGCATTCCTCCCAGGGGAGGCAGAATGACTGGGCTCCAGTGAATGAATTCAGAGGAAGGGCTGAGCAGGAGTGAGAGTGCCTGGTGAGGGTAGGAGCCCCAAGCGGAATACAGCAACTGAGGGAACTGGGTCGCTGCTGTCTTGCTGTGGGGCAGACAGAGGGGACTCCTGCTTCCTCCAATGGGCAAAGAAGGGACAGGGGCTGTGGGAACCAGAGCAGCTGGGGGATGAGGGAGAAATGCAGGCATGGAGCGGGCAGCGCCCGAGTGAGTGAGCAGAGTCGGGCGGAGGGAAGGTTCTGAGGTCAGTGCCTAGGGCTTGGATCAGGACCAGGGAGCCCGAGGGGGAAGGAGCTGCAGCTGAGTGTGGGCTCCCAGCCCAGGTGACTTGTGGGGAATGGCGGCCTCAGCAGCCTCAGAGGGAGCGCAGGATGACTGTGTTGGATGAAGGAGTCATGGCCCTGGTCTTGGGTTCCCCTGCATGGCTATGAGAATATCTCACCCACCTGGTGACTCTCGCACAGAATTGACCAAGTGGTCATCATCTGGCTGGATCCAGCCTGCAGACATGTTTTGTTGAACCCAAATGATTTCTTAAGCTGTGAATTAGCTGCAGGGGAAAAAAGTGGAAGATCATGAGTAAAAATCTGGATTTTCATTTTTTCCCTTAAAAGAGAATCAGGAGCTCCTGGTCCCACATTCCTCAAGGGCAATAAGCTCTTGGAGCTGAGTGGCAATCACTTCCTTTGTTTAAGGGAGGGACTCCCTGTTTGCCACTGTCCTCATGGCAAACTTTCTCAGTTTCTGTTCCAGCTCAGCTCCTGGATCCAGTGGGCCTTTGAGGTTGCAGCCCCCAGCCCCACTGGTAATGCCAGGTTTGCACTCTAAAGCTTCTGAAGTTGTGTACCCAGATTTATTGAGGTATAGTTGAATAAAAATTATATGTATTCAAGGTATAAAACGTGATGATATGTGTATGCATATGTAATGATTATCACAATCAAATTAATTATGTTTTACACATTCATCACCACACAGTTACACAGTTATGGTGTGTGTGTGAGAGAGAGAGAGAGAGGGGAAAAGGAGGAGGAGGAGCTGCTGCTGAATATCTGCTCTCAGCAGATTTCAAGCAGACAACACAGGATTATTAATTATAGTCTCCGCGCTGTCCATTAGATCCCCAGAACTGATTCATCTTACCACTGAACGCTCGTACTCCTTGGCCATATGTACCTATTTCTTTTGAGGGTTTAAGGTAGTCTGAAGCCCTCATTTTTCAAAGATGGCCCTGCTCTTCAAGCACATGGATACAGTTCCATGAGGTCCCCAGACCCCATCGTGTTGTCATATCCCCAGGTTACAAACCCCTCCTTTGAAAAGAAAGGGGCTTCCATGTGTTTGAGCTGTCCCTGGCATGGGCGCTCAGCTGCTCTGCACCTGTCCCCTCTCTCACTTCCCTTTGCAGCTCCTCCTCCCTCACCTTCTCCACATCCTCTAGGTAGGAGCAGGGGCCATCCATTCTCAGTGTGAGGGTCGGGTTGGGGTCCCTGGCCCTGAGCAGCAGAGCGTGGAGGTGCAGGCTGGCTGTGCCCGCACCCCTGCATTCGGGGCTTTCTCCTGAGCGCCTTTCCCACTGTCTTCCATTTGCCAGTCAGTTATAAATAGCTCAAAGAAGGTTTTATTTCCAGCTTCGAAGTGACATGTGCTGTCAGCAACACCACAAAACACTTCATTGATGTTTTGAAGGGAGTGGGGAGGAGGAAATAAACTTGCTTATTTGCCCAAAGCAATGCTCAGTGAATCCACGGCTCTCTGCATGGATTCCGCTTTTCCCAAGGGAGTGGATTTTCAAATCTGGAAGGCAGGTGGCCTTCAGGCTCAATGGCCCTCTGCCTCAGATTAATTCACCCAATGCCGCAGCTCAAGGAGGAGCAGCCCCCCATGCCTGGGGAAGCCTGTGAGCGAGAGAAGGGGCAGGAGGCGGCCATTCCCAGCAGCTTTGGGGCCTTGTCTGAAAAGGGGCAGTGACTGTTACTCTGTTTTGTGTGCGTGCCAGGACAAAGGCAGGAGGAGGATGGCATTCCTGAGTGTGCCAGCCTTCCAACAGAAGGCACCAGAACCAGGGAGAACGCTTGTGTTGGAAGTGAGTCCAGGCTGGGTGACATTGCCCTGGGAATGACACGACCCAGAGCCCTGGACGAAGCTGTGCAGAGAGGAAGGGACACGCTCAGGCAGAGCGAAGGGAATGGGCTGTGACCTCAATGCAGGGTCCTACTACAGGGGTGTTTGCCCTTCTCCCAAGGCCTGAGGAACGCCCTTACCCGGCTCTGCTAGAAACAGTCAACACTCACAGCACTCTTCCTATGTACCAGTGGCCTGTGGTGGCCTCTCCACTGTCCCTAGAAATGGAAATCATTGTTACTGCACCCACTGGATAGGTGAGGAAACTGGGCCGTGAAGAGGCTTAGTGCTTGCTTGAGGTGAGGCGTTGTAGGGGTCCAGGGCTGGCATTTTGGCCCTAGTGTTCCCATGTCTAACCTCTTTGCCAACCTTGGAGTAGAGGGCAGCTCTAGTATCCAGGGAGGGAGGAGAGGGCAGGGGTCCCTCAGTACCTGCTCCTGAGCTGGCTGAGGCTGCCTGTCAGAGAAAGGCAAAGCCAAGGGGGGGGGAGAGATGAAGAGACCCTGAGCTGGTGGGGCTGACCAGCTCTTACCACTGTGGACTTTGAGAAGGGAAAGGAACAAGAGAGAGCCTGTGTGCTGACCTTTCAACCCTACCTGAAATCTCCATGCTGTTAAGATTGTCCCCTGTACTGGAATCTGCCAACCAGATTGGCCACTTTTTTCCTGCTTGGAGAGGTGGACAGGGTACAGGCAGAGAGGACCCAGAATGCCATTTCTGGCTCCTTTCCTGTCCCCACTTCATCAATTAGAAATCCTTAGCATCAAATCTGGAGCTGGGGAAAGGGAAGAAACTAAATGTACTAGGTTGCTGTTATACACATCGGAAGTTGCCGGGTGTTTCTCTTGGGCTCTCACCAGGCCTCCCTGGAGCCCCACGGGAAGTCCTCTCTCTGTTCTAGATGAGGAATCTGACCTGAATGTTTTCATTTACTGATTGGTGTTGACCTTTCCGGGGTGGTAACCTCACTGCTTTTGTTCATGGTCGTGTCCCATGGCTAGCACAGGGCTTGGCACCTTGCTGGTGCTCAGAAAATACGTGTGACATAAAGTCACGAAGTGACTTGCCCAGTGTCAGGCACCACAGTTGATGCTGCGACTCCTGTGACTGTTCCAAGAAAATAGCCTGGATGTAGTCATCTCTGGACTCTTAAGAAAGTGGGATTCAACTGAGTTCAGGTCCCCGTTGAATCTAATGATTGCACCCTGCGTATCAGCCTCTGTGTCCCCTTGGAGGCTGGGGAGAAATCTATGGCATTTATCATTCAACTCAATGTGCGTTGTTTGGACTCCCGTGCGCCAGCTCTGAGGAAATGTGACGGGCATCGCTGAGAAGTCTACTGTAGACGTGGGGTAGGAGGAACACAGCAAGGGAGCTTCTGTCTTCTGGGTCTCAGGATGTTACGAGATGTTGATGAGCCTGCAAGCTCTGCAAGGTAGGGTTCCCCACAACAGACCCCGAGCAAGTGTTTGGGTACAGTTAGTTTACTAGGAAGCACTGGCCTAGGGTGGCAAGGGAGAGCAGGAAGGGGGACAAAGCAGCAAGAGGGAGTGGTGGCTGCTTCAGCAGGCTACCAGGACCCCATGTTCAAATATGTCTCAGAACCTTCCCACAGAAGGTCTGTGTCCCCTAACAGCCACCCTTACTGGTCCATGGTTGCTCCTGGGCATAGATTTCCTGACCCAGGCTCTGGTCATGGGCCCCTGTCAGCCTGAGAGCATGGAAACGGTCACCAAGTGGGCTGCGGGGATCATGTGGGGAGCTAAGAGCATCTACCGATGGGAGGCACCCCGTTTGCTTCCTTACCTCTGGATCCTCTAGCAGGAGGTGCCGGACGCAGCTGTGTTGAGTGAGTGAGTGAAGGCATTAATTCTCTCTCCTGCCTTGTGACAGGACACTGAACAACAGTGTGATGAAATGCTGCCCTGCCCTGGGGAAGGCCGAGGGCAGTGGAGGAATGTGGAACTGAGTGGGTGGGAGGAGCTGGGGCCTTCTGTGGAGGTGGGAGCGAGGCCTGGCTGTGAGGGACAGGGATAAGGCCAGGAGAAGGCGTGACTGTCAGTGACACATCCCGGTATCCCCAGGGAGGCACAAAAGGCAGACATTTAAGCCAGCGCCCTGCTCCAGCCACCCCTGCCAGCACCAGGAAGGGTGCACCTCCTCTGGCTGCCATGCCTGCTTCTGTGGGGCTGCCTGCTGTGCCGTACAGGGCCATCTGTCCTGCTCTGGTGCCCAGCTTCTGGTCCTGGCCCCTCTCTCCTTTCTGGCCTCCTCTAGCCCTTCTTCCTCCAGAGATATTTGACGCTGGGCTGGAGTGTGTGCTCTGGGGGCTCTGAACACAGCCCTGGTCCTGGCGCTGCACCTGCAGAGGAGACCTCAGGAGAGTGACTTCCCAGCTGAGCCTCATCTGCCGGGGCAGCTGTCGTAGGATGCACAAGTGAATAGCCCATGGGGCTGGGGCAGGGCCTGGCTGTGGAGTTGCTGGAGCCACAGCCACGTCAGGCCTGAGCTTCTCCCTCACGGCGTGGAGGAGATGGCCCTGGTGGGGCTCATAGAGAGCTCGATGCTTGGTGCAATTCTGGGCGTAGGATAGATACTTTGTGTGGCCTTGTGTTCAGTTTTATTTCATAAATCCTATGCGTTTTCTCAGTCCTGGCCGTGGCCTCCTACCACAGCTCAGCCTCGGCGGTCTCGGCCAGGCGCTGTTTTCACCCTGTGGCCCCATGTGGGGCAGCGGGGAGCGAGGCCCGGGGTCCAGGAGCACGTGGAGAAGGAGCACAGGAGGACGTCCGGGTGGGGTGGTGTTTCCTGAGGACCGTGCTTTGCCCTCTCCAGCTATGTGGATGGAGGAGCCACGGCGCTCAGCCTCCACTGCCTCTGTGTTGGGGAGAATCAAGTGGATGTGACAAGGTATGAGGCCCAGTTCCTGTCACCGACACCCCGCTGTCTTGATCTTTGTCCAGTGAGGATGGGGAGGAGGCGACCGCTAGCCCTGGGGTGTCGGGAGCAGGAGACTGAGGATTCATATGTGTCTGGGACCATCTCAGTTCCTCACTGTGGTCTTGGGAGAGCTGCTTCCCTGCTGGAGGTGGCTGCTTACGTGCAGCCTGGGTCACAATCCCGTGCTCGATCTTTTCTTAGGTTACATGGAGGTCTCAGGGTCTGATGGGTGAGAAGGGCTTTGTAAGAAGCAGCAGGAGGCCTGCCCCTAAGGTTAATGTTGGTTGCAAACTGACCTTTTCTGTGGGGCAGACCCTTCCCTTTCTTTTCAGTGACACCATGGGTTCCTTTTTGGGGCACCAGCCTCCTTGTTCTGAGTCCATGAGATGTGAAGGAGGCTACTTTACTCTTCTGGATTCAGGCGGGATCCAGCCCTGGTCAGCTGTCAAATTGCATCTTTCTGTATTTGACCATTGGTTTAAGGATAGGCATGGGGCCTGAGTCTGTTTGATGACATTCAATCTTTTTCTGGGACAATCAGAAATATTGCTGTCATCACAGGCTGCAAAATTCTTGCAGGGGTGTGGTTTAAGGTGCCAGGTTGTGGTGTGGACTCTGGAATCAAACCTGGGTTCTTTTTCCAGGTCTATCACTTGATAGTTGTCTTAGTGTGTTCCTGTTGCTGTGATAAAATGCCTAGGCTGGGTAATTTATAAAGATCAGAAATGTATTTCCCACACTTCTGGAGGCTGGAAGTCCAGGATCAAGCACTGGCAGATTCAGTGTCTGGCGAGGACCTGTGCCTCACAGATGGGGCCCCCACCTGGCAGAAAAGGGCAACAGGGCATGAATGCTGTGTCCTCACACGGCAGAATACATGGAGGAGCAAGAGAGACCGCCCGCTCGCCCCTTTTACAGCATTACTGATCTCATTCTTAATCAGCCCCTGGAGGCCCCACCACTCAATACTATCCCATTGGCTGTGTGACTTTGGGCATTTACTGAACTTTGCCTCAAGTTTGTCATCTATGAAAAGGGATTTAAAAAGCACCCACCTTATGCAATTGTTTTAGGTTTTAAATGACTGAATGTTTAGACAATATTTAGAACACTCTTATGACTGAGTGAGCAATAACGTCAGCTAATACCAAATACTGGGTTAGCCTGGAGCTGCCCGTTGGTACTGTAAGAAGAGAGACATGCCTGACCTTGAAGCCAGCACAGATCCAACACTTGGGGAGACTGGGTCCTGATGTTAGCACTTTGGCACCTAGATCCATCCATGTCTGAATCCAAAAATGTCTAGGATTTTATGTTTGATCCAGTTACAGTGGAGTTTTTGTAACTTTCAACTAAAAGAGTCTTAACTGTTGCAATTATTTCCACACAAGAGTCTGGTTGTGACTACCACATTAGAACTTTTTATGACCCCCTCTCTCTTCAGGTGACAGAATTCCTTCTGTACTCTCCAAGCGTTGGTGGCCTGGCCTGCGTCTAACTCCCTGGCTTCGTCCCTGTGCCGGCTCATGTTCTGCTCTCTAGTCTTTCTGCGCTGTGGTGCCCCAGCCCGCCCTTCTCTCTCCTCCTCTGCGACTTTGCCCACGTGGTTCCACTCCTGGGAATGCTCTTCCCCACTGATTGCCTTGACATTCTCTTGAACCCTGTGATCTGAGTTGGGTGCTGCTCGTCTTCCTTGAGTGGCAGGCACCCATCCCACCCACCAGCGGGTCAGACACTCTGGTGGAGCTCGCTTCCTTCTGTCCCTCCCCTTCATCTCACCACTGCCATTTCCTCGAGGGAGGGGATACCGAATGTGCTCAGCGCACCTGCGTGAAATGACTCATAAACACCCAAGTGATGGGGAATGAGAAGATGAAAGTAAGGTGCCAAGTGCCAGTGTGTTTTTTCCCCCATTTTCCCATATTCTTTATCAGTGCATTATAACTGTGCACAATGGTGGGATTTGCTGTTACACATTTGTACACGCACATGGTGTTACAATATACTTGGCCAGTACCACTTTCCAGATTTCCCTCCTTCCCCTCAATTCTGGTCCTTATTCTCGACTGATCTCCCTTTGATTCTGTGACATCCCACCCCCACCACTTTCTTTTCCTTTTTCCTCTCTGGCTTCCACATATGAGAGAAAACAAAAGACCCTTGACCGTCTGAGTTTGGCTTGCTTTGCTTAACACTGTGTTCCCAAGTAAAGTCCCTGTATTTTGATACACTAAGAACCCCTAATGTGGTTTGTTGAAAAGTCCAGCCTTTTGGAGGCAGCCCACACAGAAGCTTGGCAGGTGAGCTTCCTGTTGAGTGTCTGCTGGTGGCTGGTTGGACCGTGTCACCTATGATGAAACAAACTTCTACCTGACAGGTGCTTGATTTAATAAAAAGCCCTAAACTCCAATCAACCCTGACATGCCCAGGGACTACAACTGCAAATTAAAGGGGTGGAAACTCCACTCCTGTGCAGCCAAGATTTAAAAGGCCTTAGTCACCCTTATTTATAGAGTTTGGATTTCCCTTCAACTCTCGGTTGGGAATGGGATGGCTCCCTGGCCCTAAATACTAATGAATGTTGTGTTACGTTCTGGCTGCTGGCACGAAGAGCCTAATAAATGTTCCCACATTTCTACAGGGAAATTGCTCTCTCTGCTAATTGCTGTCAGCATCCATCAGGATCTCAGAGGGAGCAGCATCCCAGCCAGGGGGCCTTGGGGCCCAGCTCTGTCACCTGGAGACAGTCTCTTGGGAGACCGAGGGACCCATGAGGGCCTGTTCCTGTACACAGCCAAGGTGTCTAGATTGGCAGCTTCCAAACTATGCTCCATGGAGCCACAGGGCCTGGGAGTGGCCTGAACAATGGACCTGGTGGTCCCAAGGTGACTGAGCCATGGGCAATGGATTTCATCAGCCTCTTAACCAGACCAGTCCCTGTTGTATCTCTCAGATTAGCTCTAATGGTTTTGTCAAAGAGATTCTGCTGATTTGAAAAAGAAGGTTTGAGAACCACAGACCCCATCCAGTCTGCAGCTTTAACAGCTGATAGACAAGACCTGAATATTGGTAGGGAAGCGAGGCCAGAGGTCCCGCAGGGTCAAATAGAGAAGTGGGTTCAGACCTGGGCCAGGGGTGCAGGCAGCCTCCTCCCCTCCCTCTCTGTTTCTTTCTTTCTTATTCCATTTTCCACATCCAGCCTCTGTTCCATCCTTTGACGAATGCTCAAACACCCACATCCTGGGTGGAACTCAGAGGCTAGAAGCGTGGAGGAGGGATGAGGTTAGAGCCTCCACGGAGGAGGGCAGCTCATGCATACCAGCCATGGGTTAGGAACGTGGCCTACATCTATTAGGAAGTTTTACTGATTGATTGCAGATTCAGTGCTGGGGACACAGAGCAGAGCAAGACACAGGTCCTGCCTAATTTTGGAGAGCTTCCCAGTGGAAGGGGTGAGAAAACAAACAAACCTAAATCAGCAAAAACACATAGTAAGATCATCACAAGCATCTCAGGCATTGAAAGGAAGCAGCGATATACTGTGATAAAGTGGGTGCGAGGGACGTTCATGAGGTGATGCCTCTCACAGGGTGGTCATGGTGCCGGGGAGTGTCCTCTGAGAAAGGGACATTTGAGTTGGACCTGAAGGTGAGGAGCCAGCTCTGCAAAGTGTTCTGGGCAGAGGCCTCCAGTCCAATTCCAGTGGTGTGTGACCCGCTGACCTCTGTGTTCCTCCACCACCTCCACCAAGAGTCTCCAGATGCTCACCCCGGGCCACACCTGTCCATTTGTGGCACCTCTGAAACTTCCATTTGGAGTATTATGCTCTTGGATAACCACTTCCCACCACTGCAGGTTCCACACGCAGGGTCTAAACTGCTCCATCCTAATGGTCTCCATCCACCTGCCTGCATTTTGATCCCTCCCCCTCATGCCTTTTCATCTCTGCAGCACATGTTCAATTCTAAAGACCATGGTTGAAATCCCTCTGGGCAAACACTCTTCACGAACACACGCCCTGCATCTGGTGACTGAGCACCCCCAGACCTCAGGTATGCCTTCTGCTTCCTCTCTGTCCCTGCATAGCTGAGTGACTGGAGGGAGACACAGCCCTGCAGAGTGGTCCTGCAGGAAGACTGTGGCCTGCAATTCAGGTTGGACACTCGGCTGTGGTTTTCAGTTCTTCTACTGTGTACATGACTTCTCTCTGGGAAAGTGCTTTCTCCTGAACACCTCAAAGCCCTTTGTCTTCATGCTCTGCAGGTTGACTTGCCTTCGTGATTGACAAGAAGCACTTAGACCGAGCTCCCTCCCTTCTGTGGCCCCCAGGCCCTGTGACCTGCGGGCATCTGCTTGTGCACTCTTTTCCTGCCACCCCAGGGGAGGGAGGGTCCCAGCTCTGCGGAAGGGCACACTCCCACTGAGGTCTGCTTTAGAGGACTTTACCCCTACACTTGGGATTCTTCCTTCAGAGCAACAACATGTTCTGGCATCAGTGGCCACCAGGTCCTGCCCTCGCCTCTGCTGCCTTTCCCGCCTCCAATTCCCAGCAGCACTTCCTGAAAGTGGCATGTCCTTCCTGACCTCGGGTTTCCTCTTCCAGCTCCAGTTGCCTGAGTCTGGCCCCTTGCTCTATGGAAGCTATCTTGCCAGGTAACTGTCCCTCTCCAGCTGGGGAGTTCCAGGGTCTCTTTCCTGCCATTGCCTGGTGGCTTTCACATGGACCATGACCTTGGCTCCTGGAAGCTGCTCTTGGCTTCCCTCTGAGGCACCCTCTCTTCCCTCCAGGCACTGTCCCTCATCTCCTTTGCTGGCTCCCCTTCTGCTCTGGGCCTGAGTATTGGGCCACCACAGGGCTCAGCAGTGGAACCCTGTCTGTCTTTCCCTTCACATTCTCCTTAGATGACCCCAGTCACTGCCATGGCTTAAGATTGTCTTCATAATGACTTCCAAATTTAAATCCCGGCACTGACATCTGAGCCGCAGACTCGTCTACCCTGCTACTTGACATCTCTGCTTAGATGACTAATGGGCATCTCAACTTAATACATCAGGAAAAAAGTCTTAATTTCCCACCTTTCCTCCTAAGTTGTTCTTCCCTTAGTGTTTCTGTCTTGGTAAATGTCACCACCATCCTCCAAATCACTCAAGCCCAAGTCCCAGGAGTCTTAATTCGTGTTACTGCCTCAGCCCCGCCTCGTACCAGCCCACAGGGAGTAAGACCTGTGGGAGTATCCTGAGGACAGTCTGTCCTCAGCCTCCGCTCCTGAGGCTGCACAGGCCCAGCCTCCGCTGTCACATTCTCCACCTGACACCAGCCTCCTGGCCAGGCCCCAGGCCGCCTGCTTGGCCTCCCTTAGTTCTCCACACAGCAGAGCCAGTGCTCTTTTAAAAATGTCGGTCAGATCTCATTGCTCACCAGCTTAACGCCTCGCCAGACTCCTCCTTGGAGGCTCTTTTTACAAGATCATCCCCACTGGCTTCTGACAGGAGTCAGTAAGTCTTGAAAGGCCTGGGAGCCCCTGAGAGGTCTTCAGGAGAGTTTCCCCAGAGGTGAACACATGCCTTCCATCCTCCTGGTATTTGGGGTTTGGAAGACACTCTGGTATAGGAGAAGTGACAGGCACGGTAAGGCTAGGCACACTGAAGCTGAAATCCTGGCTGTGACCACCGGGCCCTGGGACTCAGACATCCCCTTCTCCTGCCAAGCCCGTTTCCCATCTGTGAAGTGGACATGGGATGCTATTTCCTGCACGGCCATGGGAGCCAGGTGGTGCCTAGCATGTGTCACATGACCTTGGCTGCTTCCCTCCTCAGGTTCCCAATTTGTCACCAGCAATCAGCATCCTGGAGGCATGGGGAGGGCCGGTTCAGCAGCAGTGACCAGCACGGCTCTGCTAGCTGCTGGCAGGGCAGGCAATGGTGTGGGGAAGAGAGGGGAAGGGAGTCCAGACTCCCTGGGCTCGCCTATGGTCAGGCGGGGTGCTGGGCATACCCCAACTCCTGGAAAGCCTATAAATTTGCAGTTGTCTACTATGGTCCGCACTTGTTGACCATCTGCCCAGGACATAGTTCTTCCCCTTGTGCTTTGGATAAACCCTGCAGATTCTTTCAGCCTTGCTCAGACCGTCCACCCTGCAGAAAGTCTTTCCTGATATCCCCTCTTCCCAGGCTGGGAGGAGCGCCTCTGTGTTCCCTCATCTCTGGAGCTTCCTTCTCTCTCTTGGAGCTTAATGTACTGCTCACACTTCCTGAGCTCCTATGGGTCATGGTGTATGTCATTTCTATCTCTCTTGCATGAACTTCAGACTACAAAACACATTTCTCAGCAGTGAATGGGTGCTTGGACTGTGCTAATGTCAGAAATTTCTAAAGTGACTCTTATGGTGAACCTGACATGTAGCCTGGAGATAAGGATGGTAACCTTGACATTTCAGATGATGAAATGACATGATTGCTATGATACCATTGCCCACCGACACAGTGCTAATCACAGAGAGCCTGAATTGGCATAACTACTGTAGAAAGACTTTGAACGTACTGAACACTTATATATGTTAGGCACTGCTTGGTTCTCACGTGTTATCTCTTGTCTTCCCACTACCTCTGGAAATGATATTATCCCCACTGTACAGACAGAGGAATGGAGGCCCAGGGAGGTTCATTATCTTCCCGAGGTTTTTAGAAGGTGGTGGTGAGAGGGGTTGGAAGGCAGGTGTGTGCGACGCCCACACCTTGCTCCTTTGACTGGAGTGTGCTCATTTCTGCTCTGTTAATGGGAGGCAAGGTGGATATGGAAAGGAACAGCAGACATGTGGTTGACAAGTCCAGAGAGGGATGGCGGGTGTCTTCAAGGTCAATGTACACTCAAGCAGACAACTGGACACTCTTGCCGACACTGTCCCAACTGTAGCTTATTCAGTGATAGGAGGTGGTAAAAAGAAACCGTATGTTCCTAGGGACTAAATGGTCAGCACGGGAAATGTGAAGATCCAGAGAAGCCAACTTGGTTGGTGTGCAGAGTCAGAGGCAGGCATTTGGGGACACATCTGTGAATGCCATTGTCCTCTACTGCTGCTCCTCATGCTCTGTCTTGGCTGGAATTCAGATGGTTGAGTGCAGGTCTTCATCCTTGCATCCCCAGCATCTAGCACACGAGCAGCATATAGTGGACACTCAGGAAACACGAGCAGATCACAGACACACAGACACAGGACTCTGGTCACCAAAGAGATGTTTTCTGGTTTGTGATGGTGGAGGAAACTATTTTCATTACTGTTTTTCTATGTTCCAAGTCCTCTAGCTGTTTTAAAAGAGTCTTATGGAGGCATAATTGAAATAGTCAACTGCACATATTTATTTATCTAGTTATTTTCAAGTACTGGGGATTGAACCCTCAGGCACTCTACTGCTTAACTTACACCCTCTGCCCTTTTAATTTTTTTATTTTGAGACATAGGCTCACTACACTGCCAAGGCTGGCCTTGAACTTTTGATCCTCCTTCCTCAGCCTCCAGAGTAGCTGGGATTGTAAGAATGTACTATCATGCCCTGCTATGCCATATTTACAGCATGCAATTTCATGCATTTCTGCATACATATTGCTAATATCTGAATGTGTCCATTCACATTTGTATGTTGGAAATGTAATCCCAATGCAATAGCCTCAGGAGATGGGTCCTTCTGGAAGTTATTTAGGTCATGAGGCTCCACAGTCATGAATGAAATAAAGTTGTAGTAAAGGGCTTGACAGAGTTTGGTCCCTTTCCACCCTTCTGTCTTTTCCTCCATGTGAGGACACAGCAACAAGGAGCCCTCTTGGAAGCAGAGCACAAGTGCTCACCAGAAAGCTGCACCTGTACAACTTGGGCTTTCCAGCCTCCAGAACTGTGAGGTAAGTTTTTGTTCTTTACACGTGACACTGTCTCAGGTGTTTTGTTATAGAAGCACAAAGGGATCAAGGCATGCATACACCTTGAAACTGTCATCACAATCAAGGTAGCAAATGTGTACATCACGCCCCAAAGCTCCCTTGTGCCCCTGTGTAGTTGTTCTCTTCCCCTGTTCCTGTCGTTCTCTTCCCTGGCAACTTCTGGCTTTCTGTCACTGTACTAGTTTTCATTTCCTAGATTTGTAGGTAAATGAGTCGTATGGCAGTTGTCTTTTTTTCCTGGCTTCTTGCACATAGCATGCTTACTTTAGGTCTCATTTATATTGTTGAGAGTATCAATAGTTCATTCCTATTTGTGGCCAAGTGGGATTCAATTGTGTCAATGTACCAGGATTTGCTTCCCCACTCACCTGCTGATGAACGTGGAAGTTGTTTCCAGCTTTTGACTACCACATGTAAAGGTGCTGCAACCATTCACAAGTCTTTGAATGAATGGATTCATTTCATTTCTCTTGGGTAAATACCTAGGAATGGAATGGCTGGATGGTGTGGTGGGCAAGGTTAGGTTTAATTATTTAAGAAATTGCCAACTGTTTTCCAACAGGCTTGTGTGTTTCACATTCCCACCAGCAGTGTATAAAAGTTCCTAATCTTCCACATCCTCACCAACCTTGGTATGGTCAATATTTAAAAAGCTCCATTTGCACAGGTGTGTGAGGTTATCTCATTGGGTGTTGATTTGCATTTCCCTAATGACTGAAGGTGTGGAGCCACCCTGTGACCCTGAGGGTAGCTAGAACAGGGATCACATCCTCAGATGGAAGAGGGCACACTGGACCATACGGGGGTACTTTAGGTCCTTGATCAAGCCTTTGAGCTATGACATTAGCTGCCCTTGGAGCACCTGGGTTGAACTTGGAGCGTGTGAATCAGTGAGTCTTCTCTGTTGCCTGAGCAGTTCTGAGCCTGTGTTCTGGCCTTCCATTGCTGTAATTTGCCAGGTTTCCCCAGCCAGGGTCACTATAGCTGGGAGGGGTGGAAGTGAGAGTAACCTTCAGCCTAGAGAGCCCCTTGGCCAAGTGTCTTGGTGGCAGAGGTGGCTTCTGAAGCACCGACAGCTTCCTAGGGCCCTTGCGTTTTACCTCAGGACCCCAGACTGCAATGTAATCTTTGTTCTCAGAGGAAGAAACTGGTATTGCATACACATGGAAGGGAAGCGTTTTGAGGGAGCAGCGTCTAGTGGGGCTTCAACTAGGCTGTTTGGGGGGAGCGGCATCCAACCCTGGGAGTGAAATTCCAGGCACCAGCCACTGCGCAGGTGAAATTTGAGGGGAATTAGGACTATTTGTTCCTCCCTGAGAATGCCATATAGGACATTGTGTGCTGTGCTTATTCCTGTGGCCAGGGGTTAGAGATTTCACTGGATCCTTATGAGCCCTGATGGAGAGTGATTTTTGCAATTTTAGAATGGTGTGCAATTTCACAAAAAGCCTGAGGATCAGGGACAGAATAAAGGTTGCCTCTGATTTAGGAGAGGCGGTCCAGTCTGACCATCCCTCAGTGTGAGGATATAATTAGTACCTACAAAGGGACTTTGGGATAAAGGGATGCCTTTGGGTTAGGTTTCCCAAAGGTCTTGGGACAAGGACATGTGTGCAGGTGACCCATTGAGATAAGGGGAAGACATTGAGGGAGTGGGGGAGCGGAAGGGTCATGCAGTGGTGGACTTTAGTGATGCTTGGAGGTGGGTCCCCTCAGTCTGCTCCCATGGGGAACCCTGGGCCACTCTCAGCCTGGGAACTGCCCCGCTGCCAGGCAAGGGAACTGGGTGGAGCAGCCCTGTGGTCATAGCCTAGGGGCTGCCACAGGGGGTGATGTGAACTCCTGGGCACTTTCCTATCTCCTTGAGCACAGGAAAAAGTGGTACCCATCCCCTGAGGGAAATCTTTGCTTGAAAAATTTCAGAGGTTTCAAACAAAAATCACATGGAAGCTTGAAGCCTGGGGAAGGTGAACCCAGAGTTGTGAGGGCATTTGGGTGGCACGTGCCAGTGTCTGGCACAGCGGAGGGCCCCTCTCCTCTGGCTGAGTTAGAAAACTAACACTGGCACGTGCTCTCCTCCCCTGGTGGGTGTGAGCTGTGGAATGAAGGTGGAGACGCACCTGGGAGGTAAGGATTGCTGTGGGAGTCTTGACTCTCGTTTGCAACACTCAGATGTTGGGCAGAATAAATCACACGCACCTCAGACCCTCACCTGTCCACGGGGAGCATCTCACCTTCTCCTCCCAGGCTGCTATGAGTGTGGAATCTGCTCATGTGCTGTGGAAACTGCGTAACCCCAGGTATGGGTGCCTTCTGAGGTGCCACCTGAGGGTGGCGATCTGGTCCTGTTGTGGATGGACAGGGGCTGCTTGGTGATAGGCCGTGTGCTCGTGTGGGTTGGGGCAGACCTGACAGGCACAGGGCACAATAAAGGCAAGTCTCAGCTGCTCCCCTGGCCAGACGAAGGGCAAGGAGAGCGACTGGATCCCCTCGTGACTTCTCAGGCACCTGCAGTGATGACTGTTTCTATTCTGTAGATATGGACGTGCAGCTTGGGTGGAGCGTGCTAGCTTCCGTCCAGGCTACCTGGGTGTGGCTCTGTGTTCCCAGAGCTTCTTTAGGTCCCTTGGCCTCTGGCTTCTGTACAGGTTTGTCTGGGAGGTGGGGAGAGAGTGTGTGTCTGTATGTTGTGAGTCAGTGTCCCTTCAGAAGGCCACAGCTCCTGTCAGGCAGCTGTCCCCTTACAGTGGCCACTTGCCTTGGCCTTTGAAGCCTTGGGCTGGTGAGTGCCCTGCCTGTCACAGGTCTCTTGGTTCCTAGAGTCTCACCCTGACCTCTGTGAAGTCCCTGTATCACTCAGCCTTAGTGCACCACCGCTTCTTGCCAGGACCCAGGAACCAAGTCACTGGGCCAAGTCACATGTTTGGGAGTGACAGAGGAACTGGGCCTGGAGTACAAGCCTCATGCCAAGCCTGGGCCTTTTCCCCAGCATCTCGGGACAAGTGCCGGGTTGTGCATGGGCAGCTGCCCGCAGGCCGGTGGCCGCAGTTTCTCATTCTTGTCAATATCCTCCGACCTTGAGTCCAACTGGAGTGCAGGCAAAAAAATAACCATCCAGGGCAAAGAGAGAAGACCTTGATGGGACACGGTGAGTGTGACAGATGGCCTATCATTCAGGGCCTGCATGTGTCACATCTGTAAACTGTGGCTGCCAGATTCTGAGATGGAATCCCTTGGGGTCCACACAGGGTCGGCCAGCTGTGGGCATCATTAGCTGTAACAGATGAAGAGCTCTGTGCAGCCAGCTGGGCTTCACAGTGACAGTCCTTCAATCTGTGCAGGCCGGCCTTGCTTCCACCTGGTCCCTGTGTGGTGGGTGGGCTGCAGCTCAGCCTGCTGCCCTGGGCCAAGGAGCTCAGCCTGATCAGTGCTGGAGTCTAGGGAAGGCCAGGTGAGGCTGTGGCTCTGTGGAGGCCCAGGAGCAGGGCTGGGCAGGCCGGGGGAGCTTCAGCCAGAAGAACCAGGGCTTCAGGGCAGCCAACTGTCTGGTTATTTAAACCCCAAGAAGACAGCTTTGCTCTTCAGGGAAGACTCCATTGGCACAGAGGGGGAAAGAGATCTTAAGGGCAATAAGAGAAAATTACGACTGCCTGGTGATGTCACACAATTTTATTTAGTTTTCAGGACAGCTGCAGTGCTACATTGAAGAAATCTAGCTTTGCTGTATAGAACATAACACGGATTTATGTGTACGCATGGGGTAAGATGCAGAGAGACTGGGGAAGGAGAAAAGAGGTGGAGACAGGGAGATGGGGAAAGAGGGAGAAATGTACAGCAAAGTGTAGTGTACGGTTCTGCCGAGGCTCTGGAGCTGACCCAGGGCTGAGATGTGAGCAGGGTCCAGGGACTTGGGCCTGCAGGCGGGCAGAGTCTTCAGCACAGGAGGCCCTACCCAGGGTGAGTCCTGCTCCTCAGACCCTCCTTTCAGTTTATTTTGGAGGAAGGAACCTAGAAGACCCCGGATAACCTTGACAGGATCGACTTCACAACAAATGTTGATTTGAAAGTTTAATTTTTTGAGTGATAATGACGACCGTGACATAAACATTGTGTTTTTTTTTTTTTTTTGGTACTGGAGATTGAACTCAGGGGCACTCGACCACTGAGCCACATCCCCAGCCCTATTTTGTGTTTTATGTAGAGACAGGGTCTCACTGAGTTGCTTAGCACCTCGCCGTTGCTGAGGGTGGCTTTGAACTGGCGATTCTCCTGTCTCAGCCTCCCTAAGTGCTGGGATTACAGGCTTGCGCCACCGAGCCTGGCTACAAACATTATATTTTAAAGGCACATCTTTTCCTCTCATCGTGCAGCTGCTGAAGAGCACGGGGCCCGTGTGTGACAAGTCAGAAGTGTGACACCTGTCACTGTCATCTCCTGGATGAAACGCCACCTCAGGGTCGGCCTGGACACGGAGATGTGCTGAAGCTTGCTTCCGCCACTCACAGCTGGTGAGAACTCAGCTAGTCGCTCAGTTTCTCTCACTACACTCTCCTTGTCCCAAGAACTTGGGCTTCGTGAACAGACGGTGTCCCTGAGGAGTGAAGGCCATCCTCTACCTCCAGGCGCCAGGCATATGATGCACAGAGAGGACACAGGCCCAGCGAGTCCACCACCTCTCCAGTCTTGAGTGACCCTTCTTGCCCGGGGTCAGTGAGGCTCCGGGGAAAGCTGGCACCTCTCCCGTCTTTTGTCCTTCCTACCGCTGGCCTTGCGGGGAAATGAAGCAGAGCAAAATGGGGCCTGGATGGGGCTCTGAGACTCCACACGGCATTGTCTTCACCTCTCTCTGTGATTGGGGCTCTGAACAAGAGGTGAGTGAGATTACGACTTCATGACTTGGAGCAAAGACTTTTTGATTTTTAAAATGCAGGGCCTCTGTTAAAATGAGCTGGAGGCTGGAGGCTGTGGTTTCTTTTTTTTTTTTTCGGTACCTGGGATTGAATCTGGGGTTACTTAACCATTGAGCCAGATGCCCAGTCCTTTTTTTTTATTTTTTATTTTGAGACAGGTTCTTGCTAAGTTCCTCAGGGCCTCACCACGTTGCTGAGGCTGGCTTTGAACTTGCAGTCCTCCTGCCTCAGCCTCCCGAGCTGCTGGGATTACAAGCAAATGTCACTGTGTCCTGCTATGGTTTCCTAACTGAGGTCGAAGTGGATCCTTATGCCCCTGGTCCCCAAACTGAAGAAGTCAGGCCTGTAAGAGCTCAGTGCATCCTGACTCATCTACTCACTTAGGGGCTGGAACAGAGAGAACTCTGAACAGGGTGGGAGGGAAGTCTGGTTTGGGGGCCCTGCTCACAAGGCCCCTTGCATGCTTCACTATTTAAGTCCCTCAGTATTCATACAGGTTCTCTAAACACTGAACATCAAAAGGTTCAGGACTGAGGTCTAAGTGGTTTTCTTCCCAAGAGGCTCTTGGGCCCGAGGTCAATGTTCCCACATCTTTTTAGAGGCCGATGACAGCTTTCGCCACTTAAAGAAGTCCTAGCTGTACCCTCCTCCACTGTGCTGTTCCTCTTTCTTCACATGCCTGTAATGAAGGGGCCACTAAAGTGGTTTCTGTGTTGGTTATAGAAAGAGAAAAAGGCAGCAGTTCACTTCTGAACAGTAGCAGCTTCTCTGACGGGAGACAGAGCAAGAACGCCAGGTCTGCCCCTCAGACCCCATGCCACATCAGCCCTCGAGGCGATGGAAGACCAAGTTCACGACAGGGCTCAGCGCGAGCGTCACGTAGGACCCCGGCGGGTCTGCAGTAGTAGGGACTTCAGAGGAGGAGCATGGGGTGGGCAGGGTCTCAGAGGCTCCGCCCCTCAGAAGTGGGAATGCTTCAGGTGTGCTGTTGGTCCAGGTGCTGACCACGGTTGTTCCGGATGGAGGGCTTGGGGTGGTGTGGGCTGTGCTGGGGAAGGCTGTGGGCCCTGGGTGTCAACCTGGCTGATGTCATCCATGGAGCACCTGGACCCTGCTATGCCATCTCTGCCCATCTGAGGCACAGGAGTCAACAGGTTGGGTTTGTATTACGTGTGGCTGAAACTGTTCTGCTCCTTTAGAAATGAGAGGGTCACCAGGGGGAGGGGTGTGAGGCTCTGGGGTGAGGGGACCTGTGGGGTGAGGGTTGGACAGTCTGGCTGATTCCTGCCTGTTTGAAACAATCCAAAGAGTCCGGGGGAAGCGTGGTGCCCTGGGAAAGCATGTGCTTCGAGGAGCATGGAGCTGATGACTGCCTCCCACCCTAGTCCTTGCTGGGGTTCTCTGGAAAGCCATTATGATATTTGAACCCAGTTTTCTCATTTGTGGGATAGAGGGCCAGAGGTGGCACAGGTGCTGCTGGACGGGCAGGCGCTGGCCCTGCAGGAGCCGTGGTGTGATGTCTCTCCTCTGCACCGTGCTGCTGCTTGGCAGGCTGCTCCTCACCCGTGACTGCCCTTCACAGGGTGGAGTGTCGCTTGTCTGGTGCTGTCTTGTGCAGTGTCCTGTTTTCTTTCAAGCAGGCATTTTCCTTTGGATTCCAGTGGGTGCCATGCTGAGGAGAAGCAGCTAGGAGACCTGGTGTTTAAAGCTGTCCACATGTCCAGGCCTTTGCTCACTTTAGGTGGGAAACAGTTTCTACAGGGCTGGTTGATAGCCCTTGGGTCACACAGGTGGCAAGTGTTGGAGATGGAATTCGAAAATCTCCAGCCTAAAAGGGGCAGCGAGGCGCAGGTGGTGTTGGCTCAACTATGTGGTGCTACCCAGGGGGAGTTCCAGAGCTCCTGAGAGGAGGGAGCGGAAGGAGTTTGACTGCCTGTTGTCCCTGTCTCCAGCCCCACCAGGAGCCTTTGGACCTCAGTGCCTGGAGCTCTTGATGGGGGTGCATGCTCCTTCTGCCCTTGTCTCCACCTGACTCAGCCTGTGCCCTCCCTGGCTGGTGTGGAACGCCCCTGTCTCTGCCTAACTGAGGCCTCCTCTTCTCCATCAGAACAACGGCAAAGACGCCCTCCTAACCTCCTCTCGGGAGGAAGGTTCAGGAGAGCTGCTCAGGAGTCCAGCTGCCAATCCAGAAAAATGTCCCTGCAGCTGCTTGAGGAGCTGGAGCTGGAGGCTGCCGGCCTCATGAAAAAACCAAAGCCTCTCCAGTTCTGTTCCTTTCTTTTCTGTCTTTTTTTTTTTTTTTTAATATTTTTTTAGTTGTAGATGGACACAATGTCTTTATTTTATTGCTTTGTACGTGGTGCTGAGGATCGAACCCAGGCCCTCACGCATGCAAGGCAAGCGCTCTACCGCTGAGCTACAATCTCAGCCCTCTTTTTTTTTTTTTTTTAAGACTCTCTCCCACTCCGTCCTCTTCTTCTTCTTTATTTTTTTCTTTTTTTGTGGTGCTGGGGATTAGGACCCAGGCCTTGTGCATGCAAGGCAGGCACTCTACCAACTGAGCCCCATCCCCAGCCTGGTCCTCTTCTGAAGTGTAATGAGATTCTGAATGGCTGAACGTCCTGGGGCAGGGCTGTGGTGAATTCTTGGTTCCTTGCTCATAGTGGGCTATCTGGGCTGGGAAGTCTGCATCTGTTCTGAATCTATGTCCTATTATATGACAATTATATGTAATTTAGGGCCAGATACTGGAGTTGTGAGGTGCAGAAGACACAACGCTTGTCTTTAGGAGGTCATGGCTCATGTGGAGGTGGCCTCGGAGACAAAGAGGTCAGCAGGAGTCAGTAAAGAATTAACCATGTTTAGTGTCGAGTGCAGGGGATGGGGCACGGGGGGCTCAGCTGGTCACCTTGCTCCATGAAGGGCCTGGGAGGGATGCTATCTAACCTGAAAATGAATGAGAAGAAGGTGGTAGCCAGGTGCAGGAGAGGGGAGAAGGGAAGGAGGAATGTGTGAAAGGGAGAAACTCCCGGCCAAGGCTCAGGGGCAAGGAAGAACAGTGCTTTGGGGACATGGAAATAGCTGCTTTGGCCTCAACTAATTACTCTTTCTCAGTGGACAGGAAGCCTGCTCTGGGATTTTTTGCTTTAGAGAGAGTGTGTGTGTGTGACGAACTAGAAGCTACCAACCAGCCGCTTTATGACAGTTGACATTCTGAAAATCCTTTACATCTAACATCTCATGGGTCTCCCAGTGGCCCTCGGAAGCAGGTGTGTCTGAGCTTATTACAGTCTCGATTTCACACTTGGGAAAACCAAGGCTTAGGAGATGCCTGTGTCCTTTCCGAGTCTAACAGTGTTTTGTTGTTGACTCACAAGTGGTGTTAGTTTCTTATTGCTGTACAAATTACACAAATGCAGCAGCTTCAACCCACTCATTTATTACTGTCTCACAGTTTTTGTGAGTCAGGATTCCTGGCATGGCATAGTTTATCTAGGCTCTCGGCTTCACGTGTTTCCAGGCTGCAGATGAAGCGTCGACTGGGTTGTGTTCTCATCTGGAGACTCAAGTGGAGAATATCTACTTCCAAGCGACTTGGTTGTTGGCTGCCTTCAATCATTTCCTTGCATCTGCAGATTTCACAGTACCTGCTTCTTTGAGGCCAAAGAGAAGAACAAGACCTTAGAGCCAATCTTCTAGCAGGAAAAAGCCTTACACAATGTCATCTAACCACAGGCTTGACATCCTGTCCCCTTTGCCATGTTCTCAAGGTTTGGCCCATACTCAGGAGGAGACAATTACACAAAAGTTTGATTGGCAGGAGATGGGAACTCCGGAAGCCCCCTTAGCCTGTCTGCCTAACACTTTGTGCACATAATGTTCTCTCCCATGGTTCTCTGTGGCAGGCCCCAATGCATCCTCTAAACTGTAGCTCAAATGTGCTTCCTTTAGAAGCCGTCTTGACTGCCACTGCTCCCTCTGCAGGGCTGAGCCCTGCTGCCCCCACATCTACTGGAGTAATTGAACTCTACTGATTTGCATGCCTGTCTGGCCTTCCCTCCAAGGGTTCTCACTTCTGTGTACCCATTGCCTGAGGCATGGTGGGTGCTCAGCAAGTGTTTATGACCAAATTGATGAGTAATTTGCTTCAAGTCCCAAGTTATTTAGGAACCTGTTCCCAAAATCAGGCCTTGTTCTAACACTCACTAACTCTCCAACTGCTCAAAACTCCAAATCAAAACTTGTTAGCATTGTGGATATTCTTGTTGGGAATAACTGAATTTGAAAAGACCAGCTCCTCATAAGACATAATAACAATGCATGATAATGTATATAACACTTTAATTCTGTTTTTTATTTCCCAAAGCTCTATCATATTCAATATCTCATGTAATTCTTCAGCACACAATTGAATTTGGTCCCCTTCCAGATAGTTTAAGTACAGAGGCTCAGGTAAATGAAATTATTTTCTTAGAGCTATGAAGAGGGGAAAATATCTTAAAGCTGTGATTTGATCCAGGGCTTTTGACTCCAGTCATCTATAAAATGTTCACAGCTTGGGGATTCTTTGTCAGGCATCACTGAGGATTCAGATGTAACTAGGTTTACTGTCTTACCCACAAAGGCTCATGGAAATAGATGGCTATGAGGGTAAGTATAAAGGCAACAGTCATGGGTAGTGGCATAGTTGGGCACAGTATTCTGAGGTGACCTACAGCACCCAGGTGAGGAAGAAGGTCTTCAGGTGAGCACCCGAAGTCCCTAGGAGTTGACAGGCAAAGGGGGCACAGTCAGAGCAGAAGCCTGTAGAGAGCACGCCAGGAGGACACATTCAGTGGAAGGAGCTGCAGCCCAGGGTGCGGTGCAGGCAATGCAGGCCAGCATGGAAGGGCACCCTGTCCCAGAGCCTCTCCTCTCGTTCGGGCTCCTGACCCCACTGACATTATCTGGTTCTCTCTGCCTTCTCACACCTTCCTCTCTTGATATCTCTCCTTTTCCAGCATCTCCAGCGGTCTCTCTCCTCTGCTGTCACTGATTCTCTCAGGCCACCCATGGCTGCACTGTGGAGGCCTGGTCTGGGTAGGGCCACCACAGCCTTGCACTGCGGAGGGTTTGACCACTGGGGTAGCTCGTCCACTGTGAGCAGGCATCAGGCCTTCGAGCCCTTCCCTGTCCTTCTGACCCATTCCCGCACTAGACTCCTCTGACCCCTCTCCTGGTCAGTGTTCTGAGTCTCCCCAGCCCCAATCTTTGTCCTCTGCTGTCCTCTCTTCCCCTCAACTCAGGAGTAGGAAAGGCAGTGTGTGCAAAGTCTCTGAGGTGTGAGAGACCTTGTGTTGGTGACATGGCAGGAGAAGGCTGTGACGAGGGTGGAGGGGGTGACATTGTGAGTCTCAGCAGATGTGAAGACAAGGGCAGGAGCCAGGTCATGGCGGCACTGAGAGGCCACTGATGAGAACTGTGTTTACCTGGTATAATTGGCAGTCTGAGGGGACTGGTAGGGATCTCTGTGCTCTGAAAGGTTGCCATGGCTCCTCGGAGGAGGCCAGACAGCAGAGGGCGAGAGTGCAGGTAGAGAGGCCAGGCGGATGGTGTTCTCTAAAGGTAGACGTGGCGGTGTGTGTTGACAGGGAAATGTGAAGGGCAGTCACTGAGGCTTCCCCCAGTCCTCCATGATTCTGCCAATTGCATAAAATACTTTCCTCATCTTTATTAAGGCCAAGGCAAAGGCCAAAGAGAATGTTGGACAGATATAACAAGCCATGTAGGTGAGATTGCTCACTTACAGGAAGAGCAGGCAAAGGTGCCAGCTTCCTATGGTCCTTGTCCCATATACCAAGAAGGGGAGCTGCCAAGTCATGGGGCCAGCTGACTTGCAGCACAATTGTGGGTCACCCATCACAAAGTGCAGCTGTGGACTGACAGTCTCTGCTCCACCTGGAGAGCCTGGGACCCCTCAGAACCCTAAGGGCTCCCAGTGGCTGCCATTTAGCAACTCCCAGGGAGATGGGAGCAGAGTGGGGCTGACATGTGTTGGATCCTTCTAAGACACATTTCCCTTTGTGTTTTGGGGGCTCATGGTTTCAAAGGTCTCAATCCATAGATGTCACCACTCCATTGCTCTGAGCCCAAGGGGAGGCAGAGTGTCATGGCGGAAAGTTGTGGTGAAGTCACTCAGGAAATGGCAATTAGGAATCAGAGTGATCCCTGCTCACCAGGGACAAAATGTAAACTGCAAAGGCACCACCTCCATGACCCACCTCCTCCAGCCACATGCTACATGCCTACAGTGACCACTCAGTTAATGCACTATTAGGTTAAGGCTCTCATAACCCAACCATTTCCCCTCTGAACCTTGCATTGTTTTACACATGAGCTCATATCTAAACTATAACAAGCCTACCTTCTTTAGTAGCTTTTCTTATATTTGGGATTAATCCTATAGCAGACACAGCACTTTGAGCACTTTCTATGTTCTGAGTGCTTTGCATGTATATTTAACTTCAATAAGCATCCTATGATGGAGGTTCTGTTCTATTTGTATCTTCATTTTTCACATGAGAACCCTGAGCCACACAGAAAATAATTTGCCCAAAGGAGCAAGAGATAGAGCTGGATTGGAATTATGAGGGCGGATCTGATGTCAACTTTGTCTACCCTGAAGTTAGAAGAATGCGTGTCACAAGAAACTCAATAAACATCAGGGAATTAGGTGATAACGAACACAGAAATTAATAACATGTGAGGTTAATGAATTGAGGGCATGAAAGAATTGGAAGACAGCTCCTTACCCTCTTGCTTGGTGATTAGGAGGTTTGTGTTGTCACCAGATAGGGCAGGGTATATTCAATGGCATACTATTCAGCCATCAAAAAGAAGAAAATCCTACCACTCAGAAGACATGAATGGAGCTGGAGGGCATTACGCTAAATGAAATAAACCAGACAGAGAAGGACAAATACTTCTGGACAAAGAACAGAGTTGAGGGACAGGTAAGGAACTCACTTTTACATATTTTGTTTTCAAGATGTCTGTGGACCATGTGTGAGGTGTGGAGATGTAAAATTCCTGGATAGATAAAGTGCAATGTGATATACTTTGTCCCTTCAGGATGCTCACAGAAGTGTCAGAGATACAATCACCATTCGATGGTGCAGTAAAGCCCAGGAGAGGAAAGAGCAGAAGGTGAGCACAGGTGGAGCCAGCTTCCCGCTTTGTACTGGACTCTCCTGTCCTCTGGCAAAGCTCGGAGGAAGCGAAATCATTGATCAGACCTGAGGAAGCTGTTCTGGTCTTGACACTGAAGCCTCGGGGGGTCTGGTCGTATCTATTGTGGTTGACAGTGCTTCCCAATTGTTCTCTCACTTAGGCACCGTTTCATTTCTCTGCCATAACTGTGTTTTCTTATTGTTTGAACAGATTCTTCCTGTAATAACCTGCTTTTCTTAATTAGCTTCAAATGCTGTTCGCCCACCTCCTGAGGGATGGCTATGTGACGTCGGAAGCCAGATGTCCTACTGAGGTGGATGTGAGGGAGGACCCGTGATGTCTGTGCAGACACAGGTCCAAGTGGCCTCCTTATGGGGACAGGGGTCAGTGGTGGCCATCACTAGAGACTCAGCCTTCCAAGGAGAGCAAGTCGTTTGAGGGTGTGCACAGCTCCTCAGATGGGGGTGTCGAACGCAGTGGGGAGCTTTATATTCCCCACTATTCCTGAACGTAGTCTCCTCCACCCTTATCAGAAAGGTGGGTTTACAAGACAGAATTTGAAGCTGGGAGAACTTGGAATAGTTAAAATGGGAAATTCATTTAACCTAACTATTCTTGTGAATTGTGCTTCAAGTGCCATATTTCTTCCACTGTGTGACTCTGCCTCTGTCCCAATTACTACAGGACTGATGAGTATTTGTCTCCATGCATCAGCATGCCAGTCCTAGGGACCTTAGTTAAGAAGTGACATTCAAGAACATTTCCATTAATATACATGGTTCCTGCTTTAGTCCCACAGCAACATTGTGAGGTAAATTGTTACTTATCCCATTTTATTGAATAAGAAGTTGGATGCTCAGCCAGGTGTGGTGGTGCATGCCTGTAATTCCAGTGGCTCAAGAGGCTGAGACAGGAGGATAGCAACATCAAAGCCAGCCTCAGCAACTTAGCAAGACCCAAACCAACTTAGGGAGACCCTGTCTCAAAATAAAACTGGGCTGTAGTTGTAGCTCAGTGGTTAAGCACCACTGGTTGCTTAAGCAACTGTTTTAGTCAGTTTTTCACTGCTATGACTCAAAGACCCCACCAGAACTATTTTAGAGGAGGAAAAGTTTATGGGTTCATGGTTTCAGAGGTCTTAGTCCATAGACAGTAAGCTCCATTCCTCGAGGGTTGAGGTAAGGCTGAACATCATGGTGAAAGAGTGTGGCGGAGGGAAGTAGCTCATGTGATGATCAGAAAGTAAAGAGAGAATCTCCATTTGCCAAATTCAAAATATATACCCCAAAGCCACATCCTCAATGCCCACCTCCTCCAGCCACACCCTACTAGCCCTCAGTTACCACTCTGTTAACTCTATCAGGGGATTAATTCACTGGTTTGTTTAAGACTCTCAAAGCCCAATCATTTCTCCTCTGAACCCTCTATCTTTCATTGTCTTACGTGAGCTTTTGGGGGATACCTCACATCCAAACCATAGCAGTGATGACCCTGGTCAATCCCTGATACAAAAAAGAAAGAGAGGGAGGGGGGGAGAGAAGGGGGAGAGAGAGAAGAAGGAAGGAAGGAAGGAAAGGAGAAAGGGAGGGAGGGAGGGAGGAATTGGATGCTCAGAGTGAGAAGAGACTTCTCATAGGTGATTCAGCTGATGGGGCAGAATCAGAACTTGTTCTTAGGTTTCTTGACTCTTGGTACAAATCTAATTTCCACCAGACCATCACTTGTTGCATCTGCTCGTTGACAAAGCACCCAGTTTCCTGTGTGTCCTTACTGTTTTCTCTACCTCAGTGGTCTGCTTCACCTAAGTAGGTCAAGCATCTGATCTCTGAGTGTAGGACTTAGGGAAAGCAGGATTCCCATGCCCACACAACAATCTGCTTGGAACGCAGAGGTGTGAGCAGCGTGGGCAGGCCGTGCACACACTGCAGAGTGACCGGGGCATAGATGCGCACTTGCAGGTGCCCAGAAAACCCCGTGGTGGGTGGGAGGAGTGCTGGAAGGCAGGAGACCTGGGTCGCGGGCTTGTTCCTTGCTCCTTCTGGCTGTGTCCAGGTAATCTCTCTAGGGCTCAGTGTGCTTGTCTGTCAATTAAGAAAGCCAGCCTGCCTGTCTCGCAGATAGGCAAAAGGGCTGGGTAATCTGTCAGGCTCTACACAACTCTAAAGCAGAGCTGTAATTATCCTGGAGGCATTTGAACCTGAAACCAGATATATAATTGCTTCTCTCCACATGGGAAATATGATGAGGCACTTGCTCGTTTCTTTGAGCCACCAGGGAACAACAGTTGTCCAGGGGCATCTGGCTTGGTTTTTAATCATGCACAGGTGTTGTGAGAATCGGGTGGTACAGAGACTCTTTAGGTGCCCCTTCGCAATCTCTGCATGTAGGGACAGAGATAAGATTATTTATGCCCCATTCCATTATTCACAGCCTCTTGGAATGTAGCGTTAAATAATTCAGAGACCATGCGAGCTGGGGATTGATGGAGGAGGCTGATAGTTTTGCAAATACAGCATCAGCAGCTGCAGGAAAGTCTGATTCCAGGACAAATACGCATGAGAACAGTTGCCGGGTACCAAGTGCTCCTCAGGACCCTGGCGAGGGCCTGCCCTGTGCTCTAGAACACACTCAGATCCGGGTGGGGGGGGCTTTGTCTCTGTGTGGAGGGCCCACCCTCAGCCACCTTCTAGAGCTCCTAGAGGACACCAGTGTCAGCCTCCTTCCCTGCCCTTGTGCGGGGTCAGTCCTGTGACAGGTGTTGGTGACCATTTTTTTTTTTTTTTTAAAAAACAGAATCGTCTTCATTCCATGAATGGCTTAATGTCTAGTCTACAACAGAAACGGAGCAAGCAGAGTCACGGGCAGTTAGGCCTGAGTCTGCTCCTCCCACCTACTAGCCTGGTGACCCAATGGGCCATAGGGTGTCCTAGAGCAGGGAGAGAGAATCCAGGGAAAATCAAGTCCAGAGAAAAAGCAGAGAGCTGGGAGGATGCCAGAGGGAGAGCACCAGGTGGGCGTGGTCAAGAGGACCCCTGACATTCGAGGAGGAGGAGTCCACAGTCATCTCTGGTGTCTTAAGAAAAAAGGCCTCTTTCTTGGGCTCTTCTTGACAGCAGGCACAGGGACTACGGTACCAAGTACTTATCAGGACCCTGGAGAGTGCCCGCCCTGTGCTCTAAAACGCGCAGGTCCTGGGGTTGGGGGCTCACCCAGCACTTGGTCTTACCCTCTGTGGTCGGTTTCCAGGCTCTGGGAGGCCTCAACTTGCTGGGTCCTGATGCCTCTGCCCATGTCTCCTTCAGCTTGACGAAGTTCAGGCTGTCCCGGGCTCACAGAGCCCTGCTCCTCACTCTGCTCGACTCTGAGCTTGTTCCCCATTTCCATGCAGTCTGCAGCTCTGGACAAGAGGCTCTGCTTCTCTCTCATCTCTCAGCTCCGAGGCCAGGTGGCTGCTCATTCCAGGATTCAGATAGCCATCACTGATGACCTCCAAAAGGGAAACTTGGGTGATTTGTTGCTCTCCTTCCAGATTGCATGGAATCAGGGGCAAGCTAATCAGCACTCTCAGGTTGCAAGGGACAAAAGCCTAGCGATGGAGCGGAGTCCCTGGTAAAGCATGGCACACACCATCAGACATCTCCTGCTGGACAGCAGGGAGCCTCGCTTTGTGGGCTGTGTTGGGGAGAGGCCAGGGCAGGCCTGTTGCTTCCTGGACCAGATGAGCTCAAACACTAGGGCTGGGGGAAGGATGGAGGCTGGGGGGAAGGATGGAGGCTGGGGGGAAGGATAGAGGCTGGGGGGAAGGATGGAGGCTGGGGGGAAGGATGGAAGGTAAGGGAAGGATTGAGACGGGGGAAGCATCAATCCTGAAGGGGAAGCGTAGAGGCTGCAGGGAGCATTGAGGCTGGGAAGAAGGATGGAGGCTGGGGAAGCATAAGGCCAGGAGCTTGAAGGCTGGGAGCTTGAAGGCTGGGAAGGTAAGGGAAAGCCCGGAGGCACCAGCCCACAGGCACCAGGCTGATAGGCAGGAGTGGGCTGTGCCCGAGGGGCAGGGGAAGGAGGTGGGTGCAGAGAGAGCCTCTGCGGCCTGCCAGCTGAGGGAGGGGCCTATGTCTGGTTAGAAAGCGAGGAGGGGACCAGAGAACACAGAACAGTTGGGCTGGTCTTAGAGGCTTACAGGCCTGGCTGAGATGCAATGAGAGTCCCAGGGGGAGAGGGCAGAGTCCGAGGGGCTGTTGATGGGCTGGCAGCAGGCCAGGAGCAAGGTCCTCAGAGAGGAGTGTGAGTCCTGGGTCAGGAAATGGCCACGTATGGCCACTATGAAGACAAGGACTCCACATCCAGATGGGCAGCCAGGAAGCCCGTATGACTTGCTGGATTCACATGTTTTCAAGCTCGTCCGTCCTTTCAGCTCCTGACACGGGCTTTCCTTTTTTATCCCTCAGAACTATGCTGTGGAGAATGTATTGCTGTGTCCCATTTTGCAGATGAGGTAATGGAGGCTCAGAAAGGTTAATTAACATCACCAAGGTCACACAGCTGAAAGTAACTCAGATGAGACTTTAATCTTTCTGATTTTAATGACCATGGTCTTTCTCTTATGCTTATGAAGGAACAGGGAGTGACATTTCTCTTAGAGCATTCTGGCCACGTTTTATCACAGACCATTGAACAGCATGGTCCAGCTTCTGAACAACCATAACAACAGCTATAAGACCATTAATTGCTGCCACCTGGGTGGTTTTCTGTGCTTGTAATTTACTTGTTTTATCAAATTATGTTCTTGACAACAATAATTAAGACAGACGAGTAGCACTGCTCAAAAAGTGAAAATACATTGGCCAGACAGGGCTGAGGCCATAGGCTGTGACAGGAGCTGAGTGTTCTCTGTATTTTTTGGGGGGAGGGGGGTGGATCCTATTACAGGAGATTTATAAATGCCAGGAAAATGTTTTCAACTGTACATTCTTTTATATATACATATATTGTATATATTTAATTGGGTCTCTGGAGATGCACATGAGGTGAAGTTCACTAATGCCGGCCTCTTTGGGCCTCACCCTGCCTCCTGCATGTTATCAGGTCTGCTGTTCTCTCGAGGGGGCTGATGAAGAGCGGGCAGATCGTCTTGGTGACTGTGTGTGTCCATCGCCATGCAGGCTCAGGCCGGGCGCCGTGCACCGTTCTGTCATCTGCACTTGAGGACATAGTTTTGCACACAGCGCATTCTAGACTCAAAACAGACATCACCTCACTTAATTTAAAAAAAAAAACCTCCCCCCTCCCCCACCAAAAAATAAAAATAAAAAAAAGAAACAAACCAAGAAGACAGGTCTTGCTCCGTGCCTGTTTCACAGATGAGGAGCAGGGGTCTCGTCAGCGCTGCCTGTCTGGTCTTGATCTGAAGCCTGGCACTTCCCATGGCTGCCTTGCTGACCTCGCTCCAAGGCAGTGGATGGGGAAGGTCTGCTCCCGGCAGCCTGGAGAGGAACTAGAATTATCTCCTCCTGGCTTCAGGGTTACATGTCCTCTGCCTGAGTACCGAGGACGAGGATCGTCAGGGTCCACTCAAGGCTTTTCTTTCCTGCCAGGTTGTAGGTTCCATGTGGCAGGGACTAGGTTGTGCCATCACCCATGAATTCTGTGGCTCTGGCACATCATAGGGACTCAGGAAACAGGTGTTGAGTGAATAAATCCCATTTTATATCCATGGGATCTCTATTCCCAAGATGTTAATAAAATGTGGATGGGGATTCCAATTTACTGTACCTTCCTGAGTTGGCCACATCCTCTTTTTTAAAAGGTTTCGGGATCCTGTGGTGCTGCTGTTCTGTAGAGGACGAGGCGAGAGTGTGAGCGAGCAAGGATGGAAAGCCTGGGGAGGCCAAGCCGGGCCCCTCCTCTGAGGGCAGCTCTAGGGAGCTGGCGTGGAGTCTCCGTGGGGATTCTGGGCTGGTGGACACGCAATCCCCTGGCCAGTGTGCCAGGAGGAGGGAGCCACCGACTGGAACCGTCATGGAGACTGGTGCTTTCTAGGGCCTGTTTGCCTAAATTGCTTTCTAAGCAGACTTCAGGCACATGGGGCATTTCAGAGTCGGGGCTGAGGATCCGGGCCTGAACTCAGACCTGCCTTTACCCACTGTGCCCCCTGTAGCTGGCATCCATTCACTCTTTGGGCCAGTTCCCTCAGTGCCAGCTCCGCTGGCCCTGGCTTCCACCCAGCCCTCCCTTCTTAGGATGGCAGAGAGCACACATGAGTAAGCATTTACCTGGGTGCAGAGTTGGGACAGCTGGCCTCATCACTTGGGCCTCAGTACCAAGGAGTCCAGACTCATCATAGCAAGTGCTTGCTAGCATGCTTTGCTTTGTGTGGTGGGCGGCAGGAGCCTGGTGCACAGGCTGGCCCTTGACGGTCATCTGCCCTGGAGTGACGCTCAGCCCTAGCCTCTCCTCATTGTGGCCTGGGGCAGGTGACCAGTGCCCGCTGCCTTGGACTCCTGGTCTGCAAATGGGGATGAGAAGGAGGCCTGCAAAGGCCTGACAGGGAGAAGAAATGCACGGATGAACCCCAGGCTCTTCCCAGCTATCCAGCGTGTGGAGGGCACAATTTGAGTTCTGGCCTCGAGGGCTTTGGGTGGCTTTGGATCAAATGAAGTAACCAGGATGTTACTTTGTGCAGGACCGCAGGAGCTGCCGGACACCCTGTGCACCTTAGAAGCTTTGTCGCTTACACAGGGTGTCTGACACGGCCAGCATCTCCACACTTGGCAGTGTGTGCTTGCCTTCTCTGCTCATAATGACATCTACTACCTGGTTGATCCAGTGAACTCTTGCTTCAGCCTGTCGCCTCCTCCAGGCAGCCCAACCTGACTTTCACAGGCACTATCTCTGCTCCTGCAGCCCTGATGGACGGCCAGGCTCAAGGAATCTCATTGTTCCGTGTTGACCTGGATGGTGTTACCTTCTCCACTGGCAGGTTCTGAGCTCAGAAGACTCTGAGCTCCTGGGGTCTGACATTGCCCCCACTCAAGACTGCACCCAGCACTGGGACTGGCACCTGGGAGATCCGCAATCAGCACTACCTTGAATCGAAGGTTCCCTGGTTCCCAGGATACAAGAAGTCATTTTTGAAATTTGAAAAGAATGACGTATCTTTTGCAGGTCTCCACACAGAGTATAACTGGGCTCTCACTGGAGATTTAAATTACTTGCTTTCTTCAATTTTAAAAAGACTTTTTAATACGGGAAGAAAACCTGCCAACGGCTTGTGTGAATGTATATAATTTTTTTCCTCCAAGAATTTGTTTTCTGCCTCATTAATAAAAGCTCTCCCTTACCCACGAGCAGCCTTTCCTCCCTTTGCTGCAGAGGACAGCCATGGAGCAACTTCTGCTCTATTTTTTCATGAACTTGGAACAGATAATTGCTTAAAGCTGAATTTGGGGCCACTGATAATCCAATTAGGGTTTTGGGTATGATTGTTTCTACATAGCCTGATGCCTTTTATTCTCTGCGGTTCTGACTTCAGAGGCAGGGTCTCTTGGCAGCAGCATCTATCTGTGGAAGAAAGGAACACAGCCATCTGGGGGTATTCTTTGCTCAGCGGATAACAACGAGGTAACACCTGAGAAAATAGACAGGAAATTGTGAGCATTATAATGACTGAGATGTTCATGCAGATGCACATACATTGGTGTCTGAAATAGAAATTCCTGCCCCTCCAGAGTGGGCCCTGTGTCCCTGCCCCATGCCTACCTTCTGGCTTGTCTCTTCTGTCCCTTGTGCCAAATGACACCACCAAGGTGAGGGGCCACTGAGGTTGGTGGTTGGCTATGCTGAATTTATAACTTTCCTTTTTTGCATGTTTTCCAGAGACTCAGAGAAGTGACAAGGTGCTATAGAAAGCTCTGATCTGGGTGCTAGGATATTCAGGTTCCAGTCTTGACGACCAGAGGCCACCATCCATCCACCTCCTCCAACCTCAGCATCCTCACCTGGATTGGGAGGAGGTGAGTTAGAGTCAGGCATAAGACATTGCTCCAAGCCCCAAATCTAGCACTCAGATCTCTGTTTTGCCTCCATAATACCAAAAAATAAAGAAACAAGGAAGGAAGAAACTATAAAAACAAAGTTAATTGTTAACACTGAAAATTCAGAATGAGTTTCAGAAAATATCAAAATTTTGCCTCCTATTGGTAATGGGAGAATCTAGACATTCTGGGTCCACATTTTTCACACAGCTACCACTTAGTTCTTTTGAGTCCCCTTAGTTCACCACAGTCCCCACCGTTCTCTACAGTCTCACACTGAATTTGTCTCCCTCACTTATGCTGTCTGTCTACTCAGTTGGTGATCCCTGGATGAGGGGGTCTTGAAGTTCCTTCTAAATTTGCCAGCAGCTGGCTCAGTCATGTAGATACTTCTTGTCCTTATTTGATATCAGTTCTCACTGTATCGCTGCAAAAAAATTGAAATTCAACAAAATCAATAACTGTGTCTCTGTCGTGAGGGGAATGAGCTTAGAGATGGTACCAAGACTGTGGGGCGTCGGGTTCAGTGGTCATTGCCAAGAGCTGCTCTCTATTTCATATGCAGGTCCTCTTGGTGCTGCACCAACTAGCAGATCTGGATGCACAGAACTCAAATCAAATGACCTTTGGGAACTGCTTGGAATGAGCTAGAGTTGTCCATTAGTGAAGTGTTGTAGAGATGAAACTGCTGGTTCAGATCAATTTTGAGTTTGAGGAAAACTCCAAACACTTTGGATATTTAGAAAGAGTAAATCCTTAACTTTTGAGCATGTGGTAAATTTGTGTGCTTTTACTACTGATTTTAAAGAATTAAAAAGTCTTATGGAGGTGGTCAGTGTTGAGTAGCTCCAGTTCTTGAATTTGTGAGTAACGTGTGAACTTCGAGTCTGCCAGAGGAGCCAGCTTCCTTGCTCTGTGGCTGTGACTTCTTGGCTTGTGGCACAGGGATGATAACTCACACGTGATGATGTCTCAGGTGTCACGTGCTTGGCACAGTAGCTGGCCTATTGTACCGGCTCAGTATTTTCCAGACATTGTTCGTGGATAATATCCTCATTTACCTTTGTAGAGTTGACTCTCTGTGCCACACATTTCTTTAAGTTTACACGGCTGAGGGATGTGAGGATTTTGCATAATTTCAAACCATATATTTTATAATACTCCTGCTTATTCTCATCATTATGTTATTTCTTTTACTAAATTCTGAATCAAATCAGAATTGAACCTGTTTCCCCTCCACAAAATCAAAGGATGGACCAGGTGAACTTGTGCCCCTCTAACCCTGAAATTCTGGGATTTAATTAACACATAACGAGGAAAACAGCATTAAAAATAAAGACAAGCCTAAACTTTCTCCTGCTTTTTTTTAAAAAAAGCATCAGCTAATTAAAATGTTTAATGTCTTATGTTTTATTTTCATTTTCTCTCTTTGAAAGCTCATTTGTACAGGACATTCAGAACTGATCAAAAATCCTCTACCTATTCTGTGGTCCTAGTTTGGATTCAGAAAATACTCCTGAAAAGCAATTATGGATGAGGACAAGCCGAGGGCTGAAGGAACAAAAGCCCAGCTCCCGGTCTCAGCCCCCAGCTGGCGGAGACAAATGGAACTGAGGTGAGAGGCATCTGAGCTCATCCTCCGATTTTTAGAACGAATTAGTCACAAGATCCGCTCTTTTCCTTTTTCCTGGGGAGATTATTACAGGGATAGCAATGAAGAGTCTTCAGTAACTTCCTTTTCTTTGCCCCTTTGTTTTGGTGATGAACAAATTTATTATACTTAGCATTATTCAACTGGACTCAGCTTGTTGATCTTGATTCCAACTTGGTGTGAACCTCCAAAGCATCTTAGGGGCCAATTGAGTGGACTCTTCCTCCCATTAGACCTGGTCAGGTGTTGACCGTGGCCAGCCAAGGTCACAGACTTTCTGAACGGCTTGTTTGATCTGGTGCTTACTGACTTTGCCGTCTACAGCAAACATATCTCTGCTGGCTGACTCCATTGCTGGGGACCCTAAGGGTGGAGCATGGCCAGGCCTGTTCCTCCTGGAGGTGTTCTTAGACCATTGGGCTGCCAAGAGAGCCACCATTTCTTGCTCTGTTGGAGTGTGAGTGACATGCAGCTTGTTTTTTGTTTTTGTTTTCTGTTTCGTGGGTGCTTTGGGTACCACCTGCCTGGCCTTCCAAGCTTGTGCGCTGGGCTCTGTTTTGGGGGTCTAGTGCTTCCTTCTTTGCCTTCAGCCCCGTCCTTGTCAAAATGTCCTTTTATTTTTTAAAAAACTTTCCCTCTCTCCAATAATAAAAAGTACCATTAACCAGGCATGGTGGCACACACCTAATCCCAGCTGCTTGGGAGGCTGAGGCGGGAGGATAGCAAATTCAAAGCCAGTCTCAGCAATTTAGTGAGGCCTAAGCAACTGTCTCAAAAAAAAAAAAAAAAAAAAAGAAAAAAGAAAAAAAAGCTGGACATATATCTCAGTGCTTAAATCTCCTTGGGTTTAATCTCTGGTTCCAAAAAAGTATATATATATGAAACTTGTGGTAGAAAATATTCGAAGTTATTTAACAAAATTGTAAGCTTATTACCAGATGTAACCATTGATGAAAATATACCAATATATATGCATCTCTCTCCAATTTATTTTTCCTATGCTGAATATATAGATTTATTTAACCTCTGGTGTGAGCGTTTCTCTCATGCCATGGTATGATTTTAAAGCTGACTTTGGTGCTACGTCCTCTCGCAGGGGCAGGTGTGCTCAGTCATGGCCCCGGGCTGTTGGTAGTTTGTGTATAGCTCACCCTCCCGTGAGCAGCTCTCCTGCTTGCACTTTCAAGGTCTGAAGTGTGCCACTGAGCAGCCCATTTCCTCAGACCCCAATCCTGACACCGTCCCATCTCTGTTCTCTGGCTCATGCTCTGCCCTTGGGACGAAGCCCCAGCCACTGGGCAGGGTCCAGCAGCCCTGTACAGTAGGACCTGCGTTCGTTGAGTGTCCCCACGTCTCTTCTACCATTACACCATTCAAGTTGCCCCAGGTGTCTATCTGCTCTGTCCCCTCCTCGCCTAAGCTCAGCGCACCCCAAACCCCAGATGCAGAGTCGCCTTCATAAGCTAGCCACTTTTACAGACCGCCTGGACCAGGACTGAGTTGATGTTTACTTTTATGATGAACTATTACTTAAAAAGCAGATTCTAACTTAGCAGCAATTGGCGTGAGAGTGTGAGTTTGATGTGCTGGGTGTATATGTACCAGCACGTGTATGTGCATACTGTTTTTCTAATTCACATGAAAATAAATTAATGACTATTGAAATAAAAATAAAGGTTTTTCATATACCATCTACAATTTTCTTCCAGGGAGGCACATACTCCGCACGTCAGCCCTGTCTTTCTGGCATGCTCGCCCCTCTTTTTGGGTTACAGAAGGCTTCCTGATCCTGGGGCCCCGGAAGGTTCCTCCTGGCCTTTCAGCATCTCATGCTTTTATCACCCCAGCACTCAGCACGCACAATCCTAACTGTCTATTTACTTGTCATCTTTGCCCCTAAGCAAGTATTGGTTGGCTCCTCTGTGCCAGGCTTCCTGTGAAGAGGTGGAAAGGCTCCCAGTCCAGGGGGTTTGCACAGGGGAACCTGGAGCCAGGCTTCTATTCTGGCCAAGGAAGCAGGTGGTACTGTGGCCTGTATCAGAAAGACTTTCGGGGAGGCAACTCTGAGCTGAATTCTAGTGAGGAACAGTTTAGAAATATCTATTTAACATGAAAGAAGGCAGTCAAGGGAGAATCAGAAAGGAAAATGATTAGAGACATAGAAAATAAGCAGAGTGGCCTCCGTAAACCCAGCCACATCAATTATTACATTAAACACTCTTATCAGAGGGCAGAGATTCTAAGACTGTAAAAACCAAAACAGGATCCAAACATAAGGTGTCTACAAAAGAACCACTTCAGATTCAAAACACAAATAGGTTGAAAGTAAAGAAATGGAAAGATGTACCATCAGACAGTCACCCTGACAGAGCTCAGGTGGTTGTGCTGATGTCAGACAAAATAGACTTTAACATGAAAGAAATATTAATTTATGTGTAGTTGAAACGAGAAGTTTAACATATACCAATTTGCAGGTTCAGGTGGAGAGGAGAGAGGATAAGGTAGAGGTGGTATTGGAAAGGATGGAGGTTGAGAATTTCCTCCACTGACAAAACACACACACACAAATGTGCATAGTTTAATGTATCTCCTGTAGGATAAAATAAAATAAAAAGCACACCCAGGGGGCTGGGGCCATAGCTCAGTAGTAAAGCGCTTGCCTTGCATGCGAGAGTCACTGGGTTTGATCCTCAGCACCACATTAATAAATAAATAAAAAACCAAAGATATTGCATCCATCTACAACTAAAAAAAAATTTTAAAAAAAGCACACCTAGGCAAAGTTGATAAGACTACAGATGCCCAAGACAAAAGGATCCCAAAGGCAGAAATACAGATAGTTCACAAAGGAACAACGCACACTCCAGCAGCTGATGTCTCAATAGCAGCAACAGAGTGTGGAAAACAACAGAACATTGTCTTCAAGGTGCAATGGGAAAATAACTGATAATTGGGATTTCATTATTACAGAGAGAAAAAGCATGTTTCAAGATCGAGGGCAAAAGAAGGAAGGATGTTGTTAGACGAAACTGAGAACTGATCCCCAGCTAGCCCTGGTGAAGCAGTGAAAGAGGCTGTGTTTCAGTGAGAAGGAAAATGATCCCAGGTGGAAGATTTGGGAGAAATGTAGGGATGGGAGGGGTGAGTACGGGGTAAAGAAGAACTCGCCCTGAAGGTACAGAAAGCAGAGAGTAATGTCTCGTGAAGTTTTTAAAAACTAGAATTTAAATACACAAGCATAATAGAATATAAGCCGAGAAGCAAGAGAGGAGAAGTCAGTTGTGGCAAGATCCCCGATTCTGAAGTGCTAAGTGTGCTTCGTAAGCATTTTAATTTCTAGAACGGACCCTGAAACAATAAGAATGGAGAGTATAATTCAAAACCAGTACACAGAAATATATGCAAGGAGAAAAGCATCAGTTAAAAAATTGCAAAATAATATTAGAAAAAGCAAAAATAACACATAAAATTTAGAGCAAAGAGACAGATTATAGTAGAGATGAAGCCATCTATCCACAAGTGCAGGAAATATGGATAGGGAAGCTGCTCCTGACAACGGACAAAGATGATCAGACCCAAGTAAAACATCTTCTAATACAGCGTTTACGGTGACTTCAGACATGAGGACATGGAAAGAATGGAGGAAAAATACCCAACATTATATTCTTGGAAAATGTTAAATAAGCAAAGCTAGCAAGATTGATTCAATATTAGGTGCAAGTGAAACACAGGACAAATTATTAGTCAAGCTTTTGCTAGAGACAGACGCTCACTAGACAATGAAACAGCGTTCCATTCCTAGGGAGATATCACCAATTAAACTTTTATGCATTCAATTACATAGCCTTGATATATTCAAGGCAAAGATTGACAGAACTAGGAGAAATAGATAATTCCAGCATCACAGGAGATTTTTAACACTTTTCTCAATAATTGATAGCATAAATAACCAAATAATCAGCAAGACCGAGAAAGATTTGGACAGTACAATGATTAATCCTGAGTTAACAGAGATGTCTGGAGTGTTTTGTCCCAAAATTGGAGAAGCCATCAGCTTTTCAATCATACAAGAGCCTCTTAATGGCACATACAGGGACCCAAAGACGTGACAAAACGTTCAGATATTAAGTATCATAAAGACTATTCTCTGACTTCAGTGGGATTAACTAGAAATCATTAACAACAACAACAAAACACCCTCCAGGATTTTGGAAAATAAATCTTAGATTCTAATGTAACTCATAGATCAAAGAGGAAATATTTAGGATACTATTAAATAAATGTATTTCATTTAAAAACATGTAGGATACACCAAAAATGGTTACTGAGAGGTAAATTATAGCCTTAAATATTTGTATTTAAAAAGAGAAAGACCAAAAATTAGCTGAGATCCCAATTTAAGAAGTTAGAGAAAATAAATAAAAAATTAACCCAAGAAAAAAAGGATAAAATGATAATGGTAGAAATTGAAATTAATATCATGGAAAAGAATCCCCAAATAGCAAGTGTTAACAAACTCAAAAGCTGTTTTTTTTTTTGAAAAATAATGAAGTGGACAAAATTGTGGCTGGTTGATCAAGAAAGAAAGAGATTTGAATACATGTTAAAAGAATACAGCAGTCAAGAAAGATATTAGGAAGAGTGTTATAAAAAACTTAGGCCTATAAATCTGAAAACTTATATAAAACAAAAAAATTATTTAAAAAAAATGTGTGATGTAGGTGGAAGGATGGAGAGCATGACCCTAATTGGTAATGTTTGCTGGTATCTGAGGAGATGCCAAACGGCCAGTTCCAAGCTGCCAACATGAAGTCACTCAACTACACCATAGGGACGAGGTACTCACAGTCAGCTCTCACCAGCTGGTCCAGTGCATCCCTGCCAGGGTCCATGCCATCATCAGGAACTAACATGGTGGCCAGTGACCTCAAGTGACTTAATAAGGATTCCAAAGTTGGAATCTCTAAATCAGACAAATGTAAGTTTGAATTTTGGCTCTACCTTTAACGAATTATAATCTAGATTAACCATTTCATTCTTTAAGCTCTAGTTGTTTTATCAAGAAAATGGAAATAATAATAGTATTTTAAACACAAAGTCCATTCATGCATTTGGTAAATGTTAACTGAGCAAGGCCACGTGGCAGGCACAGCAGTGGGTGTATTCGGAGCGTTACATTGCAGAGGTTAGCTAAATGTCAGGTCCTTCACTTTTTTCTCTTGTAGAGATTTCCCCTACATTTGTTTCTTGACTCTTCTCTTCTTATGCTGCAGCCTTTCTGGTGTGATGCCATTGGCCCCACCCCAGGGTCCACACCTGCCTATGTCTGGATGGCTCTATGGTCAGAATCTCCATCACCCTTCTCTTCCCTAAGCTCCAAGTGCTTGATTCTATCACCTAATGGCTCCTTCTTTGAGGCCCACCATAGACTCCGAACATGCCCTCAGGTGAAGTTATTCTCTCTTCCCACCCATACATCAATTTCCCAAGTGCCAGAAACTCTTCCTGAAAACCATCTGTGGGTAAGTGTCTCCTTCCATGGAAAAAGTAGCTCCTTCCAGGCCTTTGCTCTGGTGGGCATGCTAGACTGGGTCCAATTATAATTTTATCTCGTAGAATTCTTGTCACAATCAATATGTGTTGAATTAAATGAGTAAACTAATGGTGAGAATTTCTTGTACCATAATGGAATTCGAGACAAGCTATTTGGGGGTGTAGAGAGAACTATTGATCTTTCTGAAATCACATCATTCATGCAACTATACATTTTATCATCCCTAAGCAGCAAGCTGGAGCTTAATGAGATTGGTTCCAAATCAATTGATCGATGGATTGATTTATTCATTTTTTCATCTGGTATATACATTTTGAATACCTACTAATGTGCCAAACACTTTTTTGGGTTTAGGAGGTACTGATATGAACAGAAAACAAATCCATGGATCTCATTATCTGGTTGGGAGAGGACTGGAAAAACATATAATTAAATGTGTGCTCTGATGAATGGTTATAAGAAACTCTTTGTTAGCACAGAGGAGACAGTGGCAGCTTCTGCGTCTGAGAGTCAGGGTGAGCCTTCTGGTGGCAGTAATATTTGGTGCTATGTAATGTGGCAAGTTTGGGAGTGGGAGGAAGGAGTGGAGCTGGGGGAGGAAATGGAAACCTTGATGGGAGGAAAGGCTTGTGTACCATATGGCGGCGGAGCACTGTGTGGCCTTTGGGCCCAGTGAGAATATCTCCTAAGATGTGTCTGAGTACGTGCATCAGGAACTTAGCAGGGTGGCCTGCTTGTCCCAGGGCTGTGTCAGCCTTAATCAGGGTTCTTCAAGCCAGCACACATCAGACAAGGTCTGAGCAGGGCTCCTAGCCCCTCCCAGACCTGAGGACTCATGGTCACCTCAAGGTGCCTGGTAGCATGTAGATATTCTCCAGAGGTGATGCCAATGAAACTCTGGTCTGGAGGTTGATTAGCAAGGGTCAGGGCCTGTCCCTGGTCACACAGAAAGTGACAGTATCAAGTGTCCCACTCAGGTGCCCTGGTGATTATCAGGAATGCTAAGGTCCAGGATCACAGGCCCCAGCTGCCTTGGATGGGCACTGAAGCTACTTGTGGGACTCTCCAAACTGCCACAAATCCTGATTTCCTTTGAAAGACAGCAATTTCTCTTGTCTGCCTTGAGGTGAGGGCTGCAGCTGATTCCAGACAGCATCCTCCGAAGCCTCAGGAGTTGTTAATCACAAACTCCTTTCGTTTGCTCCCTATTATTTCATTGTAAATGAGAAAGTAATAAAGCCAGGCTGCAACCGGACTAATTAAATCAGCCATTTCTAATCCCATTGATCTGGCAAAAGAGTCTAGAGGGTAGGAAGAGAAAGGGGCTTCTGATTCAGTCCACCAAATCAGTTTGTTACCATGTGGGGACCGGGGAGAGAGAAAGAAGCAGCTGGGGACTGGGGTGGCAAGCCTGATGCCCAGGAGGCCCTCCCCACCCCCCCGCCTCGGGGGCTGCCCTGGAGCTGGCCTCAGAAACACCTGGTTTTCCTCTCAGGACAACAGGTCTGATGTAGAGGGAGGGCTGTAGGAGTGAGAATCTCAGTCTTTGTTGCTGAGAGATGAACTGGAGGGCCAAAGAATCCCCACCAAAGGTGGCAAAAATAAACACCTGAATAAGTACATAAAATTTTAAAAGGGACCGGCAGGAAGCTAGCTGCCAGCTTGGATGGTGTGGACTAGCTGGCCAGTTGAATTTAGGTCTCTCCTTTGTCCTTTGCTGTGGAAGGTCATTTTTCATCTGTCACGTGGATGAGCCCAGTTCCTGCAGCCCTGGCCTCCAGGGGCATCTCTCCAACATCTGTCCTGGACTGCTGGTAGTTTTTCAGGGTGTCAGGGATCCACATACCTTGAATTTATTCATGTTGCACCCCCTGCCTGGGCCTCTGCTCTCCCCTCCTCCACAGGCTCTGAAGGCCTGAAGGCCCCCACTGGCCTGGGGACAACTTGGGGATTTTGCTGCCAGTGCACCCTCCTGCTCCCAGCACATTCCTACTGAGCCAGTCTTGGGGGCTGGGGCCCAGGAGTCCAGGCACGATGGTCCTTCCTAGCAGCCTCTGGGTCTCCCAGCCCCTTCTCTCTGTGTAGAAGGGCATTCCTCTCTCTTCACAGCTCCGGGGCACTGGAATATGCTCAGCCTTCCTGTGGCTCTAGGTTTAGAAATGGTCAGAGGCATTTTTATTTGGTTTGAGTTCTTTGTAAACTTCTGCAGAAGGAAGACAATGAATTGTAATGTCCATCTCAAAAGCTAACAGATTTTATAGTGGTTTGAGAACAAACATCTAGAGAGAAACAGAATTTATTTTAAACGGGGTAAGTTTGAGTTCAGTTGTGCCCGAAATGAATAACAGTAAGTAGAATTTATGAACTATCATTACCTCTTACCTTGGAGATATTTTATGACTTTTCAAAGTAAGCTAAAACATATCTTACGAAGTTTGACAACCATCCAAACATGGGGATTTATAACCTTGGTGGGTAAAGACTGGCTCGGCAATAAAATAATTTAGCTGCAAAAGATTCTTTCCTTTCTGACCTTTGGTTCTTCTGACTGCGCCAGGGCCATCTGTGCCCAAAGCCACACACCTTCCCACTGGTCTCATCCTTGACCCTGACCTGGATGCTGGTCCCATGGCCTCTGACGATCCCTGATGGGGCAGTGGCAGAAGGAACACTTTGGACATAGCCCAGGAAGTGCTCAAGATGAGCGTCTCTGTTTACTGTGAACCTGGGCCTGGTCAGGTTTTGCAAATGCAGCCAACCAGAAATAGAGCAGCCACTGTGGTTTCCCAAGTATGTGATGAGAGCGTGGGACCTGGGGCTCTGGCACCCTAAGAGAGTGCAGGTGTGAGTGGGGGAAAGAATAGTGAGAGAAGATGAAACCTGAATGCTAGCTACCCTCTCCTCCGGGGGCCACAGTGAGAGGCTTGTTCCTGCACTCTGCAGCTGACTCTTTCTCTGAGTAGCCCATAGGGCCAGGGCTCGAGCAAGAGAAGCACAGATGCTGGGTCACAAGCCTGTGGCCTCGCCACCCGCAGGACTATGGTGCTCATCTGGGCTACAGGGCTGGGGATGGACATTCTGCAAGGTCTCTGCTCGTAGAAGTTCTGTGATTTTCTAGACCATGCCCTAGTTCTCCTCACTGTCCCTCACTGTGCTGCTGCTTGTTTCAATGGTAATTAATATTTCAGGGATCCTTGGTATTTGAAGCTTAACCTTGTGATTTGACTATTTGGAAAAGTCTCTGAAGATCCTCCATGTATGATAATTTGCAACTTTGCTGAGGCAAAGTTTGAATTTCAAGGGCTAGAAGACAGGCTTTTCAGGGTGAGCACTTAACTGGGGAGTGAGCCTCAGGTGGCCCTGTCCAGCTCCCCCCAGCCATGTGGCATCTGCACAGGTCCTGGAATAATTCAGAATAGCTGCTGCTGCCGATTCTCAGGTGTGTATTCTGGGCTAGACACTGTGTTACACGCTCCAGGTGCCTTACTTAGCTCACTGATTCCTCACAAGTCCTGCTGACATGGTGTCTCATATTGTGGGGAAAGGGAAGCTCAGAGGTATCACTGTGGCTTTGCTACAGTGTCACAGCCAGTAAGTGGCAGAGCCAGGACTTGAACCCAGCTCTGTTTCCCTGCAAAGCCGACCTTCCCTGTTGTTTTCCATCAGACTCAGGGAGGCTCCTTGTGAAGACACCTGCCACCAGGATGTCATAGAATGCTTCTATTCAGTAAACACTGAGTGCCAGGTCCTGTTCCACAGCAGTGTAACTACAGCAGCAGAGGAGGACAACCAAGCTGTCCTCAGAGGCTCCTGTTCCAGGTGGAGCATCACCACAGACCCGCTGTGTTGGGGGGAGACAAGTGTACACACAACAGTGAGGCAGAGAAGGAGCAGAAGGCAGGGCGGGGCGGGTGGGCAGTGATGCCTTTTTAAATAAGGAGGAAGGACTCCCTGTGGGGAGGGGGCCATGTGCAGGGAGAGAGGGTGCACCGTGCACTGGTGGAATGTGCTTGGAAAGGGAATGGCAATGCATGGGCCCTGAGGCGGGTGATGCCTGTGCTCTAGGGAGCCAGGAGGCCAGTGTGGCTGGGGGTGAGACCAAGGGAAGCAGTCAGGAGAGGAGGCCAGAGAGGCCACAGGGACAAACTGTGAGCTGCCTGCGGCTGTCTGACCGACTGGTTTTACTTGGAGGGAGACAGGGGGCCCAGGGAAGCTGTGGGAGACTATGACAAGCTTTGTCCCATGGAGAAATGATTGAAGAGTGGTAAGGACAGGGGGACGGGGGAGCTCAGGGGAAGTTACTGCAGGCCTCCCTGAGGGTGCCGTGGTCGTGCTGGAGGCAGAGCCAGCCACATTCACTGGCCGACTAAATGTGGAGAGCAACGTTGAGTGTTTCAGTGACAGAACGTCATAGCTCCCCAAATGTCCTTCACGCCATCCTGAAAGGACCACTAAGGATCTAATGGGACGTCATAAGTATTTTGGCTTTATATTAGTGGATTTAGAGAAAGAAATGATTTTTCATCACAAATGCGGGGACTAGCTAAGTCTTCATTTGTCACCCATGTCTGTCACCTGGTCCTGAGCTCGAGTCAGGGACAGCGACCAAGGAGACACTGTAGGGATCTAAGAAACTGGAGTGGCAGCTCATCTCTGAAGAGGTGAGAAGCCAGAAACCACCCTGGGGACACGCTGACGTGGTGACATCAGCCTTCTGAGCTGGGAAAAGCAGAAACCCATGGTTCCAAGGAGGTGCCTATAAAGGGGCAAGGACCCGGGGCACAGACTGCAGGTGTCTTCCAGCTGCAGTAGCAGATTGCAGATTTCAGAAGGACTGCATGACTCAGAACAGTGAAGGCAGGACTGGGTACCAAGACCGTCTCGCCTGCCACGCTGGCCAGGAGGGTGGTTCTTTGGATGGGCACTGTGCTTATCAGTTTGCTTAGGATACCCAGCACACAGGGACCCGTGTCCACAGGACATGTGGGGCTTCCTCAGGGGTCTGCTAAAGCCTTTCCAAACCAAGTGGTCATAGTGAAAAGTGCCCTAGTCTTACAGTTTGAGATCCTGATTTCAAATCTCTGTTCTGCCACCTTCTAGCGAGGTGAGCCTGCATGAATTACATAAACTCTTCAACTCTCCACTTTTTCCTCTGTGCAGTGGAGGAGTAGAATTGACCACTGATCACCTGCATTTTACACCTCCTTCCTGCAGGAGGAGTACATGCAGGGACATGTAATTTGCTTTGACCAATGAACAGCGTGCAAGAGTGACATGTGCCCCTTCTGGGCAAGAGCTCTTGTTTTGGTGACTGGATGTCTGCACCGGTATCAGCCTGGAGCCCAGAGGAATTTCAAAGTGCAGGGCTCCCCGCCGACCTGTAATGGGTACTGTATTAGCCAGCGTTCTGTCACTGTGACCGAGATACCTGACAAGAACAACTGAGAGGAGGAAAAGTTCATTTTGGCTCATGTTTCAAATGTTCTGGTAATGATTGGCTGACTCCATACCTCTGTGCCTGAGGTGAGGCAGAATATCATGGCAGAAGGGCATGGTGGAGGAAAGCTACCCAGGGCCTGGTGGCCAGGAAGCAGAGAGAGCTTGATGACAAGGAACTGGGGATAATGTAGTCCCCAGTGACCTGCTTCTTTTAGCCACACCTTGCCTGCCTATGTTATCACCCATTAGTCCATTTAGATTATTAACCCATCAAATGTATCAGGCCACTGATAAGGTCCAGGCTCTCATTCTAATCATTTAACTTCTGCACGTTCCTGCATCATCTCACACATGAGCTTTTGGGGGATACCTCATATCCAAACCATAACAGATACATACATGTGAGTGAGAAATAAACTTTTTGTGTTTCAAACCTTGAAAGATTTCTGGATTGTTTGTTACCACAGCACAACCTGGACTGTCCTGACTGATATAAATGGAAAGGATCATCTCTCTTGATGTGCATGGCATAGGATTATCCTCAGGATCAAGTGTGATTATTCCCTCTCTATGGAACTTTCTATTCCCTTCTCCACTGCAGGCTAACTTCTGATCGCTCTCTAGGTGTCAGCTGAAATGTCCCGGAGAGAGGCTCTTTCTTCCCTTCTGCCATTAGAGCTTTCAGATCCTGTCACACCCTCTCACACATGCAGTGAGGGTAATTCTGCCTGTCATGTTTGTTGACACACCCGCCACCTTGCACAGTGCTTGGATGAAGAAATGTTTGGAGACTGATGGCATGTGGTCAACAGACACACAGTCTGGCACAGCTTATTGCCCTTTCACCCCAAAATTGTAATACTCTCCTCCCCTCAGGGCTCCATACTGGGAAATATTTCTGTCTACCAAACAAAGGGCATTTATGACAAAGCCATTCATTTGACCATTTCTTATTCCTCAAAGACACATGTAGCTACTGATAAGAGCTTCTGATCAGCAGGAGATAATCACCATGACCACATCAATGGATGTAATTCCAGCCCCAAGCAAAGCAAACAGATGTTTGTGTTTATGCAGCTTTACAGACTCTTTAACAATTGCTTCAACCAAAAGGACGTTTCATGCTGATTTAACAAGAGGTCCCAGGGAAGCATTTTCAAGGTTGGTTAGGAAGCTCAACCATGCCATGGAAGACTGCTTCCTCTCTCTCCTCTCTCTGCTCTGCCTTGCTTGTGCTCAGCTGCCTCTTCACTCTGGTGCCTTCTGGCTTTCCCAAGGTGTCTTAGGTGAGTGCGTGCATGGCAGGGTGAAGGGGCAGGGCCACCAAGTGCTTCTCGCCTGTCTGTTGTTCAACCGAGACATCCAGAGCTTTCCCAGAAACCCTTCACCACATGCTGTTTCATGTTTCCTTTGTCAGGACTTATCCCTGGACACTCCCAGGGGAATCATCCAGATGGCCGTCCTGGATGAAGTTTGGGTCCATTAGCAAGAAAAAGATGGGGTGGCTTGTGGGTGAGCAATCAGCAAGGCCTGCTGTGCAGCCAGTGCGAGCTCTTGGCCCGTTGCTAATTTCTCATTCATTCAGTCAAAGGTACTCATTTAACAGGTCAAGAAAAGAGATACCCCCAAAGAGGAAATAGCCAAGCTCTCCCTGATCGAGGGGCAGATCACCTGATCTAGGTGAGACTATGGGTCATCAAGATCTCCCCACTCATTTAAAGAAACAACCTGAAGAGGCCTATAGCCCAGGCCAGCTGCTCAGCACAGGCAGAGGGCGGACCCTATGTGTCCTGCGAGGAGCACAGCATGGGCAGATGACTGAAATTACAGCCGTCTAGATGCACCTTTGGGCATTTATGCAATCCATTGAAGGCTTGATTGTTTTACATCAGCCATTGTTTTATTTTTAAAAATTTAAAAGCTTCCTTTGGATTGGCTAATAATAGTTGTACATATTTGTGGGTTACACGTGGTATTTTGATACTTGTATACATCGTGTGACGATTAAGTCAGAGTAAGCTGCTATCTCCACCTACCCTCTCCTGCTCTTGTGCTGAGTGCCATTGCAGGCATTTGCAGCCTTTCGTCAGTCAGAATAGAATAGAAAGTATTTTCTTCTGTTTTTGAGTGGTTTTAACCTCCTCACTGCAAATTGGAAAAATTTAACCCAACATAGGGGGTCTATATCAGTCAGCTTTCTGTTGCTATAGCAAAATAACTAAGCTAACTAATTTACAAAGAATAAAAGTTTATTTTGGCTCATGAGTTTTGAGTTTCCAGTCCATGACTGGTAGGCCTATTGCATTTAGGCCTCTGGAGGGACTGCCAGATGGCAATGGCGAGGATGTGTATATCACCTCGTGTGGCCAGGAAGCAACTAGAGAAAGATGAAGAGACTGGCGTCCCAGAGTCCCCTTCAAGGGCACATCTCCAATGACCTGAGGACCTTCCACTAGTCCCCATTTCTACAGGTTCCACCACCTCCCAATAGTGCTATCCTGGGTACTGTGCTAGCTTTTCACCACTGTGACCAAAATACCCGACAGGAATAACTTAGAGGAGAAAATATTTATTTTGGTTTCACAGTTTCAGAGGTTCCATTCATGTTCACCAACCTCATTGCTCTGGGCCTAAGGTGAGGCAGAGCATCATGGTGGAGGGCACGGTGGAGGAAAGCCTCCCAGCTCATGGCAGCCAGGAAGGAGAGAGGGAGGGAGGGAGGGAGAGAGGGAGGGGAGAGGTGTGTGTACAAAGGACATAATATAATTCCCAAGGGCATGCCCCCAGTGACCTACTTCCTCTAGCTATGCCACATCTACGTACAGTTATCACCCTCAAATCCATGCAAATTATTAACCCACCATGTGGATTAATCCACTAATTGGGTTACAACTCTCATCATCCAACCACTTCACTCCTGAACATTCCTGCATGGCCGCATGAGCTCTCTGAGGAACATTCAACATGCAGACGGTAGTGAAGTATTTCAAGCATGCGCACCAGGAAGTGCACGTTCCAGAAGCTGATGGCAGAGTGCTCCTGGACAGCCAGGAGGCTTGGTCAGAGCTTACTCTCCACCACCAACTTGCTGTGTGGCCTTGGGCAACTTACTTCCTTTCTCTGGTCCTAATTCATCCTCTGTGACTGTAGATGGCTGGCTGGGAAGAGCTCCCTCCCTGGTCCCTTCCTGGTCTCATACTGAACACTCTGAAGTTGGCAGAAGTTGGTCCCCCACCAGCACTCACAGAGCAGAAGGGCATGTTCTGTGAGCACAGGCTGCGCTCGTGCTTCCTCCTGGGTACCGAGAGGTGTTCGGCTCATCGCTCCAGCAGGGTCTAGCCCCCACTGATGGAAGCCAATTCTGACAGTTATTAGAGTGCCAGTAAATCTCAAAAACAATAAATATCTCATGACTTTGCTGATGATGTGTCTTTAAGTGCTCCTTCAAAATGCCTGTCATTGCTGGGCTTGATTTATACCAAGGATTCATTTTAATCTTGCAATCTTCCCTCTTTTGCTAGCATTTTGTTGGACCCTAATCAGATCTATAAATCCCCCAGAGCGACTGGCGGGGAGGCCAGAGGGGTAGCCAAGGATGGTGCCATTCCCATCCTGACAGGGTGGAGGCCTGGCTTCCTCACCTTTCAGTGCGATGCCGATGAAGTGGCGCAGACAGACCCAGGTCGGACAGACCTGGATGAATATCCCAAGTCCCATGTCTGTCCCAGGCTGGCTGGGCTGTCTTGACCAAACTAACTGAACTTCCCTGAGCCTTTCTTTTCTCACCTGTAAAAGGGGGGAACATGGCTTCTTTGCAGAGCCATAGCTAAGAGGAAATGGGGTCCTGATGTAGAGCATCTGTCCCCAAGACTGGAGTAGAGTAGATGCTCAGCAAATGGGGAACTAATAAAATGATCATTATTCTGAAGAAAGAATTCAGAGCTTCAGCTCAGAAAGCCCTGGAGGCTGATGTCAGGGGTTGTAAATCAAGTCTTCTGTTTTAATACTGAATTAACAACCAGGCAGGGGGAAAAATGGAGCATTTAAATATTTAAACCAAACATTTAATTTTTAAACATGAACATTCTTTTTATAACTTGGACGGCTCTTCAAGGCCCGTGGAAATTCCCGAACCTCTGCTCTCTGGCCTCCTTCTCGGAGCATGCTAAAGAGTACTGCTTACCTCAGGGGCCTCTGAATGTGGCAGGATCACACATTTGTTTTATTCAGAGAAAAGCACATGTGTGTCCTAATAAAGACATTACTGACAAGTTTCTAGAAAGAAAGGGGAGTAAATCCCTGTATAATAAAATGGAAACTAAATCTGAAAGAAAAGAAATTATTTCATGTGGTTTTCTTGGTTCTGGCTTCCTGCCAGAACCTGTGCGGGCTCTTATTTTATTTTACTTTATTTTTAGGTACCAGGGATTGAACTCAAGGGCACTTGACCACGCAGCCACATTCCTAGCCCTATTTTGTGTTTATTTAGAGACAGGGTCTCACTGAGTTGCTTAGCACCTTGCTATTGCTGAGGATGGCTTTGAACTCGAGATTCTCCTGTCTCAGCCTCCCAAAGCCAGGTGGGTTTTTACTGTCCTCATCGCTGTTTCCTTACAGAAGCAGGTTCAGTGTCTAACTCGGCAGCCCAGGGTCATGCTTGGAATCCCCAGCCTCTGTACCCTCTTCTTTTGGCAAGAACCTCTGATATTTGCCTGGAGGTCCGCTGTCCCTCCCACTCCTTGTCCTCGCTATTGTCTGTGGAACTAGTGCACCTGCAGTTCATGTGTGTTCTGAGTCTCAGAACCTAGAACTGTGGCCACAGTGAATGGTTCAGGAATGGATGCATAACCAATCAGGGCCAAGCAGAGGCCATCAGGAGGCTGCCTCGATGCCAGAAGACGACGTGGATGCTGTTGGCCATCTTGCTATCAGGGAGGGAGGACCTGCCAAGGAGGAAGCTGAAAAAGAGTACAGCTGCTCTAGTTGAAACTCTGGGATCTTACTTCTTTTAGGAAAAGGGGTTTCTTCTCTTTTCTCAATGACCTCTTATTTTTTCATGGATTACTTTCATCTAAGGAATGAACGAAACACGTCTAGGAAGAGCCAACTATGTTTTGGGAGCTCTGCTAGAGGCATGGGTACCTAATCTGCCTCAGGTCTCACAACCTGTACAACCTCTGTGACTACAAAATACCATGGCACTGCCACTGTACAACCAAGTTACTGTACAATCTCCTCCTTCCTCCTCTGGCCGGTGGCTGAGCCAACAGCGCTGGGCCGCTGCCCTCCACAGGGCATGGTGCTCCCCTCAGGCCAGCTGCACACATCTCATCTTGGCCTTAACTGAGGGGCCACATCTCTTCCCTGGTCATCCCCACAGCAGTGGCATTTCCATTCCTATTGCTATCAGTTGACTGTCCTTGGAATCTGGACTCTGGCACACGATTCCTTGGGCAGCTACTGGTTCCTCATCTAACTTTGGCTGCCCTCTAAGTGGGGACGAGCCCCCACATCTCCACCCTACCTCTGCTAGGGACCTCAAGGCTCCTCTGAGTCAGAGGCTAGCCCAACCGTCTTGGCCTCTGTGAGAGGGCTAGAGTTGTTTGCCCAAGAATGACGGTGGCTCCCAAAAGAGGCAGTTCTATGGAAATCCTTCTAGAACAAGGAGATGGGCGATCTCAAAGGCAGAAATCACTTCTAAATTTTAAAATGGCTGATTTGAAGGCCTCCAAACAAAATTCCAAAGAAAACCAGATAAAATATCAGCAACGGCAAGCCCTCCATTCCTGTTCCCTCTGGGGTCCTCTGATTAACGCACAAGTGACCTTAAGGAAATGACCCTCCCATGATTTCTAAGCACCTACTTATGAGCACAGGGCAGTCCTGGACACCCAATCACAGAGCTGCTTTCTGTGAGAAGTGGCTCTGTTGGTGGGCAGTACTCTATGTCCTGTTTTAAATCTGAGCTTGCTACAGAGCATATTTTCTCTCTGCCTCCCCAGGGACTTTGGCTTCTCTCTTGGCTGTTAGCACACTGGACCTTAGTTTTCTGCTTGACTTTTCTCTTCTACTTGACTGAAAGTCTTGGGGATAGGATTCATCAAGTTGGTTGCAGGGACCTTCCTCAGGGCTCATGGGGATGTCATACCATGCTAGCACCTCTGGACCTAGGAAAAGAGTCCTGGGCTTCTGTTCCAGCCCCTCTGCATTTGTCCTGTGTGGCTTGGGCAAACCACTCACCTGTGTGAGGTCTCATGATCTCAGTTGTAAACCTTGGATAATGTCACTGTGATAGAGTACAAAGTAGTCTCAACATATTCAGATTTTTTTGAAAGATGACACTACAAATATTTCCTTCAAGTTTTCAGTCTGCTTCTCCAGCCCTGAGCTGGAGCTGGCCTGGACTTGCTTCTGTTAATAGACCACAGCGGAAATGACAGTGTTGGAATTTGGAGCCTCAACTCAAAAAGACGTGTGAACTTTGGCCCCCTCCTCTGAGAACAGGCCTGGGCACCTTGCTGGGGGATGAGAACCAGTGTGGCGCAGAGGCGAAGAACACAGGTGAAGCTCTCCCACACCAGTTCTTTCCATGTGCGCTGGCTTTGCAGACCACACAGGCGTGCATGAGCCCAGTAAGGCCAGAAGAGGCTCTCAGCTAGGTCCAGTCTAAGCCGCCATCTGCAGAATCTCAAGCTAAATGAATGGTGCTTGTTTTAAACCACTCAGTTTTCAGATAGCTTTTTTTTTCTGTGCCAAAAGTTAACCAATATACCCAGTTCTTGGAGGACTGTATTAAATGAGATAACACCTGAGAGGCTTGTTCCACTTCACCCTCTCCCTCCTCATTCTCAAGTATTCCTGCTCATGTTGGTAGGCTCATATCATCTTTCCTTAACACAGGGGACATCTCTGGACTGAAGGTGATGTTATAGTTTATATATGAAGTGTTCTCCAAAGTCTCATGTGTTGAGGGTTGGTCTCCAAAGCAGCTCTTGGGAAGAGATTGGACCATGAGGGCTTCAGCAGTGGATTGATCTGTTGATACATCAGTACTTTGATGGTGTTATTGGGAGGTGGTGGAAGCCGTAGGCAGCGTGGTTGAGTGGGAGGAAGTCACTGAGGGGTGCCTTGGAGGATGTATCTGTCCCTGGATTCATGTCCCCCTCCCTTTGCCTTTCCACCATTCTGCCTTGGTGCCAGCTGACCATGGACTGAAACCTCTGAGAACATGAGCCAAAATAAATCTTTCCTCCTGAGTGGTTTTTCTCAGGCATTTTGTTCCAGTGGCAGATAGCTACTAGCACAGGTGGCTGTCCACAGAAGCTGGTGATGTCATTGCCTTCTCTGCTAATGCTTGGATCTGACTTCTCCATCTAATGGAATTTCGACATTCTGTCAACTCCAGACTGGTAATTACCTATCTTTAATATTTGCTTTGTTGGACTGATTTCTTCCAAACTCTTACCTCTTCTTAGACCCTGATGACGATTAGGATGAAAATATCCCCCTAAAATATGCCAAAGACATTTGCTCAAGCTTGCAAGTTTTTTTTTTTTTCTACCACTGAGCCACAACCCCAGCCCAGATTAGTTTTAATTTAATTTTATTTTTTTTAAATATTTTATTTTTTTTCCCAAAAGTTGCATTTTAATACATGTTGGCAAACATAACAGAAAAAAACAAATTATCAGAAGCTGTACACACTATTCACTGAAAACATTTGTTGAGGCAAATAGAAAAAAAATTGTTACAA
>CM053400.1:175702591-175726813 GCA_028644305.1 Xerus rutilus
GCATATTAGGTCCAGAAGGGCATGAATGAATCATGGGATGATAAAATGTTACCCCTGTGCCCTGGCAAACTATGGAACATGTGCACAGCCCATCACAAGGTACAAATAATCCACAATCCACGATCTTCTCCCTGGGTTCCTCTTACAACTCTCTGAGATGGAAAGGGCATGCTTTATTCTCCTTTTACCAGTTAGGAAATTACACTGTGAGAGATGATGAGACTTACTCAGTAAAGGCCACACAACTTGTGGTGAGAAACAATTCAAAGTAGGACATACATCTTCTGACTCCCAGATCTTAGGCCAGAGCTCCAAGCTTCCTCTGTAATAAGAAATACCTGAAGGGAATGGAGGAGATAAGCACAAATGGAGCTGTGTCCACACTTTTAAAGACCTATGTGAGGTGTCCCTCTAAAGCTCACCTGTGAGACAACGCAAGAAGGTTTAGAGAAGAAAGGATTGGGTCAAGGGGGTGTTGACCCAATCAGTGAATGAATCATCTGATGTGACTAAATGACTGGTAACCAAAGGCAGGTAGGGTGTGGCTAGAGGAGGTGGGCATTGGGGGTGTGCCTTTGGGGTATACATTTTGTATCTGGTGAGTGGAGTCTCTCTGCTTCCTAATCACCATGCGAGCCACTTCCCTCCGCCACACTCTACCACCATGATGTTCTGCCTCACCTGGAGCTCTGAGGAATAGAGTCAGCCTTCTTATGGACTGAAACCTCTGAAACCATGAGCCCCCAAATAAACTTTCCTCCTTTACAATTGTTCTGGTTGAGTCTTTTAGTCTCAGCAGGGAAAACACTTAGTAAGACAACCTATCGCCTGGGAGAGGTACTAGTGTTGGGATAGAGTAGATCTTTGGCCCCAGATTTTCGCCACCACCACCTTGTGGCCTTGCCCTTCATGGCCTCACTGTGGATAGGGTATGTTTCCTCAGATCTTGACTTTGGGCTCCACCTTCTGATTTGATCTAGTTAATGACAGATGTGAGTGACAGAGGCCCAGGCCCAAGACTAGAGAAGTCTCACATGATTCTTTCACGATTTGCATCCACTGCAAGCATGCTGGTCCTGGGGAAAGGTGGAGAGCTGAGCCGCAGAGCTCAGTGGCCACTGCAGCCTGAGGCAGAGCTACCCATTCAGAGTGCAGGGAGCTGGAGTTGCTCTTAGCTCCTGGATGAAAACAGGTATTTGCCCTCAAGGAGTCTGATCTCAGCAGAGACGGAGGAGTTCACAGGGCCAGTAGTCTGTGCGGAATCTTCCCTCTCTCCTGCACCTCTCCATACAATTATTTCTTAGTTCCTAGTATTTGCTATTCCTCCCGGCAAGAGGCTCACACTCCCTGCCACACCAATGTGTGTGTGTGGGGGGGGGGGCATGTGACTGCCTTTGGCCAACAGTGTACGGGTGGAAGTTGTGGGGAGCTAGCTCCATGCTCCGCCCTTAAGATGATGACTAGCCATTGTGTGTAAACAGGGAAGGGCACGGAGGAAGGAGGGACTATGTGATTGGTTTACTGTTGGTTCCAGGAACGGGATCATCTCTTGGACAGAATTCAGGGGTCTTGTGTGCTTGGTCACATGGACAGCTGCTAACTATGTGCATTGTCTCTGATTGGCCAAATGGCCCTATAAGTTGAGTGCTTGTTCCGCAAATATACCAGTACTTGCTTTGACTGGACTCCCTGGCATGTCTGATTGTCCTCGGAGGGCCAGGAACGGGCAGCCAGTCAGCTCCAACTCTTCCCGACTTCCACTGCTAGGTGAATGTGGGGGTATCTCTTCGACTTGCTGGTTCGGGATGGACCCCAACCCCCGCAGAAGTTATATGACCCAGTTTTAGACAGGAGCCATTCCAGGGCATTGTGTCGTCATTTCCCCTTTCCTCTGCCATGAGCCTCCGCCGGCCTCAGATGGGGCTTTACCTCCAGCCTCAGCTCCAGAAGAAAGATGCAATGGACCTGCAATGGACTGAAATTGATCCAGATTTTTTCCTTTTGTGCCAAGAATTGAACTCAGGGACACTTTGACCACTCAGGTTTTTTCAGTTTTTATTTTGGACAGGGTCTCGCTAAACTGCAATCCTCCTGCCTCAGCCTTCCATTGCACCTGGCCAGAAACAAATCTTTTTTTTTTAAATATTTTGTTTAGTTGTAGATGAACACAATATCTTTATTTATTTTATGTGGTGCTGAGGATCGAACCCAGTGCCTCACGTATGCGAGGCAAGCGCTCAACCGCTGAGCCATAACCCCAGCCCCCAGAAATAAATCTTTATTGTCAGAAGCTTCTTAGTTCTGGGTTTATTTGTTAGGGCAGCAAAACAAGTCTAAGTGCTGCACATCTAAGCCCCTGGGTGTCTCTGAACCCAACCTCTCAGCACTTGGCCTCTTGTCCTTATCCCCACTCAGACTCCAGTGCTGCCTCCTACCTGGTCTCACCCTGCACTGTGACTCCTGGGGTGGCCTCCCCCACAGTTCTGCTGCACTGGCTTCTAAACCACAACTCTGATGACATCATCCCCAGCTTCAACCACTCCAGCAGGTCGGAGCCTTCAGGAGGCATTCACCTTCTTGCCTGAGCCTTGGCCTTGCTGCGGTCTCAGGCTCCCACTCGCCCTTTCTCCAGCCGTGCCCCATTCTGGAGTCTTCTCTGGGGTCACAGAGAACCTGCCTTTCCTCCACTGGAGTGTCCACTCTCCTCGTCCTCCCCAGCCTTCCTGGTCTAACTCCTGCCTCTGCCAAGTCTCCTGGATGCTCCACCTGGCTGGAGAAGAAGACCCAGGTCCCTCCACCCAGTGCTCTGTCTGCCACAAAGCAAAAGCTCTCGGCAAGCTTTAGAAAAACCTGACCCGCAGGTCCCACCACCAGAGACAATACTTTTATTGCCTGGGAGGGACCTGAGCAACTAGGTTCTAACATGTCCTGGAAGATCTCAGCATGCAGCACGTGGGGCTGCTTGCCTCCCTCTGTCTGTGTTGCTCTTTCTCTGGTTCCACACTGTGTCCTCGCTACTTATTATTCTGTATTGTGATTTTTCTGTTCACATCTCTGGCTCCCTAACTCATCTTAGGTCTCTCAGGGGTCACACATCTTTTCTAAGTCCCTGTGCTTAGCTCAGCTGCAGCTCCTAGGTTGGGGAGCTTCTTCCTCCACTCCACCCTACCTGGCTTTCCTGACACCTCATTTTCAATCAGCTCTAATTGTGGCCCTTAACGGGGGGCTGCCCGGATGACCCAGGCTCGGCTGTGCCTCTCTCTGGCACTTTCCTGCCATCTATGCTCTCCCAGGCCTTGGCACGTGGGCTCTGGAGCGTTGCAGTATCGATGTCAACAGCCTCTACTTTGCTTCAAAGCTCTTCAGTGATGTGCAAGAAAACCCCTGCCATCGTCCCCCCAACATTTCCCTATTCAATTTTATCTTAAGAGGGATCGTCGTCCTCCCTTCACAGGTAAATAAGTCAGCAGAGACCCTCTCTGCTCAGCCCGGCTGATTCCTAGCTATGACCTTGGGTCACTTAAGCTCTCTAGTTGGAATAAGGGCAAACTTCCATCACTGTCCACACAAGCTCAGTGGGGGGGGGGCATCTGGGGTGATGCCACCTGCTATGGAAGCTCAAGACGGTCCCAGAGTCTCAGGTAGAGCAGGGACACACAGACACAAGTAGGCAATGACACTGGAGTGAGTGCAAGAAGGGTTCAGGTGGCCCTGGGACCAGGTTGGGCTCCGCATTCCTCCTGTGACAGGAGTAGAAGGCAGGGAATTGTGGGCAGGGGCGGTTCCAAAGAGAATGGCATCCAAGCCGAACCCTGCTGGAGCAGCCCAGGACAAGGAGAGCCACGAGGGGAGGGGACAATGTGGGGTGCTGTTCCAGGCCAAAGCAACAGCATGTGCAGGGCTCGGGAAGGACGGAGTGTGGCTCAGTCAACCTCATGTCCCCAAGGCCTGGCCCCAAGCCTAGCATCATAGACAGAGGAGGAGGGCAGACTCCTGGCTGGGGTCAGGCTGGTCTGCAGCCCCCACCTCACTCTGCCTAATCTTCTGAGCGGCTACTTGCCTGAGGCAGGTCTGCCCCTGAGGTCACCCAGTGACAGAGCAGCTTGAGCTGAGCCAAGAGGCAGCTCGTGGCCACTGTCCTTCTTCCTAAGGAGGCCACCGTCCTTCCTGACACAGACTTGGAGTCAGAAGAGAGTTCAAATCTGGGCTCTGTCTCTAAATACCCGTGTCCTTTATGTGTGTTTCTTCCTCTTTTGAAGGTTCCTTCTGCATTCTGAGGAAGGAAAGGCACATCCTGGCCTCTCAGCTACAAGCAAATCTTGCCATCCTTGCAATGATTAAAATCTCGGGTCCACTTGAACACTGCGGTCTTAAGGCCCCTCCTATTTGAAACACCTCCTCCCGTGTCCCCCTGTCTTGGGTTGAGACACCCATTCTGGGGCAGCGGCAGCCTCAGCTTTGTCACCACGACTCCTCTCTTCCCTGTCCCCTCCTCTTCCTCTTCCCCCTCATCCTGCAAGGCAGCCTCTGGATCCTTCAGAGGGGAGACTTGGGGGGGTGGGCAGCAAATGCCCTCTGGCCTGGGGAGCCCTCTGGCTTGGGGAGCCCTCTGGCTTTCCCTCATGCTACTCCTTCCTGAGCCCCTTGGAAACACGCTCACTCTGGACCTCCAGCTGCAGACCCCAAGCTTGGGTGATGCCACCTCTGACTTGAGGCTACAATGTCCTCTCAGCCTCAGTCTCTAGCTCCCTGGGTCCATGGCTTGGTCCTGTGTCCATGTTCCCCTGGACCCTTGGTCTCTTTCCCAGCACCACCCCATACCCAGTGCCAGAGACGGGGCTCTCCAGGGGTACTCGGGAGGCTCTGCCTTCCTGGCTTGCTCTAACCTGAGGGAATCCTGCCCTGCCCACCCCTGAGGAGGACGCAGGAATCCCCAGCATGCTGGCACTCTCCCCAAAGGGAACCCCCACCACCAGCCCTCCTGACCAACCTCCCAGAACCCTCCGGCCTGCCCTGCAGGGCAGTGATGTACCGGGAGCTTTGCACTGGATCAGGGCTACACCATCCTCACAGATTATCCATCTTTACTTTTGAGAATCTGTGAGCACTTAATACCATTTGCTCTCAACCTTGGAGCCCTGGCCAGATGAGTTAACAAGGGAGAGCACCGTTTACCTTCCTGTTGGGTTATCCATTATCGTTACTATTTGCAAGCAGAACAAGTCTCTGGGGACCCTCTGTACTCTGTCCTTTCTCTGATTCCATCCCAGGGCATCCTGGTTGTGTGCCATTTGTTTGTCTTCCTGCCAGCTGGGTGAGCTGCTAAGGGCAGGCCTGTGGCCCCTTCCTTCTGGGTCTTCAGCTCCTGGTATATTGCAGGAAGCCAGTGCAGGTCTCTCCAACGAATGGATGGATAACTTAAGCGATTTTGCTCATTTAACAGTCCAACACTAGGTCTCACCTACAGGGAAAGAATAGCCCACGGCTGCCTTGCAGTGTAACACTAAATAGATATGGCACTGTATCACCAGGAGACTTCACAACAAGAGTTGCAGAAATTACCACAATGTCTCACTTGTTGAGTTAGTAGATCTGCTATGGCTTCCCACCTATAGTCAGTCTTCACAATGAGTGAAAGCGCTATTTTTAATTTCCATTTTACAGATGAGCAAATTGAGGTCTATGGGGCTTAAGTATGAGCCAAGGATTCTAGGAATTATAAAACTAAAAGCTGAGACCATTTCAGAGAAAAATTCAGAGATGTGAGGGATCTCTGCTCTTGGAAATGTGCGTGGAGGAGGAGAGGTGGTGTGAGCCTTGGAGAGTGAGTCTGGTTCCACTTGGAGGCACTGGGAAGGAAGCAAATGCAAGGAAGGCGGCCTGGTGGGTGTTCCCTGCAAGTCCCGACCACCACCGTTGCTGGAGAGAGAGCACCAGGGGGCACGCTCCAGTGCCAACCAAGAGTTCTATGAGGTCCCAGAAGTGAGGGCTGTGAGACCCCCCTGGGCTTAGGAGTTAGGGATTTGTTAGAAGCAATAGCATCCACTGAAGATGTCGAATGACTCCTCTGGCAGTGTGTATTTCCTGAACTAACAGTGGAGAAGGCAAACCAATGAGGAGATGCTTTAATCAATCATTCAGCAGAGACACATGGAATAGAAAGAGCTAGAAGACACCTTAGGAATCATTTTTTGGAACTTGGCCTCTCACACTAGACTGAAATCTCTGTGGGCAAATGTAGTGTGATATTCACCTGAACTTTCCAGAGCCAAACACAGCACTCGGGTAGGTGGCCAGGATGTTCATGCTGCAAGAGAGCATGAGTCAGTGAGGGAACAAATCAATGAATGGCATCTTCCTTTCCAGGGTCAGAACTTAGGAGCAGCACCAGTCCAGAGAAGTAGGAGCAAAACATGACCTGAGAGAGCCAGAGTCCTCAGTTGTATCCAAAGTGAGAAAGAAGAAGAGGAGCTTAGCAATGACCTTCCACTCTCCAGTCTCAGTTTCTCCATCCGCCTAGCAGTGGGTGTCAGGCAAGATGACCACCCAAGTTCCTCCAGGCTCTTGAGAACCTGACCTGTTTGCTCTCCACCCCTGCTGTTTCCCTCCAGTGCTAAGTGGGCCCAGGAGGCATGGTGGTTCCACGGGCAGCAGGAGCCCAAGGCCCAGCCCTGTGGGTCACAGATGCCCGCTCTACCTGCCTCCAGAGCAGCCTGGCCTGGGTTATTCTGGGCTGGTCCTCGTGGCACCAGGTTTCTTTTCTCTCCCCATACAGGGCTTTTATGAAAGTCCCTAATGAGCCCTGTGCAATTATGCATTTGAGAGTCTTATCTAATAGGGTCTCATGGAGTATAAATTAACCCCGAGGAGCAGAGCCGCATTAATCCCGTGGTGATTATGCATTAGTCAAAGAATTTCTTTGCCTATTTTAAGCAGCTGAACCCAGACTGTCTGGGGTGGTTTTCTCCTTTGTCTCTGCCGCCAACCATTCATTTGATCATCTCCTTTATGAGTGCTCTCCACTCCAACCCCCACCCCAAGAGGCCATGGAGTACTGTGGGAAGGCTACCACCAGCCTTGGGTCCCACAGACCTGGCGCTCAGTCACTGTCTGTCCACACGACCCTGGTCAAGCTACCTCACTTCCCTGAGTTCTGGTTGCCTGACTCGAATCAGGGATAATACTAGAAACTTTGTAGGGAGTCTGTGGGTTGAAGAAATGGTGTTTGGGTAAGACTGTGTGCATTGTGGCCCTCACTCCCTGCTCATCTCCCCTCCTGTGGGTCTCATCTTGCCTCTGTTAATATGCCCCAAGCTGAGGATGGCTGGTCAGGAAAGTCCCTTGGGGTTGGAAAGATCCAGAAAAGTTTCATCTTCAGGTTCATGCTCCAGGGCTGAAAATAGACCTAATTAATATTCTGAATGCATTAATGAGGTCTTCAAAATCAAGTAAAAGAAAAATTCTACTGTACATTCATCAAAGGTGTGTTGTACCTAGCGGAGGACTTTCTGGGAAAGAAACCAAGACGCACCAACCCACATCGCCGCCACTTCAGGCTTGAGTCATGCTATTTTCTAAATCAAAAATTATAATTATAGACTTGTCTTGCAAGCAGGAGGAGCCTTTCTCCTGAGAAGCTGAGAAGCATTGCTATTCTGGGGACAGCAGTCATGAGGAATGATCTCACCCAGACCCCCAGCCTCTTGGAAAATAGACCCCCATTTCCCATTGCCCAAATGGAAGATCAGACTCAAGAGACACTGAGGGTGGCCTGACTCCTAACTCAGTACCTCACTGTGCCTACTGCTCACAAAACACTCTGGCAGATTTTATCTCCCAGCCAAGCAGTGAGAGGAGCATCATGCTCCCCAACCACTGAGGACCATGAAGTTGGCAGAATTATGAGAGGCTTGGCTAAAATCACAGAGCCAAAGCTCAACCCCAACTCAGCACTGTGCTCTCTGCAGCACTTGGGACAGCCACAGCCTAATAGGTTCCTGCATCCTCTTCAACTTTGTCAGCTCCAGATGGCACAGCTCCTTGATTATGCCAGATGCTCCTTGGAGACCTGGATCTTGGGTGTCTCAGTGAGCAGAGAGGGGTCTTCACTGTGGCAAATGTGCTCTAGATGCTTACCATATTAGATCATCACATTCTGTATTTCTTAAGATGTACCTGTGAGTTAAGCGCTATAATTATCCCCATTTCACAGTTAAGGAAACTGAGTCTCAGAAAGTGTGAATGACTTGAACTCAGGACTCAGGTAATGAGCAGGGAACCTGAGGTTCGACTCTGGGTGTGCCTCCGCTCCTCCCATTCAACGTATCTGCTTATCCATACCTTCACCCAACAAGCACTTTATTCTGGGCCCACAGCCACACTGGGGTGGGATTGCCGTCTGCTGTCACTCATCCCATCCAAGTGGCCCATTTAGATGCAGCCGCCCAAATCAGCGCCACAGTGCCTTGCCTCACGCTGTGTCCCCAGAAGGCTGCACCTGCCTGGCCTCTGAGCCTTGGGAGGAGCCCTGCTTTGCTCTCAGCTCTGCTCTAGGGAAATGCATGTCCAAATGCTCTTTCTGGACACCAGCACCCCCATAGCTAAGGAGGCTTTGCAGGAACAGCGGGGAAAGCAGCACTCTAGAATTCACATGAACTGGGTCCTGCTCTTCTGGTCCCACCTGGCACACATGTGCCACTGAACCTGTCACTTGCCTTCTTTACCTGGACAACTTCATTTATAAAACAAGGCCAAACACACCAATCCCTTTGAAAAACCAAGAATCAATTATTAATTTGATCCTTTTATTGTAGTAGTGTGTATATAACATAAAATTTAACCATTTAAAGTGCAATTCGGTGGCATTAACCATGTTCACACTGCTGTGTGACCATCAGCGTCAGCATCTCCAGAACTTTTTTATTCTCCAAGTTGAAACTCTGCCCACTAAACAGCGCTCTGTGATTGATAGCTCTAGTGCCCTCATGTAAGTGGAATCGCACAGTGCTGTCCTTGCATCACAAAGAATCACTTCTTAATGCAAAGATCAGCCCACCATATCAATGCCCTGCCGGAACAGAGCCCTGAGATCATGAGAGAGGTCATTCGCTCCATCTCCTTTATGCTCCACTACAACAGTGAACGTTATCACCACTTAACCAATGAGGAGAACGAGAGAAAGGAAGCTTGAGTTATTTGGCCAAAGTTTCCAGAGAAAGCGAGAGAGCCTGATCTTCTGATTCAAGTTCAGGGATCTTTCTAAGTCACTCCTGAGACTTGAGATGATAATAAAACCTCAGTTAAACAGTTTGTGCTGAAAGATAGACAAAGGCCCCCGTGACCACCACCACCCACACATCAACACAGGGTCCTGACATGGCTACTTTAGCTTTTAAGTCAAGGGACACTGGCCAGCAGGGGAAAATACTGTTCATTTCAGCATCTAAAGAAATAGACCCACAAACCTACCTCTATCCCTCGTGATCTTAGTCTGTTTTCTGTTGCTATTACAAAAGACCTGAGGCTGAGTAATTTATAAAGAGGTTTATTTTGGCTTGTGGTTTTGGAAATGAAAAAGCATGGTGCCAACATATGCTTGGCTCCTGATGAGGGCCACATGCTGCTCCATTCATGATGAGAAAGCTTAAGAAGTGGGAGTGTGCAGAAAAGATGGAGGGGACAAAGGGACTGACCAGATTTGTGGCAACCCTCTCTTTTCAGAACAAGTTCACTCCTTCTAGAACTACATGAATCCACACCTGAGCTCAGATCCCTCATGGCTCCAAATGCCTCTTAATGTCCCTACCACCTCTCAATACTACTGAACTGGGGACCAGACCTCACCGTGCCTCTCGGTAAGATAAGCCATATTCAAACCACAGCACCCACCCTCCCTTAATTCCTCTGAAAAGACTGAGATTGGGATCTACTACTGACTTCTTGAAAGATGAACAAAGTCACCAGGGCTCTCCTCAAATTTCAACTACCCTTTCTCTCCAGGGGGCTAATAAAATTTGCTTTCCCTGGTTTCTGAAGATCACAGGGCCTTCAGATGGTAGAGCCACTGAAATTATAGGCAGTTATTCTCTGACTCAGTGGAAAGAGCATGGACATGTCTGAGTCCAGTGGGGTCACTGTGGCCTCACTTCTCCAGATATGTATTGATGCCCTTGATGTGCCAGGTGTGGGGGCAGATGCAGGGGGGCCATGGCATCAGAAACTGCAGCTCAACCTCACAACCACTCACAACTTGCATGTTGGAAGGAAGATGCAGACAAGACCAGGCAGCCCAGCGTGCAGCAGGTGATTAGCACTGATTCCTTGGAATTCTTCACTGTGAACGCTGGAGCAGGGTTTCTCAACCTGGCCACTGTTGACATTTGAGTCATAATTCTTTTTCACAGGAGTGTCCTATTCATTACAGGATGTTAAATAGCACCCTTGTCCTCTGCCCACTCTGACACCAAAAATGTCTCCAAGAATTGCCCACCACTTTCAGGGGGAACCACGGCTGTAGCACCCTACCAGGAACTAGGATACGGACGTGAAGAGGAGGGAGCTTTCCCCAGGGGAGCCATCTAAGGGCACAGGTGTGAGGAACAAAGTCCCTTTAGGCAGATATTAGAGCTGGGAGAGCAGCTGGCATTGGGACCATCTAGTGCCAGACAGAGCACTTTGACTGCAGCAGGACAGTGGACAAGAGGGGCAGGGGAAGGAGTGTGGAGAGCCGGAAGCCACATCTAGCTGCAGAATGGACAGGAAAAAGGGGCCACAGGCTGGAGGCGGAGGGAGACATTGGAGACGGCCACAGGGGATGAAAGGTGGCTGAGGCTGCGTGTGCAGTTACCACAGCGTGGACAAGGCCCCACACAGGCCTGGGACCTCCCAGGCCCCTTGCGCTCCCATACACCCATCCTGGAGTGTTCCGGAGGCAGCAGTTCAGGTATTTTCAGGCAACTTTTCTTCCACCCCCTCTCCTGCTCCTTCCTCTCGCTTCCCTTCTTCTAAAAGTCTCCCTAAAGAGCAGAGAAAAGAAAGCTGACGTTCCTCCTGGGTCCCAGGGGGCTCAGGCCTGGGGCCCTGCCTGCTCAGTCCTCCCACAGGAAGACTCACAGAGCTTCCTTCAGCTCTAGGATGGGGGAGACCACTGAGCGGGACATGGGTGACTCATACTGAGCAGATAATGAGCTCTGGTGACAAGGGACCAAGCGTCAACGGAGACAAGTCACCTCTCCCAGGACTAAGGCTTGGGCCCACGGGGCTCTGTGGGATGGATGCTCAGTGACTATGACAGTTCCCTATCACCACCCCAGCCTCCATCTCCCCACCACACCCCCCCTCCCTTTTAAATGATGCATTGCAGTTAAAACACGATGTCCCTCGAGGCTAAAACGTGGTGGTTCTATCCTTGACTTGGGCTGTCTGCTTTGAATGTAAGCACAAGATTTAGCCCTGTATCAACATTCAGAATATCAAAAGGTGTGTTTTTTCTGTCCACCTAGACACAGATTCCTTCTGGTCCGTCACCCACTCACACCACAGCTTGCACCCGATGCTTAGAAGTCATCATGAATAAGTGCAGTGTCCGGCCCTTACAGCAGGAAGAGAAGCCTGTTCTCTGAAAGTGGCATCCTGGTAGCTCATTTAAAGTGTTACATTGTCAAGTCTACAGCATGGCATCTACAACATCGTGACGGTCACAGTGAGAAGATGATAGATTAAGTGGTAAGCGAGCAAGAGCCCAAGACAGAGAACATAGCCAAAACAGGGCACACTTAGCCTGCCTTGAAATAACCTGAATAGATCATGAAGGCATCAGGCGGTCCTGGCAGAGCAGGGAGGGCACATGCCAGTGGGACACGAGAGACTTTAATAACGGAACTATAAGAAGGAAACCAATAAGAAATAGTGCAGGACCCAGGGGCCAGCTAAGGTAGGCAGCAGTCACAACAGAACCCAGAAAAAGGAGCTCATGGGAAGGGTCTCCCGAGAAGAAGTGTGGGCTTTATACAGGAGGGAGAGGGCTGGGGAGGAGGCAGCTTCACCGTCCTCCCTGCCCCGTTTCCTTGCTGAGCTTCCTACTGGCCAGTACTGGGTAGTCCATGTGGCCACCTCCCCGACTTCCCACAGCGTCTGTACTCTGGCCCTCTCCAACAGTTTTTCACTACAGACACGTAGGCATGGAAGGGAAGGGGATCAGGAAGGGAGAAGGGAGGCAAGGAGTCCTTTCCTCCACACTCAAACCAGGTGCTTGGAGATGTGGAAGTGCTTCCAGCAGCTTCAGGAGAGATTTCTTAGTGGCCTCCTGGCACCTAGTTTTTCCTTCTTTTTTCTTGGCAGCTCCTAAAAAAACTGACTCCATCCTGGGTATGGGAGACACAAGCTGGCTGACCCAAGGAGAGCATCCATTTCCAGAAACAGGCAGACCACGGCACCCAGCCAGCCTAGCTTCAGTGCAGGACTTGGCCTTAGAATTCTGGAAAATAGCAACCTAGCTTTTCTACCAACTATAAACAAGGAACAATGGAAGCCCTAGGAAGTGGAGACAGTCATCTTGGCCCCTGAACAGAGCCAACAGTGGGATGAAGGGGAGACCATAGAAGACACAGTGGAATGAGAAAGCAAGGCTGAGCAGTTGGTGACATCACCAAGCCACCAAAGTAGCCTCTGTGACGGAAGCATGCCTCCATACTCCTCAGTCAGCTCGCTCAGTGAATTCCCAGGGTGAGTCGGGTCTTTTCTTACTTACAACCAAAAGTGGCTCAGTTGATATATCTTCCAAGAGTGAAGCAAAATGAGTCCAATATAGGAAGAGATGATGTGTTCATCAGCCACATGGGGAAGCATTTCTCCCTGGTGTTTAGCAGTGTCGAAGCATCTTATTCAGCATGGAAATCAGCTTCCAGGACAGAGGTACCAACTGCTGGGGACAAGAATGGTCTCGTCACTAGAGACAAGAACTGTCAGTCCAGTGCTTGCCTAAGAGCACAGGCTTCAGAGCCAGGCAGAAGTGGGTTCAAATGCCAAATCCTCCACTGATGAGCCGTGTGAGCTTGGGCAAGGGAGCAGGAAACTCAACGGGACCTAGGAATGAACAAGACCAGAGACTTAATTCCTGCCTTGTTTGATCTGTGTAGTGCTAAGGGGCCCATTGAGGGGGGAATCCACTAGTGGCTGTAGATTATGGGGCACATTCCAGAAGATTCTGAGAAGATATTCATATTTCTTTTTTTAAGCTATTTTAATTTTTTTTAGTTGTAGATGGACACGATATCTTTATTTTATTTATTGTTATGTGATGCTCAGGATCGAACCCAGTGCCTCGCGCATGCGATGCAGGTGCTCTACCACTGAGCCACAATCCCAGCCCAGATATTCATATTTCTCACCAAAAGGAGCAGTCCTCTTTGTGAAGGAGTATTCTGGTATTTGGTTTGATAATGGAGGGAGGAGGTTGTGTCAACTGATCATGGAAACTTCCTCTTGTGCTCAGAATTCTTGTTCAAGAACATACAGCAGACCACACTGCTCATGCAGGCCACACCACTCATGAGGCCACTGGTGACAGGCACTTAGCCCCCTCCTGGCATCACCACCCCACCACCCTGACCCCTTCTGCCCTTAGGCTGAGCAACAGGAGGAGCCACCCTAACTAGGGGAAGGGGAAGGGGAGAAAAGACCCATTTGGTCCAAAATATAGGCTTACCAACCCCTGTGTACTGAGAGACCTTGAGAATGAATCTCCATAAATCAACCTGGGCATCCATGGCTGGTTTCCTAAGATGAATAGGTTGGGAATCTAGGCCATCCATTTGTACACATGGGCAGAGTGTTCCTAAACACACAGGACTGGCCACTAGTGGGCACACGTGATTTTAATTTCTGAAGTTCTACACAGTTTCATTTGTGCACAGATAGGACGTTGAACAACTGAATTACATAATATGAAAGTCATCCCTTCTTTCATGTTTTTCTAAACTCCCTGATTATTTGAGAATAAAGTCTCAGTGTGGTGCCATGTAGCATTAACATCTTCTTAAATCCTGCTAATGAGAGACAAAAAGAGAGAACTTGCTTTAATACAGTCCTGAAAAACAAGATATCCAGGGAGAGTTTAATGCTGCCGTTTTGTTGTCCCTGAATTTACTTTCTACATTATCTTTTAAGTAATGCTGCTCTTTTAAAGAAAAGTGACAAGTAGCAATAAGACACCTGGCATGAGACTTCAGGTAATGAGATTAGACTCACCCCACACGCACCACCATCTGTACCATCTTTAACAGCCAAGTTGAACCTGGGATGGAGCGGGTGGGATTTATCAGTGAATGCTGCGGCAGGGATCCTCACAGCCCAGGCACCTGAGTGTCGTGATGACTGGGGATACACAATCATCTTTATAAAGCTGGTAATTAAATCTTCTAACCATGACCGCATGGACTAACACTCAGCTAACTCCAATGATGGGACAGTTGAATAAATGTCCACCATCAGCCAAGTTCCCAGAACCCCTCCCAGTTTTTCTTCTCCCTTCCTCCCTCCTTCTTGGTTTCCCCATTTCTCCGCATCTATTTTTAACCTGGGGTTAAGTATAGTATTGGATCCATTCACTACAGGAGTGGCTGAGGTGAGCAAAGAGGAAGGAAGAAGAAAAGACATATGGGGGAGAAAATGACAAAGGAAAGCGTGGAGAGGAAATAAAGGCTAACTGGTCACTTGCTGCATGGGACACACTCTGTAGACATCCTCTAACTCACTTCCAGGGCACTGCTGAGTTCCCTGCCTCCATCATCACCAGCGAGTAATGACTTTCTGGAGCTTCTAGGGTAGGGAAGAAATAAAGGCACTTAAGAGAGTAATGGATTTGATCTCTTGGCCACTTGGCCCAAGATGGCCAAGGGAAGAATTGTGTTAAGTAGAAGAAACTGTCGAACAGAGTCACCTTGAGGACAAATCACACTTTTTCATTTGTACCCCACAACCTTCCTACCCCCTGCATTTCTATACCCTCTCTGTTTATAAGAATGTATTTCTTATTTTTTATAAACAATAGATTCTCACAAAGAACTATTTCTTCCATCTACGCTTAAATGTGCACACTATTCTTTAGGTTTAGTTTCTTTGTTTAGTTAATATTCATTCAGCAAATATTTACTGAGTGCCTACCATGTACCAGACACTGTCACAGACATTAGCAGTGCACCAAAAAAATGACAAAAATTCTGCCCCTGCTGGAACTCACATTCACAAGGATGAGACAGACATTAAACAAAACAATTAGTAAAACATATAAGTTTTAGGAAGTGTTAAGTATTACGGAGAAAAAGAAAGTAATGAAGGGAAGTCCAGGGTGCTGGCGGGAGGGAGGCTGTCATTTTAATTAGAACCCTCAGGAAAGGCATCCCTGAAGATGCATTTGAGCAATGACTTAAAGAAGGTGGAGGAGGAGCTCATGGCTATCCGTGACTTCAGGGAGACAGGACAGAATGTGCGTAGAACCTGAGGCATGTGTATGCCTGTGGGTTCAAGAAACAAAGAGATCAGTGAGTGCCGTGCACTTAATGAGAGAAGGGCAGTCACAGGAAATTGAGTCAGGAGGGTACCAGGAGGGTAGGTCGTGCTGGGCTCCCAGGGCTTTCTCAGCTTGTACTTGACAGAGAGGGAAAGCAACCGATGGGCTTTGTGAAGAAGAATGACTTGCATTTTGACCAGATGCTTGCAATTCTCTGCTCACATTCGTTTGGCCGGAACCCCATTCTATGTCTTCAGCCTGCATTCAGAAAAGGCTGGGAAATGTGGAGCTGCTTATGATTTTTTTCTGTGCATCAATATTCTCAGCTATACATGCTTCCAATGCTTGTGCTCTTTCTAAAGCATAAACATACTGTGTCCCTCTCCTGTTCATAACTTGGTGACATACCCCCCCTCTGCAGTTTATCATGATATAATCAGTGGTTCTTTCTTTAGCTTCTCCCTCCTTCCAGATGTCTTTTTCCTTATAAATAGATATTCTTGTCTAACCCATCTTGACTAGTTTCTCTCCTGTAGACCATAAAACCATTCCCACAATAATAAATCTTTCTTAAACTTCAGTGTGCAGTTAGGAACATTATTGCTATCTTTTAAAATTAATTCTAGGACACTGTCCAGGTGTTTGGATTTTAAAGTGGATAGATGGTGGTACATTGACCATATTTTTAAGAACTGATATAAGTCAACCATCAACATGCACTTTAGAAAAACAGGAATCTCAGCTCAGAAAACTCAGGTGGCAAGTGAGTGTCAAAGTCTAGGCTCCAACCCAGACTTATTTGTCTCAAAGTCCAGTGCTTCTTTAAATAATTTCAAAAATGATAGTATAACCTAGTATGGGGATGGAGGCTAAGAACAACCACAGCCTTTTGAGGTTTTGGGGGGGAGGGTATCAGAAATTTAATTCGGGGGCACTCAATCTCTGAGCCACATCCCCAGCCCTATCTTGTATTTTATTTAGAGACAGGGTCTCACTGAGTTGCTTAGCACCTTGCCATTGCTGAAGCTGGCTTTGAACTTGCAACCCTCCTGCCCCAGCCTCCCGAGCCACTGGGATTACAAGCGTGCACCACCGTGCCCTGCCAACCACAGCCTTCCTGACAGCCTTTTAGTTCATCATTTTTCATGACTTCTCAGCCTGTGAAAGCTCTGTTGGAGCTTGAACAGCCCTCCAGTGACCAGTTCTTTCTCTCTCTTTTTCTGTCTCCCCACCCCCTCAGGATTTCAGGTGCAACCCCTCTGTCAGGGGGTCCCTTTTCTTATTCATACTTCTGTCTTCCCTGATTGACCATGAGCTCCTCCCCAGCAAGAGTCAGGACCTCCTCACACTGTATCTATAGGATAATTGCATTTGTAATAATCTCCATCTGCCCTATAAACGGCCTGAGATAGAAAGAATGGAAAGGGACTTGTGAGACTTGAGCAAGGTTCTTCCCTCAGTGGCTAAACTCAGCCCATGGCTTCCTTGGACACTCATGAGTGTCTCCACAGTGCCAGGTGTGGTTCCAGTGAGCAACAAGCCACATCTCTGCCCTCAAAGAGCCCATGGCTGGGCTCAGGGGTGTCCTGCACAGCCATAGGATGCCACCAAGTCCTAGTTCCTTCCCTGCACACCTTCCCTCCTCAGACCCTCACACAACCTTGAGTCTAATGTCTCAGATACCAGGAAAGCCTGTCTAGAGAGATGCTAGTGTGACCACTGGAAGCACTCATCCTTGATTCAGAGAACCTGGGATTCTTCCACTGCAGTGTCGCTTTCTACTGACGATTACCATAATATCTTAGTCTCCATATGTTAAAAGATATTTTATTTTATATATATAAAGAGTTGGACCAAAGAAAATTGGAGGCTTCTCCCAGCTCCTAAATTCTATGCAGACCCATTGGATGTCACGCAAAGGCCACCTTATTAATTCAAACATAGAGAAGAAATTCTCCTAAGTATAGACTCATTTACCATTTACAGGAAGAGCTAAGCAGAACTCAAGCTGTTCAAGTTTCCTTCTCCTTGGCCAGGCACGATTTCCTTGAAAAAGCCTTGGGTGGGATTTTTTTAAGTTTTCAAAGAGGCTGTAAAGACTTTTTGGACATTTATCTGTACTTGTATACCATATGGTTTGATTTCAGTAGGAAGAAGTCAAGAACAGACAGAATGAGCCACTTTTGCACTAAGTAATTTAGAAAGTTCCAAGAAAAATGGATAGCTTAAAATGCCAAAAAGAGAGAGAGAAAAACAGAGACAGAGAGAGAGAGAGAGACAGCAAGAGAGAGACAGAATGGACATATCCAAGAAGGCAGAGGAGAATGAATGTTCTGCAAGTCTGATATATCTGCAGAAAAAATAAATTTCAAAATCTAATGATTTAAATCAAAAATGATTTATTTAGCTCACAATATGGTGGGTCAGTAATTTGGGTCAGGCTACTTGGATGGCTTTTCTGGTCTTGGTAAACTCTCACCCCTCTCCTGGTGTTGGGCTACAATGGCTCATCCCAGCTTCAGGGACCCATTGTGGTCCACAGGTCAGGACTGTTCACATGCTAGTGACAAGGATCCTAAAAGCAAACACCAATGTGCAATCTTCTCTTAGGTGCTACCATCCTGGTAGCCAAGCTAACCATACAGCCACTCCAGATTGAGAGGTGGAGAAATCTCCACTTCTTGATAGGATGACACTTAAAAAGTCATGCACTTATGTAGATAAAGGGATGGGAAAAATCTGTAGCCAGTTTCACAATCTACCGGTTATAGATACATGAGAACTGGTTGAAATTTTCAGATATCTTGCTTTTCCTTTCCTAATCTAGGAAAGGAAAGCAGGGGTGTTGGAAGAAATAGGAGGTTAGCAAAAAATAACCATTGTTTTCAAATATTTAAAGAAAAATCATAGATGAGAAGAATGACATGTGTTTTGCTTAGTTCAGATACAAGTATTATGTTTAATAGGCACAAGTCATATTTGAATCATGGGAGGTGTGCCTGTAACAGGTAAGGAAGAAGGGCACCCACCATGAATCAGATAATATAATTTTCCCATTTAATGATCCCCATAATGTACTATCTCCCACATTTTTAAATAAGTCTCAAAAGGGTTAAATGACTGTGATCAAGTTCAAAGCTAACAAAGAACATTCATGGGATCTGAACCCAAATCTCTTTAATACCAAATCCATGCTCTTTTGACAAAATCGTTCTGCTTTTAAGCTCTTTGAGCATGAAAGGAACAGAGGCACACTAGGGTTTGGTGTGAAAACAGACATTTGTTGTCAGGATACAAGAGGAAGCAGGACCACACTGAGCCATGTTGCAGAGGCTCCACATTCTCTTACCCATTTTCTATCTGGTTCCCTTTGCCCTCCTGCCCCTAGAAATCAGGGACATTCATCTCTATAAGATATTCCGCTTTATAGCATGCAAAGTGCTTTCAAGTTCAGATATGAGGTGGGATCTTCCCCGAGGAATTTGTCTTTTAACAATTCTCCAATAGGAACTTCCAAGTCATAATGAATGCCACCATTTTCTAAACACTTTGCATGCCAACCCCTAGCCTCACCAAAACCCTCCAAGTCACTGCAAATAAAACAGCAACAATGACTAAAGATCAAGGTTCAAATTCAAGTCTATCTAAGAGACCAAAATCCATACTTTCCCCCACATTATGGCATGCACTCTTGAAGGAGCAGATAGTTGGGAGCCTCCCAGATTGTGAAAGCTTTTTATCAAGTGGGCTTTCCTTGAATGATACCACATCTCACCATAGCTAACGCATGAGAAATCCTGGTCATTCACAAATGAATTAGATCTGATCATTCTTACCATAACTTTAAAATGTGCTAGCAGATTTTCAAAACTTTATTATAGAAAATTTAAAACATACAAAAGTAGAGCAAACAGCAGGAAGAACCCACAGGGACCCATCACCTAGCTTCAATCATTTTCAACATACAGTCAACCTTGTTTCCTGGCAGATTTCTAAAAGATGAATCCCTGTTATTGATACTGAGCTTCTTCTGCTTTGCCCAAATTAATAGCCAAAGGAGTGTGGCAGCAGGAAGCCCCTTCCAGCATCGTCTTACATGAATCCCCCATGTTTAAGGGAGAAGGATGGAGTCCAGAGACAAGACTGGGTTTTCTCAAGGTCACATCAAGATGGTGGAAAATGAAGGGTTACAACCAGGGTCCGATGGCTCCATAGACCAGCCACCTCTGAGGCATCAGAGCGCTTGCCTGGTGCCTACCCTGAGCAACCATTGCCACCTTCAGAGAAGCATGAGGAGGTCAACACAGATTGATTTGGCCTCCATCCAGCAGGCTCAATGGACTTTGTCAGCCATGCCCTCCTCTGACCTGCTCACTCTTTCAAGGGTAATTAACCAGCCAAATGGATTCCCTCTGCTATCTCTTGGTACCCAACTGATCACACAACCCTCCTCCACTGCTTGTGACCAAATCACCTCTATGAGATCCCACTTGGCCCTCCAATGTCACATCCTTCATCGACTCAGCTTCCTTAGTTGAAAACATGGTGCCTCACAAAAATAGCAGGCTTGTGAGGAGGCAGCCCTCTGCTAGATGGTTCCTGTGGCATAGTCCGCGGGGAGAGAATGTCCTCCTGGGATGGTCCAGGGTAATAAGCAGGGAGCTATATGGTGCTTAAGCAAGCATGATCCAGAATGATCCTTCTTAAATTGGGAATCCATGTAGATACCTAACAGCTTGCTAGGGTGATCCTGGAAGTCAAGCAACATGCACCTTCTAGATAAGAAACCCATCTTAATGCCAAATCCAGAATGTAAAGCACATGGAAGGCTCTGCACCAGGTGTGAGGAGCTACATGCAGTAACCCTTCACTCCTCACCATAACTCCTAGAGGTGGGAGCCATGTCATCTCATTGCAGAGAAACCAAAGCATAGGAGATTAAATTACCATCTGAGAACTGCACTGTTATTAATAGCAGGGAGTGTTAATCTGAATTATAGGGCTTAAAATGCTGCATAAAACTTAGGTGTAAAGTTATTATTAAAGCCTAATTGAGCAAGAAGAGTATGAGCCAGCATGTATTCAAATCTTCACTCTGTAGTCCAGATGGAAAATGCCAATAGCAGTAAATGTGTTGGAAAGAACTCTGTGGTGGACAGAATATATGGAGCATAGCTACCTTTAGAAAATCTGTTCTCAGCTGCTGTCACCTAAGCTTGACTTGATTATAATAGTACCCATTTTACAGATGAAGAAACCAAGACTCATAGAAGGTAAGCAATTTGCCAAGCATCTAACCAGGCATTAGGTCTGATTCCAAATTCTGAGCCTTTTCTAGCCTATCTCAGCAAAGCTGATTCAGAATTCGAGAGTATATACCTGCTTTCAACAGATTATCTCAACTCTGGCCCCATAGAAGCCCACAGTGAATGGAGTGACCATAAGTCCTGCTTTGTCCAGACACGTCCTAGTTTATCCTTGCTGGTCTAGTATAGTTAGGTACTGTTGGATGGAAAATTATAAAGCCACCTTAACTCTGAGCAATGCTTTCCCAATATCTGTTTCTACAAAGTGAAACAATGAGTTCCAATTCTTTCCTCCCAGGAACATCGATGGAGGGCTCTTCCTGAGGGATCAGAGAGACAGTTGAGACTAAATCCAGGACAGCATGTGTAAAGAAACATTCTGGTTTTTCTCAACCCCAGCCACAAATAACTATGGCAGAAATGATCATTCCCTGGGTGGAGAGTTCAGATAGAAGGGAAACAAGAAAGGGGGAGAGGGAAAAGCAGAGCAGGCTGTTGGTCCTGCCCCAGCTATGTATCTGCACTCATTAAACACTCAGGCCTCTGATCCTTGCACAAATCACCTGGGCTCTCTCTATCACTAAGGTGACCCAGAGTCCTTCAACTTTTAGGCCATCATACAAGTCATTACCAGCGTCATTCTGAAAAACAATGGCAACTTTTCTGAAATACCCTCCCCACCATCAATCCCTATCTCAGGTGAATGGTGTTAAGAAGTTTAGACAGAGTTTCACTCCAGAGTTCCTGTGGACTGGCAGGAGCCACCGAGGGTCCAAATCCGCCCTCAGGAAACTCCACGAGTGTCCAGCCAAAGAGAGACCTGGGACTGCTACCTCTAGCCACAGGGGAGCCCAAAATCAGGGTAAGAGTCACTCCAGAGACCCCAGCTTCAGAGACCCTAGTGCAAGGCAGCCACACCCAAGGGCAGCCTGGGTCCGCCCCAGTTCTACTCCAGAGTTCCTGTGGAGCAGTAGGAGCCACAGAGGGCCCAAATCCACCCTCAAGAAACTCCACGGGTGTCCAACCAAGGGTTGACCAGAGAATGAGAGCTACCAGCCACAGAGGAAGGCATACCCAGGGTAAGAGTGACCTGCAGAGATCCCAGAATGAAGAGGCCCCACCCAAGTGTGCTCTGGGTCCACCTCAGTTCTGCTCTAGAGTTCCTGTGATCAGGTGAGACAGAAGGCCCAAAACCACCCTTAGGGAATGCCAGGGGTGTGCAGCTGAAGGCAGACCAGAGCCTGCTAGCCTCCAGCCCCAGAGGAGCTCACACTCACTGTAAGGGTTGCACACAGACTCTCCTGCTTGTGACCCTGCCTAAGTGAGACCTGGGCCCACCTCCAGTTCTGCTCCAGAGTTCCTGATCACCAGCAGAAGTGCAAGAGAGGGGTAAAACAGCCATCAAAGGCCACCTCAGGAGCCCAGCCAATGCCACTCCCACTGCCCTCTAGAGGTACATCCACTACCTCCGCCACCAACATTAGTGGCAGTACTGCCCATCTGGGGACACTGGGGGAACAGAAGTAGCTCCAAGGTGAGACACAGGTAATCAGGTGTGTCAATACAAGATTATAGGATAGAAGCTGCAATACCTCCGATGGGTATCTCAAGAAAGGAAGATACACAATCAACATGAAAAAACAAGGGAAGAAAGTGCCCCAAATAAACCTCGATACCACTGTAACAGAATCCATTGACAACACAGTTGATGAAATGTCAGAGAAAGAATTCAGAATGTACATAATTAAAATGATCAGTGAATTAAAGAATGACATAAGTGAGCAATTACAGGCAAAAATTGATCAATCCAAGAAAAGAAATAGGGGAGCAAATAAAAGCAACCATTGATCATTCTAACAGATAAGAGAGCAATTACAAGTAGCAAAAGATTACTTGAAGAAAGAGCTAGAGATTGTGAAAAAAACCAATCAGAAATTCTTGAAATGAAGGAAACAATAAACCAAATAAAAAACTCAATAGAAAGCATCACCAGCAGACTAGATCACCTGGAAGACAGAACCTCGAATAATGAAGACAAGATATACAATCTTGAAAATAAACTTGACCATACAGTTAAGATGGTAAAAAATCATAAACAGAACATACAAGAAATGTGGCACAGGGGCTGGAATTGTAACTCAGCGGTAGAGCGCTTGCCTCACATGTGTGAGGCCCTGGGTTCGATCCTCAGCACCACATACAAAGCAATAAAATAAAGACATTGTGTCCATCTACAACTGAAAAAATATTTTAAAAAAAAAAGAAAGAAAGAAAGAAAGAAATGTGGGACAGCATCAAAAGACCAAATCTAAGATTTATTGGGATAGAAGAAGGCGCAGAATTTCAAACCAAAGGAATGCACAATCTCTTCAATGAAATAAGATCAGAAAATTTCCCAAATATGAATTATGAAGTGGAAAAATCAAATACAAGAGGTTTACGGGACACCAAACATACAAAATGTCAACAGATCTACATCAAGGCACATTATAATGAAAATGCCCAACATACAGAATAAGGATAGAATTTTAAAGGCTGCAAGAGAGAGAAACCAGATTACATATAAGGGGAGACCAAATCGTATCTCAGCAGATTTTTCAACCCAGACCCTAAAAGCCAGGACATCATGGAATAACATATTCCAAGCCTTGAAAGAAAATGGATGCCAACCAAGAATCCTATATCCAGCAAAAATGAGCTTCAGATTTGATGATGAAATAAAAACTTTCCATGATAAACAAAAGTTAAAAGAATTTACAGCAAGAAAGCCTGCACTACACAGCATTCTTGGCAAAATATTCCACAAGGAGGAAATGATAACCAACAATGAAAATTTACAAAGAGAGGAACTACACTAAAGGAAAGACCATTCAAAAGAGAAAACAACTCAAGGTAAAATCCTAAAACAAACCAAAATGACTGGAATTACAAATCATATTTCAATAATGTAAATGGCCTAAATGCACCAATTAAAAGACATAGACTGACAGACTGGATTAAAAAAAAACAAGACCCAACAATATGCTGTCTTCAAGAGACTCATCTCACAGGAAAAGACATCCATAGACTGAAAGTGAAAGAGTGGGAAAAAACATATCACTCACATAGATCCCACAAACAAGCAGGAGTTTCCATCATCATATCAAATAAAGTGGACTTCAAACCAAAGATGGTGAAAAGAGATAAATAAGGTCATTTAATACTTCTGAAGGGAATCATACATCAACAAGACATAACAATCATAAATATCTATGCCCCAAATAATGGGGCTTCTACGTATATCAAACAAATCCTTCTCAAATACAAGAATCAAATAGACCACAACACAATAATACTTGGAGACTTTAACACAGCTCTCTCACCATTGGATAGATCTTCCAAACAAAAACTTAATAAAGAAACCATAGA
>CM053400.1:175727313-175758501 GCA_028644305.1 Xerus rutilus
AGACTCGCCACCCAGAGGGAGGGGCTGGGTCCTGGGCTGTGCCCGGTGGCTTCACTCCTCCAGTGGCATCTCCAGCTTGTTGCTTAGCTGCTTTGGACCACATTGAGGCATCGGCCTCTGGAGGGCTGACCTAGTCCTGGCAAGGTCTGAGCAGCCAGGAGGACGTGTCCAGTGAGGCTTTGGTAAAATGGGACAAGTCCTTCTGCCTTAAGGTGGTGGCTGCAGGGTGACCCAGCACAGAGACTCAGCACAACATGTGCTAAGGAAAGTCTGCAGAGGGCGGACACCAGAGTAAAGGGGGTCAGGATCTGGGAGGGAGTCCAGCCATGCCCTCTGCTTCTCCTTGTTCCTCTGTAACAAAGGATGGGCACAGCTGGCAGGCACATGGAGACCTGGGCCAGCTGCTGCTGGGGAGTGAGGGGAAGCAAGCCAGACACTGGTGCCAATAGGCAAAGGAGGAAACAGGGCTTGAAATCCCTCACCAGGGGCTGGAAGGGAAAAGGAATCAGAAAAGTCCAAACAGATGTTTGAGAAGACAGAGAAACGGAAATTAAACAAGTGAGCAAAGAAATGGACCAGGAACCACAAACTGTGATGTGGTCTCCAATAAGGAAGAAGCTACAAGAGGAAGAGAAGAAGGCGAGTCCCCTGAAACCAAGGGGAAGGGCGTCGGAGCCTGAGAACAAGCTGGCCCAGGAAGGGGAGGCCAAGGCCATCTTTCCTCCCCATTGAGAAAGCTGCTGGCCCAATGTAGAGGAGGCAGAGGGAACCTCCTTTTCCCCCTCTTTCCTGAGTGATCACCCTGGGCATCCCGCAGCAGGAAGAAGGAAGGAGGAGGAGAGGGACCTTATCTGGAACTCACTTGTCTTTGCTGCTTAGGAACAGGTCGCTCCTTCACCACCAGATGTATTGCATTTCCACTGTGACGCTGGGCCTAGGTGGGAATTTGTCAGTCCCTCAAAAAAGCAAACCAAACGAGGGTTCTAGGCATGGCATTGGACTCCAAAGTCATGTTTGATTCCATGTGACTCTAAAGGCTATGTTCTTACTCTCCCTTGTGCCAGGGGACAGAATGCAGAAACAGTTTTGGCACCTTCTGTCTAATGACACTGCAAGGCTCTATAGCAGCCCTTGCCACACACTCTACCTGACTCTTCCTAAAGGTCCCAGGCTTCTTACCCACAGCCTCTTCACTATCTTCTTTCTCCTCTGCTAGTTATTTCCTTTGAAATCAGAAACAGGTAGAAGGGGTTGTAGAGGTGTTATGGAATGTCACAGAGATAACAACTGACCCTCCCAGAGCCCTGCTATGAACCACTTTAAGTGTTTTTTCTTCCTGGATTCTCAAAGAATTGGCAAGAAATTACTAACCCCAAGCATTAGCTTTATCTTCTCTGCATGTAGTAGAAACAAGGCCAAAGTAATTTAAGCCCTAGAAGATACATGGGTATGGGTTATTATTAAGATAACAGAGTCTCAGGCCACTCTAAAGCAAGAGTCAGTGACTTGCAAAAATCACAGCTTAAAAAAATGAGTGGACTTGCTTCCCCTTGCCCCCATCTGTGCTCCTCCATGAGCATCTCAATGCATACTCTATGTTCTCCTCTCCAGATAAGCATACTCCCAATTCCACTGAGAGGCCATGATGGCCGGCTGGGATGTAGCCCAGTGGTAGAATGCTTACCTAGCATGTGTGAGACCCTGGATTCAATCCTCAGCATTGCAAAACAAATCAAAAAACCTAAGAGATCATGTTAGGGGCTGGGGATATATCTCAGTGATAGAGTGCTTGCCTGGCATGCTCAAGGCTCTGGAATAAAAACGAGAATAAAACCATGGTGGCAAAATGTTTGTCCTGAGTACACATGTCGAGTTTACATGTTATAGATCCAGCTACCCAAAAGATCTTTCTTTTTGTTCTGAATAAAAATATCCAAGAAAAGGTCCAACCAGCTGCAACTGGAGAAAAAAGTATTGCAACAAAAGTATGACAGCTGTAAGCCCTCGTGGGTAGGAGTGGCAGGAAGGAGAGACTTGTGGAAATTTGTAGAGAGCAGAGCAGGGGCCAGTGGAATAGGCATCTGTTACTCACCATTGAATGGGCGTGAAATGGAACTTCAGACGGCTCAGATTTATGCTATTCAGGTTGTCTATGATAGGAGGTGGGCTGGCACATTTTCTATGCGATGCCCCAACATGTTTTCTTTGGGCAGACTTTGTGTTTTCAGTGTGGGACACATGTGAAGATAGTATATGAAATGATTTTAGGTGCTACATATGAAATGGACATTTTTAATGTAATGTATTAGAAAACTGATACATACCACATGAAGTCCATAATGCAGATCTTCAACAAAGGAGCAAAGGCAATACAATAGAGAACAGGAAGTCCATTCAACAGATGGTGCCAGAACAGTGTATAGCCACATGTGAAAAGTGAATCTCAGCACACAACTTATACCCTTCACAAAAGTGAACTCAAAATGAAATATGTAAATGTAAAAAGGCAAAACTACAAAATTCCTAGAAGAGAACATAGGATAAGACTTAGGTGACCTGGAGTTTGACCATAATTGTTTAGATACAACACCAAAGACAGTCCAAGGAAGGAAGGATTGAAAAGCTAAGCTCCATTAAAATAAAAAATCAACCCTAATGTAAACTATGGATTCCATCTAGGAGTGACAGAAGCAGCTGGTGAAGATCTGACTTTGTAGTTCTTCCTCACCTGGAGCTCACCTGCCTTCCTGCTCCCAGGGTTAACTCCAGAGGCAGCTACAGACTTTTGGAGAAGTTTGGGAGATACCATGATAAATTTAATTTGTAAAAATAAAGGTACACATTTGCACTTCAGCCAGTGACTCAAACCATACATGGAAACATGATTTTCTGCGATTTCTTACCTATTGGGTGACATTAGCTGTGATTCTCATTTCAAGTCAATACATTTCTTTAAATTTTCATTTCTAAGTGGTATAGGACATTGAGGGTTTTCCTCCAGAAAACTTTTTGGCTCTTTCTATAAATTGGCCTCCAGAGCTCTGCAAACTTCAAAATGTTTAACAGGGAAATATGGGCATTTTGATTATCTTAATTCTGCTTATCCATGAACATGGTAGGTCTTTTCATCTTCTAAGGTATTTTCCAATTTCTTTCTCTAGCATTTCATAATTTTCATTGCAGAGGTCTTTTTCCTCCTCAGATCTACACCTAAGGATTTTTTTGAGGTTATTGTAAATGGAGTAATATTTTTGATTTATTTCTTGGCAGATTCATTAAGCAGAGTATAGGAAAGCTCTTGATTTTTGTATGTTGATTTTGTATCCTACTACTTTGCTGAATTTATTCAATGCAATTTCCATCAAAATACCAATGACATTTTTCACAGAACTAGAAAAAAAATTCCTAAAATTTATATGAAATAATAAAAGACCCAGGATAGTCAAAGCAATCCTGAGCAACAAGAGCAAGGCTAGGGGCATCACAATACCTGATCTCAAATTATACCTTGGACCTATGGTAAAATAGACATAGTATTGGCATCAAACAAACATGAAGACCAATGGAATAGACTGGAAGACACAAAGACAAACCCACATAAATGTAAGCATCTGATCCTTAACAAAGGTGCCAAAAATGTAAGATGGAGAAAGATAGCCTTTTTAACAAATGATTCTGGGAAAATTGAATATCCATATGTAGAAGAATGAAACTAGATCCCTATCCTTCACCCTGCACAAAAATTAACTCAAAGTGGATCAAAGACTTAGGATTAAATCAGAAACAGTAAAACTGCTGGAAGAAAGTGAAGGGACAACATTTCAACACATCGTCATGGGTATCAATTTTCTTAACAAGTCTCCTAAAGCTCAAGAAATAAAAGCAATAATCAATAAGTGGGTCAGCACCAAATTAAAAATCTTTTGCACAGCAAAAGAAATAAGAGCATGAAGAATGGGAGAGAGCCTGCAGAATGGGAGAAGATCTTTGTCAACTAGTCTTCTGACAGGGAATCAATAACCAGAATATATAAAGAGCTAAAAAAAACCCCCTAACATCAAACGCCTAATAACCCGCTCAATAAATGGGTGAAAGATTTGAAGAGACACTTCTCAAAAGAAGAAATACAAATGGCCAATGATATAATGAAAAAATATATGAAAAAATATTCAACATCCTCAGCAATCAGGGAGATGCAAATCAAAACTACACTGAGAATTCATCTCACTCCAATTAGAATGGCAGTCATCAAGAGTACAAATAATAATTGTTGGTGAGAAAGTGGGGCAAAGTTTCATTCATAAATCATTGGTGGAACTGCAAATTAGAACAATTGCTTTAGAAAACAGTATGAAGATTCCCCAAAAGACTAGAAATGGCTAGCCAGATGTGGTGGTGCACACCTGTAATCCCAGCAACTTGGGAAGCTGAGGCAGGGGCATCCCAAGTTGCCTTAGCAACTTAGCAAGACTGATCTCAAATTTGAAAAAAAAAGGGGGTGAGGCTGGAGTAGAGTGCCCTTGGGTTTTCCTCAGAAAAAAATTCAGTTCAATTTAAAAGACTAGGATGTGACCCAGCTATACCTTTTTTTTGGTATTTATCCAAAAAAACTGAAATTAGTGTATCATAGTAATATATGCATTCCAAAGCTTATCGCAGAAAATGCACATAGCCAAGTTATGAAGCCAGCCTAGGTGCCTGTCAATAGAGAGATGGATAAAGAAAATATGGTACATATACATAATGGAGTTTACTCAGACATAAAGAAGAATGAAATTATGTCATTTTCAGAAAATGGATAGAACTGGAAACATCATGCTAAGTAAAATAAGCCAGACTCAGAAAGTCATGGGTCGAGTGTTTTCTCTTATATGTGGAAGCTAGAGAGAAAAAAGGAATAAAAAAGGGAATTTGGTAAAAATAGAAGAGAGAACAATCGAATAAAAGCAGGAGACCAAGCGGGAGGAGGAGAGGGAAGAGGAAGAACTAGGGAATGATACTAGGTGTCCATGTGAATATAGACAATGTATTTTAATTTCACATATAAATATAATGCACCAATTAAAAACAAATAGGAAGACCAATATAATAGAAGAAGGGGGTTAGGGGAGTAAGGTGGAGAATGGGATAGTACTGGGGATTAAAATGGAGAAATCTGTATTATATGCATTTATGATTATGCTAAAATGAAATCCACTATTATGTATAACTATAATGCACTAAATATTTTTTAAAAAATAGACTCTGGTAAATTAAGAAAAAGAGGTGTGTGTGTGTGTGTGTGTGTGTGTGCGCGCGCGTGCGCATGCTCAGGGACCTGGTCCAACTCGATGAAAATCCATCCATAGAAACTCGGGTGATGGTTGATCAATTTGCCAAAGGGCCTTTTCTTAAGTCATCAAATCTCCTGCTTAGGCCAACACTGATTTCAGTTCATAGCAGTTGGTGATGGGGGCACTTCAACAGCTTCTTTCTTGGGAACCTTGGTTGATTTGTTTCCCTTTTTTCTCAGGCCTGTGTTCCCAGCAGTCATTAGTCCTGAGCTCTGTTGGATAGCAGTCCAGTCTTCTCAGGAGCTGCTCCTGCTTCTTAGGGCATTTAGCACATTGGCCTTTTTGACATACAGCTTTAGCTTCTAAATAGATCTTTAACAACCTGATAGGTATAAATAAAAGATAGTCTTGAACTAGACTGCGATTTACCAGTGTAAGCTGGAGTGAAACATGTGCCCCACATTTGTCTAACTCCAGCAGGATCCTATCTTTGAGAGTGTAATCGATATACTTAGAACTGGGTGGCCCTTGACTGTCCCAAATGTCAGAGGTTTTTTGGTTTGTTTTTGTTAATAGAAGTATCACTTTGGTTAGGTCCGTTCATTTTGTAAAAGTAGCACAAGTATGTACTTGGCCTTGAGAAAAGAAAATAACCAGATGGTTTTGTTTTCTGTGTTGTAGCTGAGTACACACCCCCCACCACTTCAGACGTTGACCCTGTGGAGGGTTGGGTCCATTTCCCGGAAAGCCTGAAGGCAGGTAGTCATGTAAAACATTTCCTCCTCTGCAGCCTGCAGCAGGCATTGCTAATCAGCCAGAGTTCTTCCCTGCCAGCCCCAGAGGGCCTTTAAAATCTTGCTCAAGCCTTTGTTCCAGACAGTGAAGACCAAAGGAGAACTTTGGGATGGGCTAGCTTCTGCCTGCTGGGTTAGCCTGGTCTTTCACCAGCCTGGATGAATTTGTTGACCTTCCTTCAGGCTGTTCCTCTTTTTCCTCTGCTGAAATGGGTGCATTCTTGCCTAAGAACATGCATACCTATGGCAGAATGATCCATCATCTTGCCGATTGTTGCCCATGTTTCTAAATTTACGTGCAGAGCGTGACAGCTCCATTTTCCCTTCTTCCTAACTTGCTCCTGAAGAAACAGAGCCCAGTGTGGGAATGGCCTCAGCTCACCTCCATTTGTTTTGTGACACATAACATCACCCTGTGTCTTAGCAACACCAAACGCTGTGAGTCTCAGGACACTGCCAGGCGTTTCCGTGGCCACAGCCTGCATCTGGGACTCCACCGTGCTGCAGGCTGTGCACCTTTGGTCTTTCCATTTACTGAGAAAGCTGAAGCCGCAGAATTATGTGACCCTCCATCCAAAGAGCCCCTTGGGGATAAACAGTTTTAGGAGACAGGAATTTATTTGCCTGGTCCTGCAGAACTGCCCACCTGCTCCAGGCGATCTGTCCTTTTGAAAGTCATGAAAGTCTCCAGAGCTATAGGCAAGGTTATTTCTAAAATCCTAACACTTCGTACATACTACTGTTTTGTTCTTTTTGCATTGTATTATAGTTAAATGTGGGAGTGTCTTATCTCCCTGCTCCCACTCAGACGGGGAGGTCCTTTAGGGCAGGGACAGATCTTTTCACCTCTGGGTCCTGAGGTCCACAGTGCCTGCCAAGCCAAAGCATACAGGAAAGAGTCCATGCATAGGCCTAAAATGGTTCCGGGGTCAAATCCCAGCAGTGATGCTTGTGGATTGAGTGGTCCTTTGTGAATTAGCTACACTTCCTACCAACTTGAACAGGTTGCATGGCTTTTTAAAAAGTAAATACAACAAAACATTTTTATGATGAGGAGAGAAGCCACCCCGCCCCTCCCCTCCTCTATCTTGCCTCTCAGGTACCTTGGCCTCTTTGCCACCTTGAACTCTTTGAACTATTTCTGCTGGTGGTTATCTCTGTGTCTAGTTATCGCCCTTCTGCTACTCTTCAAGTTTCCCACATTTGGATCATCTCTATGGACTTATTGCTACAGTTAACCAGGATTTCACTTCTTTACTAAATAGCCCCCTTAAATGTCCCCACATTCTTTCAACAAATTTATATCATAACACTTAACTGTTGAAACAGGGTTCTCAGTATTATGACTCAAGTTGGCTCTAGAGGCATGGTGATTTTATTTCCTTTCTTACGTGTTTTTTTAATCATGGTTCAATTTTCCTAAAGCTTCTGGTTACCATTACTTTTTTTATTGCAGTATCTTCTTTATAGTTCTTCCTAGTTTTCCTTCATATTTTTCCTCCAGAGCTGCAGACAATCAGATCTTCTGTGCAGCATACACTTTAAAACCCTCCTTCCAGGCTGGCATGATGCCACAGTGCTGTTGGTCTTCGCCGGGGTGGGACCTCTATCTTCAGCTTTCCACATTTTCCTCTTTCTTGGGCCACTCCAGTGTTTTGCCAGAGCAGAACCTTTTTGGCTTGCTACAAGGTAGGCCTATTTTCAGAGCCCAGCAGATCTGAATGTGAGGTTATTTCCTAGTCGAGCTAGAAAAAGCTGGCAAGGGTTTGACTCTAGCATCTGGATCACACTGCCTGCTGCTCATGGCAAGACTTCTGCCACTGTCCTTTTTGCTACTTCTTCCTTCGAGGAACTTGATGATTTGAATCATGTTGCCCAAAAAGATATGTTGGAGTTCTCGAGGCCAGTGCCTCCAAATAGGATCTTATGTGGGAATAGAGTCGTTGCAGATACGATTAGTTAAGAGGAAGTTGTACTGGAGCAGGGGACCTTTAATCCAACATAACTGACATCCTTTTAAGAAGAGGGAAATGTGGACACGGACACGATGTCCAGGGAAGGAGGCCATGTGAGATGGAGGCAGAAGCTGACTTCATGGCCAGGGAGACCCTGGAGCACCAGATGCCAGGAGAGGGAAAACAAACAACAAACAAACCCATTAAAAACAAAAAGCAAAACCCCCAAACTCCCCAACTTTACTTATTGTTTTTCGAGGAAGCATGGTCTTATCAACACCCTGATTTTTTACAGACTCCAAAACTCTGAGAGAATACATTTCTGTTGTTTTAAGTTGCGGAGTTGGCAGTATTTTGTTCTGGTAGCCCTAGGCAGCAAAGTAACACAGAAACTTTTTGTTTTTTCTTTTAGTCATCTGGAAGCTTTTGTTATCTTAAAAATGTACTGTTGTAAATGAAGTATCACAAATAGGCAGTTTTAAAAGTCAAATAGTCCTCCACTGAAGTAGTTTCCTAGAACTTTTTAGAAGCAGAGACTAGAAAAGGATTCTTATACTGAGAAAGCGACCTCAAGAAAAACCATGCGGGAAGGGAGGGAGGCAGGAGGGGCGGGGCAGGAGCCAGCAGGTAGGTGGTTGCTGTCTCCCTCGCTGCATCCCATGCACAGCTGGAGAGTGGGCTTTCCTGGGAGGCCAGTATCTTTGCACCCCACAGTCTTCAGCTGGGGTCAGTCCCTCAATGTGGGGGCACAGGCATAATCCCCAGTATTTCCAGGTGAAGCTGCTCTGGCCAGCCAAAGGCAATCCTCTCCAGAAGGCTGTGGCTGTGAGCAGTCAGCGGCTGGGGCACGGCGTGCTGACCAGTGCCAAGGGTCTGGGCAGAGCACCGCAGCATCTACAGTAGCCCATGCTTCCTCTGCCTGGATGTATTGACTTTTCGCAGGAAATTTACTTCACCCACACAGTGTTTCCTGGATTTGGATGCTCAGGCCATTTGGGGAAATTTTGATGAGGAGGATCCATGGGATAAACAACTGTCCCCCGACAGTGACTGGATCCAGACCTGGTCTCTCTCACACTACCATCTCCTCTCCCCATTCCAGAATCTCTTTCAGGTGGCCCTTCTGCTGGGCTAAGGGAATGCCCTTCATTGGTGTGGTGACTCAGACCCTCATTCTTAAAGGCCTGAACCCCTAGTCACCAGAACTTATCAGACCATTGTTTTTATATTGCCCATTTATAGTTAAAACTGGACCTTGGACAGGCAAGTGGATCATCCAGATGTCTTCCCATTCATCCCTGCCCCATCCTGCAGCAGCTAGATGATAGCCAGGGCTGATGACCCTGCTAGTATGTCAGAGCCATACTCTCCAGTAGTAATCCACTTGTCCAAACTGACCAGGTGACAGTGTAACTTGAGAGAGCATTAGTCCATCCTCAGCTAGATGCAGCCCCTCCTTCCCTTTAGGAATTAGCATCATGAGTCTCACAGAGCCCAAGGTAGCAGGGACGGGAAGTTCACATTGCCCAAGTGTGTCATTAATGCTCAATGGGACCATTTTTGCTGTCTCCACTTGGTTTCCAGACCTACATGGTTTAACTACTGGGGACACGTGGCCATCTGATGGTTTTTGGTTTAAGTGCATCACCTCATTCTTCTCAGGTGTCCTCTCCAACTGGAATCCTTAACTTGCTCTTTCAGGAGGCCATTCCTCGGGCCATTCAGGCCTGCAGCTTCTGAGTGATGTGGTGCATGGTACCTAGTGTGTCTAGTGGGTCCTGTGTCATGGGAGTGCCCGCATTCCCTGCTATGTGTCGTGCCCCTTGGTTGGAAGCTGTGGTATGCAAGGGCCCCGAGTCAGCAGGCTCTGGAGCTGAGACACTGAGGCAGAAAAGGCAGTCTCACATGAGACCCTACAGCAGGTCTCTGCTCTGTGGTTTACCTCCCTGTTTTGTGGGTATCCCCCTCTAGGAGCTTCCTGAGAAAGGGTAAAGTGAGTGGAAACTGCATATTTGAGACTCAGTGTGTTAAAGCAAATGTTTGCTTTCTGCTTATCTTTGATTTATAATCTGGGTGGCTATAGATACCTAAGGTGTACCTTGTTCCCCTTTGAATGTTGAAGTAATTACCCCATTTTCTTAGCTTCCTGTTGAGAAATCCAGCATCTTCCATATTCTCATACCTTTTTATATTACCTTTTCCTATAGAAGTACTTAGTATCCTCTTTTGTTCTGAAATTCCAGAACAAAACTTTGGTCTGGGCTGCAGACTCTGTAATTCCTTTCTTCCTTATTACTCAGAGAAGACCTGTGCACCTCCATTCTGGGAAATGTGCTTGCATTTTTTTCCTGTGATATTATCCTCCCCTCTATTTTCTCTGATTTCTCAGGAAACTCTGATTAGTAGGATGTTCACCCACTTGGATTGATCTTCTAATTTCCTTGTCTTTCCTCTCCTATTGTTCATTGCTTATCTTTTTATTCTGCTTTCAGGGAAAATTTTTTGACTTTATCTTTAAGCACTCATTTTGAATTTCTTTAAAGTTTGAGTCATCATATTTTTTTAATTTCCAAGAACACTCCCTTGTTCTCTGTATGCACTTTTTACGAATGCATTTTTCTTATTTTATGGGTTATAGCACCTCCTTTTATTTCTCTGAGGATATTAATTACAATTTCTTTGAAGTTTTTCGTGCCTCCTGCATTAGTTCCATTGCCTCTGTATTCTTTGCTCTTTGTTCAGGTCTCTTTTAACAAGTAGAACAATTTCTCCAATTTCAGTAATTCCCCACGGTCTCTTCATACTAACGAGTAAGACACATCAAGCCAGATGTAAGCTCTTGAGTGCAGTGTGTGTGTGTGGGGGGTCTCCTCTCTCAGCTGTGGGGGGCTAGTGACATTTTAATTAGGGATTTGTGAGTCTTTTCCTGGTGCAAGTTTAGTTCTCTCTAGAAACACCCTCAAATCCTGGGGCTGTGAATCCTTCCCCTCTTACTTACCGTTACTTTTACCATTTCAGCAGGCACAGACTCAGTACTCAACTTGACCCTCTAGGAGAATAAACCTATGGTACTCAGGGTCAAGATAGGGACCTGGACATCTAAGCTGCTATCATTTTAACTTTTCATTGCCTCTTCTGGGCTCAGCTTCCCCTTCTCCTTCCGTGCCCTCCGTGGTACCCAGTATTCTCAATTTCCAGACTGTTCTTGGCTCCTGGAGGGACATATGGGGCTGATTCCTCTCCTTACAGGCACTCAGCATTGGTGCAATCCATCTATTAAGTCATTTGCTTTCTTCCCTCTGTCTTCCATTTTCCCATGGAGTGTTAAGATGTCTCTTGGTTCTACTGGAGATAAAATACATAGCCTTTTTCTTCCCCCTAGTTATTCTTGCTGTTGGAGGGTGTTTTTGGAAGAGGAAGGTGGCAGAAATGTGTTTACTCTGGCATCTTAAAAAGAGAAGTCTTCTTTAGAAGCTTTTAGGAAGTTTCTCCTTAGCAACTTTTCTTTATTATGGTGTTTCAAAATGTGAAGACCGGCTCATAAGCTATTAGATCAGGTCTCTATGCTTCTTTTCTTTTCTCTTTTCCAGTTCTTTATATTTTCAGCAATTGTGCTTGAGGAATACCAAATGTCCAATGTAAGGTCCTTTGAGAAGCACCACAGGCCCTGAAGTGAAGGAGCACACTCCAGCAGCTGTGCCTGCAGTGGAGGTGTGGGGCTGGCTGACAGTGCTCTGCTAGCTGCGGGTGTAGAAGAGGAAGAAAGACAACTATTTTGGGGCCAGTCTATCAGCCCATCTCCTGGTCCAGACCCCCTGTATCTGGGTTGCTCTTGGTTCCCTCCAACAATTCCAAATCCTGGGCTTCTCTGTAGTTTTCTGGTGCAAGACAAACCACCTCACTCTGCTAACACCGTGCTGAGGCTCCACTACCAGGTGACATCAGTTACTCTTCTCTGCACTACTTTCTAGAACTTTGGTGCAGTCCTTCAGCGGCTAGTGGATTTTCTGTAGGTACTGTCTCCATTGTGGGTCTAAATACTTTTTATCCCCTCACAATCACAGGGGTTGAGAGCGCAGATTCTGAAGATGCAGTGCCCAGGAAGTGCCACTATTGTCCAGCTGTAGATCTTTGGGCAAATCGCTTAGCATCTCTTTGCCTCAGTTTTTCGTCTGTAGAATAAGAACAACAGTAAGACTTCCCTTGTAGTCGTATTACTGCATGCATTAAGCTAGATGCAGAGAACCTTAAATGAGGTCATCTAGGTAGCTAAATGAAAATAGGACACAGGATGAAATGACCCATAGTGACCTTTCAGAGATGTCATTCATCGTTATTATTTTAGTGAGGTATTAGGATGGAGAGAGGAGGAAGGCTCATTTCTTCTCTGTGGCTGAGTGGCAGCTGTGTGCCTTTCCTGGGACTTACATATTTCACACAGTTGCTTGAAGAGTAAATGTGCTAATGCTTGGAGAATAAGCAGCTCACGGCAGGCCTGGGTCCTTAGTGGTTGCTGAATGACTATAGAAGATTTTTATGCACAAAAACAACCCCCAAGCCTGGATGCTAGGTGGCTACACTTAGTTCTGATTGCCTATCTCTCTTTTTGTGACTCAGGCAAGTCAAGGAACCTCTCTGCCTTCGTTTCTTCATCTGAGAACAGGGACAATGATGGCAGATTGAGTGCTATAGTCTTGATGCCTGTGATGAGCTTTATACAGACTGTGAAGTGCTTCATGGAGAACCAGTCTGGGTGGCTGTTCATGCCTGCTCACAGCCTGTTAGGTAGGTAGCCCAAAAGATGAAAGAGAAGGGGAACACTCCCCTGATGTCGCCCAGAGATGCCAGGAAATTCCACTTGTTCTAAGACATATTGGACACTCAGATGGGGTAACCCAGAATCTCATGCCCAAGAGCACTAGCCAGGGTCTCCAGACTGGCTGTTGGGACCTTGGCACTGCCAGTGGCACCTAGTGAGCCTAGTCTGCAGGGACTAGAGGGGTGGGCAGGAAGTGCTGTTGGTTGGGAGTTGCCTATCACCCCTCACAGAGGGGGGGCTGTCACTTCCCTCCAAGCAGCTTCTTTCCCTGAAATACTCTGAGTGCAACTTCCATGAAAATGAAAAGACAGCAGGTCACTTGTCTTTTCTGATCTTTTCATAGGGACCCAGAATGACCAAATTCATGCCTCTGAACTAAGAGAATTCCTGTATTTGAAGGGGACTTCAAAGATGAGTATTACTTCTGTAATTTTTCTCAATCAGCATTTAGCAATGTTCAGAAATGACCAGAGAAAGTTTAAGAGTTTAAGAGAATGAGCTATCTCATCCCTCCAAGCAGCTCCCACCCGACTCCCCTGAACTGTTGCTTATATGACCTCCCATCGGGCCCTCGCTGTGCCCATACCAGCCAGCCCCTCTGCTCCCTGACAGACCAGTGGGTGCATAACTTCCTTCTGGAGTCTGCTCACAGGAAAGCTAAACACCATTTCTTGGGCAGAAGTCCACTCATGACTCCGCAGCTGTGCTCAGCCTCTGGGGTGAAAACAGATCTGCATCTCAGTGTCCCTGACTGTACATCCCTGGCCTAAAAATACTCCCAAATTGGTCTTCACTTTCTTGACCAGCCTGGGCCCCAATAGAAAGACAAACTCTTCTGAGAATTCTGAAGGACTCGTCCTTCTGGTGGATGGCATCATCTATAAATAGCAGCACCTTCTAGGTAGGGAGGAGCTGGCTGGCAAAGCCCTGTGCTTGCATTATTCCAGGGGAGATGCAAAGATGCTGGAGAATTCTGGGAGTCTGAGGGCTGGTCTTCGGCTTCAGGGTTTGAAGACAATGGCTCTGCGCCTCCCTGAGCCCCTTCTCAGTGGCAGCCTACAGAGCTGGGCACTGGGGGGACATTCACATCAGAGGAGCTAGAGTGCTGAGGAGCCACAGTGGAGAGGGGTGCTGTCCAGCAGGAACACAGGGCAAGTCATGGATAGAATGCTAAATTTTCTGGCAGCTACATTAAAAATATTAAAAGAAACATAAAAATAATTTTTAATCATGTATGTTATTAACCCACTAAATGCAAAATATTACTCAACATGTACTAAGTATAAGATATGGTACATTTTACATTGCTTTTTAATGTTACATCTTTTTAAGCTGGTGTCTATTTCATGTGTTTCTCACATCTCTATTTAGATTCTAACTTTTCATCAGAATTACTTGATTTCTGTTCTTAAATGTCATAAAATTGATGATGGAAAAAGATTCACAACAACCCAGGTTGCTTTGAATCTTATCTAAAATTTTCCAATAACTGAGTTGAGTCTTGGTATTACAATTTATATTTAAAATAATTAAAATTTAAAATGTAGCTCTCCAGCTATACCAGCCTCATTTCAAGGGTTCAGTAGCCACATGTGACCAGTGTTTATTATATTGCACAATGAGATCCCAGAGTTAAGAGTTCAGGGGTGACCGTCATGCCTGGGTAGGTCTCTGGTATACCAGACTTGCTGACCGGATGACCTTTGGACAAGTGTCTTAACTTCTCTGTGTATCAGTCATGTCCTCTTTAAAAAAGAGACCATGATAATGCCTATTTCTGGGGTTCCTGAGTGCATTAAACACATTCACAATATAGAAGTGGTATGTAGCAAGTTTTGAAAAACAGTCAGCTATCATCACTATGTTGAGTATGGAAGATATTTGCAAACACAGTTTTAGTGTATGACATCTGATGTGAGCTACACTCAAATGTGGGGCCTGAGGAACATGCAGAGGAAGGATGTCTAACTCAGGAAGAGGAGGGGGCTTCTCAGAGGAGGTGACATCGAGCACGATCTTGAGTGATTGCCAGGAGGTGACCAAGCGGAGGATGAGGGGCTGGAGTAGGGCAGCATCAAGGAAAAGGCATGAGGGCAGGAGAGCGGGTGCTCAGGCAGGGGAGAGGTGCCTGCTGTGACTGGGGGAGGGCCAGGAGCTCAGATGGGAGGAGCCCAGGTGGGCTCCACTGTCAACCACCCACAGGGCTTGCAGTGTTGCTTGGCCTTTGAAGCTGGGCAGCATCCTTGCATCCTTGGTGGGTCAGCAGAAGCTGTTTGTTGTCCACTCCACAGTGGACAGCATCAGAATCTGCAGGTGGGGCTGCACATGGCACCTTACCAAGCTTATGGCTGATTCTGACCACACCCTTATTTGAGAATGGTTCCCAGGACAAGGGAGGTCGTGAGGGCTGGGAGCTGGGCAGTGCCCTTACTGGAGAGGTGCTGTGGAAAGGATGTGGTGGGAGCTGCGATAGTGTTTGAGTAGATAAATGATTCTTACTGCTGAGTGAATTGATGATTTGTCCCCACTAGCCTGTCAACTGCGTGGGGGGGAGGTATACATACCCATATCATTGGCCTTTTGTATCCAGTCTCAGGATTAGGTGCAGGAATAATACAGAATAAATAGAGCAGGTATGTTTTTAAACTCTGAAACACTCTCTGAGTGTGAGGAGCTGTGGCTGGCCCAGGCCTATAGAGACCCCTACAGCTGCAAGAGAGGTGACAGGGGCAGCCCCTGCTTTGTGCCTGGGCTGGATGTGGAGCCTCGGCATCACAGGAAGGACCAGATCAATCTGAAGCTACAGAGATGAGCAAGGGAGGTGGCCAAGCATTCCACGAGGGGAATGGACTAGTTTCCTTCCTGGATCCTGTGGGGCAGGCAACCTAGCAGGAAGTTGGAATCGCAGCAAGGAGACTAAATCCCAGCTCTGCCATTTACAAGCCGTGTGGCTAGGGGTGAGTTAGCTCACCTCTCTGAGGTCTAGTTTCTTTCTCCGTAGAAAGGGGCAGGTGCTTATTTCAAAAGTGACTGTGGTGGGAACTCTCATGGGAGGCAAATGACCAGTGCTGGAGTCATTTGATGTACTGGATGCAGCCTGGGCAGCTGATCTGGTGCTTGCAGCCTCTCCTCTTTTCCCAGCCAACACTCTGTACAAGCTCTCACCAGCTTTGTTCCAAGCGCTGCAAGCTGATAGCACCTGGCCTCAGGCTTGGGCTTCTGCCTGTTGCTTGCTGTCCTGGGCATTGCTGGGAGGCCCACAGTGTCCTGCTCGTGCTCATTTGTGAGCTGCCCACCAGTGCAGGGGAGGTGATATCTCAGGAGGTTGTCCATGATGAAGGGGGTGGAGACCCATGGAGAGCAAGTGCCATTGCCTCCAGTTGTGGCCAGTTTGATAACATGACTTTTATGAGCTTTCCCTCCAAATGAGCTTAGTCCCCTGCCCTAGTTTTCTAGGGCTGCCGGAAAGAAGTCTCACAAATACCATGGCTTAAAACCACATAAATGCATTCTCCCTCAGCGCCTGGAGGCCACAAGTCTCAGATCACTGTGCGCAGGCTGCTTCCTGCGGTGGCTCCAGTGGAGTGCTTTTGCTCTCTCAGACCCTGGTGACTCCTGTGTCCCCTGACTTGTGGCAACAACACTGAAGTCTCTGCTCCATCCTGTTGGGTATTTGCATGTCTCTGTCTGGTACCACAGGTCCCTCTCCTTTTTCTTATATGGAAACCAGCCATTGGATTCAGGGCCACCTTAAGTCCTGTATGGTCTCGCCACAAGAGCCTTAACTAATTACATCAGCCAAGACCCTATTTGTAAATGAAGCCACATTTATGGGCACTGGGGCCTTGGGCGTATCTTTTGGAAGGATGCAACTCAGCCTGCTGCTTCCATCCCTTCTGCTCCCAGTGGCTCCCTGTCAGCCACATGCACATAGCCTTTCTCTGGCTCTGCTTGGGGGAGCCAGGATATAACCTTTAGGCTGGGAGATGTCTGGCTGTTCTCAAATGGGACATGGAGTGCAGATCTCACTTGCTTTGGTGTGGTCTTAAGGACAAATGGGTGGCACCAATAGTAATACAGTTTTCATTCAATTATTCATTTATGAACTCAGTAAGCAATTGCTGAGCAGTCAATGTATAACCCTTGCCATTCTAAGTTCCAGGAATGTCATGGCAAATAAGAAAGGAACTTGCTGTCTTAGAGCTTGTACTTAACACTTCAAAGGGTAGCACAAGGGAGAACTGGAAATGAGGTAGACTTCCTCAGGAGGCAGGGGATCCCCTCTCCTGCATTTCCAGGACATAATTTGGCAGAAGCAGATGTTTGTTTGATTAAATTTTTTTCCCTCACATATTTGTTTCTATTTCTTAGTTTTAAATGACTCTAGGGGTTGGGCAGGTAAGTCAGTGTCTTGGAAGGAATCCCCAGAATGAGTTCTTTGTTTAAATGTAACCCTCATTTCTTTGCTAACTTTCCAGAAACATCAGCATTATTGCATGCTTCTCCGAGGGCTGGGAGGGCTCTGCGTCCTCAGTAGGATTTCCTAGAAGGCAGATGCTTCCAGTGCTATTGGCAGTGCGGTGGTAGAGGACCTTCTTCTTCTTGGTTCTCTCTCCAACATGTCAAGCCCAGGAAATGCCCCTGGGGAGGTTCAGTGATGACTTCTGAGTCTCTGTCTTGGAGCTGCACTGGGAAGACAGAAGGAGTGGCTGGTTCCTCTCATCTCCCTCCTTTGGGCATAGGGCCAGACTTCATGGAGAGTGCCAGTTCCCTGCTCCTGCCTCTGGGCACCTTCCAGGGCCAGGAACACTGCCTGAGGCAGCCCACTCACAGCCCCCAAACCTGGGAGAGTCCCTGTCTTGGGCACACTACGGTGGCCCCATTTGCCGTAAGAAAGCCACCACTCCGCTGTGCTGACCAGCCTGCTCCCAGGCCATACCCACCATGTCTCTCTGAGCCACCTGTCAGCATAGGCACAAGCCCTGGGAATGACATGCCTTGTGCCAAGACGATGACCTTGGAACCTGGCAGCTCTTTCCTCAGGGGCAGCAGAGCTGGGCCCTCACCTCTGGACTGAAGGTGCTGGACTAAATACTTCCTATCACTCCTCATCCGGGATTGTTGGTGGGCACAGGATGGTTTAAGGAGACATTAGTTCACCAGATGGAAGAGCTGGAGAAGCCTCAGAGGAGTATTTGCTTCATGAGTGGAAACAGTCCTAGACAAAGAAGCAACTTCTACAGGGCTGTGCAGCTCTGGGCACCCAGCTCTCCCGATTCTCGGGCCAGGGTCCTTCTGCCTCATGATTTATGTCTCTGGATTCCCTGAGATTCTCTCTTGGAATTCTCATGGCCCTTGGCCAAGTCTAAAAAGAAGGATCAGGGACATTTGTGCATCCCCAGATCCAGAGTACAAGATGAGCCTGCTCCTTTCTGCCGTCTGTCTCTCTCCCTCTGCCACTCAGCCCCATCAGCCAGGAGTGGGAGCTCTGGGGACTGTATGCTCTCACCTTATTTCCAGCTGGCCTCATGTAAAAGGGAAGCACAGGGAAGACAGGGAAGGTTGTAATTCAATTTCTTTCTGTGTGTTCTCATCAACAAGCCAGTTAGAGTCAGTCTAGTGATAGACTGCTCTTAATACTTCTTCCTTAAGTTAAAAAAGGAAGGAAGGAAGGAAGGAAGGAAGGAAGGAAGGAAGGAAGGAAGGAAGGAAGGAAGGAAGGAAGGAAGGGGGCATTATTTAAGGAGCACACTGGCGAAATACTACCCCCGGGTCTCCCATTGAAGTTTGGTCAAAGGACCTCCAAGGACCCACAGAGAGAGGAATGCCCCTGAGGGATGGACTACATATTCAGTACTTGTCTGCCATCTGTAGAGGCTTGGGGCATTCTCGGAATCAAAGTGGCTGGGTGAAGGAGAGCAAAGCAAGGGGCTGTTGCCCAGGGGAGTCGGGCAAACCTTGCTCACAGCAGGTAGAGGACAGCCAGGGGAAGGAGGCTCTGAGAATGTGGCTTGCTGGTTATTCACCACAAGGACCATATGTCCTTCTGAAGGCCCAGGCATTTAATGTGGAACCACTGTGGATACTTCTGACCTCTCAGTCCTCTGGAAGCCTCTGGACTGTGGGAGGCCTCAGTGCTCTTGGGCTCGGATATCTCCAACACTCCCGCACCCCCTCCCTCTTCTGTTCTTTCTCTCCCATTCTTATTTTCACCCACCCATGACTGGTGTCTTGCTGATAGCCATTCATGGCACCTGCACTGTATGCCAGGAGTTTACATGTTTATCCATTCTGATGGGACCACACCGTGGGGCCAAGGACCAGATGTCTTGAAACTAGCTGCCACCTGCGTTAGAATTCTGACTCCTTCATTTACATTGGGCAAGTTGTTCAGCGATAAGAAAAGCACAGAGCAAGACTGTGGGGGCTCTGCTCTGTTCCCTCACTGCCCTAAACCCTTTCTTAAGAATATGTGGGATTTAAGGGGCATCATCTCACCCAGTGGCAATGCCAGCTCACAGGGCAGGAAGGCCAGCTGGCAGGAGGTGGAAGCAAATGAGGGAAGAAGGAGGATGGTCAAAACGTCTGGGGGAGCTGATTCTCAGGGGTGGGTGAAGCTTGGCCAAGAAGCTCTCAGCAGATGTCCCAAAATGGCAAGTCTCTTCTTGCACCGCCCCCAAGACATGGCACAGTGCTGGAAGGGCTGCATATGGAATCCCAGTCATTCAGAGAAGAGAAAGGGCAGGGAGCTGCTAAGACAGCTGGGCTGCCTCAGAACTGCCACACTGAGCCCACTCGCACATGTGCTCCTGGAGAGCCACCACAGAGCCTGCCTTCAGACGGGAGGGCCCACTGAGCCCCGAGTGCCCTTTTCAAGGCCAACGGCACATCTCAAAATCGAAGTGAGAGCTGTTATCTGTCAAGAGCTTCATGCACTTTACCTGTCCTGATTGCACTTATTTTCGTCTTTGCAGTAAGCCTGAGACAGAAATTATTATTTGCATTTTACCAATGAGGACACTGAGGGTTAGAGAAATGCAAGGTCACCTGGTTGGCCAGGTTTGAATCCAGGTCTGTTTTACTCCAAAGCTTATGCTTTGTCTTTTAATTCTCCCATCCATTCATTCATTTACTCCCAGAATTGAAGAAGACAAAGTTTCCTGCATGCATGGAGCTTTCTTTATGATAAGAGGAGTATACAGATATCGAACAAGAAACAAATATAATATATCATTTTATGTGATCAATTTTATGAAGCCAAAAGTAACTGGGGAACTGTGTGGGATATTTTAGACTGGGTAATTTGGGAAAGTTTCTTTAAGGATTTGGCATTTGAACTGACATGTAAATGAGAATTAGAAGTTAACGCATAGGAGGATCATATCCCACCCCATCCCATCCCATCCAGCCCAACCTACCTCATCCCATCCCACCACATCCTACCCCACCCCACCCCATCAGATCCTACCCTATTCCATCCTATCCCACCCCATCTGATCCCATGCCATTCCATCCCATCCCAGTCCATCCTATTTCATCCTGTCCCTTCCCATGGTATCCTATCCTATCCTACCCCACCCCACCCCATCCCATCCCATCCCACCCATCCCAACCTACCCCATTTTACCAGTTCCATTTTACCCACCCCATCCCATCTCATCCGATCCTACCCCACCCCACCATATCTTACCCCACCCCATCCCATCTCGCTTCATCCCACCCTATCCCATTCTATCTCTTCCCATACTGGACACCCTGAAATCCACAATCCTACAGACTCAAAGGCTATCTTTACAAATCTGATCATCTAGTTCTCACACGACCTTGGGAATGTAGATGTCAGAATTGGGAGGAGACATAGCTGGCACTTCATCCTATAAACTATCAGATTTCTCTGTAAGACTTTGTAATGTGTAATTGTTCTATAATGTTCAAAAAGATTTTGTGAGGAAAGAAAACATGTAATTTTTCCTCCATTTTTCTTTCAGCAAAGAACCAGGAACAGAGTGATTCTCTTTCAGCCACTGCCCTTTTGGGGCAACTCTCTGCTCTTATAATTACTTGCCCATTGGGTGTGTTCTGTGCTCATTTATTGTGCCCGGCACCTAGGAGGAACTCAATGGCTAGTGCTGAAAAGGGATTCCGTCATCTTCAAGTCTTTTCTGACCCCTAGAACTTTGTAATGCATCCTTCTTTATCTTCAGAATAAATCTACCTCCTGAGGGTTCACTGTGCTTAAAGTTGTGTTTCTCCACTTTCCTTCACCAAAACTAACTGAATCATTCTCTTTCTCTAAAATTTGAGCTGACAGTTGTTAAATGATCATATTTATTTATGCATTCATTATTTCTTTCCAAGTCCTTTTCCTCCTTCCCCCAAAAGCATCTTAGGTGGTTTAAAATGAAACCTTCTTTCACAATAATGATGCCACAATAAAATATAGAAGAGGCACTCTTGGGCAAAGTAAAGGCAAAAGACTATGTGCTCATCCAGAGGAATCACCTCTGCCTCCTCCTCTATTCTGTGGACCTAAAATTCATGAACAGTCTTATGTCTCCACTTTTGTTCAGTGGATGCTCCCTTATATATTCAAGGAATCATTTTACACATTCTCCATTTTACACATTCTCCTCTCCTCTTCTAAATCATCGGTATCCTCCTTTTAGTTGGATTATTTCCAACAGAGTGCAAATAAACTAATTTTTGTCATATTAAAAAAATTTAAAAACCCTCTCAAACTTATGTTCTCCTTTAGCCACTAATATTTTTTCCTGCTTTTGAAAAAATTTCTCACAGGGATTACATATTTAGGATTTAGGATTTACTCATTTATCATTATATATTGTTCATCTTTATCACCTTGTTCCTTGTTTTGAAGTCATCTGCTATTTGTTAGACATTTTTTTGCTATTTGTTTGAAGTTCACAGAGCCACTACAGGCTTTTTAGTATTTGTATGGTATATATTTTTTTCATCCTTTTTCTTTTAAAATATTCATTTTTAAAGTGAGTTTCTTATAGACAGTATCACGTTGGGTCTTGCTGTTAAAATCAGTCTAACAATATCTGTCTTTTAATATATAGCTTAGACTATTTATGTTTAATATAATTATTAATATGATTGGACTTAAATCTTTAGTTGTTGTATATTAGTTCCATTTATTCTTATCTCTTTCTTTCTGCTTCTTTTGCCTTCTTTTGGATGACTTGAGAATTTTTTGTGCTTTCATTTTATATCTTTTATTGGCTTATTTACACCTCTTTAAAAATATTTTAAGTGATTGCCCAGGGTTTAAAATATGTATCTTCAACTTATTATAATATGCTTCAAATAATATCATATTATTATTCTTGTAGTGTCAAAACCTTAAAATGATACATTTCTAATTTCTTCCTTCTATATTTTGTGCTGTTTTGTAATATATGTTACTATGTATTTTGCCATAAACATTCAATACATTACTACTAATTTGCTTTAGAGGCATCCATCTTTTGAAGCAATTAAATTTAGAAAATAATCTTTTAAACTTACCTTCATTTTAACAATTTCTAAATCTCTTAATTTCTTTGTGTTTATCCAAATTTATGTTTGCTGCCATCTTCCTTCTGTCTGATTAATTTCCTTTAAACTTTATTGCAGCATACATCTTTGGTAATAAATTATTTTAGCTTTTATTTTTATGAAGAACTCTTTATTTCACTTTCGTTTTGATATTGAATTCTGAGTGAAAAAGGTTTTGTGCCTCACCTCTAGTACTTTATTATCTTCTGGATTGCAGTGATTCTGATGAAATTTTGCTATAATTCATGTCTGTTTCTCTTTGTAAAAGTTATCTTTTTCTATCTTTGGTTTTCAGCTACTGGAATATGGTAAGTATGGTTTTAAAATACTTGTATTGGAGGACTTTTCTGAACTTGTTAGATATGTGGTTTGATGTCTTTCATTATTTTGGGAAAATTCTTCATGATTACCTTTCTAAATATTTTAAATATTTTGTTGTTTTCTGTCTTCAATTCAGGAATTTTATTAAAAACATTGCAGACCATTTGGTATTGTCACACAGTTTTTAGACAAACTCTTATGATTTTATGTTTTACTTTTTATCTCTTTGTGTTTCTGTTTAGGTGATTTTATCAAAATCAAGTTCACTTCTTTTTTTCCTTAGCTATGTTGAATGTATTGATGTGTCTATCAGAGAAATTCTCCATATATGCTACTGTATTGTCTTCTTACCTCTAGCATTTCAATTAGACTTTTTCATATATTTTCATTCTCTTTACTGCAGTTCTCCATTCTATCATGGATATTGTCCATGTTTTCTACTAGAACTTTTGGCATATTAATCAATTTTAAATTTCTATTTGATAGTTATGACATCTGGGTCACCTCTGAGTCAAGTTTTGTTTATCAGTTTGTGTCCTTACAATGGGCACGGTCTGTGTTTTTTGTATGTGTCTCTTTCTGACTGAATAGTTCATGTCTGTTTCGTGTAGCAGGGGCAGAGACTCATGTATTCATGCTTACAGACAGGTGTGCTTCTTCTGCTCAGCCATGGTGTGCGGGTCTGAGTCCATGTAGCCAGGCATGGCTGCTCTGGGTGTCTGCAGTGCACAGTGGTTCGTGGTCCTCTAGTTCTTCCTTATGATTGGGATGGCAGTTGAGCTGCTGGACGGTGGGTTTTCCTCAGTGTTCTTGTTGGGTTCTCAGATATCTGTGCCACACAGGAGTTTCCTTCCATACTCTTGCCTTCCCATAGCACTGGGATGCTGTTGGCTGGTACTCAGAGCTCAATAGCCTGATGGAGGTTGGTGGGGGTAGGGTGAGTTGTCACTCTTTAGGTCCAGTCTCAATATTGGGCCCTGTGCACCTGGATTTCAGGATTTTGGCTTTTCTGTTGGTTCTGTGCTTCTTCCCCACAGCAGCCAGACTCAATCTCAGTAGTTTCCTGTGTAAGAAATTTTTCTATCCTCCACCTCTGTGGTTAGTAACTTCTGGTGGCATTTGTAGGGGACCTAGGCCCAGGACTATGTTCTTCCCCTTCCTCATGGTGGATGGTTTAATCTTACTGTTCTCTTGGCAGCAAGGGGTCTTCAACAGTGCCCTGGGGCCACAGGGCTTTGCAGTGCCCCTTCCCCAGCACATTAGGCTTTCCTTGGCAGAGATGAGTCTGGGTGGTGTTTCTGCCTCTCCCACAGGGCCATTGCCCCCTTCTTACAGGATGGCACTCTGAGTGGAGGCCCTTTTCTGTCTCTTGTCCTTTCTCTAATCTTTCTTGTGAATATCCCATAGAGGTGCAGGGAGAAAATCCTGAGAGTGCGTGTAAACTCCTCTTTGTTTGTGGCCCCAGCACTGTATACTCCAATGACAGCCACAGTTGGCTGTAGTGATTTGTCACAAGACTGAACTCTTATAGCTGCTCCTATGGTGCCCAGCATCTTTTGCACCCTGGGATGTGCTGTAGGTGTGCCCAGGTCTGTCTTCCTTTGGAATTCAGCACTGAGAGTACTGTACTTGTTCTCAATTATCTGCTGGGTTCCAGGACATTTGTTATCTGTGGCTGATTTGTGGCTGTAGACTTTTATTGTTATCAAGTTTGAGTGATGCTCTTTGCACCATTTTGCACCCCAGGCTGGGATTCAGCTTTTTTATAGCACAACACCTGGAAGGAGATGTCTACTCACAATCTTTCTCGTTCTCTCCTGGATCCGCCACAGCAGGGCTGCACCCTCCTCTGCCACAACATACTGTCTCTTTCAAGGTCTCCGATGAACTCTGCATTGTTGGATTCAGTAGCTTGTTCTGAGTCCCCACCTTACTTCTTCCATGGGCATGGCATTGCTGAGATGGTCTCTCATTCCTTCATCATGGGAAATCTTTCTATAATTGCCTCCTAAAATGTTACACCTCACTTGGTTTTCCTCTTTCCTCAGTGGCTGGTTGTGTGTGTGTGTGTGTGTGTGTGTGTGTGAGAGAGAGAGAGAGAGAGAGAGAGAGAGAGACAGAGAGACAGAGAGACAGAGAGACAGAGAGAGATTGAAGATGGAACCCAAAGGGCCACTCTACCACTGGGCTACATCCCCAGCCCTTTTCATTTTGAGGCAAGGTCTTTCTAAATTGTTGAGACTGGTCTCAAGCTTGCAATTCACTTGCCTCAGCCTCCTAAGTTGCTGGGCTCACAGATATGAGCCACCATACCAACCTGGCTGCTCCTTCTTGATGGTCTTCATGGTTTCTTCTCTTCCCCTGACTTCTAAACATTGACTGCTCAGAACTCAGTTTCTGGGTCTTTTTTCTTCTTTGACTACAGTTACATTATTTTCTAATGGTTTCATTAGTACATTATAGTTATACATAATAGCAGGGTTCATTTTGACATAATCATATGTACATCAAATATAATTTTCTCCACTTCAGTTCCCAATACTTCCTCTTTCTTTCCTCCCTCCCCCACTTATCTTCATCTACTCTATTGGTCTTATATATATACATACATATGTATATTGATCTTTTCATTTTGCTGAATTGTTGAGACTGGTCTCAAACTTGCTCATATTGTTCATATATATATATAATATATATATAAATTTTAAATTGGTACTTTATAAACATAAAAGGTGAAATTCACTGTGGTATAATTACATTCTTTTTGTTATCTCAGCCAGTTTCAGAATTTTAGAAAGCAGCTATCCACTGACAACCTCCTCTGAACTTCACATTTCTATACTACTAGACATCTCATTTGAATGCCTAAGAGACATCTTAATTTAACATGTCTAAAACCAGATCTTCCCCCAGCAAGCCTGTTCATCCTCCAGAGTTCCCAAACTTAGTAAATGCGTTCTCAGTACAAGTCCGTCTGCTTGCTCAAACCTTGGAGTCATGCTTGGAACCTCTCAGACACACCTAGCCCATCAGCAAACCCTATGGTCTACTCGTCAAAACACCCAGAGCCCCCTGCTTCCCACAACCTCCGCTATTCTCTCTCTCATTCCAGCCATGCTCTCTTTGGCTTATGTTTTGGTATTGGAGTTCTTACTAGTTTATATTTTTCTGCCTTACTTCCCTACCCAATGTATTCTCAATGCTGTAGTCAAACACAAAGCAATAGAAATCATAATTAGCAATGTGATTATTCAATTAAAGTTTAATCAAGTTATTGTTTCCAAGGGATTTTGTATTGGTAACCAACATGCCGAATTAATTGACCTTAAGATATAAGGATTAATGGAGTGGGCCTTATCCAGTCAAGGAGACCTTTAAAAGTAGAATTTTCTCCATTTGGTGGCACGGATTGATTCTGATATTTGAAGCATGCAGTGGTTCATAGTACCATTGTTGGCTTTGGAGATAGAGGGGCCACATGTCAGAGAATGCAAATGCCTTAAAGGAGCTAAGAGTGGGCCCAGATGACTGCTAGCAAGGAAATGAGGACCTCAGTCCCACAGCCACCAGGAACTGAACTCAGCCAACAGCCTAAAGGAACTTGTCAGTAAATGCTTCCTGAGAAGCATTTACAGAGAAGAGCCCAGTCGGGCCAAGCCTAGAAGAATTCAGTCTTGTGAGACGCTAAGCAGACAGCCTTACTGAGCCTGCTTCCAGTTCTGGCTTACAGAACTGCGAGGTAATAAAAGTGTCTTGTTTTCAGCCACTAACTTTGTGGTAATTGTGCAACAACAGAAAACTATGTGAGGAATAATGACATGCGGCCCCTCCCACTCCAAAGCCAGCCATGGTGCTATGAAAGTGGTTCCTTTCATGGAAACTGCTCAGTTTAAAAGGTAATTCAGATTGTGTCTTTCTTCTTCTTTTGTGAAAATGGTTAATGAGTGAAAAAAAAAGAGCAAATAGCATTTTGAGTTTTTCAAGAGTAAATGTGGTTGATATTTATTTATTTGTTTTGGTATTGGAGGTAAAAGAGAAAATGTGATGGGTTAAAATGTTCCCACTACCTGGCAGAAGGAAGGACAGCAGTTGCCGAGGGAGTACAGCTTGATTCCTGGCATGACATTCTTAAGGAACGCCTTACCTAGTAGCCCATGTCAGGTCCACTTCCTGTCATATTCCGTAATATGCTAAATAGCACTTTCACAGGAGATGCAAAACTTATTTTATGTGATTTTTGGGTTTGATTCTCAATAAAATTTGAGAAAACTAATTGAAGCCAGGGAAAATCTCAAGGTGACTAGAATGTTAACATTATATTTCTATTGTTAATTCCCAGATACCTGATGACTGGATCCAGTAACACCAGCAACAGAAACAACCACACAAAGTGCAGGTTACTTCTCTAAGCCCCTGTTTTCTTTTTTGCAAAAGAGCAATGGACTCCTAACTCTTCCCAGAACTGCTGTAAATACAAAGATACAATTAAAAATTCTGGCTAACTGCTGAATCAATTCCCCCATTTACAAAATGCTCTTATGTACATTTCCACTGCAGAACCAATTGTTCTGTGATATGAGTATTATCACCACTCTTTTCCAGATGAGGAAACAAAACAAAAGATCCATCAGTGCTAGGACTTATTCTTCTGTGTCTTCCTACACCCTGTCCCCCAAACCATGCAGTGTCTGGAGAGAAAGACTCTTAGATGGTGCAAACTCAGATGCCAGGAAGATGCTGGAGGTTCTGGTGGCCTTTCAGATGCTCTGTGGTCCCACCACATAGACCCAGATCCTCTGTTCCTGCAGATGTGGAAGTAGGTAACAATCTTGAGGACTGGTTCCAACTCTGCTCTAAACCCAAGTTCTTAGGACCAGGTGAATTTCCCCAGGTTATGAGAACTCTACACAAACTGCAATTTTTTCATAGGTAAAGGGTAAAATATTTCATTTTTTCCCTCAAAAGCCAATATTTGATCTTTATCTGGAGCTGAATGCAAAGCCCTTCCTAATGTCTGGTTCAATAAATTGACACTGTTCTTCAAATTTGGCCATGGCCTCAGGCTGCCAGAGTATGAGAAATGCCTTACAAATATCAAAGGCCAGCAAGTGTTTGTCCTTCAGTGTTAAGCCTAAAACAGCCAGGACTCGCGGGATGGGTCTCCTTGTCCTCCTGGCCTCCCTCCTGGAAGCTGGGGTACAATGTTGGGGAATGGAGGTCACGTAGGCCTGGGGCTTCTAGAAGTGCTGCAGCCAGGACCTAAGATGGTACCAAATCAGGGTCTTCTGAGCACTCAGAACCTCAGCCTCCGGCATTTTATCTGTACTCCCAAGGTCTAAGCAACTGGGAAGAGATGAAGCATTTGTTTCATGGTCTGACAGATTGGCCAGTTGCTCAGACAAGCCAAAATTCTTTAGGAAAAAATATGCCAAGAAAATGCAATACATTTAGCTGGAACTAAAAGCCACACACACTACAATAATGATGCCATGATTTATTCTTCATCATCCTCTGTGCTGAATACCATATGTGCACTTTGTATCATTTATTTCACTTATGTGTCAGAAATGCCTGTGGGAGAGGCCATGTGACAGCCAGGGAGGCTGCCAGCAGCCCCGTGACGGGGGTGGAAGCAGGCCCTGCCAGAGTCCAGCCTTGAGATGACCATAGCCACCGCTGACACCTGACTGCAATCTTGGGGAAGACCCTGAGCCAAGTCCACATAGCTAAGCGCTCTCAGATTTCTGGTATTTTCTTCAGAAACCAAGATAATAAATGTAGGCTAGTTCCAGCTGCTCAGTTTTGGGGTAATTTGTCTGGCAATAGGTAACTACAATAGGTAACAGATACCTGCTTCTAATACAAACGCTACTCTAATAATAGCTGTTACTTTTTAATGTTTTACAAGAAAGAGATGTTCTAAGTGCTTTCCATGCAGTACCTTATGTTATGTTTTGACGGCACAATTTGATATCTGAATTTTAGAGATGAAATAATGAAACAGACAAGTCAGGGTCCAGAGCCTTAGACCTCTGAGTTACATGTCTGAAAGTGAAATCTTACCTGAGTCATTTGCCTTCAGGAAAGACCACAGTGAGGGAAACCAACTGCGCACCAGAAGCTGCTTGTCCATACTTGCCTGGGCTGGCTGGTGCTGTGCTCAGCTGTAAGGCGGTGGGTGAGTCTGGGATTCATCCTCCCTGGAGCAGTGGAAGATGGTTTCCACTGTGTCTCATTCTGGGACCATGCAGAGAGAGTGGAGGTTGTCTGGGGTGTGTACTTCCAAGTTTGAACCTCCCTGAAAGTTAAAAGGAAACTGAGGGGGTCTCATAACCTTTGGCCTTGGCACTGGTCTACCACCGTTTCTACCCACATTCCATCAGACAAAAGGAGATTCACAGCCCAGTCCCAGTCAATGCGGAAGGATGTGCTGATCCAATCCACAATCCAAGCTCCACATCCAGTTTGACATGGAGGAATCACAGGACCCAGGTGTGACAGGGCCAGAGCTTAGGTGCACCTCTCTGTGGCTTCAAATCTTGTGCTTTTTCTTAAAGGTAATGCCCTTCAGTTCTAATATTGTAGGGTTCTTGGATTTTCTATGCAACAGCAACAAAAACTGAGCTAACAACAAAGTGCTCTAAGTAAAGCACCTTGCATCCAAGGTAAGACTACTTAGAAAAGGAACCTCTCCTGGGAGCAATCAGAGGCCCATGAGAGTAAATGAAAAGAACAGGGGGCTGAGCTCAGTGGGCTCAGGGAAGCGAGAGGGGCCAACAGGGAAGGAAGGCCAGTGAGTGCCAGAAAGGCGCGGGCTCTCGAGGAAGAGGAGAGGGTGGGCACCGAGGCAGGAACCTCCATGGATTGTTCTGGGGGCTTGTGGCAGAGGGGATGTGCGTGTTGCATGGTGGGAAATTCTCCAAGGGAGGTGATAACTCACTGGAAAGATTAAGCCAATTCCTCATTTCTTCCCTTCTCCAACCCCTGCAATCCAGGAAGCCAGAGTCTTACAGGAACCTCTTAAATATACATATCCCAGCCTCTGAGCAGGCTGAGGCAGGAGAGTATTAGAAGCCAGCCTCAACAACTTAGCAAGGCCCTAAGCAGCTTAGCAAGACCCTGTCTCGAAATAAAAAATTAAAAAGGACTGGGGCATGGTTAAACACCTATTGCGTAGAATGTGGGTGCGTCCCTCAGAAAACCAACCCATAGGCAAGTGAGAGAAATACGCCAAGTCAAAGGCACTGTGGCAGGTCCTATGAGTGCAGGTGATCACAAGTGCTCTGCAGAGGCCAAGGACCTGGGCATGGTGACCAGGCTCACCTGAAAGGTGAAGAGGGCAGGGCCAGGTGGAGGCTGGACAGGTAGGGAGAGAGGAGTGGAGGCTGGGGCGTTCAGCCTGATGGGGATGTAGGGTCTTGGCCCGAGGAGCTGGGTGAGATGATGAGTGGTTGGAACCCACCAGAGCAGGTAGAATGGACCCCACCAGGGGGCTTCCTCTGGCTCCACCGGCCTCCTCCCTTCCTCCCCTCGGGCTTTCCTGCTGACCATTCCTTGCACTTTTCAATGTCCATTGCTTCTGGTGGTCGTCTCCCATCTAATGTTCCTTCCAATGTTTGAAGCAGCTATGCAACTCACCAAAGCCCCCTCTACTGGGGCAAGTAGGCCAGTTCCCTTCGCTCTTCCTTGGGGCTTTGGTTTTATTAGAAAAATTAATGAAAAATACAATTTTTTAAAAATGCAGATGTCTTCTTCCCTGAGCCTTATCACTTAGGACTTTGAGGTTTTATTCTTGTCTCCAATATGTGAGTTCTGCCTGAAGGTGTGTCAGGGGACTTCACTGAATGAATTAGGGGACAGGAAGGACATCTTTAGATTCTGCAGGGAATGTGGGATTTTCTCTAATCCTCTTAGCATCTCTAAAGGGGAAGCCTTACTCCCCTCCATGTAGGCAAGGGAATCCAGGCCCAGGGAGGTTTAACAATTTGCCCAGGGCCACACAGCTGGGAAGAGGTGGAGTTGGGGACTGGATCCCAGTCTGCCTGAGCCCAGAGTCAGGGTCTCACACACCCTGCTGCCTCCTTCTTCCTTTATCTCACAAAGACTAAGGGACTTGCAAGTTGCCTCTCCCCAGGCTACTCACACGATCTGGACCAACTGATTGTCCTGCAGCAATCACAGCGGCAACAAAAACTGCCCCCCCCCCCCCGTTGTTGTTGCAAGTGTTTCGTTTTCACAGAAGCCCACCCCCAAACACTTTTTTTTAGATGCCTCAACTTTCTGCAAGAATATCACAACTGTGATTATTAAAGCTCTTGGGATACCAGGACAATGGATTTTGTATTTAGAGTCCCCCCTCATGGTTTGATGGCTTCTGGGACCACAAGAGCTGTAGAAGATAGCCTACTCCAGGCATCTGGATAAGCCTAGGGGTCAGGGAAACGTGGGAGTTGTGTGACCTCGGA
>CM053400.1:175759001-175792369 GCA_028644305.1 Xerus rutilus
CCTGAAAATACTTACATTATCATAGCATAATGCAGAATACTGATTTAACCAAGACTTGTGACAGAAATGTAATGGGGGAAGGGGAGAATACAAGTAAGAGGTGGTGAAGAGGCAGTTTAACAGTGATAACTTGCCTTTTATATGATAGATTTAGGTAACATACTGAGAAATTAAGAATCATAGTATAAGCATTTTGGGTAAAAATTCAATGTGTGGAGTGAATGCAGGACATATGACTAAGAATTGAAATTGGTTACTTTCTGCAGACAGAGCAGTCAACTGCTGATTTGGTCGTAAGTCTTCTGGTAACTTTAGATTCTCACAGCCATCATATGAATTACAGTGATTAACAAAAAAGTCTTTAAAAATTGGGAAAGAATAATCGGGATGCAGTTTTCTTTCATCCAGTTACTCTATGGAAATAGTCTTGGGTGAGTCAGGCACATTTGCTCATCCAGGAATATTTTAAATGATATAGGCACACCTTCCAGAGAATTCTTCCGCACTCTCCCTCACCACATGACTAGGTGCTCCAGCAGCTGGAGCCAACAGAGGAAAGAGAAAGATGGTGGATGTGCATTGATACATGTCTTCTTGGCTCTTCGCTTTGGCTCCTTCTTCTCCTCCTCTGTGTGGAGACAGGATTTGGGGCTGTAGGAGAACAGATGCGTGTAACACCCTAATGATCCTGTTTTTCTCCTTTATGAACCACTGAGGGCTGAAAAACAGTTGTGTTAAAATGCAGCCGCTCACACAACTATACCAACAAAGAAGAACAGGACAAAGAGTCAGCCTCATGGATGGTTTTTCAATCAAATCAAGGAAGATTCATTTGTTGCTGCCCTTGAAACACCACCATTTTATAGAAGTGAGACATGCATTCATTTATCTATCTAGTAAAAGAATTAATAAGTGCCTACTGAGGCGGGCATGTTCCTAGGCACCAAGATTTAGAGATGGAGGTTGGGATCCTTCAGGTTTGGAGTTCAGTATCTTAGCTGGAAGATTGAGATAAAAAGTGTTATAGAGAAGGTTGAGTCCAGAGAGAAATGTACACACTGCCACCAGAGCACCGGAGACGCATGCCATCCCATTCATTTACTCATCCATTCATTGGTTCAATAAGTACTAATTTAGTACTCAGTGCTAGGGACTGACTGGATGTTGGACGGACATCTAGGGATAAACTAAACTTAGTCCTTGCTTTCACAAAACTTGGAGTTGAGTCCAGTGGTTCTTGGCCAGGCACTGAAGTCACTTGCAGGGAGGGAGGTTTGTCACCCCCAAACCCACGGTATCTTGGGGCCAGAGAGGGGTAATAGGGCTGTCTAAACTGTCCCAGGGACACCAACATGCAGATAACACATGAGATGTACTGTTCCAAAGGAAGAGACTGACAGGAATTAGTCAGTGGTGACAAGGACTGCTGGAGGTAATGAGGACCTCAGGCTGAAGCAATGGACAGCCAAGGGGGAGGGCTCCACGCCAGCCACCTGGCCACAGGAGGCTTCTCTCAGGAGGTGAGGCTTCATTTGGTATCTGAGAAGTAAAGATCTGGAAAGAGAATTCCAGAAAGAAAGAAGGAAGCTCTGTGAGGAGGAGAGGACTTGGCAGTGGACTGTTGGGCCTGAGACCAGAGGCTCCGGGCTGGACACCTGAGCCGCTGCTGGCGAAGGAGCCCAGTCTGGGAGGTGCAGAGGCCCAGACTGCTTTACACAAAAACGGAGGCAATTTGTTTATGCTCTTAAGAAGGGAAGAGAAGAAAGATGAGGGATGGTCAGGGAAGGAAGGACTAGGAGGAGCCACAGTGCAGGAATCTGAAGTCAGAGTTGTGGGTAAGGTGGGGGCATCCTCTTTCTCCTCCCCTTTTTCTCCTCTTTCTCTCCTTTTCTTTATTGGTAAGCATTCAGCATGTGGAAGGCTAATTCTGGAGGATATAGGTGCTGTGATGCAGACTGCTTTATCTCCACCACACCTCCAGAACAGTCGCTGGCTATACCTGGGCATGGCCACAGGATGGCATGAGCATTTCCAGTGTAGAAACTCAGGGCCAGGATGCCAAGGCCTCAGGTGGGCCCACCCCTGTGTGGCAGAGGCAGCTGGGGGAGAGCTTTAGCCCATTGGAAACAGGATTTTGGGACTGGAATTTACAAAAGGCTGGGGAGCTGCCCACCCTCCTGGTATCCCAAGATTCTGGCTTCTCCCCCCTCTGGAATCTGCTCACATTCTTTCTGTCTTCAACTAGGGATGGGAAATACCAACACGATCAGCAAAATAAAATAAAATAAAACAAAATAAATACAAGCATCATTTAAAGACTTCTCCTTATAGATAGGATTTAGCCTCCTCCCTCGTCAACAAGCCCACGTGGTTGGGTGTACCTCAGCATCCTCCCCTCTCTTTCTCTGCTCTCATCCTTTGCAGGCCCTACAGAGACACCTTGGAAAGCAGAGGTGCAGGGGGTGGTGAGTACCATCTCAGGCTAAAGCCTGCTAGTGCTTCAGTCTCCTCTGCACGGTAGACATGTAAATGGTCCTTACCTTGAAGCTGCTGTAATACTCCAATGGCATAGTGCCTGGACACAGCATGGTCCCTCATGCAGGTCAGCGAGCTCCAGGAGGGCAGGTGCAATTGGAGTGATGTTATCAGTACCTGGAGCTTCTCTAGCTTCTATGTGAAGTCTTGAGGCTCTGCCTGTGCCCATGGGGAGCCACACTGGGTTTGTAAAGTAAGGTCTGAGGCAAGCGCCCCACTTCAGAGAGGGAGGAAGGGAATAGCAGTTCTTAAAAATAAAATTTGGCTTAATCCATTATAAAACACAATTAAATTGTTTAAAATAATTTTTTGAAGTCAAGGAAGAATATAAATGTGTGTATAATATCTATGTATGTACATAAGCTTGTTAGTGCTTAGGCTTTTAGTTTCCTGTTTTCTTTGTTAGTCTTGTAATAATCAAAGTGCCTAATATGTTAACCTTGATTTTGCTTCATTTAACATTATAACTAAGCATTTTTTTTAATGTTTGATAGTGATTCTTAATATTTATAGGGTGTCCACTACTTTCTAGGAACTGCCTTAAGAAAATTACATAAATCTTGACTATTTCTGAGGTGCGGCTACCTGCATCTTAGAGTGCATGGAGCCACCATCTAGGGGACTCAGCAAGATGCCCAAGGCGATGAAGCGTGACGTGGCAGAGCTGGATTTGGGGAAAGACTTGTCTGATGGAGACCCCAAGTGTCGATTGCCCACCCAGCCCTGCCCACCAAGGACCTTTGCACTAAGGGGTGGGTAGAATGTTCAGGAAACCAGCTGTGACAGAATTCCAGAGCAGCCTGGCCTCACTTGGCGCCCTGGGCAGTAGTCCTCTGTGGGGAATTCCAGGAGGGAGCGTCACTCTCAGTAACCTATTTTTGTTCTGCTTACATTAAAATTGCAGTTGGACTAATGCAGAAACTGCTTCTGATTTAACAGCATGATGCTCTCATGGTTATTTGCTGGGACTTACTCCTAAAGTTTAATTATAGCAATGCTTAAAGAGATCTTTTAGATCTCTCATGGCCTAGGCAGTGCCTTTGATGGGTCTATACCACCTACTAGATTTGCGGTTCCTGGGTCTTTAAATGATGTCTGGCCCTTCCCTGCTGCCATGCATAGGATCCAAAAGGCAAAGTCACCTGGAAGAAAAGCATGTGTCCCAGGTGTTCAGGATGGCCCCCAGAGTGAGCCCCTGTTCTCTAATGACCTTAACTTGAATCTACTCCCTCAAATTGGTTATTAGTCAAGCCTTTTTTGTTGTTGTTGAAAGTGATAGAAAAACCAGCTCCAAAATCCTTAAGCGTACAGAATACCCATTAGCTCCCCTGGCAGTGCAGCATGATGGTTAGCTTCAAGCATAGCAGGGTCCAGGATCTCAGATTATGCTGATAGCCTATATTTCTCCCTGTCCTCATTCTGCCCTCTTCTCAATGTTGGCTCCAACTCAGAGGACAGGGTAGTTTAAATCTCCCCAGCTCAGAATCCAGCAGAAAGAGAGAAAAGTTGTTTTAGTTTTTTTTTTCCAAAATCAAAATCAACTCTCCCTCTCTCTCGCCTGGCTTTGACAGTAACAGTGTGTTGTGAGAACATGACTGTCATTGAGTCACTGCCCTGGTATTACTTCGGGGAAGTACTAGAATTCACTGTCAACCATAGCCAGGGAATTTCCCCCCAATATTCAGGACTTTCCAGATGTGGTAGCATTCAATTTGAGATCTCAAGGGGCTTTCTAATTTGATCTCTTTCCTTGGAGGGCACTGGGAAGAGAGAGGAAGAGAGAGGAGACAGAGCATTCTTGGTGGCAGGCTCTGCTCAGGCTGTCTCTCCTCCACCCTCCCAGTGACAGTGAGAGGGGAGCAGCATTATTTGCATTTTACAGTTGAGGAAACTGGCTCAGCCGCTAGACAGAAGAGCCTGGGGTGAGGCCCACATCTGCTGGCAGCGGTCTATGCCCTGACTGGCAGCCTTGCTGCCTCGGGGACGAGGAGCCCAGCAGAAGGTGAGCATGGAGGAGCAGACCCAGGTGGGGCAGCCACATAATTTACTCTTCTTCCTCGGGCACCACTGAGACTGAAAGGGGTGCTGTTAGTAATTTGCAGGGCTTACAGGCCTCTGCTGGGGCTCTCCTGAGCTGAACAGGGGTGCAGATCGTTGTTTTAAATAAAGGCTCCTGTGTGAGGGCCACAGGAAGACCTCCCTGGGTTTATCTTTGCTAATGAAGATGTGAGGCTGCAAATCACGGTGCTGGTGCTCAGGGAGCTGCCTTCTCCTCAGGGCTGTGAGACCTGCACTTCAAGTCTCCTCACACAATGCCCTGCCTTCTAAAGCCCTTGACTCCTCTTCTCTGAAGTACCCCGGGGGTGGAGTGGGCATTGCCAACGGGACCCCTCCTGTGGCTGCATGCCCCTCCTCCTGGAATCTCTTGTCCTGCCCCCCACCCCACCCCAGGCTCCCTCTGTGCCCAGCCCTGGGGATGGGTGGGGAGGGAGGTGCTTCCCTGGTGCCGAGCGCAGGAGGCTGGGCAGGCCCAGGATTTTCCTTCCCATCTCACCACCCTGTGCATTCCTTCAGCCAGCTCTCTCCTCACGCATGTGCTGCTCTCGTTAACACTTTCCTAATCTTGGCTTCAACTCACTGCACATTTATTGAGAGAGAAAAACAAGAACAAAATCACAACCAACCAAACAAAAAACCTTTAGGCCAGAACCTCTGTTAAGTGTCCAAACTGAGAAAAATAAGGCACAAGTTCTCAGTCCCCAGAACCTCACAAACCAGGGCAGGAGGAGGACATGCCAGTAGCCCAATCAGGAGGTGCTGGGCAGGAGAGAGGGCATGATCTCGGCCACAGGGTCGTGGGGGGTCAGTGGCATTGTAGATGCAGAGGTAGCATTTCACCCATCTTTCCCCTACCTCACATCCACCCGCCGATCCAACAGCTGTGCTTAAATACATTTGGATCTCATGTCCTGACATCCCAGTGTGGTGGTTTCCCAAGTATGACCAGCCTCTGTGCCGGGCGCCAGGTATAGGAGTGAGCGAGTCTGCAGGGAGCCAGGTCTCCTGAACTCGGGTTCCTGATTGTACTGAGCATATTTGGGGAATTCATCAACACTCCAGATTTTTAACCTGGGCTTCACAAACTCTGGGTCACTGATTGAGGAGATTCCTCAGAACCGTCCCTACTGTGGGACCTCCCTGGTGAATACTCACACCTTGGGAGTATTGCTCTCATTGATGGGCAGTGGCTTGGAGAGGTGGAGGGAGTTGAGAGTCAGTGTGGATATTTCAGGCGGAGGCAGATTTTAAAATTTCAGAAGAATGAAACAACAGAGTGTTTAGGGAGGAAAAGCCTCACTGGTCAGGTAACAGGACACAGGGGATTGGGACACGTGGGGTGGCATAAATTGAAACTACTGGAAGGTAGAAAGAAGCTGGATTGTGATGAGGCCTTGGACTCATGCTAACGAGTGTGGCTTTGTCTTATAGGCAATTGAAAGTGAGAAGGTATTTTAAGGAGTCACTTTATAAAAAGTTGCTGGTGAAGTTCTACAAGCTGAGGCCTCAGACATTTTCTAACCCTTTATGAGTATCAGTGTTGTTGTGAACAGCAATTTTCTTAACTTAGGAATAGAAGTATCTGCCTTTTGGGTGATTTTAGACATTCGATGAGATTAAGTGGCACACATGCTCCATAAGTAGTAGTCCCCATATCTGCATGTGGCTTTTGGCATTCCAAGAAAGGCTCAGCCAGTGAGCCAGCTCTCACTGATCTGTGAGGCTCAGGGTCCTGAGAGCATGGGGGTTCCTTCAAGTGAAGGGATCACAGACAAGGAAAGCAGGCACAACTAGTTCCCAAGCCTAGTCTGCACGAAGAGGATCAAATAAAGGAAAGGAAGAAAAAACAGGGGGGCCCTCGCAATGACCATGGCTGGCAGTAGCCTCTGTTTGTAATCACCACAACCTGGTATGGGCGACATGTACGCACCACCGGGCCTGGACCCTGTCCTCTGTGTTCCCTGCTTTCCCCTCCTGAGCTCCTCCTGCTCCTTCCCAGTCTCTGCTCAGACGCCTCCCTGGTGTCTTGGCCAGCTTGCTACAGTCAAAGTTCCAGGGTAAGTGGAAGGGGCTGCATCTCCAACCTCCCTGGGTGCCTGGAAGGCAGGCTCTGGAGCATCTCCTCTGCCACTTGGCTTCCAGAAACCCTGTCTTCCAACCTCTTTTGATTCTTCATGGCAAATGCCCCTGGTCTACTTCTTTCCTGTCAGCTGGATGTTGGGTTCTGGGAACAGTACCCTTGATTACAGGGTCTGCTTCTCTCACTAATGAAGGAGCTGGTTGGGTGCCTAGAAGTCTATTAAAGTTGTTGATTCATTAATTTTTTCTTCTTTCTCCCTTGGCCTAAAGATGCCAACATAATCCTGTTAAGATTTGGTGGCTGCTCCTGGGTGATGCAGCTAGAAAAGCCTGCAGGGGAGGGGCTGTAGGACCTTCAGCACAGTCACCACCTGCTGACCTTCCTTGCCAGGTTCAGGGGGCACCTGTGGTGGGCTCAACAGGGCACACTCAGGGATGACAGAGACATGGTCCTTGCTCCAGCTGAATGCACAGTTGTTTTAGTCAGCTTTTTGGTTGTTGTGACCAAAAGGCCTGACAAGAACAATTAGGGGAGAAGAAGTTCATTTGGGGCTCACAGTTTCAGAGGTCTCAGTCCATAGATGGCCGACTTCATTGCTCTGAGGTGAAGCAGAACATCATGGAGGAAGGGTGTGGAGGAAGAGAGCAGCTCAGGACATGGTAATCAGGAAGCAGAGAGTTCCACTTAGCAGGGACAAAATATAAACTCTAAGGGCTGGCTCCAGGGACCCATCTCCTCCAGCCACTGCCTACAGTTACTACTCAGTTAATCCCTATCAGGGGATTAATGTACTGAATAGATCAAAGCTCTCATAACCTAATCATTTCATCACTGAACTTTTTTGCATTGTCTCCCACATGTTTTGGAGGGATACCTCATATCTAAATCATAATAGTCCAGCGGGGAGACTCATGAGTGAATGAATGAACCCAGGCATCAGTGAGCACATGGGCCTCCATTCATATGGCCACAGCAGATGCTGTCTCTGTCCCCCTGATACCCTGGGATCTTCTCCATCATGCATGCCCCTCTTCCTAGCCAGGATCTGCCACTCTGCTTTGGAAAACAGCCCTTGGTTCATATGAGCCTCTCTGCCTCCCTGGGCTCAGGAGTTGAGAAGGACCTGGGGACTTAATGGCCCTGAGTCTATGACCTACAGCCTCCTTCTCTTAGGCTGGGACAGCTCCGAATCTGCTTTGTTGGATCTTTGCCTATGATGGCACCTGTGCCCAGCCTCTCCTCTGCTTCCTTTTCTTCCTTCTCAGTTTCCCCTGAGAACACATCCAGAAATGGTCTCCTGTCCGGGAGTCCTCATCTCAGAGTCTGCTTTAGGAGAATTCAACTTGAGAAAGATACACCCGATATACAGACTCACATTACACACATAAGAAGAAGAGAAAAAATGTCAAAAGAGCTGGAATTGTAGCCAAGTCCTGGGGAGTGGCTAATGTCACCAGGAAGAAAGACTAGAGAGAGAGAGGTACAGCCAATGTGGATTTTTAAAATTCCCATAACTAGAGTCCCGCTTTCTCAAGGTCAACACTAGAGGTCACCTTCCAAGACTCCTTGAAATATGGCCCCCGGCTTGTAACCTAGGTGGTGTCAATCTGACCCACCCATGCTGGATTCTCACCCTGGAGCTGGAGGCACAAGATGGCACAGTGTCTCCTCCAGCCAGGTGGCAGCAGGGGTAATCTCTTCATCAGGCCAGTTTGAGGCTGGCATGGGATTGCTCCTGCAGGTCAAGCTGGGCTTGTTTAAACCCTCCCTGAGATGTGTTTGAAGGTGCTCCTCTTTGCTGTCCGTTATGCGGCTTCCATTGCCTGCAACCAAATGTGAGGGGGAGTGGGAGGGAGGGAGTGGGAGGCAGCGGAGCCCTGTGCAGAGGCAGAAAGCCCTGCAGGGACAAGAGCCAGCTGGCTGTCCAGGAACCAATGGCTGTTCTCATTTGTACAGGTCCCCATTCAGATGTCCACTTCCTCTGTGGTCTGGGATAAGTCACTTCTCCTCTGCACGCCTCAACCCTGTGCTCCATCTTCAGAGGTAGGATCCATTCACGTCTCCTTCCGGGCTTCTGGTAGCGGCCAACATTCCCTGGAAGTCCTTGGTTTGCAATGACTTCTATCTCTACCTTCCTCTTCCTGAGGTGCTCTTCCCCAGGAGTCTTTACATGGTCTTCTTTGAAGGACACCAGCCACTGGATTTATGGCCTACCTTAACTCAGTATGACCAACTCTAACTTAACGAATCACAACTGCAAAAACCCTATTTCTAAGTGAAGTCACATCCATAGGAATCCATGATAGGACTTCAATATAGCTTTTAGGGAGGACATGGTTCAACAATGAGCTGTGACCTCTCTGCTCTTCTTCTCTGTCTCTTGTTTGTTAAGTTTCCATCATACCTGACTCAGACAGTTCCATTCTCCACCCAGTCACCTGCTCAAACTTCCATCAAAACACATGTGACTAAAGTCTCCTGCTTAAAACCCATGGTTTTCAGAACAGAGTTCAGATGCATCCTCATGAAATTCAAATGTCCTCCCTGGGGACCAGACCTCAACAGTATTTCTCAGCCAAGCACCCTCCTGTAAGCCCCATGTCAGATTTGCTTACTTTTCATTGGATTTCTTGTCATTTCTGGCCATCCCCGTGTGCAGATGTATTTCCACCCCTTCCTGGTTTCCCTCCATACAAAGTGTGTTTCTCCCTTCTCCAGCCAACCAACTCTTCTCAAGTACTAGAGCTCAGCTGTAGTCTCATCTGCCCTGTGACACTTCCATTGTTCTCACCTCTTACCCTGGCGTAGCCCCATATAAGGCAAAACGTAATTGGCACATTTCCTAAGCTCTGCAGTCCATGCACATTGCTGAATGAGCTCCTGTCACTGTGTATCATGGGAAACGATGCTTGTCTCCAGCAAAGTATGAATTTCTTATTTTGGGGGGCTGGATCCCACTGAGCCCTGAACCCCAATAATACACAGAACAGGCACTATAGATGTTTGGAGGGTGGATGGATGAATGGGTGGGTTGAAGGATGGATGAGGGGATGAAGAGATAGATGGAAGGATGGGTTGGAGAATGGATGGGTGAGTGGATGGGTGGTTAAAGGGATATGTGGGTGGATGGGTGGGTGGAGGGTGGACAGGTTAATGCACGGATGGGTGGATAAGTGGATGAGTGAATGGATGGATAGATGAATGGCAAGATGAATGGGTGAGTAAATGAATGAGTAGGTGGATGGATAGATGGGTGCATGGGTGGATGGATGGGAAGATGGATGACTGGAAGTGGATGCATAGCTCCTTCTGGGATGTTGGTGAAGCAGAAAGTGGCTCCTGGGCACAGGGAGAGTTTAGAAATGGTGCTTGTGGTGACAGCAGCTGCAGTGTCCTCTGGTGAGGGATCTGACTGTTGTATGGTATCAACTTAGCTTCAGCAGCTGCTCTTACTCTTCAGCCTCTACTACATTTGGTGAACAATTGGTTATCTTCCTTAAGAACTCCCTTCAGGGTTAAACAGGTCCCTGTTGGTTTCTGTTGTCTATCGCCAAGAACTCTTGGTCATTACAGGAAGCAAGCAGGTCCAGGGTGTATGTGTGGAAGGGATGGGGCCAGGGACTCACCATGATCTTTTGAACATTTCAAGTGGGTACCTCTCTTCCAGGGTGAGTGAGCACTGTCTATGGTCAAGAGTGGCTACCCAATTAATCACTGCTGCTTCCTGGTGCTGGATGGATATTGGCAGATTGGATGCATGGATAGAGGAAAGAGTGTGGGTGGATGGGTGGATAGATAGACACATAGGTGGGAGCTCTGGTCAGTTTTTCATCTGTGAGTATCAGGAATTTTAACTTACTGAAATCTTAAGTTTATAACATAGTTTCTGACCTGTAATACACAATGTTGGTATACTTTGTTATCACTTCCATTATTTTACTCAACACATTTTTATTATACACAGATCCAGTAAACAGGAAAGTAAAACTACTGAATTCATATCTTTAAAATACACGAGGTCACATTCACAACAAAAAAGCACATTCTGATGTGGTTCTATGAGAGAAAGGATGGGTTTGAAGTTCCAGCTGATTCATGTTCCCTGATAATATGAAAAGGCCCCAATATCCAGGGAGATTTGGAAGCTCCTGGGATTTGTTCATGAGGCGTTCTGGAAACCTCCCAGGATGAGCAACGCAGACTGAGCACTCTCCACACTTTGTGGAGGTAATCGATGCAAAGTCGTAGAAACCTCGGGAGGCTAATTGCTGGCAAGAACTGTGCTCACTTGCAGTCTAAGGTCTGATAAGCCAGAGAAATCTGCATGAGCGAAAGCGTTCATGGGAGAACTAATGGGTGCACTGAGGGGAGGGGAAGGTAATTAGGGGCTTGGAGGCTTCATCCGTAAAAGGCTGGAAATGAAGCTCGGGGAGGCCAAGCAACGGGGAGAACACAGACATGCCCACGTGCCAGGAGCAGACATTCCCGATGAGGCCCAGCACAGGAAGTTAGAGTGCTTTAAGAGGGAGTCTGTCAACCGCATGAACCCGCAGCGAACCTCCAGGACAGAAATTGAAATTACATTTCCCCCTAGGAACACGATTCCTAATATTCTTCTTCTGTGGGCTTTCATTCCGGTTTCTCTGAGGGCATTCATAGATATTTTTAGACATTGTCCCCCTAAAGAAGCCAAGGTGCAGGGGTCAAGTGAGCTGACCAGGGCCACACAGCCAGCACATGGCCAGACTGGGGCAAAGAATGTGCCATTCAGTTGACCAGTGGAGTCTCTCTCATGAATGACTAGTCGTGCTCAGAGATTAGCCCTAGACAGCTGCATGTCTTGTTTAAAATGTTTTATTGGAATAGGACCTACGCACGGATAAATGCACATCCTCAGTGCACAAGGCAGATAGATATATCACTGCAACCAAATGCACACATGGACCAGCATCCAGATGCAGAAACTGAACAGGCGGCCCAGGGAAGCCCTGGTGGCCCCGCCAGGCCCAAATCCGCCCACCCGCTTCCTGCAGTCTGGTAGTTTTCCCTGGTTTTGTGCACTTTGTAGGCAGAGGGAGGCAGATCCTCAGGTGTGGCTTCTTTCTCTCCCTGTTTTATTTGGGAGAGTCTTTCTTGCTTGCGCAGGTGCTTGTGGGTTGTTGGTTCTCACTGCCGCTAGTGCCGTATTAGGTGAAGATGCCACAGTTTATTTTTCCTTCTCACATTGAGGAGCACGAGGGCTATTGCCACTTCAGGCAATCGTGGGCAGTGTGACTACAAACACTTTGTTATGTCTCTGGGTAAAGACAGGTGTGCTGTTCCGAGGAGTCTGCCCTCCCAGTGGAGCTGCTGGGCCGTGGTTGTGCCTGTATCGACTTTTACTGGAAACTGACAGATTTCCAAAGTTGCAGTGCGTGCCCATCCCTGCTGCCTGCCTCCACCTTGCCCCAATTCTCGCTCTTTCCATAGTTACAGTGTTTGTCATTGTAGGCTGTGGTGGTATTGCATTGTGATTTTAACTTGAACTCTCCTCATGACTAATGAGGCTGAGTACATTCACATACTTATCAAGTAAATGGTCAGTGTCTATCAGCTGTGGCTGCTATAACAAACTGCCACAGACTGGGTGGCGTAAATTACAAACATTGTTTTTTTTCACTGTTCTGGAAACTAGGATGTTCAAGATCAAGGTGCTGGCAGATTTGGGGTCTGGCAAGAGCCTGAAGCCTGGCTTGCAGATGGCTTTTTTGTTGGTGATGGGGAGGGAGAGAGTAAATGAGGGCGCTGGTATCTTTCTCTTCTTGTAAAGACCCTTATCCCATTATGGCAGCTCTATCCTCCTGGCCTAAGAAAAAATTACCTCCCACTTCCTGATATGATCACATTGGGGATTAGGGGTTCAACTTAAAGAATTTGGGGAAGAAACAAAGATTCAACTTGTAAGTTAGGAAGGGCCTGTCTACCCTCTCCAGGCATCAAAATCTTGACCACAGTTGCCAGTGGGAACACACTCGGTCCAGCTACCCATCATCACGGTAACATAGGAATAGTAGGCACTATTAAAATAACTCATTTAGTTACCTTCGTCAAAATTAAATCCATCAGATTTACTTAACTTAATTGGTTAACATTTATTGATTAATCTTTAATCTACTTTATTGTTAGCATCAGCCTCAGCCCAGCCACTCTCATTCAAAGTCTATCCATGAATCTATGTTGGTGCAGGAGGGTCAAGCGCTAACTCCTAAAAGTTATATTTGAGGCCCTCAAAGTCTGGCCTCCACTTGAGTTGTAGGCAGAGCAGAAAGGAAAAAGACTAGTCATTTCCTTAGTTGGAAAATGCCTTTGGCCTCCACGCTTGTTATTGTGATGTGGTGGGGTACCTGAGGGACCCCTCTCCCTTTGTGAGCAGCCTCCTTGGTCTATGGCCTCTTGGTTTTTCCTGCCAGACTTTGGGATTTTTCATGTGCGTTTGTTTTATGGCTCTCAAACTGACTGTAAATGTTTCCAGAATGGCCTTTCCTCCCCAAAGGCCCTGATAAAAATTCCTGCCCCGCATACAGCAGGCCTTCAGGTAGGAGTGCCTGAAAGCACCATAACGTCAGGCCCAGCTGGGCCCTAACTAGATTTTGTACCTTCAGAAGTTTCTTTTCAGTTTCTTCATCCTTAATAGGAGTGTGATCATCCCTGTAGCATCCTCGTGAGTGAGAAATCCAGAGTATCTACCATGTGCCTGGAGTGTTCACGGTGCTGACAAGTGTCTGCTCGTGGCCTCCTTCTACAGGTCTTGTCGAAAGGGACTGCTGCTGCCCTTGGATGGCGTAATTTACCAAGAACACAATATCCAGAATACATATGATAATTATGTACTTATCATTGTGGTTTGCAGAGAGGGAAACAATGACGGACAGAAGATGGAGGTGGGGTGCACAGCGGGTGACAGTTTAGGCAAAGACGGAGCCCAGAGCAGAAGGAGGAAGTGCCCAGAAGGCTCCAAATGAAGCTGTGCACTGCTCAGCAGAAACCAGCCTCGCTCTTCTCAGGCCGAATCTGGAAGTGTCACCTTGCAGACGAACCTGGGAGCACGGCTGGCACTTGGAAGGGGTTTCAGAGCATTCTCACCTGCTGCGCGGCAGGGCCAGGAAGCCAGCCCACACATCAAAAGCCCTGACTGCTGTCACAGGCAGCCGGAGTTTCGGTCTCTCTGGACATGTCCTCCTAATGTATAGCAAGAACTCTGCCATTGTGCTGCATCAGGAAAGGAGGCTGAAATTTTAACCAAAGTCAAAGCAGAAAATAAAGACTTCCTCTGCCTGACAGGGGAAAGAGCAGCCCACAAAAATGAAGGCCGGGATTGCTCTTGCCCTCGCAGGGGCTGCTGGGGCAATGCTGGGGAAACTGTGACTTTGGCAGAAGCTTCCTCCCCTCCATTCAGAGGACAATTGGAGCTGATATGAGGTTAAGTCTGTAACAAACCAGGCTCCATTGTGAGAGATGTGGGAAGGAATGTCATTCCTAGACCCTTGCTCTGGAATTCCATCATCAAAAGCCGCGTCCCTGGATACGCAGGGGATTTATTAGCTCACTTCATACGTGTGTTTGTTTATACCATCTGGGTAGCAGGAAGAATTTCAAGTACCTTACTAGAACATATTAGCTATAAGGTAAGGCAGGGAGAAGAATGGAAAAGGACCAGGTAGAAGGCAAGGTAGAAGATCAGAAAGGTTAAAATAACGCAGAAATGAAGGGCTATAGGTCTCCTAAGTGCTGGAATGGAATCTGACGTTTGTCTCTGGGATGACAAAGCAGTCTAGTCAGTCACACAAGTTTTATAGTCATGGAGGGAAGATGTTTATGGCAGCAGAAGAAAGGCTCTGAGAAGTCTTGCGGGAGAGACCGATGGCCACGGCCATGGGAGCCTCCAGGACGCAGAGGCATTGTTCTAAGTGCATTTCCTGCATTAATTTAATCTCACAGTGACCATGGGGTGGAGTGCTGATAGAATCAGGTGGCACCTGGAACCACTGTCCCTTCCTCGTGCACCTTCCAGAAGCATGGAGGTTGGGCCTGGAGTTGGTGTGGCCCACACTCTCATGTGCACAGAGCTCTAGCTGAGAAGAAGTTGGCCAACAACCTGCCCTGTGGTGAGATGGGGAAGGAGAAAGGGAGGCTGCGGCAATTGTCCCTGTGTGCTGGCCATGTTCAGTATCTGATGGGTGTGGTTGTGGGGACACTGGTGTCCAGCTGCCAGCTTGGGTGCAGCAGTAGTGGGGTGGACACAGCAATTGGAGTGACCATCAGAGGCCAGGTGCTATGGTTTGCACAAGTGTCCACCAAATGCCCATGTGCTAGTGGATGCTGCCCTTGGGGAGTGATGGGGCCTACTGGAAGGAAGCCGGGTCACTGGGGGTGTGCCTCTGAGGGACATTGGGGCCTCAGCCTGTTCCCCTCTCTTTTTGCTTCCTGCCTGCCTCCTTCTCTGTATTCTCCCACTATGATGTCCTGTGCAGCCACAGGCCCCAAAGTGAGAGGGCCAAACAACCATGGGTGGAACCTCCAAAACCATAGGCCCAAATGAGTCTTTCCTCCTTATAAGTCAATTCTCAATTCAGCAAAGTAGCAGGATACAAAATTAACACCCATAAATCAGTTGTATTCCTGCACATCAGTGATGAATCAGCTAAAAGAGAAATTAGGAAAACTACCTCATTCACAATAGCCTCAATAAAATACTTGAGAAGCAATTTAACAAAAGAGAGGAAAAACCTCTACAATGAGAACTACAGAATTCTAAAGAAAGAAATTGAAGAAGACCTTAGGAGATGAAAAGATCTCCCATGTTCTTGGATAGGCAGAATCAATATTGTCAAAGTGGCCACACTACCAGAAGTGCTATACAGAGTTCATGCAATTCCTATTAAGATTCCAATGACATTCTTTATAGAAATAGAAAAAGCAGTCATTAAATTCTTTTGGAAAAATAAGAGGTCCAGAATAGACAAAACAATTCTCAGCAAGAAAAGTGAAGCAGGAGGCATCACAATACCAGACCTTAAACTATACTACAGAGCCATAGTAACAAAAACGTCATGGTATTGGTACCAAAACAGACATGAAGATCAATGCAATAGAATAGAAGACACAGAGACAAACTCACATAAATACAGTTATCTTATACTAGACAAAGGTGCCATAAACATACATTGGAGAAATGATAGTTTGTTCAACAAATGATGCTGGGAAAACTAGAAATTCACACATAACACAATGAAATTAGACCCATATCTCTCACTCTACACAAAACTCAACTCAAAGTGGATCAAGAACCTAGGCATTAGACCAGACACACTGTGCCTACTAGAAGAAAAAGTAGACCCAATTCTCTATCATGTCCACTTACAAACTGAGTTTCAACAAGACTCCTAAAATGCAAGAAGTAAAATCAAGAATCAATAAATGGGATGGTACCAAATTAAAAACTTCTTCACACCAAAGGAAACAATCAAGAACATGAAGAGAGAGCCTAGAGAATGGGAGAAAATCTTTGCCACCTGTACCTCAGATAGAGCATTAGTCTCCAGGATATATAAAGAACTCAAAAAACACTCCAAAAGCAAATAACCCAATCAATAAATGGGCAAAGGACTTGAACAGACACTTTACAGGAAGAAGAAATATGATCAGTCAACAAATGCTTGAAAAAAGTGTTTGACATCATTAGTAATTAGAGAAATGCGAATTAAAACTATGCTGAGATTTCATCTCATTCTAGTCAAAATGGCAATTATCAAGAATGCAAGTAACAATAAATGTTGGCAAGGATGAAGGGAAAAAGGTCCACTCATGCATTGCTGGTGGGACTGCAAATTGGTGCAACCACAATGGAAAGCTGTAAGATTCCTCAGAAAACTTGGAATGGAACCACCTTTTGATCCAGTTATCCCACTCTTCAGCATATACCCAGAGGACTTAAAATCAGCTTACTACAGTGACATGGCCACATCAATGTTTATAGCAGCTCAATTCACAATAGCTAAGCTATGAAATCAGCCTAGGTGCCTTCAACAGATGAATGGATAAAGAAAATGTGGTACATATAGATAATGGAACATTACTCAGCCTTAAAGAAGGATGAAATTATTGCATTTGCTGGCAAATGGGTGGAATTGGAGAATATCATGCTAAGTAAAATAAGCCAATCCCAGAAAAACAAAGGCTGAAAGTTCTCCCTGATATATAGATGCTGACTCACAACAGGCAGGGGGTGGAGTGTGGGGGAGAAGAGGAAGGTCATCGGATTTGACAGGACAGAACGTGGGGAGGAGAGGGGCAATGAGAATGGGACAGTAAAATGACTAGGACATAACTTTCCTATGTTCACATATGAATACATGACCAGTGTAACTTCATATCTTGTACAAAAATGGGAAGTTATACTCCATGTATGTGTGATATGTCAAAATACTGTCTACTGTCATGTATAACTAAAAAGAACAACAAAGAAGTTGACTCCCTCAGGCATTTTGTCATGGTAATGCAAAGCTGACTAGCACATCAGGCTGTTGCTTCAGCGACATTCGTGGTTTCCTATGAATCGCAACTTTTGTGGTTGGTCAAGTATTGACTTTGCAACGTCTCAGTTTTCTGGTCTTGTACAGGTTGTGGTTTCCTGGAAAGCAAGCTCCATTTTCTTTTCCCTGGATTTGCCCTGTAGCCTAGCGCTGACTCCTTCAGCCTTCCTGGGGTTTTTATAATCCTTGGCTTTGCTGCATTGGAAGCTTTTCTGCTTAGCACACCTGGAAGGTTTGTTTCCTGCACTGATCCTCGCCTGGTATAGGAAGGTTCTAACATCCATTTTATGAACAAAGAAACCAAGTCACAAAGAGCTTAAATGATCTAACCAAAGTCTCAAAGTTAATAAATAGCCAAACCAGGACGCAAACCTGCTTCATTTTAATGCCAAAATCTCACAACACTCTGATTTTGTTTAACTTAGAATTTGTCAGGTTAATTGATTGCAGTGAATGTTTCTGTGTGACATCTATTCACAGTCCATGGACTAATCTAGATCACCCCCAGGGCTTGTTTTCTTCAGCTACAATTTTTCTCACACAGCCTGACCTGGCTAAGGCAGTGGTAGGCGGGGAAAGGAGCCCATCCTCAAACCAGATCTCAGAGGAGCACCTGTGTTGAAAGGGGAGGCGAAAAGCACAGTCCAGCCAGCAGCACCCAGGCGACCCTGCAGAAAAGAGCGAGGAGTCCGAGGGCTCTGCTGGTGGAAGTCTTACGGCGTGTCAAGGAGAGAGTTAATCCCTCTTTAAACTTTAGTTTCTGTACCATGAATCAACCACACCTTTTACTCCATGGGGTTTTGTAACAGAGAAGGTGTTCATAGTGTTTTGGTCAGAATTCTTTCCGATGCAAGCCACAGAAGTCTAATTCAAACCAGCTCAAGCAAAGAGACAAATATTTGGCTCCTAGACTCTGGCTGACGTCTCCGTTTCCCCTGCTGACTTAGAATCAGCACCATCAAAGCATTGGTCCAGAACTCTCTACCCTCACGGAAGTTGTATTTCAGGGGCTGCTTTGCCCTTTTGGCTCAGAATGAATTTAATGCACTCAACTGATTTCCTTAATTTTGAATTTTGGCATGAAGGAGTAGAGGTCTTCATAGACATTCTTCAGAAGGCCTCTGGACACATTATGCAAACCAACTCCCTTCTCCCCAAAACCGTGAGTGCAAGGGGAGAGCTGTGCTTGGCTAATCCAGGAGCTTGCCTGCTCACTTGCACGCTCTCTCTCTCTGGCTCTCTCTCTCTCTGGCTCTCTCTCTCTCTCTCTCTCTCTCTCTCACACACACACACACACACACACACGCACACGCACACTCTCTCCTGCAATTCATGCTACAGTGGATGTCTTGGGCTCTTCCTTGTTGAGGGTAGAGGCTGTCTGGAAGGAGATTGGGAGAATTATGGAAAAGGAGGCACAAGTGTCAGGAAAGGGGAAGAAGAGGCCCTGTCCCCGACCTCTTCTTCTCACTTCAGTTGCTGGGATGTGAGGACTGTACAACAGTGCTAGTGGGTGATGGGCACCTCTGGGCAGTCTCTTTCCCCTCTGCTCCTCTGTGTGCCCTTGCTGTCCCCGTGCCCTCCTGCTGGGGCTTCTGGTCGTTATATTTATGCTAGCTGTGCAGGAGGACATGCGGCTTGACCCTGTCTGGAGAAGCCATTAAGTCTGATGTTCCCTCTGGGAAAACTTCCCACACAGCTGCTTCGCGAGGCTTTCTGGGCCTCTCTGATAGACCCAGGCAGCTGGGGGAAGTGGCTCCTGAGGGCTCCAGGACAGAGAGAGGTGCCTGATTACTTGTTAAATGGGAACTTGCACTAGAACATCTGAAACCAGGGAAAGAAACGTCAGCAGTGTCAGGGGGCAGGGTGGTGGGGACCTCATCCTGGAAGGAAGACGACCTGGCTGGCTCTGTCATGGCTAGTGGCACGACCTGGGATGAGCCCTTCTGTCCCTCTGGTCCTCATGAGTACAAAGTGCTGTTCACCTGTGGGGAGAGTGCTGTGGAACAGTACACTGTTCCTGAAGCTTCTTGAACATTCTTCTCTGAACTTGGAGGAGAGCCTGTGAGCTTGTCATCCTGTTTGGTAATGAAGCACAAAGTGCTCCAGAGACTTGCAAGAGAAAGCTCAGAGCCAGCCAGCCATCCTGTGGGTCCAGCCCTGCTCCCCAGGGGCTGCCTGCCCTGCCGCCATCCTGCCGCCATCCTGCCTGCTGCAATGCCCTAGGCTAAGCTCCATCCACCACATCAAGGAGCAGCCTTGCAGGATTCACTGGAGGGTCAAGATGCGGGGGGTGATTTGGACACTTCATTTCTTGGTAATCCAGGAGCTGTGAAGAAGGAGAAGAAAGGGGGAAGGGGAAGGGGGATGAGGAAAGGAGGCAGGAGGGAGGGTACAGGGAAGAGGAAGACAGGAGGAAAAGCAGGAGACGACTGAGGAGGAGAAGGAGAAGAGGGAGGTGGTGACGACGATGATTACTTCTGGTATTTCCTCCTGTGGCTGGAGAAACAAGACGTACAGGAGCCTGATGCTCATCTTTTGGACACCGGGCTGGGGTGAGGTTTCAAAGCCCTTCAGGACTGGGGGCTATTATTGAACCAGGGCTGTGCTGCCCTCTGGGTGTTCCTGAAGTTCTCCTAATGCCTCTCCACAGCTGTCAGCATCTTCTGCCGTAACTGCTGGTTGACTTGACTGTCTCGTCTTCCAAACTCTGAATAAACAAGGATGAAGAGTGTAAATGGCACAGTTCCAGAACCTTAGACAGTGGCACCGTCTGCCCTGCTTCCGGCACTTGGAGTCTCCTCTGATGTGTTTCTGAGAAGCTGCTTTCTCTTCCTCTGAGGTGGGGGTGACCACCTCTGCTGCTCCCTCAGGCAGGTAAAATGACAGCCCCCAAGAGATGTCCACATCTAAACCCTGGATCTTGGATGTTAAGCTACCAGGTAACAAGGAATTAGCTTGCAGAAGGAATTAAGTTGGCCGATGAGCTGACTTTAAATAAGGGGACTATTCTGCGTTATTTGGGTGGGCTTAATGTCATCACAAGGGCCGTGGAAAGTGGAAGAGTAGGCGACAGGGATGTGATGTGAGGAGACCTTGCCCAGCATCGCTGACTGAGGGTGGAAGAAGAGGCCAGTAGCCAGCGAACAGGGGCATCCTCTAGCAGCTACAAAGGTAAGGAATGTATTTGCCCTTAAAACTCCCCAGAAGGAACGTAGCTCTGTCAGCACCTTGATTCTCGCCCAGAGAGACCCAGGCTGGACTTTCAAACTGCGAGACAATGGTCTTAGTCCACTTGTGCTCCTCTAACAACGCCTCAAACTGGGCAATTCACAAACAACACAGATTTCTTATAGTTCTGGAGGCTGGAGGTACAAGATCAAGGTGCTGGCTGGTGGGGTCTTGATGCATCCTCTCATAGTGGAAGAGACAAAGGACAAATGGACCCACCTAGCTTCTGGACTTCATTGGTAAGGGATTAATCCCACCCATGTTCTGACCACCTCTCAAAAGCCCCCAATCTTAATGCTGTTCCACAGGTGATTAAGTTTCAAAATGAATTTTGGAGGGACAAAAAACATCCAAACCATATGAAGAAAAGATTTGTAGCATTTAAAACTGCTGTATCTGTGGTAATTTGTTACAGCAGCAAGAGGAAACCAGTGCTTTCTCAGCTGGGCTCTTTCACATGGGCCACTATCCCCTCCTCTTTATGGACCCCTCACCATGGCATGTTACCCAGCAGAATCCTCTGGGCTGGCACTGGTATGGCTACCTTTGATCCTGTCTTCTCAAAGCTGGTAGAGAAATGGCTCCATCAGTCTGGCTCTTCAGACTCACCTTTCTTCCAATCTCATGTGCACATTCCCGGCACCCCCACTATCACCACGGAATCTCCCCCTACTCCTGAGTCCTGACCCAGGCAGCCTCTATTTCAATAGAGGAAAGCTATCGGCAGTGCCTCTCAGCAACTACTTTTCTCTTGGTAAAGCTTCTCCAAGTTCCTCCTGTAGCACCCCTACCCCATCCAGGCTTGGTGCATGAGCTTGGTGTCGATGGATTCTGCGTCTAGATGCAAGAATGGGCATGTGACCTCATCTGGTAAACTTCAGCTCCACCATCCACTGGCCAGAAGTATTGGTTCCAAGTGCCTCTGAGCCAAGTCAGGCCTGACAGTCTACAAAGAGACACTTGCTAGAGAGGCTGGGAAACAGGTGTGTACTCTTTTCTTCTCAGCTAGCATGAGAGAAGGATGAGAGAAGACATCTATCTGATCAGGACCACCTTGTGAGGCCCTAGGATAAATCCAACACTGGAGGCCAAGTCCAGACATGAAGGGCATGGTCCCAATAACACCACATGAACTCCTGGATTCTGCACTTTCTGAAGCCAAACTACCCTCTGGGCCTTTCAGCTCTTATGCTCATAAATTTCCATAAATGCTTAACTAAATTTGAGTTCATTTTCTGTTACTTTCCATGAAATATCTTGAGAATTTCATATCATGTTATATAGAACTGCTGTGTATATGAGTTGACGCCTTTCTGTTTCCTTAGTGGGTTTTTTTTTTTTTTTTTGGAGAGAGGAGAAGAAATAAATGTATACAGTAGTCACTTTTACCTGGCAAGCTGTATTATATTTTAAAGAGATAAACAATACTTTAACAGCACTTCTCTCTTACCCTCCAGATCCTGTGGGGATGTATGTACCTGATGTGAGCAATATTGGTAGAAAAGTTGAGAAACAATGACGATATTGCACAGAGACTACTCTACTTATCCCTTTTATTTCTTTTCTGATAAAGATAAGTATTTGGCTTATGTGATTGACAAATTGAATTCTTCCTCTGTTTCTTCATCTTCACCTCCTGAAGCCAAGAACCCTTAGAAAGATGATCATGCCTTGGCCAGGTATACTTTTTAAGGGTGAAAGTCAATTAATTTAAATGTCAGTGTCAACTTAATGTCAATCTGTAAAGTTGGAATTTTACTTCATTCAAAATGTCAACCACTCTTTCTCTATGATTGATAGGAAATTGAAAATGACTTATCTAGATAAACATACATCCAAGGTAAACTCCTAGAGAATCTAAGAATGGGGATAAAAAGCCCTCTAATTGGAACTATGACAGCGGGTGGTATAAAGTCAGCTTATAAAAAAAGTCATGGCGATTGTGTCTGTTTGACTCTCAAAGCACAGTGACCACTGTACAGGACATGAATAACTGAATTTCTGGCATTGGACCAAGAGGTATCTGGGTCCTCTTACCAGGTGTAGGAGTGAGTAAAGGTGGGGCTATCTTTCTGGGAAGGGGGACACTGGACGCTGAGGTAGCAGGATGGAGTCTCCCAAGAGCTGTGATTGTGGTGAGGGACAAGCACACAAAGGCTGAGGGCTTCCACAGACAGGAACCCTGGTCCAGGTGACTCCTGAGCCCAGAGGATGGAGGCCACAGGTGCTGAGTGGGTTCAATTCAGAACTGAGGATGTGAGGGACCAGCAAGCACTGAGACCTCCTTGGGGGACTGCTGGCCACTTATCCAAGACTAATTCAGTGACTCAGTGAAGCAGCCCCAGACTAGATGACCAGGAAGAAAGTTCCAAGAAGAAGTGAGATGATGATGGCAGATGTGTCCAAGAGCATGGACTTCCATAGCATCACTGGGAGAACCACCAGGCTTGAGAGTGTAAAGGTGTAAGGACCTGACATCTTATTTGATCCCAAGATTGCAACACCCTGGTCTTTCAAATGCTCACTGCTGAAGAGGCTTATCAACTAACCAACACTACCATATTTCATTCGGAGTCTTTTTCTCCTTCCTTCCCTCTTTCTTCTTTCTCTACCTCTTTTCCCTTTCTCTCTCTCTCTCTCTCTCTCTCTCTCTCTCAATCTCTGATGTCAGTGTGTCTCTATCTCTCCTGCCGTTGTCCCTCTCTGAGTCTTCCTGTTTCTCTCTCAGCATTTCTGTCCTTCTTGTTATCTGGCTTTCACTCTGTTGCTTTTCTTCTCCTCTCCTCTCTGTGTCTCTGTCTCTGCCTTTTTCTGTGTCTGTGTGCCTGTCTGTCTTTCTCTTTCTCAGTGTGTCTTTCTCTCACTCTGATTCTGATTGGGGTTTGTGAAAGAGCAAACAACTTTGCCTGCAACCTCCAATTCTGGTCTGTTAACTACAGGAGGTGAATTCACGTCTTTCTTTAAGTATTAATGGAAGTGTCCCACTCCCCATTTTTCATGACCTCTTGGGAAGAATAACACCAAAAATAAATTAATTAATTAATTAAAATTAAAATTAAAAAAGAAAGAAAAAGAAATATTTTCTTTTTTAAAACTAGGTCTTTTGAGAAATAAGGAAAAAATCCTTTCATAAAAATAACAGAGCAAAGTAATATATGAAGATTCAAGCCAAGCCATCTATATAAGTTTAGGTTAAAACTTTCTAATTTGGAAGAAGAAAAGAATAAGGAGAAAACAGTAGGACTTCTGAGAGTCCCCAGCATTAGATCCAGGACTTTGTTCCTACCTTCTGTCTCGCTGGTTAGAGGGGACCTGGCAGACTGTTGTGTATATTCTGAGACTCATCCTCTCTCAGTGACAGCATTTTAAATCTTCTCCAGATGTTTTCCCATTGTCTTTGTGCTTGAAGAATATTTTTACTGGATATAGAATTCTAACCTTCCCCCACCACATTTAAAGCTATGTTTCCACTGTCTTCCTGACTTCATTGTTTCTGACAAAAAGTTAGCAGCCTTTGAATCTTTTTTTCCCCTGAATTATTTTATCTTTCTCTTTGTGGTATTTTTCAAAATTTTCTTTTTGTGTCTTCAGCAACTTTACTATGTTGTGTTTGGGAATGGTTTTCCTTAGGTTTCCGCATTCATATATTTCCCTAAATTTGGAGGTAGAAAAAAATCATTAATTTTTATGTCTTCCCTGATTTTCCATTTTTTTCTTTCCATTATTCTAATTACTTGTCTAATACACTCTTTATTGTCCAACAAGCCTGTGAGCCTGTGCTCATTTAAAAATATTTCTCTCCTCTATTTTTTCAGACTGAGTGACTTTCATATCCATTAATTGTGTTTGATCTTGCAGATGGTTATCATTCTCCTTTAGTATGTCCAGTACTTGGATTGTATTCTGGAGTGATACAAGTGTAGACTTCTGTATTCTTCCAAAGAGTATTTTTCTTTTCCCTCTTTCCTTCCCTCCTTTTCCTTCTTTCCCTTCTATCTTCCTTCCTTGAGGTTAGATGAAACTCAAAATTTTGCTTCCCTTTTAGTGATAGCAGTTAAAAATTGCATTTTTCAGCCTTAACTGGGATACTTGACACTTGCTCCATGCACGTGTACTTGGGATACCAGCCAGAGATTAGGGGAAGAATTTATATACAGAATTTAGGGCTCTACTTTTCTGAAAATCTCCTTTCTGTAATTTCTCCTATTTCAATTGGTGAACTGAGTGTGGTTGCTGTGAACTTTAGCCTCTGCCTCTTCAATAAGACTCTAGGTTTCCATTTGAGTTCTAAATTCAACTGGAGAAAAATGACAGATTCTGCCCTCAGGCAAAAATCCAGAGAAAAGGGAAAGCTATTCAGTGTATTCTCTTTTTCCACATGTACAGTCCAGTTTCTGCCTGCTCTTGGTGTTCTCCAATACATCTGGTAGCTGTTTCATGTGTTTTACTTTTTACTTATGCATGTGTATAACACAATGTGTGTGTGTGTGTGTGTGTGTGCATGTGTATTCTATTACTGGAAGCAACGTTGTAAGACTCAACTTTACTCGACAGAAAAATCTTCTGTCTAAGCCTAGGAAGGATGAATTATGGCTGTGCACATTTTTTACTTATTGTTTCTGGCTGCCTTCAAGCTGCAATAGCAGAGTTGAGTATTTGCAACAGAGATATGCAAAAGTAAATGGCCTGCAAAATCTAAAATATGGACCATCTGACCCTTTACAGACCATTTACCCTTCCCTCAATCTTCAGGAATTTGCAGAAATTTGTACATTATCTAAACTGTATCCTAGGCAATTCTACATAATGATTACTTTTTGTGATTAGGATTTTGAAGATAATTAGTGGGAAATTTAATGTTATGGTTTTGGGCAAGAATTTGTTTAGAAGCAGTGTTAGTGGTTGATTAAATAAGATCAACATGCCTGGATAAATGAAGAGAGAACCGGGGTTTAAAATTCTTAACCAAGCTCACACAGGTGTGAACCCAGACACCAGCATGACTTATGCCATATTCCCACGAGGTTCACTTACTACCCCTGAACCACAGAACTGACTCGCTCATGGAGAGAAAAGTCTTTTGTGACGTTTTATGGAGAGAGCAATGAACCTTCTGAACTACTGGACACTCTTCTGAATGTCCTTCAGGCTCAGAGCCTCCTGAGGTCAGGCCCAGGGCCCGGTCCCTCCTCTACTCCTTCTTCATTCACTTTCTTCCCAGGTCTCTTTCAAGACAGGCACACTGGCTCTTATGCCTCAGCTTATCAATTTCTGCTCCAGCCAGGGTTACAGGCAAAAACCCAGGAATTACCCAAGTGTGTTTCACATGGTATTTGCCAAGTCATAAGCCTGCTTATCTTCTTCCTTAAACATTTTTTGTTTGTCAGTTCAACTGGGTATATGAGAGCCCCCTTTAAGATTAAGAGTTTTGTGCAAATGTCCTTGTTCTTACAAAGCAAAGAAACATTTTTCAGGCCAGAAAGCAAATGGTCAAAATTACCATTCCATCTCTTGGTACTCTTATTCTTTCCCCCTAATGTGTTTTTGCACACAAAAGCTTCATTGGTAATTTATTCCTAATATGCTCCTTGGTGCGGGACAATGGGAAGCAGAGAGAACAAGAAGGCGAGCAGGTGAAGGGCCATGATGGTGATTTCTATGGTGGCTGATGAGGCCAGAGGAGTCACAAACAGCAGAGTCAAGTCAGGATGCGGATGCTGAGAGGCAGAGATGTTAGCGTTTGTCAACTCTGGGTGAGAGGTTCATAGTTATTGAATTTTTCTCTGTTCTGGTTATATGTCAAATTTATATCAGTAGCTGGGAACTCTGAATTTCAGTCTTATGCATACAAATACTTACCCACCAATTCTACTCACAGATCCCAGACACAGCTCAAACCTAAAATGTAAAAAAAAAAAAAAATGAAGGAAGGAAAGAAAGTGAGGGAGGGATGAAGAGAGAGGGAGACAAATTCACTCATTCTATAAAACCTATTTCACTTCTTTGACCTGCCTGTCCCCAGAGCTCTGCTTTTTTTTTTTTAATTTTTTTTTTTAGTTGTAGATGGACATAACTTTATTTTATTTATTTTTATGTGGTGCCGAGGATGGAACCCAGTGCCTCACGCATGCGAGGCAGGCGCTCTACCACTGAGCCACAATCCCAGCCCCTCTGCTCTTCTTATTGAAGGTGATGCTCTGTCTCACTGGGGAACTGGACTTGGAAACAAACACTTTCAGTGTAAAGTCACAGCAGTTGTGTTTGTAGCTGCTTTGTAATCACGGGAGGCGGGGGGGGGGTGTGGTGTGGTGGCAGGACTACCTAACTTTATGTGGGAGGTCAAGATAAGGCCGTGTGTGAAATTTTTCCTCCTTTAAAGCAGCAGGGATGTTTTACTCTGGGCTGGTTTTACCTGGACAAGCAGATTGAGGAGGGGAGGGAATTGAAGATAAATTAGTTCAAGCCTCTCCTCAAGGGAAATATCTCCATCAAGCCCCCAGTGAGCTTGTAATCCCTCTTCTCTCATTACCAGGAAGGCAATTTTTCCTGCTCATGCTTCTGTCCTTCTTGGATGGTTCATTAGCTACTGAGCAGTTCTCCTTCCCTGGGGTCTGCTCTGAGATGACTACATCAGGATTAGGCTGGGGTCTGACTCCTGTAAATGGCCACCTGGGAATGTGGACAATCAGTGGGACCAGGGGCCTTTTACCTGCCAGCACATCAGGGCAGGATGTGGCTAAAATCTGCCGATTATGCTTTTCTCTCTGAGTGGGGGGGAGGGGAAGAGACATAGAGTGGTGGAGACAATACATAAAAACCCCTTTCATTTACCTCTGCTTTGGCGCACAGAAGACTACATTTCTGATTCCACTGAAGTTACATCAGAATCATGAGATTGCATTTTGTCTAATGAGATGTATAGAAATGATACAAGCTACTTCCAGGCTGGACTTTAATTAAAAAGTACCTGATCCAGTATTCCTGTTCTCTCTCTTCTTCTTCCAGCAGCCCTATACACTATATTGAAATGATGACATCATAAAATAAGGGGAACTTGAACCACATATATGAAATTTATAATGAAGAATCCCGTGGTCCCATTGCACTTCGTGTGTACTAAGTTAAGGAGTGAAATTTTGAGATTTGTCTGTTGCAGCAGCAAGAGGTTACCTACCCTAACACACATAGCTATAACATACTTCCACTCACACATGCAAGCACAAATAGCCCTACAACATATCTGTTCACACAAAAATGCATGGAAAATCTCATGTTCATAGACTCACTCACTAAATAGGCACAAGTAGATTGACATATTCTTTACACAAATACAAACACAAGCTCAATTCATCCACACATATTTTGCTCCAGCATAATGGAACATCCATCAACAGGCTGTGGATGGGCAAATATGGCTACATAGAGTGATCCAGTTCCGATCAGTGGCATTTCCTGTAGTGCCAGGCTTAGGCAGCTTTAAACCAACACCACTTTAGTCCACATCAAAACTCTGCTAGTCTCCCTTAACGGGTAGTCTCTCTTAGAACTGCATTTCTATCTGGATGCTAGAGATGCTCAAGTTATTCCCCAGGGCCTTTCTAGATTGAAGTTTTCTTTGGAAATAAACACCCTATGAAGCTACATCTTTCTCTGAAGTCACCCAGACTGATGGACCAAGGCTACAGTGTGTCCCCGAAATAGTATGACAATTGAAGGCCTTAGAATCTGAGTCGTAAGACCTGGACTACATCTCTGGCTCTGTCACCGAATGACTCTGGTATTGGGTGACTCGCCCAGCTCTCTGGGCCTCAGTGTGCTCACGTGAGGCTGCATGGAGGTCCTTGGTAGGAAAGGTCCTGGCAGCACTGCCCTGCGGGAAGCCTGGCTGGAGAGCCTGGCATTGCAGAGACGTGTGGGCTGGTCTTTGAGCTCGTGGGCTTTCCGTTAGTGGAGAGAACCTACGTATAGCTTCTCCAGAGCCTGCTGCGCCCTTGCCAGTGCTGCTTTTCCGGGCCGAGTGAGTGCTTGCCACCGGGACACAGAAAGAGATGGAAGCGGAGGATCCAGCACTCAAAGGGACCTGGGGCCAGCAACTGGGCCTGCTGTGTGGGTCATAGAGGACAATTGACTTTATCTCCTCAATTTCAGACGCATGTTTCCATATCTTAGTATTTTAAAATTCTATATGAATTTTGAAACCAAGGAAATACAATATAATACATGAATTGGCCTTCAAAGACCTATATTCCTAAACATAAATATAAGATTTTTTGAAAAAGTGACTTAAAAGAATAAGAAACAAGGATGAATGATCCATGGAATAGAAATCCCAAGTCATTTTAAATAGCCTATTTTTATGTGTTTTTGAGGCTGAATTTACAGGCTGGGATGCTTCTAATTTACTTTTATATTGGGCTGTGGAATAAAGGAATAATTTCTGAACTACTCTATCATCTAACTTAAAATTCAGGTCCACTTTTTCATGAGATCAAGAGTTGAAGCTTCAATAGCTCTGACTTGTGAGTTCTTCCTATTGGGAATAATTCATGAAAAAAGATATCAGGGAGTTTGCAAAACAGTAGCTCAGCTATTTTGATTTCATAAATAAAGGCATGGTTTCACTTTGGTTTTGATGTGGACAATTATTTCCTTTGACAGAGGGAGGGCCATATTCTCATGGATTTCACACATCAAGTTGCTTCTCAGTCCACTTTCCACATCAAGGATCCAAGTTGCTGTGCATATTGGAACCTTGGTAGGACCTCAAAGGCAGAGGCAGAACCATCAAGGTATAAAATAAGCATATCAGACATTAGCATTAAGAGCAAGGTCAGCATGGCGAGGCTAGAGGATGGGCAGAGAGGAGTCCATGGAAGTCACAAGAAAGCCAGAAAAAGTTTGAACATTTTATTGAAATTTAAGAATTTAAAATGGCTGAAAAAAAATTTAACCAGTAAAGGTTATAAATAGTATAGGTTGGTTAGAACAAATACAAGAAATGCCATTACTGTGTGTTTTATTTTTGTGAAGATGATGTGCCTGCTAGTTAGAGTTCTTATGGGCTCACACTCCCTCAAATACTCCCTTCGACATTCCTAGCCTGGGAATCCATCTCCACCTCATTGTGATTCCTAAAATTTACCTTTGTGGTCAGAAAGGGCTGATTTCATTTCTTATTCCTGTTCTGTAGCGGGAAAACAAAATTCCTTCTTGACTTCCCCTGCCCTCACCCCCCAATTTCTGTTGTATTTCTGTTCTCCTTATCCCCCCAAACTTGGCCATGGTCAAATTTTGTCTAAGAGCTTTTATAAAACTGCAGCTGGCTCTTCTCCATGCCCAGGGCAGTTTGCTTGCACCCTTCCCGCTCACGTGGGGCTACTTTGCTTTTGGAAACAGAACATCCTCTCCCCAAGAGATGCCCTTGTTCCCCTGCATTGCTCACATCCTCCAGCTGTGGGCAATCTGCTTGGATTTTTGTCTCACTTGTAAGCAATGACATGGGTCCGAACACACCTTCTTTGTGTTTGACATGCGTCTTCTCTGGGGAACTTTGCTTTGTGACAGTTTTCATACGAGTATTGATTTAAAAGAAGAGGTTCTTGGCATTGCTGCTAAAACTTGCCGTGGGCTGGTGGATTCTGGGCATTGAAAACCGTCTTTTTATTTTGATTCAGATGGACTGAATAGATTATATTTATTGTTGTGGTTTTTTTTTTTTTTCTTTTAAACTCTGAAGTAATAGGCTAGAGTGAACCTGTCCAATGAGCCAGAGGGTTTACAAACATGCATCAGGTATTTCTCATAGGAATAATTTTTCCATGTGGATATAATAATAGTTACTTTATTTTATAAATGAGAAACTAAGGTTTTGAGAAGTTGAGGAGCTGTCCAACCCTCCATTCAGAGCTTCTGGTGAAAGCAGCAGCAATTGAAGTAAGGGCTCAGCTCTATGGCTTTGGAAAGTGTTCCAAAGGTCAATATGATACAGATATCACAATTTTCATGTCTATGTGTTAATGATTCTTACTTCTTGTTTCTCCTATTACATTAGTTATAGTAAAAAGCTATGATAAAATAACAAGAAAAATAATAACATGTCTTAAAGAACAAAGAGGCTCACTTCTCCTTCATGTAACAGGTGAAAGCATTTTGCCTCACGGTACCTTTGGCCCACAGAGTCATTCAGGGATCCAGGCTCCACCTCCCTGTGGCTTCTGCAGCAGCGTATCCTCAATTGCAGAGACAAACCTGGGTTACTGCAGGTCTAAAGTCCGGCCAGTGGGGAGGAAGAGAAGAGGAGGTGGCAACACCTGTCGTAAGGCACCAGCTTGGAAATGGCGCGTGTCAATTCCCCATCATCTAGGAAGCCAGCCGTATACTTGAACACATGCCTGTTACTACCAAAGAAGAGAGAGTTGATATGGGAAGGTATGTTAACAGTCTCCATAAAAACATCATCCTAACATTTCTATATCCTAACAATGTCTGACTACTCTGTTTATTTCTTCAGAGTGGGCTAACTTTGGGATTCACTTTCTTACATGTGTCACTTCAGTGACGGTGGGGACTATGCACTCCACCTCCAAGACCCAGCATGATGTCCTGCATATTCTGGAACAAGAAAAACAGACATTCCATAATTATTTGGCAATGACCTCTATGACCAAGGAGGAAAAGACAACATTACATTTTCAATGAACAGTGAAGGTGCCTTCCTCTTCCCCTTCAGTTTTTGGTGAGTCAGGGCAGGTATGGATGGTGACTGGTTCCAGTCTGCTGCCCCCACAAGCTGGACTTGAAAGGAGACCCATGGGCCAGCTGGCCAGGGGACACTCAGCTAATTGAAGAGAAAATATGATGAAAGGGTCTTTCTTTAAAATACTAAAAGGGAGGACAAGCCGAAGGTCACAAACATGGAAATGTGTATTAGTTATAAGTGCCTGAGATTCTGCCCCAAGTGACATCTCAGCTGTTCAGGCTTCACAGCCCATTGATCCCCTTAGAAAACCGATCCTCACTTCATAGCCAGAGATCATTCTGACTCTGCAGGTGAGAGCTCCACGGGTGCCCTGGGTCGGAAAGACGCAACTGGATGGTTCTGACCATGCCATTCCTGGAGATCACTGGTTCAACCTTAGACTCACACATTCTTCTTTCACAAAAATTCTTGCATTTCGATCGCAAGAGGTGACGTCTCTGCTTTGGAGCCCACTTCTGTCGCGGAAGTCTCTGGACACTGGGGAGCACCAACCTGTTTCTGGATGCGTTCTCCCTTGCACCTGTGTGCTAAAGGACAGGGGCTGAGTGGCAGCCGCTCACTGAACTGACTGAGTGTGGCCGTGAGGAGGTGTCGGGATAGGGGACAGCAGAATTGAGGTGCACACTACCCTCTCTTCTTGCTTTGTGGACCACCCCAATGAGGCCCGTGGTGAACAGACTGGCCTAGGACCAGCTCCTCTGGGTGCCCAGCCCGAACTCCATCCTTTCAATGTTTGTGACCCACCGGGAGGGCTTGCTCTGTGGAAACGATTTTCACACCTGATCTGTTTTTACTTACAGTGTAGTTTCTTCTAGAATATTCCGTCTGTCCTCACTTGTTGGCTCCGGGAAGCAGTTTAACCCTTGACTCGAGAACAGGGACCGTTAGCACTGGACTGAGGTCCTATTAACACTGTGAGGATTTGTTGAAAACATGGCTAGATGATGTGATTTGGAATTCTGTGAGTGCCCACCCTTACTCAGTCCTCTCAGTTTTTTCTCTCATTTCACCTTCCCAATTTAACATGATGGAGACAGAGACTAATCTATGTGCAGAGGTCTACCTGTGTCCAAAGCCTGGCTGGCTCCCTCTCCCTCATCAGCAAGACTGGATGGAGGAACAGTGACGAAAAGAGTCCCGTCTCCTTCTTCTTAACAGGCAGAGCACACTTCAGGATCCAGGGGGAGAGACTGAGAAAGGAGTGAGCACAGAGGACTGGAGACCCCAGCCTTGCCCCTTGGAGGTCCAATCTTCCCTCCTCTTTGATGGAGTCCTTTGAGGGTGGGGCAAAGCGTGTTGAAATCAAAATGATCTCCTGTGTTCCAGCTCCTGCTGCGGAGGAGATGAGCTGGCCAGAGGGTCAGAGCAGAGCATGGAGTCTGCAGTCCGAGCTTCAGAACCAGACTTGTGACAACCAGTCAGCGAATTGACATCACCAATCTCTGCTACTCATCTCCACAAAGGGGTTGTCAGGTCTGCCTCTGAGGGCTGTGGGTAATGAGATCATGAGCATCAAATTCCTGGCCAAGTAGCTGGCTCAGAGCGAGCAGTAAGTCCTGGCACTTGCTGCTGGGGCTGCACCATCTTCCTTATTCTCCAGGCTTTTTCAATGGTTGTGAATTGAACCTGCTCAATGAATATGCTGGTTATACAAAAACCAGGACATACCTGAGTACGACTACAAGGCTTCCCCGTGGACTGCACACTGGTCCTTACAGGGACAGCTGTCTTGAAAGAGTGGCTTACAGAGGGAGTCTGGGTTAGCCTCTCTCTCCATCCTCCTTCCTCCTCCCCTCCCTTCCTTCCTTTTTCCTTTCTCCTTCCCTCCTTTCTTTTCCCTCTTTCTTTATTTTCCTGCATTTTTGCCTTCTATTTATTTAAAAATTACATTTACTTAGAATTTACATTCTGAGTGAAATAAGCCAGACTCAGAAAGTCAAGGGTTGAATGTTTTCTCCCATATGTGGAAGCAAGAGAAAATAAGGGGCAAAAGTGTGTGTTGGGGGGAGGGGTCCCATGAAAATAGAGAGATCAGGGGAGCAGAGGAAGGGGATAGAGGGGCAGGGAGCAGGGATGGGAAAGGGACCTGTGGACCAACTTATGCTACATACATATAGGAATATGCCACAGTATA
>CM053400.1:175792869-175861425 GCA_028644305.1 Xerus rutilus
GGCCTCTTATTTCCCGAAGGCCTCCAATTAGCCTTTTCCCACCTGGTGCTTAATGAGCAATCACAGAGATGGAGTGACAGAATGGGCAAAAATCTGTCTTCTTAATAAACTTGAAAATGTGTCGCCAGGCCTTGGGGTTTGGTGTGTACTCCAAATTCATATTTTAAAATAAATTGTGTAATTATCCTATGTAAACCACGTTTGATAGCTTTGCGTTTTTTGATGCTAAAAGTGTTAAATTATGAAAAGGAAACACTAAAAGCAGGTCACAACTTTTATAAGCCTATTTTGGCATTCCCCCACATTTTTACTATAATAGAAATTTAAGTGAGAAGTGTCTGGGCTGCTAAGAGGCTCTGTTTGCACTTGAACTCACACAGCAACCACAGCAGGAGGAGTGACTGGTGATGGTGACGATGACTAGTCCTTGATCCCGTTATCACCTTTTCTCCTTATAAAATGACTCCCAAAATAAGATGTTCTTATCCTTACTACAATGATCCTCAAATGCTGCTCAGTAGCACCCAAATACAAACACAGGCTGTGAGAATCCAGAGTCCGTGTGACATCCCACAGGGCACCCGCAGCCCCATCCACGCCTGGCATGGCACTGCCACGTGCAGTAGGGCTGAAAAAGTCAAAAGCCTTTGCCTTGGAGCAGCCCAGAGTCCTAGAGGGCAGGCACACAAGTAAGTTGACCATAAAAACCACGTTCCAGTTCACGCTGTGAGACGGAGCTGGCCCTCCATGGGGATGCGCGCTGAGGGCGTCTGATGCAGCAACAGCCAGCTCCGTCAGAGCCTTTCCCTGGTGACAGTGTCCTCACAAGCTGGCATGGCCAGGTGCTTTGGATGCCTTGTGGAATGAAGGGGACAGTGGGAGATGAGTCCCTTCCCCATACCTGTAGGTCTGCATGACATTGCTGCCCCAAGGCTTCCCTAAATTCTGTTTTAATTTTCTGCAAGGTAAATGGAGTTCTGTCAAAAGGCTAGAAATTGCTGACCTTGCCTCATTCCACAGAATGAAGGGGAGTGGGCAGGGCCTCCAGGGATGCCCGCCCACAGGATCATTTGAAGTGAGAAATGCTAAGCCTGCCATATTTAACGGCCAGCCCGGGAGTGTGGCTGGAACGGAAAGCAGCGCTTCCCCTTGACTCTGGCGTGCCCTGTAACACTGCCGCAGGCCTTGCTAAGTGGTGGCTTCATTCTCAATGAGGATGGGGCCAAGGGACCAGCAAAGATTCTCAGGCAGCCCCTGGCCTGCCGAGCCTGAGAATTTCTCTTTATTTTCCCCTCTTACTTTTAAAGAAATTGGCATTTCTTCATAGGAGTCTCTAAGGTTCTTTGGGGGCTAGAAAAAGCAGCATAAACTGTTCAAATGCAGCTGTAGTGAGAGCACAGGAGGAAGGGGCAGCCTCTAATGGAACCTGGTGCCCTGGTAAAGCCTGGGGTCCCTGGACCTCTTTCCCTGTTGCTAGTTGCCTTTAAGAAGAGTTGAATCTCTGTGACTGGACAAGACAGCTAATTGGAAGTTATCCTCTCACACAGTGCTCTTGGATTAAACGCTTTCTCAGTTCCTGGGGATGGTGGTGTGCAGGGATGTCAGTTTGATCCTGTGATTATATTTGAGCTCGGTCCCAGGTCTTCTGGGAGCTGTGCCTCACCCACCCTCTGTGACCTGGCAACTGCGCAATCTGGATCCACAGTGAAGATGTTTCCTTCCCCACTTGCTGACATCAAAGTCTTTCCCATCAATTACAAAAATAAAATAAAATAAAATAAAATAAAAGCTGCAGAATCAACACTTTAAAAAGCCTTCTTGTCTTTTCTGGATGTCTAATTAGTGATGTGAGTGGGCAATTTGCTGCAGCCCTCACTGATTAATTTATCAAATGCTAAAGCCTTTCCAGTTTGTCCCTCAGTTCAATTAGTTGAGTGTGGGGTGTGACAGGCGAGGCAGTATCTGGGGAACCCTTCGCCTCTGCATTTCATGTGCTGCCCCTGCTCGTGGCTCCACCACCCTCCCCACACCTGAGTGCATTACCCCCGGCCAGTTCCTAGGTCCTCTGCTCATCCCACCTTCTCTGGCATGCGTGGTCCAAGGCAGACTGTCCAAGGCACAAGACAAAGCCACAAACTCATTAGGTACCCCAGAAGAGCCACAGCCACTGCTATATTGTCAGAGCTCCCCAGCCTGCCACTTGATCAGAACCAAATTGGTTCTGTGCTACAGATTCACTTGTGCTGTCCTCTAATGAGTAACAAGCCCGAGCTTATGTGGGCCTCGGGTGCTGTCGTTGCAAAGTGGCTTTCAACCTGTTGTGATGAAGAACTGAGAGCTGTAATTATTGTCATCTCCGTTTAGCAGAGGACAAAGCTGACTCTCAGCCTGGTGGATGTAGATTGTGCAAGTTCATGGCACTGTGTGTCTAAGTGCCTTGATGGATGCACAGCATACTAACCTCAAACTCAGTGGTATTCAAGGAGGAACATCCAGTTGGCTTCCTTGCTTGTGTATTAGTAAGTCAGCTGAACATGACTGCTGATGTGGTTTCCTTCTGCTGCATGAGTCTCTCATGGTCCGCCTGGGACAGAGGGTTGGCCTGGATCTCCTTTTGTCTCATGGTGATGATAGAATCACAGAAGCCTAGACCTGCAGCAGACACACACCTTCATGTCATTCTACTGGCAAAAAGACAGCTAGGTCGAATCATTGGGAAAATACACCTCACCCTATTGAGCTACATAAGAGATGTCCATCAAGGACAGGTGAACAATCCTGGCCAACAGCACCATGTGCTACAGTCACATGGAACAAAGAGACAGAATCAAACCTGGGCAGTGTTCTTCTCCAAACCCCTTATCTTTTCATCACATACATATTTTGGGGTGCCTACAGTGTGTCAGGCATTTTTTTAAAAATGAGGATTGTTATGATCTCCCAAATTAATATATTGACAGTACAATCCCTGATTCAATGGTGTTAAGAGATGGGACCTTTCGGGGTCTGCCTCCTTGGACACTTCCATGTTTATGGAAGGGCTCAATGGAAGGGATTTTACCCCCCTCCTCTTTTTGCCCTTCTGCCATTTGTCAGTGAGGCCTGAGTTTTCCTCCTTCTTGGTGTCCACAGTCTTCATTAAAGGCGCCATCTTGGAGATGGGGAACAGCCTCCTCAGATGTCTCTGCCTTGATTTTGTACTTCCAGCACCAGAGCTGTGAGAAATACACCTTTGTTTTCTACAAATTACCCAGTTTGTAGCATTCTGTCATAACAGCAGAAATGACCTCAGACAAATTGTGAGTCAGAAGTCTCTGTTATAGAATTTGATTTCTAGAGAAGATAGGCAGAAAGATAACTAGTGGAATAGACAACATAGACCAGAGGTGTCAATCTTCAGTGAAAGGCCAGAGGGGTAAATACTTTAGGTTTTGGGACCACGAGGCCTCTGCTGCTATTATGTGTCTCACAGTTGCAGCACAGAAGCGGTCCATGTCAGAACAGGTGTGGCCATGACAATGGCACTTCATTTACAGAGCAGGCAGGGCAGGGTCTGGCTGCAGACTGAACAGTGTCACTTCTGATGCCCACAATCAAAGCAGCGATGGGTGGGATGAGCAGCGGTGGTGACTTTAGCTGGGTGAGCAGAGTGGTCTTCGGGGAGCAGTGATGTTCAGCCTGAAACCTAAATAATGAAAGGAAGTCAGTCAGGTGTGAGCCAGGTGTGAGAAGGTCCAGGCCACAGGAAGAAGCAGCAAGAAGACCCCAGCATGGGAGGGATCTGAGGTGTGTGAGAAGGCAATGTGCCTCCAGTGTTGTCGGAGGCTGTAGGAGAGTGAGCCGAGATACTACCAGGGCTAATAAATTCAGGCTAATTCTAAGTTTAATATGAAGTGGAAAGGAAAACATTGCACCAGAAACTTGTTAAAATGGCAAGACAGATTTTACTTAAGCTACTTCAGTAGGGGAAAGAAGAAGCTGGGACTCGGTGGGCATTGTATAGTATAGAACTAACTCCAAATCTGGCAGATTGCTGGGATTTCATAGGAGCAGAGTAAGGGGGTCAGTGGATGGAAAAGTACTCAGGAGTTTGATTGAATTCAAGCAATTGGAATTTAGCAAGTGAGTTCTTGCTAAAATCACTGGACAGGAGTTTTGCTAAAGGTAGGTCAAGGACTTGGATGTCAAGAGTGGGGGATGAGGAACTTCATTGGATATCAAAAGTTGGGGATTTTCACTGTCTGAAATTGTAGTCATCAGGCCACAGGCAGGACACAGCAGGCTGACATCAAGTCATGGTCAAGAAGAGAGCTCAGTGAAGCCTGAATAAAGTAGGGTTTTGAGCAGAGAAGTGATCTTATTTCTAATTAATCAGGTTGGTTATCATTTCCAAGTCAATTACAAGAAGATAACAATAGACTTAGGGAGGATAGTTACAAGGTCGCTTTGCTAGTCCAGGTAAGAGGTACTGGTAACTTATGCAAGAGATGTTTTAGTGAAAACGGACAAAAATGTGTAGATCAGGAGATGTTTAGAAGGGAGGGTAGTGGAACCTTCCAAATGGTTGAACGTAAGGGTGAGGGAACAGCTGTAGTTCTTTTAGCCTTCAATCACCTGCTCTCAGGGAGTGAGGACAAGGTCAGTAGTATTTAAAGAATCCCGCATATGGTAAAAATGGAATCAAATTGATATTAAAGAATACACTGTTTAATAAAAGATATTAGGGACATTGGTTCCATGTAATGAGAGCAAGGAGAGCCTGCCTGGAGGTGGTGCTTGAGCTGAGGCTTGCAGGGTCTATGAAAATCCAACAGGCAGAGAGAGCTGAGCAGAATCAGAAGGCAATGGGTCAGAGAAACAGGGTCTGCAAATATACCAATAGAAGTGACTGCTAATGAAGACTCTGTCAATGAAATACCAGCTACCAGTGCCTCACATGACTCTCTAAGAACTAGTTGAGAGGCCAGATTTATGAGGCTGACTCCTGGACACAGCCATCTGCAATGAAGAAAAAACCAGGGTCAAAGCTCCAATTACTAGGAGGTAGTGTCCTGAGACACAGCTGGTGTCATTCTAGGACAGCAGGATGGCATGAATTCCACAGTGTGACTTGAGAGATGTTTAGAAGGTGCTCCACACCTCTCCCAAATCCCGACAAGGGGCCTAACTCTTCCCTTTAGTGTCAAGGACCTCAGCTAAATGAAAGGAGTATCTAGAAACAGAAGGCATGGATTATGATCAAAGTTTGACTTTGAGATCTGTATTAATGCAAAGGAAGATTCTGTAGAACAAGATCCACAGTTTTTGGGGACACCAGGAACGTGGCAGGAAAGAGCTGAGGTGAGGAGCGGAAGTCTCCTGAAACATGGCCTGAGTGTCCTTGAGTAATAAACCTTTAGGACTTTTAGATTCCTTGTTTATTCATCTCTCAAGCCATCTATTCATTGACCAAGTATTTACTGAACATCTTTTGTGTTGCAGGCAGTGTTCAGGGCACCTTGACCCTGACCACATAAAGCTAGTGGGGAAGGCAGATAAGAATCAGACCACTGGCACAATGGAATGAATGCCTGAAGGCGTGATGTGTGGTGTGTGATTAGTGTGATTAGGCTGAGAGGCCTTCTGGTATGTGATTAGACTGAGAAGTCGTCACTGGAGAGTGTGTAATGGGAAGTTCAATGTAGGAGTGTCTTGGAAGGGTCCCATGCCAATGTGATAACTGAGCTGAGAGCTATAGCATGAGAAGGATCGGATTAGGTATAAGATGGTGGGAAAGAACCTCCATAAGGGACAAGCATGCACAAAGGCACTGGGCTTTCTAGGAACAGCAATGAGACCAGGATGGCTCAAGTCAAGAGTGTAAAGGAAAGGATTGTGAGCAATGTTCAGAAGAGTAAAGGAACCAAGCTCCATGGGCATTGTAGGCCATGCTACGCATATTTGCAATTTTCCCAAGCACAGTGAGAAGCCATGTAAGTATTTTAAGCAGAGAAGTGGTGTAAGCAGGTGTGCATTTTGCATTGATCCCTCTGGTCTCTTTGTGGAAACCAGTTTGGAGGAGGACTACTGGGAGTCAAGTGAAGGGAGTGTTGCATATTCCAGATGAGAATCAGTTATGATTTGAACTGAAATTGTACTTGAACAATGGAGTGAAGTGGTTGAGTGTGAGAAATACTTAAAAGACAAAATCGTCAGGGCTTGGAGATGGGTTGATGGTGGGGAGAGAGGTATGGTCTTAGCCTGTGTTCTGTTGTATAACTAAATGCCACAGGCTGGGTATTGTGGAGAATAGGGGCTTATTTAGCTCCCAGTTCTGGAGGCTGGGAAGTTCAATAGCATGGAGCCAGTGCCTGCATGGCATCTGCTGAGGACCTTCTCCCATGGGGATGCCATGGTGGAGGGCTACTCCTGCCATCACCATGAACCCATCAATGCATAGATGGATTAGTCTATTCAGAAGGGTGCTCGTGACCTGGTCACCTCCCAAAGGTCCCATGGCTCAAATACCACTAATGTAAGACCCCGGAGAATAAGTTTCCAACACAAATTTAGGGGAAAGTTTCCACCCATATGTAGTCTCTAGGAGGACATGTAGATGTTGGCTTGCCCAACCAGGTGATGGGGTAATTAACTGAACCAAGGTCCGAGAAGTGATCCAGTCATTTGTAAACAGGGGCAACCTTGTCAACTCTGCTTTCCTTGGACTTGCTACCAAGCTCCAGTGAGAAAAAACATTGACAACACTTTGTAATTCGCGTGGTGCCATGATGCACAGGCTCTTAATGTTTTCCCACCCGCTGTCGTTAGTGGCTGGATGGTGCTCTGCAACCAAATTCTTTTAGGAAATCTAAATCCTCACTGAAGAACAAACAAAACAAGTTCATCCCATCTTGGCAGCCATCAAGAAAATCAGTCATAATAACATCCTTGGGGGCAGAAAAAAGTCTTTGGCCAACACTACAGCCCACTCAGAAACTTCAAGTTCCAATTCAGCTGAAATATTTTACATTTCTAGTTCTTCTCATGGTTGGCAAAAGATAATATAGTGAGGGGAGGAAGCTTCCCTGATAATTAGATATTTTGCTCTTTCAAAATAATATTTTGAATGATAATACCCAAGTGACTCAGAACTAGAGACTTAACTGGCTTAGCAGCACTAACAATGTGGCAGCTACTTGTACCATAGAGGCAGTCTCACAGTCTCTCTCTGTCTCTCTTTTTCTGTCTCTCTCCAGTGCTGGGATTGAACCAAGGGCCTCACACATGCTTTCCTATTCTCTAAGGAGACATGTTTTAGTTTTTTCAGCCTTGGAATATAAATCAATTTATGGGTTTTATTTTCATGGTGTTCTCCTTATTTGCACAGAGTATGGTAGCTCCAAGAAACTCAAGGGCATGGAGTCATCACTAGGATATGAGCTTCAAATTTCCTTCCAGGTTTATTATTTGCATGGAAATATCCCTGAGTCTCCAACCCATCCCGTGGATCCTCCTCTGTTAATGTTTCTGAGAACAAAGTCCATTGTCTGTAGCATCACACTAATGGGCCCTTGGGGTATGACCCTTTTGGTGTTCTTTCACCACTTCCCACAGTGTCATCTGACCCTACAGGATCCTCCTTACCATACATAGGAAGAATAGGCTCTACCAGCAGCTAGCTTCTGGCTAACTTCATCTCACACTTCCAGATTCAGCACATCTCTCTATTCCATGAGCCTACCCAACCCCTCCTTGAGCTCTTTCAGTAGCCGGATGTGCTTCTATCAGCCACCCATGTGGCTTGAAGTTGGTAGGGACGTAAGACCATGCATGAGATCTCTGATTTTGTCATGCTTATTAGCTCTATAACTTTGGCTCAGCTGCTGTTGCTGACTGTGTTAGCAGGCCTCCATCGAATCACACCTTCTGGCATTCATACCTATACATAATCCCATCCTGCATCTGGGCTTGACCATGTGAACTTGCTCTGATGAGTGGGTCGTCAGTAAGCTGAACCCCAGCAGAGGTGTAATAAGCACTCGCACACTGGACCTTGTGAAAGAGACCACACAGAGGAGACCTGAGGGTTTGGCCCCCATGCGCTGCCAAGTGGGAGTGAATCTTCAGCCCCAGCTGAATGCAGCCACATGAGTGGTCCTGGGTGAGATCAGCCTGCCGGTTAAGCCCATTCCAAAATGCATGATTGTGAATAACAGTTGTTTCAAACCAGTGAGTTTGGAGAAGTTTGAAACATGGCAACAGAGAAATGAAATATGTGGTGAGCTGGGTCAGCTCACCAGAGCACAGACCACAGACCACGGAAGCTGGGTCTCAAGTGAGACAATGTGATTTTAAATTCCTCATTGTACCACACTCACTCACTGTGACCCACCAGCTAGCTACTCCTGAAGACTTGGGTCAGCCATGATGTTTTTTTCTCCACAAAGCCCTCTTGTCTAAGCAGCGTCCTGTTCATTTCAGATGGCTCACCCAAGACAAAGAATCCAGGAAACTCAATCAAGCACAGAAGAGCTTTCCTTCTGCTGCACCAGCCCCTTGCTCTTCTGTGTTGGATTTAGCTTCCAGGTCCCCATGTCTTCCTCTTTCTTGGTTTATTCACGAATTTTTTTTAATGGTACTGTCATGTATGAAATGTCACATGTCCTTCAATGCTCTTCTGGTTTCCCTTCTTATTTATTTTTGTTTTTCTGTTTTAGCCTGCATTTATTCTACTTTATCTTCTATCTATCCACTGGGTTTTTATTCTATTAGCGAATGTTTAACTTCCAAGAGTTCTTTCTAGTTTTCTGAATGTTTTTCCAATATATCTTTGTTTCTTTGATATGCTTATCATGTGCTTATCATGAGATCAGTTCCTGAAAATTAATCAGGAAGCTGTAGATTCTCTTCTAAACTTTGAAATACTGGAAATTAGGGTGTTTTCTGCTCACTAAAGGCTTGTGAGACTTCACTTGAAAAGTCATTGGAACCCAGTGTCCTCTTTTTAATTTTAATTTTACATTTTCCAATTTTAGCTTTGATAGTTGGTTTATCAGGGCTTCTTCTTTTTCCTTCCATGGCCAATATTAGTAATTTATAACTTTCAGAAAATAATGAATTCTATGCAGAGTGCTGAGTACTCCAGCCGTGCTATTCTGGCTCACCTCCTTGGTGCGTCTCTGTGTCTGGCTCTCTGGTCCTGAGGGAGGTATGGGTTCAGGAATAACATGGATTTGCTTCCAGGTCCCAGACATCCCACTCATAGTTCTGAGATCTTCAGTAAGTTACTTGAGCTCTTGAGCTTCAACATAATTCTGCCTCATCGTAAAAATTAAACATATAATCCATTGAAAAGTCTTTAGTAATGGTTAGTAAGTTTTCATGGAATGTTCTCTCTCTAGTAAACTAGAGCCTGGAGATTTTCCTATACACACTCACAATCTCAGAAGAGAAACAAAAAGGCTGAACTGTGCCAGACAGAGTGGACTCCAAAGCCAGAGCTGGACAGTGAGCTTTGGAACATCCACTGTGTGCATGGGCCACACCAGAGGCTGGGGACACAGCAGTGAACAGGAGAGACACTGCCCCTGAGGAGTTCACAGCAGAGCATCGATCTCTGGAAACACCCGAAGATCATGGCTTCCTCCACTGGCAACCCCACTGGATTCTCATCACACCTAAAGTTCCAGCTCTTACCCTGGCCTGGAACCCCACCTGTCTGTCCCTTGCTGCCTTTCCTACCCCGCTGTACTCTACGCTTTTCATCAGTTAGTATCCTCTGATCCTTTTGTCTTTCTTAAGTTTCTTTGAACAAGCTAAGCTCATTCCTAGCTTTGCGCCCTGGCACTAACTCTACCCACTGCTTGGAATGCTTTCTGCACACATTTTCACAAGACTGACTTCTTCTCGTACAGATTTTAACACAAATATTCCTTTCTTGGAAAGCCCTTTGCAGAACTGCAGCCTCTAATTGTCCAAGTTGTACACATCATAACTCCACGGAGGAACCACTCCCACCATGTTTATGCTAATAAGAAACATGGTGGGGGGTCCTTGTCTTCTCTGACATTGCACTCTAAGAACTCCCCACCCAACCCTGTCATTGGATCATTTCCAGCCTTTAAAATTTATTTAATTGTACTTATCACCATCCAACATCATTTAATTGTTTATTTACTTGCTTGTCATGTACACGCCCACACTAACATGTAGGCTCCACAAGAGCAGGACCTGCGACTTTCTGTTCCACACTGTGGCCCCAGTTCCTATAAGGACAACTGGGATACTAAATAAGTAGTTATCCACTCCACGAGCTGAAATGAAGAGAGACCTCAGAGACATACCAGAACCAGGAGATGCAAGTCCCATGCAACTAGAGAGTAAGCTCGTTCTGCCTCACTTGTTTCTGTTTCTCCATGTCTCTGGTTCACTTTGTGCTCTGCAGATCAGCCCCCCTGCATGGTAGCCTACTTGTCAGATGGAGGATGGCTGCTGCCACATTTCCAAGTTACCAGTCCAGCTCCATGGTAGCCACAGTCAAATCCCTCCTGGACCTTATGCCAAAATTGAGAAGGAGGAAAGTGATGATTTCAGGATGGCTAGGCATACCTCAGCAGGCCAGTCGGCTCTGTTCAGGACAGGCAGCACATGATAACCTGTGGCTAAAGTGAGATTGTAACCTGGACCCATCTCAGGTATTTCTGACACAGGAGGTACTGCAGCCTCCAGTGCAGCTCAGAGCTGAGCCCTATACTCAGCAGAACTGGTTATGTGACGAGAATCCAGATTGATGTAGCTTTTGGTAATCAGCCATGTGATGTCAAGATAACATTGACATTTAATTTCCTTACTTGAGAAGGGAAGGCACTGGCTTCAATGTTCCTGTGGTCCTTTCCAACAGTGCCATTCCAGGAACTGGCTACCCCTCCAGGTTGACCTGTGCTCCCACAAGCTCAACCTGCCTTCAGCTCATTATCTAGCCACCATTCACTTCATTCCAAGGTCAATGCTCAACTTTCACATTGTCTACCAGAGGCTGGAAATGCAGAGAAATATCAGGACTAGGGGCAAAAAAAAAAATCATGCTAAGATCCACAAAAAAAAGGAGAGATTGCTGTATTCTAGAATATAGCAAAAACCACAGAAGAAGACTACTGAGAGATGTTCAGATATATAGAACAAAGAAGGGAAGCATGTTTGAGGGGAATGTGGGGGGTGCAAGGAAAGGTGAACTCAGCTGAGAAAATGATCAAGATCCTCAGCTTGAGAGTCTAATGCATCCAGATGGAGACACTGGACAAACGGATTGGTGCAGCCCACTCCCCCAAGTTAAGAAACACTGAGACTTTAGAGAATGAGTTCTAGGTCCTCTACACATCTCCAGCATTGCCCTGTTAGTACCTTTCTGTCTGAGAGTGCTTTGAGCTGTCTTTTTAGCTACAAGATCATTAAAAGCAGAGAGCTCTGTGCAAGCTGAGGATCCATGGGGACTCAAGTGCTTAAGTGGTTCTGGCTGCTATCAGCAACTGCTGAGATGCCTGGAATCAGACAAAATTAATTGAACAATAGAGAACTGGCAGATAATGGAGAAGAGTCACAAGACAGGTGACCTGGAGAAATGCGGCCTCTTTGATGAGCTTTCTGTTTGCTCCCTATGGCAAGGACCACTTCGTACATGTGTAATTTTCCATCCTAAATGGCATGATCCAGGCACAGAGGAGGCACGATTGGATGTGTAAGGAACATCCATGTTGGAATAGTGATGCTTAGTGTGCCCACAGACTTTGGACTCGGTAGCGACTTCCTTTGTAATTTTTGGTCTGGTGTTCCTCCTCAGCCAACCTGGATTCTCTAGGGCTCTCTCACACTGAGAAAAATTCATGTGTGCTTTTAAAGTCTTGACATCTCAGATAAGAAAAACTGCCAATGAAGCTTCTTTTAACAACAATGACCTTAGAAGCTCTTTCAACTCTCCTTGGAAATGCTTTAAATAGAGTTTGATCATTTTCAGGAAAAGTCCAGCTATCTCAGCTTGGCGATCACTGTCCATTATACTCTGGTCTCTGGCAACCTCCAGCTCAACTCTTGGCACTTTTCCATCTCACACCTTGAAGTCACCCGTGCCTGCCATATTTCCACTAGCTTCTGGGCCTTGCGCATTCTGTTCTTTCCTTCCCAGGGTTGCTCCCCCTCCTCCTCCACGAATCCCCTGTTTTTTCACTCCTTTAGGGGTCAGTTTGGATGCGTGTCACTGTAGGTCCTCTTAATAAGCCCTCAGTCACACCTCCATCACAGAGCTCACGACAGAGCTCTATGCTATGTGTCGTTCCTTCTTTCTTCAGTTCTAGATTAGAAGCTGCTTGAGGTTAAAATTCTTTATCATCGCTAGACCCTCAGTTTGTGGGCTGGGTCTTATAGATTCTAGGTCATCAAATGAATGAATGAGGTGAAAGGTTAAAGATCAATCCAATAAGATAAGAATGACAGTCATTTCTGGAGCTTGTCTAAGGAAAAAATCAGGATCAACTTAACAGCCCCATGTAGAGAGGCTGCAGGGAAGCTATATGAGGAAATGGAAGTTATTCTGCCAGGGTTTCCATCTTGACCCTGGTTTCAGGCTATAATATTAATGATACTGAGCAAGAATTCAAAATAAATGCAAAAGTAGCTGATCTTGTACCAGCTGTCAGTGCTCGCCAGTAATAATATAAGCCAAAGACTTCACACACTGCAGCTCTTCTCATCTGGGGGAAAGGGGGAAAGTTGGGAAGATGCCTATCCCAGCTCAAATGAAAATCATTTTTTTCTACTGTTTGAAGTTCAAGTCAGACATTAATATCTAGAGTCTCAGAGCTCATTCTGGAAGAGGTCAGAAAGGGTGAGTGTGTGGATGAGTAGATGGATGGACTAGTGGAGAGATGGATGATTGGGTTGATGGTTGTGTGGATTGATGGATGGAGGGATGGATGAGAAGGGTAGGGGAGGGAGAGATGGAGGGAAGGACATTGACCCAGAAGAATTGATTGAGCTTGGTAATTCATTATATACTGGGGACGGAGGAGACAATGAAACCAAATATAATTAACAGTTTTTAGCCTAGGAGAATGGAGATAAAAACTAGGGGAGGAAGAAAGGTCAACTGCTTTAAGAGTATTTCTGTGCTTAGACTCAGATGATAAGCAATTTTTCTCTTCCTAAAACTCAAGATTTATTCTGATTGTAGAGAAAATTTTATCAGAGAAGGTGTCTATGTGTTGTCAGTGCTGTAGGAGGGATTTAATATTTGTTTTCCACAGTATTCTATTCTACTCCCAGGGTGGATGGCTGAGTTAATAGTATACAGGTACATAGATGTACAGGTGAATAACCTGAAAGTGTCTCAGGTATGCAGGGAAACCAGAGGTTCAGGTATGTGACTTACTAAATCTTTGTGGATACTGAGCCATGGCTATTTAGAGTTGCCAATATGAGTGTGAAAGTGGGTGAAATAAATTAGGAAAATCTTATTACACTCAACAATTAGTAGTTACTGCTCTAGATAGAAACAAGCAACGCAAACCCCACGCTGAAGAGAACAGCAAGGGCGGGGTGATGGTTTTGGCCATGGAGAGAGGAATGTGAGGGCCAAGGCTCCATCATTCTGCCATCCTCCCCCTCAACCACCTCCAGCATTTGGCAGGGCTCCCCTGCAGCTCGGGAGTGTGGTGGAGCAGGGTGACGAGTGTGGCGTATAAAGTCACCCAGCGTTTTCACTCGCCAGATTCACACAGATGCCTCGGGGGAATGAACACACCCGCCAGCCTGCTAAGAGAAAGGCTTAACGGCACATTAATACTATGTCTAGATTGAGGCTGGAACACTGCCCAGAGGAAAATTAGCTGTAATCAGAGCCACTTGTCAAGTAAGGTGGCCCAGAATGAAGAGAAGCTGGTAGACTCCATGGCCAGCGGGATAACCCTTACTGCAGGATCCCACAGGAGTTCCTGTTGTCCAGGTGGCTGGTGGTCACCTCCTGCATCACAGCCTCAGGGAGGGTGGGGATGCTTGGTGGCACTCTTGCGTGAGGGTTCCCTCAAGAGAACTTCTGCCGTCAGCTCATCTGCCTACCAGCCCAGAAAGTGGTTCAAACACACCTGTCGACCACCAGGGTAGACGCTGATTACCCTCCTCCTTCCCGTTATTTTCCTGGGGAATTGGAGGCACAAGGAGAGCACCTAACAGATACTAAGGACATTACCTTTTGTTCTTGGACGGACAAAAGCAGTTTTGTGACCCAGGCAAATGATGGGACTTTAGTATTTCAAAATTCAAACTGCAGACATAGGGGAAGGCTTGGAGTCAGGCATGAGATACAGGGAGCCAGAGGGAGCTTTTCCAGAGAGCAAACTAGGAAAGACCCCTAGGGCTCACAGGAGTTTTCCTCTTGGTGCCTGTGGAAGAGGCGCTGGAGAGAGTGCTCTCCAGCTAAGAAGGCTTTCACACAGGGGTGAAAGCCTCAGATTTGGAGTCAGCTCAAATCCCTGCTAGGCCATTCACAAAAAGGAGGATGGGAGTCGTTGATTTAGCCTCTGAGCCTCGATTTCCTCTACCATCCATGTCCTCTTTGTGGAGCCTGAAAACAGCATCTGGTGTGTGTGCAACACCCGCTGGGCACAGAAAAGGGGGCTGGGAGGCTGCAGCAGGCAGGGTGAATCAGAGCCGAGCTTCAGGGAAAGTGGAGGCTACCGGGAGGCTCTGGAGGACTGTAGGTCACAACTGTGGACGTTTCTCCCGAGTCCCCGTCACTGAGCCTGTCTGAGGCTGTGTGAGCAGACTGACCCCTCAACCCGCTGCAGGAGCTTCTGAGACTGAGTTTTCAAGGTAAAAGGCAGCCCTTCTGTCTAAAAGCTGTTTTTCCCCAATAGACCAGGCAAGCATACTGCCTGGGTCTTTAAACAATACGTGGTCAGGGGTTAGCCATTTTCCACATGCCTTTCCCCCCTCCTCCCATCTCTGATAGGTAACCTTGGACCTTCTGAGTGGGCTCAGGACTCTCACTGTGACAGGCCCCTTGGCAGCCTGTCCAAACAGGGAATGCTCAGAGGGAACGGCTGGACCAGGAGAGCTGAGACAGACTTGTTAGAAAGCAGAAAACCCTCAGGTTCTACAGACTCTGATCTTCACCCCAACCAAGGGGGAGCCCATGGGTGAGAAGGGCTCAGTGTGGAGGGCACTCCAGCCAGCACGCTTGCTGCTGGACACCCTCCACACCTGCAAGGTCATGCCTACCTTTCCCTGTGTGTCTTGGTGGACCCCTGACATGGGCCAAGCTCCGGGCTGGGCCCTAGAGCAGTGAAGGAGAGTGCTCCCCCTCCATCTCCAGGGTTCAGACATCCATGGACGAGATGGCCACGGAAACGTGTCAGCACATGACATCTTTCAGTGAATGGCAGGAATACCCACTGGATGCTCACGTCAGAAATTCTATTGTCATCTTCAATGCCTTCCTGGCTGGAAGGGAAAGTCATTAGCCCAGCATGGACCTTGTAAGATGGTGTGCAGCAGAAGGTACAAGTCACTGTACACCCTCCTGATCGTGTGGATATAAGAGTGAGATCTTTGTTCTTCACGTCCTCAGGGAAGTTTGTTTGTACATGAATGATAATTCATAACTTACCTTGGTTTTAATATTTAATATCATGTGTATTAAATTTACACACTAAAATATGTTCTTTCCCAAACTTTGACATTCATCCTACAAATCTTATTCTTCTATTTGCAAAAATCTAGCAAGATATTAACAATCAGTCCTAAGAAGACCTTGAGCATTGCTTAGTCCTATATACAAACTTAAGGATTTTCAACCATCTTTGTAATTTTGATACATTCTATTTTTTTGTACTTTGATTAATAAACCTGAGTACTCAAGTCTTATAAATCTAATATATTACATTAAATTCATAAACATCAGGTGACTCTTATGCTATTATGAATGGTCAACTGCTGCATATAAATCTAGTAAAAATTCAACTTAAAAAACAAGTCTGAATTACTAAAGTATGAATTTTAATTGTAATCACAAAGTTTCACTGCTATCCAAATTAAACAAACTCTCTTAAGTACAGAAATTTCAATGTGAATCATGCATTTCTATTATAATAATGATCAATAAAAACTGCTCATAATTATTTTGCTCAGTGGTAAAAATGTATTAAAATTATACAAGTGCATATACTGAAATATTAACAATTATTAATTCTGGGTAGTGGGATTTTGGCTTATTTTCATTTTCTTGTTCAAAGTTTTCTTTATTTTCTAATGAATATGCACCACTTTTTAGACAGGGACAGACATAACTTAAAAGCATCTTGTCAGTGCCTGTCCTGGGATGGGCCCCGTGCTTGTCCCATGGGGATCTTTGATGCCTAGATCCCCCTGTATCCTCTTTAGGGGCTTCTAGAGCCTAGGCCTGCTCAATTACGAGCAGGTCTCATGGGGCATGCACTTCATCAATTTATTTGTGTGAAGATACTTTTTATATCAGGCACTGGGGCTTATTTTTATTATTATTTAAGAAAAAATAAATTGATGCTAGAGTCACACCCCACAGTCTGTGCCTTTCAGGTTATTATGCAAATTCAAGTTTAACTGAAGAAAGCATAGATTAGAATATGTTCCCTTGAGGCTTTTTGGACAAGTTCACTATGACTGAGTAACTGATTGCCTGACTGTCTGACAGGCTGAAAGACTGATGAATAAATGAATAAATATAGGAGTGAAAAAATGAGTCAGTGACTAGCCCTGAATGTTGGAATAAATGAGCAAATGAATGAATAAAATAATTATGTAATGACTGATTGACAGATGGGAGGACTAACTTCATGAGTGAATGAATGAGGGACAGAGGGAAAGGATTGTCCGGGACTGAATGTGTGCGAATAGTTAACTAATGGGCTGCATAAAAGATGTGATTGAATAGAAGGAACTAAAATGATTGACAATATATGACTCACTAAATTGTTGATGGAGAAATTGGATAAAAGAATAGGGAGAGAGGGGCTCAGGTTGTGGCTCAGTGGTAGAGCGCTTGCTTAGCACGCGTGAGGCACTGGGTTCGATCCTCAGCATCACATAAAAACAAATAAATAAAATATAGGTTAAAAAAAAAGAAGAATGCTTAAAAATAAAAAGAAATAGGGAAAGAGAATGAATGGCCAAGAGAGTGGATTAAAAGATTGTCTGCTTGCTGATGCTCGGTGTGTGAATTAGTTGACTGACTAAATGATGTTTGTCTCAAACAACACAAGTATTAAGTGATCACCATGTGTGAAAACTAGGCTGGAAGGAGAGAGACTCTCCCTGGAGCGTCTTTGCACTCCTTGAGGGTGTCATGCCTTCATTCCAACACCTGGACTCAGCACAGCTGTGTAGGTCACCTTATACATCACACCCTTAGTGCTATGGGCCTGTTACCCAGGACCCTCTCTGTCACGTTCCCCCTTTGCTCTCTTTTCCTTTTGTGGGTGGAAACTGACCTGGGTTTGAACCTATTCTTGCCATTAGATGTTTTCAACCAATCTTGATTTCTTTGAATTCCTCCAGCATCTAAGAACACTGACTCAGAATTGACTCTTGAGTCATTCAATACTTCTTGGGAAGAATCCAGGCTCTGGGAATGCAAACTGGCCGGGGTCCTCTCTAGCCCTGGTGGAAGCAATTTAGACCCTACATCTCAGGGACTGCCTGTTTCTACTGCACAAGGAGCGCCATCCTGTCTGGAGACTCCAGTTGCTCCTTATCAGTGCATGGGCCTGACTCTGTGCATGCCTGTTCTCAGGCCATCGGGCACTGGAGTTTTGGGGTGGCATGCACTTGAGCAGCAACCAGGCACACATCTGTTGAAGAATCCCAACTCTACCTGCTTACCTTTTTGTTTGTGAGGCACCTGGGTTTGTGCTCCTAATTTTCCTAGTTTACAGGAAGCAGACTGACCCTAAGAGAGTTTTTGTTGAAACAAACTCCTCTTCAGTGATCTATTCAGACTCAGCACCTGGGGAGGCAACCTTGCACCCCTCCTCCTCTCTGGCCAGCTCCAAGCCACCTCCAAGGACAGGGAGATTTTGCTGAGGCAGGCTCTGTGTCTTATCAAAAGATTCGTTAATTGGGAGCTCACTGTACTCTTCTTGTTCATCAGTCTCAAATCACACAGTGGATCTGTTGTCTATTTACATTCATTGAGGGAGCATTTCAGAAGGGTATTTATTCTTAGAGGAAAGCTCAGAGGTTACCCCTGAATTTCAGAGCAAAAATCTGCCAAAATCCATGGCAAAGAGGCTGAAAATAGACGCAGTGTCTATTCATCAGCAGCCTCTCTGGGTGTGTTATTAGCTGTTGGCATGGAATTAGAACATCACCTGAGAGCTTCGGGCTAGGATGAAGGTAGGGCTGACATGACCACAGAGACAGGGCCAGATGATGGTGTGAGAAATCCTCCTGCTTGCTGGGAGCCTAATAAACAAGACATTCTAATTAGATGTCAACGCTCCCCTCAGGGTTTGTGGAGTGGGCTAGACTTCTCAAAGGGTTTTTGCATGTGGGAACACTCACTCTGGTCCTGAGAGTAGGGTGGATGAAGATGACACAAGTTTATCCCTTGGCCTTGCACCCTCTGCTTCTCACCCTCTGGATTTCTACAATCTGCTGGATTGGCACTGTGCATCTACTTGATTCACCCTATACATCATCTGGGGCATGACTAATATTTGTTAAATATTTGTTGATGAAGTCAGCAAGCATATAAATGTCAGATCCAATTCATCCTCTAAGCTTAACTCAAATTTTCATCATTACTTAATCTTTCCTGACTTTGCTCACAAAATGTCCCAAAAGAAACCCCAAGAGCCTTGGAGTCAGGCCCACTTGGTTTCAGCCCCGGTTCTTGTACTAATCACGTGTGTTGACTCCTCGCAGCCGGTTTCTTCTTCATGATCAGCACTGCAGTCATCACCATCATCCCAATAATGTAGACTCCAGGGTGTTCACCCATGCCTGTCTGCACACGCGGGCACCATCTTTCCATCTCCATGAAACTCCTTATGTAGCTTCTATTACCTTCCATGCACAGATGGAGAAACCGAGGCACATGGATGTTCAAGAATAGTAGTAGCTACATTTTTGGAGAACTTGCTTTTTTCTAAGCACTATTCTTAGCATGTTTAAAGCCACATAATCATAGAATGACCGATGTGGGGCAGTTGGTCTAGAACCAGCCTAGATCTATCACTGAAGGTCCCACATCCTGGGAAAGCCCTGCCTCAGGCAGGTCAGGACAGCTATTCACTCTACTCATTTCTCTTGCAAAATCTGAGAAAGGCATTGTTCCTCCAGCTTACAGAGAGGCAGAGCTTACACAGGGGCACAAATGAAATACCCAAATCCTTGCAGCTAGCAAATGGCAGAGCCAGGCGTCCTATCCCAGAGCTCAACCATGGTGCTATGCTTTCTCTCAGGGGACAAGCATGGAGATACTCCTCCTTCATTGGGTTGCTGGGGAAAGACATCCTCTTTCCATCTCATAGGAATGGAGCTTATCTCTCTCTTCTCCATCCCTCCCATTCAAAATCTCCAACATAGCTTCTTTCCTTTTACACCCAGGATTTCAAACAGTCTCACCAGGTGGCCTCCACATTCCAGTCTTCCACTCACTTCCAACCTGGTCTGACTTGCCTCTGACCCCATCACTTATCTGAGAAAGAACTCCAGACGAAGGTTGGCAAATGACCTGTGTGGATTTCTCTGTTCATGGGTCTCTCCATGGCTTGCATTCTACTTCTCAGGAATATCTGAGGCAGCCTGTCCATATTTGCTATCCTAAAGCAAATGGAAATGAATTGAATTGGGATGTATTTGGGGATGTATTTCAAAGTGAATATACCCCTGACCTCTCCCTCTTGTTCTTGAAATTCTTTTCTGCCTTGGTTCCCGTGGGTCTCTTAGTTATCCTGTGTGTCTGGATGCTCCTTCTCAGACTTCAGTGATCCTCTTTATGTGTCTTCTTTTAAATTTTTGCTGTTTCTCAGAGCCCTTTCATCCTGCGCACTCTGTAGTCTCTCACTAAGTCATCACATTCATTTTCTAAGCTTCATTGCCACATTTATACAGATAAGTTCCCTTTTTTTTCTGATTTTCAGACACATATATCCAGATGGATTAATTAGGATAGCGTAAGTTATGCTGCAGTAACAAATAGATCCTCAAATCTCATGTACTTTAGGTATCAAGTCAATATTTCTTGCTGATGATACATATCCAACACAAGTTGTTCGGAAGAGATTATACAGTCATTCAAAGACCCAGGATCATGGGCTCTGTCACCTTTGAGCACATGACTTCCTTAGTCCTGGGGGTGAGAAAATAGCAGGCTAGAGGTTTATGCAATGACTCCTAAATGTTTTGACCCAGAAGAAACACAGATCTCCTCTGCCTCCAGTCCATGTGTAAGGATGAGTCACATGAATCTGCTTAACTGCAAGGGTGCTCGGAAATGTGAGGGAGCTCAGGAACATTTAGTGAGTGGCAAATGTTTCTTCTAATTCAACTGGCAATTGGACATCTCTATCTAGCATTTCAAATCAGCAGTTTTCTCTTAGGAGTCTTAGGTCCTTTGCCTTTTCTCATATTTCACATCCTGTCCATGAGAAAATCTTGTTCATTTTACAGTTGAACCTCCTATCTGTGAGTTCTGCATCTGCACATTCAACCAATTATGAATAAAATGTTTTCAAAAAGTTGCATCTGTACTGAACATGTGCAGACTTTTTCTTGTCATTATTCTCTTAAAATACAGTAAAACAATTATTTACATAGCATTTGCATTGTATTAGGTATGATAACTAATCTAAAGATGATTAAACCATATGGGAGGATGTGTGCAGGTTATATGCAAATACTACAGCATTTTGGACAAGGGACTTGAGCATCTGCAGAATTCCACAGGGGGTCCTGGAACCAATCTCCTGCAGATACTGAGGGTCAATAATACTTTCACAAAGTACCCCGAAGCTAGTCAGTTCTCACCAGCTCTTTACTCCCACTCTGACACAAGCCCTCAACAGATTTCATCTGAATTAATATGAAGGCCTTCTAATTTGTCATCCCAGCTTCTACCTTTGCCCCTTTCCATCAATTTTATATGGATCATGAAGAGAAGTCCTTTCACAAGCAAGTTGGTCTCATCAGCCTTGTGCTCAAAGCCCTCCAATGGCTCACATCTGACTCGGGAATGCCAGAGACCTTAGGGCCCTGCAGGCCCTGGGCAACCTGAGATCAGACACTCCCTCTTTGGGAGCTCTTCCCCCAGGGCTGCCCCCAGGATCACTCTATGTGGGTGAACCAATCTCCTTCCCTCCTTGGACATGCTAGAATTCTCCATTTCTCGGTTTTTGCTATTTGCCTTTCTCTGGTGTCTCCTGCCTGCATCTTCTCAGAACTGGCTCCCATCCTTTGCGTCTCTGGCCACAAGTCACCTCCCTCAGCTGATAAAAGCAAAGCTCTCCCCTTTGTCCCTCCCTGTTGCATTTTTCATCCCTGGTGCTGAGCGCTTCAGGCACGCTGTACATTGTTCCTGCCTAGCAGTGGGACTTTGCCCACCTGTTCATGGATGGATCCTCGGTGTCTTCAAGAGTGCCTGGACATAGTGGTGTTCAATATAAACTTGTGAATTGTCCCCAAGGTCAGGGCTAACCCTTTCTGCCTAGCCTCCACCTACTTAAATGACCTCTGTGCTTGCCATTCTACCTTCTTGGTTCTGACCCAGCATTACCCAAATTACAATCTTGACAATACCAGTCCTCTAGCATGTATGCCTCTGGAAAAAAAATATTTGAGAAATACCTCATGTTCCTGACCTACTTGACACCCCTCCAGATAGGCTAAGATTCACAATATGTAATAGCACATTATAAAATCCCAGGAGCACTGCAAGTGTTGAGCTTTGTTTCTGAGTTAACCTACACAAGCAATCCTCCAGAAGGCTGATATCACCACCTTGTGCAAACACAGTTCCACCTCATAGATTATCTGGGTTGGATCTTTTACAGTTCCCAGAGTGCACAAGATCATCACTTCTGTTTGATTATGTTCTCGTTCTTTTCTTACCAAGTGTTTTCCCTAACCCTCCTTACACTGTCCAGAGCAGACAACTACATCTTCCTGCCTTTGTCCAAGAACTCGCCTCCTCTGTGAAGCCCACTCTGATACCTCATCCTCTTAAATACTGTTTTGTTTGTGTCCCCATCATGGCCTGGACAGATGTTTATCAGAGCACTCTATTTAGTTACAGATATTAACCACATGTATGTTTCTCTGATTAGTTGTCACTTCCAAAAGGCACATGCTATGATATTTCATTCTGATATGCCCAACACGGAGCCCTCTACCTCACACATGGTAGAAGTGACCTTCCAAACCTTCTGGAGTTAGGTCATAAGAGTCTTTGAAAGCTTCTGCCTGGCTTTCTTGAAGCTCTTGCTCTCACTACACTCTTATTTCCAGCTCATCTACCACTTGTGAGAAACCCCAGGCACAAAGAGCTGCCACTTACAGGTACTGTGACCAGGAGTCATGACTGAGCTCCCAGTGGACAGCCGGCATCACCTGCCAGCTTGGGAGTGAACCAATGGTCATTCAGTAGAGTTGACTCCTGAAGACTGTGGACCTAGCTGCTCTCTGATTGCCACCTGAGAGATGCCAAATAACACTCATCTAGCTGAGCCCAGTCAACTTGCAGAATCAGCTAGGAATGGGTCCACCATATGACCCAGCTGTTCCACTCCCTGGTATTTATCCAAAAGAACTGAAACGAGCAAATCATAGCGACACACGCATTCCAGTGTTTACAGCAGCATGACTAACAATAGTCAAGTTATGGGACCAGGCTAGGTGCCTGTCAACAGATGAATGGATAAAGAAAATGTGATGTATTTATAAGATAGAGTTTTACTCAGAAATAAATAAGAATGAAGTTCTGTCATTTGTTGATAAATAGATGGAGCTGGAGAATATCATGTTGAGTGAAATAAGCCAGAGTCAGAAAGTCGGGGGTCAAATGTTTTCTCTCATATGTAGAAATGAGAGAGGGAAAAAAAGGGATTTAAAAAGTGGGGTGAGGGAATAGCAGGGGATCTCATGAAAGTAAAACAGAGATCAGTAGAGGAGAGGTAGGAATTCGACGCAGGGTGGGAGAGGGCAAGAACTGAGGATAAAACTGACAAATTACCCTGTATGAAAGTATGAATATACTACAGTGAACACCACTCTGTGAATGATTACAGTGCACCAGTGAAAAAATACACATGTAAATAAACAGAAGATGAGAAGAGTGGAGGGAGGAGAGGAAAGGGAATACTGGGGAATTAATTGGAGCAAATTATGTTATGTGTGTATATGAATGGCCCAGGAGTTCCGCCATTAGGCATAATTATAATGCACTAATAAAACTTTATTTAAAAGCAAGATAATAAGTTGTTATATCGCCATTGCTATTGGTAGTAACTTGTTATACACTAATAGATAAATATACTAGTTCCTTTATCCTGCATTTCCAGGTAAATTATAAACAAGTCTGGTTTAAACATCCTCTTTCTAGGCAACCCTGCCGTTCCTAAAGAAGTTACATCCCTTCCAATTCAAAAGTCTTGTAAGCTCTTACATCTGCTAATTAGTGATAATCCCCCTTCCTCCAATTATGATGAGATCAGGATGCACCATTTGCTAGAGTCTACAGAAAAGCTCAACTTCCTCCTTCTTTTTCCCATGCCAGGCTCATAATACCAGAGGAGTGGGATGTCCATTTAGAAACCTCGTCCTGTAACTACCATCTACTCTTTGCAGTACTTAGCTGTACTCCTTGAGCCAGTGCTAGTACAAATAAGTTGGTAGGATCCATTATCCTTTGCCTCAGGCCACAAAATGCAGCAATTTACTTCTGATTTGAAAAGCTCATTTGAAAACTTCTTCTACATGACACATTCTCACTTAGGAATATCCCCAAATGCTTCAAGTGTTTATATCTCTGTGGTCATTTGTGCCCCTGCTTCCTTCCCTGGTGCATGCTCAGGGGGCTGGAATTGTGCTGTATGTTCAGCATTTGCTCTCCTGTTTGCAGGGCTCTTTCATTCCATGGTGGTGTTTGGTTTTCATGATGACGTGGTTTTCAATGGTTTTACAGTTTAATCCCCAGAGATCAGCTTTACGTATCCTAAATTACAACTAATAGGTGGGGTAGAGTGTGCTACTCACTACCTCCACCTACTACCTCCTAAAAACCCCTCAGATTCAGGGCAAGGAACGCTTTGTCAAAGGATTTAGGTCCTGAAGAGGACCAGGGCTTCCTTGATGTATGAAAATGTACAGCTGATAAGATCCCTCTGAACTTCAATCTTCTTATCGTACAATAGGCAAAATGGGAGTCTTTCTTCCCTACGTCCTTGGGATTATCAAATGAGATAACAGATTCCAAGGCATTTGCAAGCTCACTGATGAATTCCTTTTTAAAGGACCCATCCAGGTGGGCCTAGCCCCTCTTTGGTGCATGAGTTGCAGGGTTCTGCTAGTGATCAAAAGGAGGAGGAGAGTGAGCTGTGGCTCTCATCTTCCCTCTCCCTGGAAGCCGGTAACTTCTCAGTTCCCACTACATGGAGGTCCCAGGACAAGACCTCTTCTCAATGAAAGTGGGAGATGGAACCAGAAGTCAGTGAACCTTGAATTCACCCTGGTGCTCTTTTTTTCTTGGCTTTTCTTTTCTATATGAGAACCCTCTGTATGTATTCTGGCTCCTGTCCTTTTGGAACACTGGTAGGGCAGGGACGCATCTAATTCGCGTGGAGCCCCTTATCCCACAATACTGAAGCTGACGATGAGCATTTGGAAAACCCGACAGGGATGGTGGTCCTTCAGGGAAATGGAATAAGACATGGGGTAACTGGGTATGCCAAGAAGGACACTTAAGGAATAAAAGAGTACCTCAGCACAGCTGGTCACTTCTGGACTTATCAAGTCCATGAGTTGTCAAATATGCCCACCAGAGACATCACCCCTGGCTGAGGACCCAGTTGCTAAGTTCAAACACAATCCAGAAATGGCCATTCATTAAAGAATAACTATTAATATAGCCACCAAAATGTGGGACTCATATTTAACAATGAAACTAACTCAGCTGCTTTTCCCCACTGGCCCTGGGTCTACCCACTGGAGACACTTGAGCAAGTTCTCACTTTAGCCGTACCAGCCCTTTGGAGATGCCATGATTCCTCACTTCATCTTCTCTGGTTCAAACACTCCAGGTCCTTCATCTGTGCTCATGTGATTGTCTCAAGTCTTGCCACCATCCTGGACTCTATTCTCTGCTAATCTTAAAGCATATCTTCCTCAGCAGTTTGAATCCAAGAAAAGGACAGGAGCCAGAATACATACAGAGGGTTCTCACATAGAATAGTGGGGCAGACATATCCCAGTCCTGGTGAGGTTTTCTGGGTGCTTCTACATCCAGAGTGATACCATATTTCAATCTCAGCTTTGGTCAGACCCACAAGCCTATGTGGGAAAGTCTACTTAGAGCCAGAATCACCTAAAGTTTACACAGGGCTTACATGAGCTCTGTCAAGAGAGACCTCCAGCTTTTGCTTGGATTGTAGCACAAACGGAAAACCAGAGAGTAAGAGGGAAGGATTGGAGAAAGAAAAAAAAAGAAAGGAAGGAATGAAGGAAACCAGCATAAAGTTGCATTACCCCCCCCCCCGCTCCACCTTTCCTTTTGTAAGTATTAACCACTATCCCTCTATAAATATTAACGCTCATGCCAAGGGGTTGATGTCTCTGCCTGAGATAGCCTGCGTTCTTCCTTGAATGTATATTCTTTGCTTTACTTCAAAAGCTTCTTACCCTCAATATGACCTACATTCTCCCATGTGTATTTCTTACTTTTGCCCCAAAGACATCTTTCCCTTGAGATAGACTCTCTTCTCCCTAGAATGTGTGTCTGCTCTCCTAAATAAATCTGTCTGTGTCCATGAAAACAAAGAAGACAGGGAGTATGATGTTTGCTCTTTCAGAGACTGTACTCATAAATTTTCTCCCGTGGACATTTATCATCCTGTGACTTGGAGTCCCCAACAATCAGTGCTGGGCTTGTATATACACCACACTTGATAGTGTGAACTGTAGTGCTTGGATTCATCCTTCTCCTCTTGCAGGAGTGTCTCTCCAGCTGGGGAGAAGGGCATGACTTATCTGCCCCCACAGCAGGTGTGGGGAGGCTCAATCACCATCATGGTGCCTTAATCACAAAGGGACATAGCGAGGCATCCTAAGACAAAACGAAACATAGGATGTCATCAGGAAGAACACAACAGAGAGGAATAGCCCAACAAAACAAAATGACAACCCCTCAGGCTGTTTCCGAAAATGTTATCGCCAGATAAAGGGGACAACAGGAAAGGCAACCACTGAACCGGTGCAGCAGGTGTGAGACATCCAATGTCTTAGGTAAGGAGAGGAGGGACGTTATAGGGATGTTAGCCACTGTAAAGATGTTATCCAAGGGGCAAAGAGGAAAAGACATCTCAGCAGGGAAGACAACTGTGTCCTCCCTGTGTCTGTCCATCTTCAGGAATCCACGTCCCATTCCCTGGTCACCCTATCTACACTGGAAACTAATTGACCACAGCTGGATAGATCCAAGATGGACAAATGACTCTAGACAAAGTAAGCCACAGGCCATGTTGAGCTGGTCTCTCTTCTCTTTCCTCTTCCTTCCTTGTTTTCACTTTCATTTTTTTCTCAGTAATTTGCCACAAAGTAGTAGATGCTTGGACTGTGAGAGCATGAGGAATCAGAGTGACTATTTCTGTTCTCAGCTACCTCAACCTGGAAAGTCAAAGACAAGACACTGTGTTGTCCGATACTGATGAAAATAACTCATATTTTGGTTCCTGTCCCTTGTGAGGCTGAACTGTATCCTCAACTTGTGTGGATAAGTTGGGCCCATCTACTATTTTTCAAAATATACTTTAGTTTGCTGTTTATGCGTTCCTGGTTCTTGCAACCAAGAAATCCTTAATAAATAGCAAACAGATTAAAGCAGCTTGGAAATGTGAAATAGCTACTGTTCTCTCCCCTGTGAATTACTTTACTACAACTTCACTGGTGGGTTCCATGTTTAGGCTTCCCCAAAAGACTCCAGGAAAGTACCAACTCTTCCTCCTAAGGAGAAGATAGAATTGATACCATTGAAGGTGAAACTATCTCCAGCAAGATGATCCTTCTTGCCAAGTCTTGAGTCTAGAAGAGTTGTAGAGGTCTGTCCCCACTCAAATTTTGCTCTAAGAAGGAGGGCAGGTGTGGGAAGGCTGTGATTTTAGCCAGTATAAGAGTGAAGACTAGCTGGGTGCGGTGGCACAAGCCTGTAATCCCAGCACTTAGGGAGGCTGAGACAGGAGAATCGTGAGTTCAAAGCCAGCCTCAGCAACGGCAAGGCTCTAAGCAACTCAGTGAGACCCTGTCTCTACATAAAACACAAAATAGGGCTGGGGATGTGGCTCAGTGGTCAAGTGCCCCTGAGTTCAATCCCTGCTACCAAAAAAAAAAAAAACAAAAACCCAAAAAACAAAAAACAGTGAAGAGTGAGAGCTTGGTAGGACCAATGCTAAGTTACTATGTGACAGGAGCAGACAACCTGTATGAGGGACATAAAACTAAAGTAATGGATCCAATCACCATGTTGAAGATTGTTATTTGTTTGTTGGCAAAGAATCCTTACTAGTTACTTATTGAGAAAAGTAGAGATTGGAACTCATCATGTGTCCCATGTATAAAGAAAAACAAAATGTAGTTCCATTCTACCATGTGGCTTTGGTCTGCCCCCATGTGTCATTTATGTCCATAAATTCTTGAGTTAAGACCCTCTCTAGGCTGTGGCTGGGGCAGGTATTGCACTTGTTGAATAGCTGGGCACACCTGCTATTATGACCACGTGGGAAACGGGAGGCCTACAGTGTGCAGCCTTGATTTTGCTGTCCCTTGGCTAACCAGGCGGGCTGGAGATAGATCGAACGTGGAGTTCCCTTTCTTTCCAGTAGACCACAGTGGCAAGCGTGTGGATAGAAATTCATGGTTCCATTTGCCCTCCTGATTTCCACAGAACACTCCCATGCATACAGGCTAGTTTGTTTTTGTTATCTTCTAAGTAAAATGGCATGGAATGGCTGATTGGTTTTCTCCTGGTTGTCTTGCTGCTGGCCCAAAAATCCCGTGTGGTGGATGGAGCAGAACACGCACGAGAGCTCAGACTCTGGAGCCAGGCTGTCTGGGTTAAATCCCAGCTCTGGTGCTTCTTAGCCACCCTCCCTGGAGTCACTTGACTTTTCTGTGCCTTTCCCCATGTCTAAGAAATGGAGAGGATGGCACCTACCTCATGTGGATTAAAGAACACAGGGCACAGCACATCTGCTCAGATGTGATACTCTCTGCCGCCTCCTCAGTCTCCATGGAAAGCAGAAGGCCTTGTGCTCACAGACAGTTCTGTCTGGGGGTTTCACTGAAGACTAAGGGAGTCAGGGATTAACACACATGCAGTGTGATTGCAGAACCCCCCGTCCCCAGAAGTCCTCTGACTGTTGCCCTGATGCTCAGCTTCAGTTTGTTTTAGAGTGTTCTTCCTCTTTCCACTTCTCCATTGATGTGACACCAGAGATGAAGGGAACTTCACTTGCCAGGGGGCATTTTTCTGCATTCAGGGGAAGTTCTGGACATTTCTATGGTCCTGGAAGATGAGGGGAGGGTTCGCCTCTGTGCCTCCTTAGGGATTTACAGGAAGGTCGTAGAATCCCCAGTTAGTGTGAATTTCAGATGAACAACAAATAACCTTTTAAGTGTTAAGTTTGCCCTAAATATTGCATGAACATACTTAGAGGAAAATATATTTTTGTTCATGTAAAATTAAAATTTCAGTGGACTTCCTGCAATTTTATTTGTTCTAGCTGGCCGCCGAATCCTGCAGGTCTCTGTGTGTTGTCCTTAACATGCCATTTGTTGATTGGACTTCACTGCTCTGTCTCCTAGTCCCATGAAGGCAGTGGCAGCATCTAATTCAATTTGTGTCTCCAGCATCTGAACAGTCCCCAGCACTTAGTAGGTGCTGAATATGTGTCTGCTGGACAAAAGGTGCCAGGGGCATCATGTGCTGTTCCCTGTCCTTCACGGCCCTCGGTGCCTACACTCACATGCACGCAATAGCTCTCCAAGTTCGTGGGTTTTCTTCCATTTCTCAGACAACCACACAGTGTTTCCACACTGAGAACCCCCAGCCGTTCCCTGCTGTGGCTTCAAGTCCTCCCAACGTCTCTGCAAGGTCTCCAGGTCATGAAAGGTCAGAGCCCTCGGATCTGTGCTGATTCGGGTCACCCTTTCCTTGAGACTTCCTCCGCCTCTTCTTTGATTAAAGCCCTGTTTGCCTCGCCTCTCGCTTTTTTAGCAATTACACTAATTAAGCTAATTTTTCTTTGTTCTCTCTTTACAATTTGCATAAATGGCAAATTTATATATAGTGTCCCTAATTCTCCTGTAACTGCTCTGTAATTAACAGGATGCTCAAGCTAAATATAAATAAGTGCAGAAGGAAAAACAGCCTTCTGCTAAAATACCGATAAAGTCTGGGAGAAAAGAAAGGGAGAGAGAAGAAAACAATCCTGAGCCCTGTTCTAAACTCATCATGTCTGATTGGGGCACAGTTGGAGGAGGTTAGCTAAAGGTCAGTTCCTGCACGTGTCCCTCAGAGAGCCCTGTCTCCTGGAGCAATTGCAGGACAGAATGTGGCCCTTGGCCTGCGATCATAATACCATACAATTTCTCAAGGGGTGGAGCAGCATGGTATGGGCAGTGATATAGAAGTCAGGGGCTGGGGCTACAGTTCTATTTCTGACCATCTGGGTCACCTTGAGCCAAGGAACAGCAAAACCAAGTGCCTGAGCTCCAAGTGCTTTCTGGTCACCACATCCTGCAACACTCAGTTGCCCCTCATCCCACTGTTTCCCAAGTGTGAGAGTGTCTCTGTGATGGAGATGTGCGTAAAGACAGCACTTCATCAAAATGAAGACTTCCTTCCACAAATAGAAATTCATATGTGGTCACACAGCTAGCACAGGAGTCCTTTGTGAATCCCCTTGGGGTAGTGACTACAGAGGTGACCCTTGAATCCTGGTCTTAGTTCTACCCCTTTCTCTGTGACCTTGGGAAAATTGCTTCATGTGTCTAAGTTCCTTTTCCTTGGAGTGGGAGGCAACAGCCTCATGAAGCGTGGGTAAGGTTAAAGAAGCAGCATTAAAACCCTCAGCAGTGACCAACACCAGCCAGCCCCCAAGGAGATTAAGTTCAAGGCTTCTCAAGGCACTGGTTCCATCCACACTGGCTTCACAACTGATGAAACTGTTTGCAGCATGTGGCTCCAGACCCTGAACCTTAGGTCTTTTCACCAAGGAACCCTAGAGGGCTTGTCTAGGATTACTTTTTCCCAAATCTCAGCACTGTGATCATAGTTACTACAAAAACAATATCAATACTTCATTTTGTCACTATTTCCAGAAAAACCTATGGATAGTCTGCTCTGTGCCAGGTACTGCCACAAGCACTGGGCACAGGGAGGTGAATAAGGCTGTCTTCCAGTGGGAGAGACACAAATGAGCAGAGAACCCCAAAAGGTGAGTCAGGGCAAGGCTGGTCTCAGGTGCTCGGGGAAGCTGGGGCCCTCCTGTGGACCCGGGGTCTCCAAAGAATGTTGGGCTCACATCACATGCAGGTGGTCCATTCTGATGTGGGATGATTGCTTAGAACTTTTCTCTTATTTTTCATCCATGCCATTAAAAATTTGTGTTTTGGCGTATGCTTTATATTATGCATTATATACTAGAATATGCATAACTTATAAATAAATAATACATAGGCACAGGAGTGCCTGATCACGAGGTTTTTGTTAATAGTGGAGTGAGATCAAAGGATACAGAAGATAGTCAGCAAAGTGAAGATCAAAGAACAAGTGTGACGGAGGAAGGCTCCCTGGAAGAGAATCCTGGTGGCTGTGACTCTGAAGGGAGGGGCTGCTTTGCTCTCTTTTTTCTTGTCAAATCCCTGCTGTGCGGAACTGTTATCTATGAAATAAGTTAGTGTGGGAGGGAAGAAGTGTCCCCTGAACTGTCCACATATTAAACACTGGGTGTATCCCCTCCGATTTCATGGGATGAAACTCTTACCCCACTTATGTTGGCATTTGCAGGTGGGGCATTGGGAGGTAAGTAGGCCTCAGTGAGGTCCTGACGTGGGACCTCAATGGGAATAGGGACTTGTAAGAAGAGGAAGACACGGTGCTCTCTCCATGTGCACACATGTATTTGTCAGCTTTGAATTGCTGTAACCAAAATCCTGACATGAGGTGGCAGAGTTCATCTGGGCTCACAGTTTCAGAGGTTCAGTCCGTGGTCAGCTAGTTCCATTGCTCTGGGTCGGAGGCAGGGCAGGACATCATGGTGAAAGGGCACAGTGGGGGAAAGCTGTTCACCTTATGGCAGCCAGCAAGCAGAGAGAGGAGGGGGCTAACCAGGAACAAGATACAATCCCCGGGGACACACCCCAGTGACCTCCTTCCTCCAGACTCACTCTTCCTGCCTATAGTTACTACTCAGTGCAGAAGTTCTTTCAAACTATCAGTTCATCGAATGTGTTATTCCACTGGCCAGGTATGGCTCTCATAATCAAATCACTTTACCCACATTAGCACAGGAATTTTGAGGGACACTTCATATTACCTCATAATACCAGGGAAGGGCCAGGAGAGCACACAACGAGAAGGTGGCCATCTGTGACCCAGGATGAGCGCCCTCACCAGAACCCGACACGCTGGCACTCTGGCCCCAGACTTCTAGCCTCCAGAACTGTGAGAAACAAATGCCTGTTATTTAAGACGCTCAGTCTCTTTTGTCATGGCAGTCTGAGTGACGTCATGGTTTCTGTGACATCATGGTTTTATGACACCAAATGGCTGCAAACTGAGCCATTCCTTAGAGAAGGGGAGGCATCCTCCAGGAAGAGTGAGGGACCTGGGCTGCAGGGCACAGGCTGGAGCTAGCTCTGTGTTTACCAGACCACAGCGGGCTTGCTGTAAAGTGGATTTTGAAACAAGGCTGAGGGTGCCTCCTGGGTCAGGCGACAGGTGCCTCCTGGGTCAGGCTGAGGGGCTTGGCCTTCCATGTGGCAGTGGAGTTGCTGCAGGGCACACACAGGACTGGAACACGAGCCTTTGGGTGGACCACTGTGTAGCAGAGTGGAAGATGGAGCACACTCAGAAGAACCCATGTCAGCCAGAATCTCACTGGAACTCGCTTCATTTCCTCCAAATGTGTGACTAGAGGTTGGGCTGAGGGTCTCTTATTGGAGATGTAAGAAAGTGACTGCCAGGGGTCCCCAAGGTCACTCCAGGTTTGATGATTCCCTAGGAGGAGTCACGCACAAGTCTCAGCAGGTGGTCCTGTGATTTATTACAGTAAAAGAGCAAAAGGAAAGGTGGGTGAGAGAAGCCCGGGGAAACCACACCAGGTTTCCAAGTGTCCTCTCCCAGTGGAGTCACAAGGACAGGGCACAGTTCCTCTACGAGGAGCAGTGAGGATGTGCACGAGGTGTGCTCTATGAGGAACACTCATTGGAGACTCAGTGCCCAGAGTTCTGTCTGGTCACATAGGTGCCCTCTGCCTGGCATGAGGAGGAAGTTCCAGCAGGAAAGCAGGTGCTCAGCATAAACCTCATTGTTTGTACAAACATTTGAGGAAGAGCCAGTCGCCATTTCAGATAGGAAATGGTGGGAACATCCAGATTTCAAGTTCCTGGACACTTGGTGAAGGGCCACTCTGGAAGCAGGACTTTCTAAGGATGAGCTGTCCCAGGCTGCATTATCTCTTCTCTGCAGGGTGGCCCTTGACATGGGCACAGTGATGTATCTGGAGTAAGAAGATACGAAGCAGAATATTCTCATGGGGTGACGCAGATCCCCACGTGGCTTCAGCAGGCAACTTGGACTCTGAAAGTCATGAAGGCGCAGGTCCTTGATGAGAGATTGACACCATGTCACCGTGTCTGTGAGAGTTAAAGGGGATGGTGTTGAAGAGTGATGACACTGAGCACTAGATTTTTCTGCCTTCCTGCTCAGCATGGCGTTTGGCACAGGAGAGGCTGCCAAGAACCCCTGTTGATTGACTAAGACCCCTAAGGCAATGGTCTACAGAGTGTCTTTTGAAAAGCTGGCATTGGCCGGTAGAAATGATTTCCCAAGACATGATTCCAAGGGTCATTGAGGGTCTCAGAGCCATTTCCTTACTTTTTCTGTTTGATGGAATTCAAAAATCCTTCCTTTCATCTTCGCATCACTGGGGAGGTACCCTAAATACTTATTTTTGGGAGAGAGTACTGGGAATTGAATTCAGAGGCACTCAACCACTGAGCCACATCCTCAGCCTTGTATTTTGTTTATAGACAGGGTCTCAATGAGTTGCTTAGTGCCTTGCTTTTGCTGAAGCCAGCTTTGAATTTGCTATCCTCCTGCCTCAACCTCCCAAGCTCCTGGGATTACAGGAGTGTGCCACTGTGCACAGCAATACTTAAGTTTTTAAAAATCCACAAAGAATTTTTCTCTTTTTGCATTTTGGTTGGAAGCAATATTTGCAATAATTTTGAAAGAGTGAGAGCAATTGTTTTTACTAAATTACCTAGTAAGCCATATTTTAGTGGTGTCAAAGTGAGGTGCCTTTTGTTTAACTAGAACTATAGAAACTCCTATCTTCGTTATCCTCTAAAAACATTTCCTGGAGGTTTTTTTTTGTTTTGTTTTGTTTTGTTAAAGAAAGCAAGATAGAATAATTATGAAAAGCTCCTTTATGGAAAATGGTCACCAAATGCCATTTCTCTCCCTGAAAGTTTGGTTATTTAAAGTCCTAACTTAAACAATAGTTTTTTCCCAAACCCAGCTCATTCCCAGACGCTCCTCAAGGTAATACCTTTGGATATTTGGTTTAAAATCTTAATCATTGCTGTTTCACTCTTAAAAGATGAGGTGCTCTCATTGCATTAGATAGTTTTTCTAAGCAACAAGCAACCCCTGGACCTCAACTGCCACAGGAAGGCACAAATTTCTGGATCACACCACAAGCTGACAGCTGCGGGTTGGCCCTGGCTGCCGCGGTTCTGTCTGGCTCTGACCACACATCTTCTAATTCTGGGAGCCATGCTGAAAGCGCAGCCCCTATGTGGGGCACTCTGATCTTTAAAACCAAGGAGAACAGAGATGGCCACGCCAGGCCAGCAATTACATTGACACCTGCTGGGATGTGGCCCTGACGTTTTTCACATATTGCCTCCACCAATGCCCAACGTCTATGGAGCAGAGCAGCACAGCCCTGCCTGCAGGAGGGGGCGCCCTACCACGAACAGCAGCACCGACTGCTGCTCAAACTCTTAGAGATTCCTCATGGGCCCCTGTTCTCCACCAATGATGTCTATAAGTTTGCTTTCAAGTGAAAAAAGCTTGAATATTTTTCTTTTGTGATTTCAGAGTAGGCTTTTACAGGGCTCTGGAATGCTAGGCATCTCATAGACAGCATATCCCGCAGTGGGACATTATTAGTGTTCTCTAAGCTTATTGGACCACAAGGTAATGTGGTAATGCTTTTTGGTCACAGCAACACAAAGTTGACTAAAATATAGCACGTAAGTGCATTTTAAAAAGATCTCGTGAGGTTCTGACTTCCCCATTAAGTAGGTACTAAAGCCGAGTGACTGAAATCGGGAAGATTGGCAGGGCCAGAAGCGAGCATGAGAAATTTCTTTTGAGCACAACTCGAGCCAACCCCGAAGTGCAGGGTATTTAACGCCCCCAAACTCAGCTCCTAACTAATAGGGTGGCAGATCCACAGATAAATGCCACAGGTTTGTAGCTAAACTTCAGTCAGTTCTGCAGTTACTTCTGCAAGGTTCTGAAAATGGTCCCAGCAGGACAGGAACCTAGCGATTGGCATACCCACCTACAGACCTTCCCCCTCACTGTCACTTTTCCCGTTCCTTGAGTCCATTTCCAGGGGTCGTCTGTTTTAGTCTGCTTTGTCATTTGTCAGCCATAAATGAGTGAGCAGAGAAAGGACAATAAAGGGAACTAAAAACACAGTTTTCTGATAGGTCAGCACCTACAAGATGGGGCCCTGGAATGTTCAAACCTTCCCTAAATAAGATCATGTCACACCCCCCAGGTGGCCTGGCCTCCTCCCTTATCACTGAAACCTGTGTTATACAACCCTCAATCACCCTGGCAACCCAAACATTCAGACCCTCCAAAGCTTGCTGAGTACTATTCAAAGGGTAACAAACTGATTTAGGGGAAGAAAATTGAGGCAAAAACAAAAGGATTCAATTTCCTTAAAAACCAATTCCATGGGCTCCGGGCCGTCTTCCTTTGGAGGCCGCTCAAGCAGTTCCTCTGCTATCCATCCACAGTCAAAAGCCTGTTATCCTGAGCAACAGATCTGGAATTTTTCTGGCCTAATCCCAAGAATCGGGGTGAAGAGGAAACCTCCACGGCTGCTCAGTTTCCTGGAAGGCCTCTGCCCGGTACCTTGTGGACCCAGTGTGGCCGCAGTGGCCTGGAAACAAACAGGCACCGACAGTGATGGGAACGAGGAGAGGAGAAGGCACGGCCCTGGGGGTGGGCAAGGAGGGCTCCCTGAGGGTGAGGGACGCTCAAGTCACACTTTTCTCATAAAGCCTCTTCTTTCTCAAGACCAAACATTCTTGGAACCGGAAAGCCGGAACTTCTCCATCCCCCATGTCCCCTCCTCTGTGGGGAGACAAGCTGATTGGAGCCCATTTGTGATCCCTCGCCCTCCAGCTGCTCTGGAAGGTTCTGATAAGAGAGGAATACTCTGTGGGGAGCTCTTGCCCTTTCATGGTTTGCCAAACACCCCCTCAGCCAGCTACCCAAAGCCTGCTGCAGCCAGCTGAGACTCAAAGAGAAAACAGATCCAAACGGAGGGTCAGAATGAGAAGACCATTGCTCTCGGGCTCGTTAGCCACCCCATCACAGGACCCTCCAAGTTCATGGGTGTAGCAGACACATCTGGACTCTATGAGGTTTTGCACATGCTTCATTTTAAGTTTTGCATAGTTTTTTTTTTCTTTTTGTGTGGTGCTGGGATTGAACTGAGGGCCTTGTGCATGCGAGGCAAGCACTCTACCAACTGAGCTACATCCGCAGCCCTTAATTTTTGTATAGTTTTTAAATAGCCTAATTAAATAATATGAACATTCTTCTTATTATTTTTTCAGTGCTGGGGATTAAATCACATGCTAAGCTGGTGCTATACCTCTGAGCTATAGCCCTACCTACCCCTACAGACCTATTCTTTTTTAAAAAAATAAGTTAAAATTATTAACATATATTATTGTACAAATTAATAGGTTTGAGTGCAACATCTTCATAATGCATACATCATGCCTTGGTCACGTCCACCTTCCGCCTTCTCCTTTCTTCTCCTTCCCCTTCCTGGATAATCCATCTTCTACTTTGATTTTTATTTTATTTTAGTTTCCATGTGTGAGAGTAAACACGCCATACTTGCCTTTCTGTGTCTGCTTAACTCAACACATCTGTATTAGGGGGAAATTCTGCAATGGTGAATTGGAAGCTGTTTGATGCACTTGCTCGATTTCTTGCCTCCAGAGGCTTTAGGCATTCTCCCAGATTCTGTCACCTTCAAGTGTAGAGATCCCCTTGTCCCATCTTGTAAAAATTAATTTCCCCATGTACTTCCTGAGCTCCAGTCAGGAACATGACTCTGCTACACACTGGACAGTGAAAGATGTAAAATGCTAAAACAAAATAAAAACAAACAAATTAGATTTGCCCTCAAGATCTTAGTTTTACCTGTCCCAGACGATATTTGCTTTCTATTAAGGGAATCTAGAAAGCAGGTACCCCAACTCATTGGTTCTCAATTCCAGTTACAAGATTAGAAAAAGAAACTAGGTCCCATAGCAGACTCTGCTTTAGTAGGCCTGGGTTGGCTCTATCAACTGTGCTTTTTTGGAATGTGCTATAAGAATTCTAGTGCACATTTTGCGAAGTATCCTGCCTCAGAGAGTTCAAGTACTAGGGTAGTCTGAGTTTGAGGTTGGACATTTTTAATGTAGATGGACTGAGGTACATTTGAAACCACGGCAGACCATCCAGCCGCACCATGGCAGTCATGGTAATAACCACAACATGCCAATCATGAATTCCTGCCAGAGCCAGGCACTGAGTTTGATTCCTTAAAAATATGATCTCATTTCCCTCCAACAACCACGTGGGACAGTCTGCTTCCATTTAGTGAAGAAGGAATTGCAGTTTGGTGATAGAGCCTCCTCTCCTTACACTATGGCCCCTGTTCCGCCTCCCACATGTCTCCTGCTGACCTTAGCATGTGGTTCCCACCACCCAGAGCATCTAGCATGAACCCCAGCACCATTCATGTCTCTTGCCCCCTCTCAGAGACAAAGCTGCTTAGTAATATGCTCAAAATCAGAGCAGACAAGTCTGTAGATACCCAGCCCTATCAGGAAGACCTGTATAAATGGCAATTCTCTTGATCTGGAAACCCTTCTGGGCTTTTCTCCAACATGACCATCTTTCTTCTTTCCTACAAGATTTCCTCCTCTTGAGTTAGTTCTTCCCAAGCCCTTGATCCCTGTCATTAAGCCCTCACTGCCATTCATCAGACTGCACTGAACATCCGCCAAGCCTAGTGTAATGCTTTATACCAAATTCACCAGGGGCAACATGCTTGCCAGATATTAGCTCATGGAACGGCTCTCAAAGATGTTATATCACTCCTGTTTTTCTGAGGTTTGGAGAAGCTGAATTATGGCTTGTCTAGAGTCCTGCAGCTAGGAATGGGGAGAGGGATCTCAGGACACGGCTCCTCTCTCCCCAGATCACACTGTCCATGAGCCGCACTCGAGAACTGTCTATACTTTGGTATCGATTCTCTAACCTCTTTCTAGTTCTCTCCCCAGCCTTCCTAGTCTTGATGATAATTTCCCTAATTTAATTATTACATATTATATACATGTGTAAAATCATACTGTGCACACACCCACACACGTGTATACATTGGTGGCATGCATCAATTGAAAAAAAACAAAACCAACAAGCTGGGTGCAGTGGCACACACTTGTAATCCCAGCACTTTGGGAGGCTGAGACAGGAGAATCGTGAGTTCAAAGCCAGCCTCAGCAATGGCAAGGCTCTAAGCAACTCAGTGAGATCCTGTCTCTAAATAAAACACAAAATAGGGCTGGGGATGTGGCTCAGTGGTTGAGTGCCCCTGAGTTCAATCTCCAGTACCAAAAAAAAAAAAAAAAACTAACAGAAAAGACTTCTGTCACATTCTTCAGGGAAAGTGTACATCCCATGACACTTACATACTGAATGAATTTTTCCTGGCTGTCCACATGCAGGGGGCTCATTTGTCAATCAAGGACAGCTAATGAATGCCCATCAGGTGCCCTACTCGGTTCTCGATTTTAAAACAGGAGGGCAAATGGGATCCGTTTTCTGCACTCAGGGCAGTTTGTTGGGTGACACAGAAGGGCAACATGGGGGTCATGCAGGTACATGGATGCAGCAACAGGGACAGGGGAGTATTCTGGAACCAAGAGGAGCCAGCTCCAGGGGACTGAGGGAGGCTGCTCTTAAAGGATGCTTAGGAGTTACACACAGAGAGGCAGATGGAGTCCATGCAGAGGGCACCGCGTGGACCAGGCCTGGAGTCAAGAAGGAGGGCTGTCTGCTTGAGTGTGCCGGTGGTGCCCATGTGTGTACATGCACAGGAGCTTGTGACCCGTGTGTTCATGTGTGGGATAGTAACAAGTAGTTCCTCTCAGCCTGAGGACAGAAGACAAGGAGGGAGAGGTCAATAAGCAGAGGCCTCTTGTGTTCTTCCTGTCTCTTACTCTCTTGCTTGGACTTCATGTCATGGGGAGTGGTAATTCCAAGGACAGACAGGTATTTTATGAAATTTTTTATTGCAGAAAATTTCCTGTATTCAGACAATCATAGAATGCATTAACATGACAAATAACCATTAGCATAGTTTAATATTTTGTACTATTTGCCTTAGAACTTTTTAAAAATATGAAAGCATTAAGGATGAAGCAGAGGCCCTCCTTCTATTAAAAGTTTTCATTTTAAATCATTGTGGTGCTGGAGATGGAACCTTGAAGCCTTCTTCTTAATGCTTCTGATCCTACTTCTCCTTCCTGGGAAAAACACTACAGTTCACATGCAAACATTATGCTCCATGCGCTTGGGTCCATAGAGTTTGCCTTGTGGGCCTTTTGAAAATCGCTTAAAGACTATATTCTTTTATGTTACTTTTGGCTGCAAATACTTTCCACAAGATGTTATGTTTTGCGTATCTGCCAGTGTGGATACGTGCAATCCTCATTCCTTCATTTTAGCTAATACCTTGTGTTTCATGAGCACAAACAGAACGAAGTGTAAACATTCTATTGGCAGCAATTTAGGTTGTGTGTGATTTTTGTTATAAGCAAGTTTCCCTAGGTATCCACATATGGGTCCACATCTCACCTGTAGGAGTTTCATTGTGGAATATTCCCAGAAATAGAGTTGTCCACTAGTTGTTTGTGTTTTCAGTTTCACTGCCTGTTGCGAAGTGCTCCCACCAGTTCACCACGTGTTACAAAGGATGATCCCAACACACCCCTGAGGCTTGCTGCACGTCACCACCAACACATGGTAAAGTGACAGCGACTCTCACTGTGGGTTCTAGTTCTGTTTCTCGTGTAAATGATGATATTGGCATCTTTTCAATGCTTATATTTTTCAAAGACTTGTCTATTATTTTCTTGTGTGTGTGCTGGGTTGTTTTTTCCCTTTTGATTTGTAAATTATTCATCCATTCTGCAAATTAACCATTTTTCTGTTACATTTGGGAATTTATTTTTCATGGTCTGTCTTTTAACTTTTGTTATGGTGTTTTTTATTGACTAGATAATTTTACCTGTGACAAAAATGTATTCATTGATATTTTATAAGCTGTGTTTTTTGTCTTACTAAAGAAATCCTGTCTGACTTAGATATTACAATGTATTTCTATTATTTTAACAAGTTTTAAATTTTACCTCCATTCATCTTAAGTTGCTTTTGTGTGAGGACAGTTCTCCTGAGGTGAAATTCTAATTTTATTACTTTACATCTGGTCAATTAATCGCTCAACACCATCACTTAAAGAGTGTTTTCTTGCTCACTAATTTGTAGTTCCATCTTGTTTTGAAGATGTTATGTATGGGTGGATTTCCTTCTAGGATCTCCTCTCTCTGTCATTTTATTCTCCATGTGTGTATACACGTGTGTGTGTGTGTGTGTGTGTGCACTCTGACACCTTGCTGGAAGTCACTGGCTAATATCAGGATGTTTGCATCTTAGTTCAAAGGTGATATTGTCAAAAAGTTTTCTCTTGGACTGGGGTCGTGGCTCAGTGGTAGGGCACTCACCTTGCATGTGTGGGGCACTGGGTTCAATCCTCAGCACCACATAAAAATAAAGATATTGTGTCCATCTACAACTAAAAAAAATATTTAAAAAAATTTCTCTTCTACTATTACTGTCACCTGTTTGGCCTGATGTACACTAGCCTGATGGCTCAGGTCTTGCAATGCCCTCTGCACTGGTGTTAGTTTCAACTAGACATTGGGTTCTAGGTCTGGGAGGCCAAGCCTGGCACAGGGTTACACGGTAGGGAGCAAAGCATCCCACTTTGGTAATCATCCTCATAGCGGCTCATACAACAGTTTGTTGGCCGACCTCCATCACCCAACGACAGCTCAGTTGCCAAGGAAAGAGCATGTAAGTGGATTTAGAAGTGGCTTAGACATGCTCCACTAAAGTAAGAATTGGTACAGTTATAACAGCTCTGTAGACCCAGCTTCCAGGTCCCCATCAGGGATAGGACCAGTTATAGGGTGACTGCACGCAGGCAGCTCAAAGTTCTGGCTTCTGTCAGATAGGTAAGGGTGGCCCACAGTCCTCCTGGGAATGAAGCCCTTCACCAGTCACAGGCTTTCCCGTCTGTTCCTACCCATAAGTTACACTGCAAGACGGAGCCGGCATCCCACCTGTATCACGTCCCAGGTTTAATCACAGTCAGATTTGTCCATCTAGAAAGGGAAGGTTCTGTGTGTTTCTTTCACCCTTTTCCCACAGTAACTTTTCTGCGTTTAGAAGTTGTCCTTTCCTAGAATGTTTGATAGAATTTACCTGTGAAATTATTTCATGCTGCACATGTTTTGGGTGGGGGAGGGAGGGAGGCAGGTTGTTGACCATCAACTTAATTTACTGAAAGACCGATTCGGGGTTCCTATTTCTTGTTGAGTCTATTTTGCCACTTTATTCTAGAAACAGGAATTTCATCAAGATTATCAGAATTATTGTCATAGTGCTATTGTCAGTACTGTTTAATAATTGCTAAAACTTCTCCTAAAACTGCAGCTGTTTTCTTTGTCATTCTTAGTGTTGTTCATCTTATTATTATTATTTTTATTTTTGTGTGTGTGTATGGTGCTGGGATTAAACTTGGGGCCTCATGCACACTAGGCAGGCTCTCTCCCACTGCGCCACATGTCTCTTCTTTTTCTTGAGCAATTTTATCAGAGAGATTTTTATTAATCAATATTTTCAGTTAATTATCTTTTTTAAAATAACCATTTTTACAATGTCTTTATTTCTACTTAATTGATTTTTTAATTTTATGTTTGTGTTTTTAAGTTTTTTTCAGCTTCTTCTGTAGGTTTTTCCTAACTTTTGAGTTAAATGTGTACCTTCTGATGGTTTAATTTTTCCAATATATACATTTAAGACAATATAGTTTCCTCTAAATTGTACTTAAGCTTTAATGTGTGATCTTTTTATCATCATTCACTTCTAAATTCCCATTATGATTTCTACTTTAACTCATGAATTATTAATTATGCTTGTTCAATTTCTAAACATATGTTTTATTTGTCTATTTGTGGGATTTCACTCAAATAAGCTAACAGCGGCCTTTTCTCATTTTTGGCAATAAAGCAGAAGGTTTCCCCCCAAATTATAGTGGAGGTAACAAGTACATCTAGTTTATTTTACAGAAAAAATTACTTTATTTCATAGATTAATTGTACAACTGCACAGAGTGGTGTGTACTTACTGCTGAATTTAATTTAATCTTATTTTTTATGGGCATGCAATAATTCAACCAACATTTTTATCATATATGCAAAGAATACAGTTGGTCCTGAGGGTGATTTTTATTTAAGTAAGAAATACACAAATGGTTCTGTGAGAGGGGCCAGGAGAGGGTATACAGGGTGGGTAGGGAAGGAGCACCACACCCAAAGGTGATGAGGAGGGTCCCAGGAATCCTGGGAGAGGATGGCTGGAATTGGCCAGAGAGTAGAGCATGGTCTCCAGGAAAGGGTCCAGCCTGGGCAAATATGTGAGAGAGGCAAGAATAGGTGGGCTTTGTGTGGGCTGCAAGAAGGGCTGAGTCCTGAGCTGCCAGTTAGTAGTCTGCAGAAGTCACATAAACAATAGATTCCCACTAGGTGATGGGCAGCAAGCTGCTCCTCCCAGAGCTGTCCTCAGCTCTCCAGCTTCTGCAAGGCTCACATGCTCCCTTCCTGCTGGGCTTGGTGAGGTCTCTCCACCTTCTTCTAAGAAATGACCAGAGCTGAATCATCTCAGAGCTGCTCAAAATTGTCCAGCTCCTATACACAAGCAACAGCACACAGGGATCAATTCTTCCCACCAGGTGTGTGCTGAGAGACTTGCACTTGACCTTCCTTAATTCCACAACAAGCCAAGGACACACACGTCCTGCCACAGTGCTTCACACTGCAGACGAGGAAACTGTGTGTTAGGGTGTTAAGCACTTGCCCAATTAAGTTGCTCTGGACTAAGTTGTCCACAGAAAATTGTCTCCTAGTTTAGGGGCAGGATTGTCTGCTAAACTTCATACATTGCAGCCTTAACCCTCGTGCTGTGGTCTTTGGACATGGGCCTTTGGGAGGTAAATAGGTTTGAAAGGGTCATGGGAATGGGGTTCTCATGATGGTGTTTGTGCTCTTAGAAGGACAATGGAGCTTGTGCTCTGTCTCCTTGTCTTTCTCTCCCTCTGCCCTTTTTAGGGCATTTGAGGATACAGCAAGAAGACAGCCGTCTATCTACAAATCAGAAACAGTCCCCCTGGGGGACCTGAATTGGCCTGCATTTTGATCTTAGATTTTCCAGCCTCCAGAACTATGAGAAATCAATTCCTGTTGTTACGTCACCCAGTCTATGGTAATTTGCTCTGGCAGGTTGAGCTAACACATGTTTACAGCCAGGAAGTTGCTGAGATAGGACTTGGTTCCTTTAGGCCCCAACACAGTAGCCCATGTTTTCTCCTTTATCTCTCTAAAAATGAGATCCTTGGTCTGTCTTGTGGACCACTCGATGGCAGCAGGTGCCAATGCACAGTCAACGCTGCTAAGAGTTTTGTAGCAGAGACACCTTCGCAAGGTCTCACAGGTGAGCCAAAGCCACAGTCAACTCAAACAGGTATGTTAGGATGCTCGTACCCAGAAATGACAGAATATTCAACTAAATATGACCTAGACAATAGGAATTTTCCTTCAATAATGAGATGTGCAGAAGCAGGTGGTCCCAGCACTGATCAGCCAGTGCTGATGGAGCCGCGAGATGATGTCACCAAGGGCCCAAGGATTCCCCTCTTTCTGAGCTGCCTTCATCAAGATATCAGCCTCATCACTACACATGGTTCCAAGCGACAGTGCCGAAAGCATAAGGGAGGTGCAGGTGTTTTTGGTTTTGTTTTTGTCTTAGTCTATTTTTATTGTGAAGTTGGGAGGAACATTTTTTAGGCTCTCCCCAAACACAGGACACTTCTCTTTATGCCCTATTGACTTAAACTGTCCCAAACTGATTCACACAGGCAAGCTGCAGAGTGGGGACCCAGCATGTTTGACCCTAGGAAGAGGAGGGGGCTCTGCTGGAGATGAGAAGAGGGAGGACAGTTGCTGCTGGTTCCAGAACCAGCAGTGTCCACCACAGAAGCTCCATTAAGAGTGTCTTGCTGTTGGTTGCTGTTCTGTTCTCATTCTCTGATGGTTCATAAACTTCTATGATTAATGTGGGAAACAATTACTTTATTAGTTATGAAAATCTATTTGGTGGAAACACTTTCAAAGCTGAGAGTCAATTATTTATCAGTTTATACAAGAAATGTTTGCTAAGAAACTTCTTCTTGCCGAGCTGGGTACTGTAGACAGAGAATAAAAATAATTTGTCATATAGATAATCATGATGATGGATTCCTTTGTGATAGAAAGGTATAAGAATATCTGAGTGTCATTAGACCTCCTCACCTCTAGGGGTGACAGATTGATTCTTCTTCTGAAGCATTTATTAAGTGTTGCATCTTTTCCATTCTGACTCAAACAAGGAATAACCTGAAGAGAATAAAATGTGGGTCACTACATGCAGGATTTATCCCTGGAAACTTATAAGCCAAAGCTGACAAATGCCATGAGGTTGTAATTCTGGGAAAAATCAAACTTGCAAGTCCAAAATTTCATAGGTCGTAGCACCCTAGGTTTTGCATTGGAAGATCTAAATAAGTTAAGGCTTTCCCTCATCCTTCTAGGATTTACAGTCCCTGCAGAAAGTGGAGCCCTACACCTGTGACCCCAGGAAGATATTCCAGGCACCTGGTGCTGTGAGGGATGTAGGCACAGGCAGTGGTCACTGGAAGGAGTCAGCAGTCCAGCAAGGCCTGGGGGGCAGAGTGGGGGCAGGCCTTCCAGCTGAGAGGAATGCCTGCAAAGGAGGCTCTGAGGAGAGGATGGGGGACCAGCAGTGATGATGGCAGGAAGAGCTGCTGTGTAAGGTACTGACACTAATCATCAACTTCTTACTCTGTAAGGCAGCAGCATACAGAAAGGTCTAAAAATATACTAAAAAGCAGCATAAATGTGTTTTCCAACCAAGTTTTATTTGCCTCCCAAATTTTAATGACATTGAAATAATTCAGGTGCACCTGTTAGCCAGAATGGACTATTCACACAGGTGTGAGAGAGGATCTCTCAGGAAAGGAGAATGGGGTGGGCAGGGGGGCCAAGTGCTTCTTGGGAGCAGGATCTGTGCTTCATTCATTTAGTCCTGCTGCCTGGACTACAGCAGATGTCAAAGGATGTTTGTTTAACAAGTGAGTGGATGGAATGGTACATATGATATTAGGTATTATATTGTCAAACCATGTAGTCCATGGACTTCAATCTGTGGTTAACTGGGAGTCAGGAATATATACCGAGGGGAGATAGTGATAGAAGAATGTCACTGTCTGGATCGACACAGCAGACATGTGCAGACTCTCTATTCCCAAGTGCATAAGGCAGGGTTTGTCTAATGGCACCACACAGGGGTGTCCTGTGCACCTTAGGCAGCTCTTCCTAGGTTGGTGGTCCAACTAGGAGGACCCTATCAGGCACAGTCACGAAACTGGGGGCTGGGAGTCTGACCCAACTCACTACCCTCCCTCAAACATCTTCCTGCCTGTTCACCCCTGGGCAAGGCCACCCAGACCCATCAGAGCCCTCAAACTCTCCTCAGTTCCACCTCTCTCTTGTCTCGTGGGTCTAGTGACTTCACTGTAAATGCTCCTCCTCAGATCTAGCTCAAGTCACTCTGTCTACCCCCTTGGGCGTGCCATTTTAAACTCACTCTTATTGTCAAACCATCTTAGCATCTTTTTCTGGGGTGTTTCTCTCCCCAGGGTTGTAAATTGTAGGCCTTCTCCTTTTCCCTTGCCTTTATGTCAGCATCTCACCTTCTTCCTTACTTAGGACAACAGTCAGAGCAAGATGAATAAAGATGCACTAATAGAGGGAAGATCCCCAGCAGGCCTCAGATCTGTAGGAATCAAGAGTTGGAGTGTGGGAGTAGCCTGGGGATCACAAAACCGGGAAGAAAGAGTTAGGTTGGAGGCACATTTGATGTGTGTGTGTGTGTGTGTGTGTGTCTGTCTGTCTGTCTGGGGTTGCGTACCCTAGGCAACTGTGTCAAGTCTAGAGCACAAGATTAAGGTTAAATTTGGATAGGTATCAAATGCTTTTGGATAGTGTGCTAACTAAAGAAGAAGATAGAATAGATTGATAGTAGTTCCTTAGAGAAAGATGCACCATGAGCACATCAAGAACTACTATTGATCAACAACGTTTGCCAGGAGTACAAGACAGGAGGCACACGGCTTGTGTGCTATGTATCTGCTATCTCACAGGGAACTGTAGGCTTGGTAATGCTCAAAGATGGATGGACCAAGAGTGTCAAGTTCACATTGTTGCACTGGGTGAAAGGGCATTTTACAAACTCTCTGTCAGGTATTCCTCAGACTGCCCCTAAAAATGTTATTAGATAATGAGGTCCATTCAGCTCATTTTCTGGCAAAGTGGTCCATTCAGTTAGACTTAGCTGTCCAAATGCTCTTCCCCGACTGGTCTGAATGCTGCCCTCTTCCTTGTACCTGTGTCGGTCCTCCTGCCTCTTGGGCTGTAAGGATGAGTGTTCTTCTTTCTCATGCAGCATTGTGCTCCTCTGAGCATCCTCTGCCCTGGATCCCAGTTATTCTGTGGCCTTGAGACCCTCCCTGCTCACCTCTGTCCTTTTGCCCCAGTCCTATGGGCTGCACCTATAGCAGGTGCCCACCTCACCGACCACTGCAGAACAGCTCCAGCGTTCACAGAACCAAACCCACTCAGCCCATTATTGAGCTGCTGACTTTCAGGAGTTATTTCCTCCGTGGAGTTTCTTTGTTCCCTCGTCTTCTCTAGAGCATCTCTATTTTGTCCTTGTTTCTACCTCTGGGGTCATGGTGAACTAATTTGCCTAGAAAGTCAAAGTTAGAAGGATCTCTCCATTCACTCTTTTCCTCTCAGGGTCTCCACACGTGAAGGCTCCTTTCACAAGATCTGGAAACAGTCCTTCTTCAGTTTCAGCCCAGCTGGCCCGTACCAGAAGGAGGTTATAAGGGACAAGTATACTCAGGAAAGGACAAGTCTGTGTCCCAGAAAGCAGTAGGAGTCAAAAGCAACTAAGCCAGATTGGTGCTCATGACAACCCCACCCACCATCCAGGTGCACCGGGGATTGCCTGAGACATTTCTGCAGCACGAGCAGCTGTTGGGATGTGGGCTAAAGGCTGGGCCTTTGCTTGACTGATGGAGGTGCAGGTTATGTAAGCAGATGGGACAGAGAGTGGGAGGGGGTTCAGGCAGTGAAGACAGGAGAAAGAAGACAGCTGCTTTGGAAAAGAAAAACATGCTTAGAGAAGAAATCGAGAAGGTGTGGATGTTGTTATATGTGATGTATTTATCTTCTTTGTAACCTTAAATAACCTTCTTCCTAAATAATAATTTTTAAAGAAATCTACTCTCTCTTTCAGGTTTTATGAGCCAATTTGTGATGTGGCAGAAGAGGAGAGAGTTTGAGGGTGTGTATTTGTCTGTTCTTCTGGTCTTCGGTGTTTATATATTGAGAAAAGAATCAAAAGCAGGTCGAGGTGACCTGAGAGGTCTTAGCTACATCCAGGTTGCAGTTGATGTCAGAGCTTAGGGTCCTTTAGCATGGCCCAGGGTGAAGCAGGCGTCGGGCGGCTGTAAATGTGATGTCTTTTCCCTGCTGTACCCATTCACAAGGCCTGTTCTCCTAAAAACCAACCTGGCTGAGACTCACAGACTGAAAAACTAAAGTTCCTACCAGGACAGTACGACAGTTGGTGACTATAAAGATTCTGACAAATATTTCTCATATGTCTTTAAAAACTGGGGACAGATCTTCAGATCAGGAAAACACAAAGGACATTTTACACATCCTAAGTAGATGTCAAGGGATATTGTACAATTGGTATCCATTTACCAGCTCTTATTTCTAAGTAATTTTGAAGTATCTTTGTTCCCTGCAGCTTCAAAGAGATGCGAGAGTATCTTTAACAAAATGCAGGTTGAGAGGCACAGCTTGAAAACCAATTAAAACACACCTTTTCTCCTATCACCGGTTTACAATTTTATGCAATGGGGCCATCTTCGCCTGCCCCTAAATGAAAGCAAGACAAGTCCCTGACTCTTCTAGGAATTTGCAAGTAACTGGCAGTTCCGTGGTTGTTTGAAGTCTCACCATTGTCTCAATTTAGTAACTGAGCATCGGCTCCAAAATCAGCCGAAAACTGAAAAAGGTTTGGTCATGAGTCTTCCTCCTTCCCCAGCTCAGGTGTGGAAGCCTGTGGAGTTCCAGAAAGGGGAGATTTGGGATTAACTTTTCAATTTCTCAGAATTGTGCTTCAACAGTTTGCTGAATGTCAGCTTCTGGGGAGCTTCTGACCCCTCTGGAGCTGGAAGGGAGGGAGGAAATGTAAGGGAATAGGGAAGGTCCACTTTAGATGACACCAGCATTAACCACCTAGCACTCCAGGACCAGGCAGAAGCCCGGGCATTCCTGGGCACCTAAGAAGTCTGACCACTGAGGAACTTCTCTGAAGTTTCCCCAACCCAGAGGGAAGCCACCCCATGAGGTGAACACTTCACCTCCTTCCTCACACCTAGAAATCCAGGTTCTCTATTGAGGCCTCACCGCCACTACTATTAATCAGAATATCCCAACTCTGGCCTTCTCTCAACCTAAAGAGTTCCATGCTGGCTCATGCAAACATCCCCATGTCCCTCCTTCCAAGAAACATTAGGTCTCCCAGCAGCAAGATTCCTCAGGTGCTCTGCACAAAGCAGCACCTTAGCCCTGCCCCCTCTGCATTTCCTGGCAAAGGGGTAGACCTCAGTCTCCACGGGCCCTAACATTCCCTTGTCCGTTCCCCCTTGGGGCTCCAGACACCTCATCTGTTACCTCATGGCACTCATCAGAGCTCCGGTTTCAACATCATGCACCAAGTTTGTTTTGAGATAATTTGCGTGCCAAGAGGAACTTTTATTCTTTCTCTCTTTGATCTCCCATCCAAATGTTCTGTGCTTTCGTGATTCTGTGACTCAGAAGCTGAGACACACTCTAAGTCACAAGATGGAATGACTCACACATGTTTTGTACTCTCCTAAATCCTGAGATGCATGGTGGCTATATTAAAGTCAGCTGGAGTATTCTAAAATTCCAAGTAAGTGGGTGAAGAACTCCAGGTAAGGAGGACTCCAAAGTTGGGGGAAGAATTTTGTGTGCTAAGAATTACAGGGAGAAAGCTTTGTGCTTTGTTTTATTCTGGTAATGATAGGTAGACCCAAATAAAATTACCTGAAAAGACAAGTATGGTATTTGGTATTGAGGACCACCTGTGTCACCAAATAGCTTGCATTACTTCATGACAACATCTTAGTCTGCAAAACAACTGTGCTCATCCCCAGCCAGCATGCATACTTTGATCAGCTGTTACTTCCTCTAGAAAACCTATCTTGACCTCAGACTATATTGAACACCCCGTTCCATTCTCTTAGAACAAGCTATAGTTGAATACTTACCACACTGCATGGTATTCATCTGTGAGTTTATGCTGTAGTAACAAATAACCCCCAATCTAGGCTGCTTACAGAGCAAGGGCAGAACACATTGTCATGCAGAACCACAGAGACTCTCCATTGCAGGGACTCAGACTGCCAGGCTGCTGGAATCTTATCTCCAGTTCAGCAAAGGTTGTTATACTGGAGAAAGAAACAACAGGAAAGGTTCGTATTAGTTGTCCCAGGCTTCAGCCTGGGCACCTACAAGTCACCTCTCCCATGGCCCTGGGGTCAGGACTGGTCACATGGTCTTCCATACCTGTAAGGGGTGTGGCAGCGGTGGGAGGCTGTGGGGAGAAGCTTACCAGAGAAGAGTTTGGCAAGCACCACTGGAGTTGCTCACCTGGTCCCCCAAACCTCCCTGTCACCCCTTCAGAACCCAGTGTGCTGAACCCCCTGCAGACCTGATTTGACGGGAGCTGAGTGAGTAGAGGGTGGGATTCTGGGAGTAGTGGGAGGCCCAGCACGCCAAACTTTCAGTGTTGGCAGAGGAATCTCAATTGTCCTTTTTAAACAATATGAGTGACCATTTATTGGATGGCCTCCTGGTGTCTTAACTACATTATTTCTGTTCTTTGCAGCAAATCTATCAGGCAGACGGCAGAGTCAGGATTTGGACCTGAGACTATAAAGCCTATACTCTTTTGCACAATGGAAGTATTTGAGGGAAGTATAGAAATGTTCCAATCTGTGTGTGAAAGAAAAACCCAGGAAAGCTACAAAGGGGAGAAAAGTTAGGAGGCTGCTAAAGGGGTTCAGTGGGGGAGCTGTGGGTGGCTAAACCAGGTCTGGGACAGTGGTGGTGGAGAATGACCTCTAGTGTCAGTGTAGGCCTCTCCTTTGTCAATGAGCTTTTTTTTTTTTGTTACCAGGGATTGAACTCAGGGGCACTCGACCACTGAGCCACATCCTCAGCCCTATTTTGTGTTTTATGTAGAGAGAGGGTCTCACTGAGCTGCTTAGCACCTCGCTGTTGCTGAGGCTGGCTTTGAACTCGCGATTCTCCTATCTCAGCTTCCCAAATCGCTGGGATTACAGGCATGCATTTTTATATAGCCCTAAGCCTGACCCCATCCCTGAGGATATTTCCAAGAATTAAGGCCAGGTTGTCAGTACTCGATGTCTTTCCTTTTCTTCTGATGGCTCAAGCAGATCACTCTCCTCCTACAGAAGAGTGCAAGAGCCAGTCCAGAAGTCCATATGAAAGCCAAGTGTCCTTTGTTTATTTAATTTTGGTTACTATTGAGTGCCTGCAATGTCCCATGGGAGACAGGGGCAGGAGGGCTTACCGATGGGGACAAGACCAAGAGCCTCCCTCCAGGCGCTGGCAGTTGAAGGGGAGTCGGCAATGTCAGATGGGTCCTGTAGACCACTGAAAGCCAAGGTCCTTAGGAGTATGGCAGCCTGAAGCAATGTGGGCATGGAGAAGAAGCCACTCTGTAGAGTCTCTAGGAGGGAGGCTGTCAGGGCCTTGGCAGTGGAGGAGAGGTTGGGGTTAGAATCAAGGACTGTTAGAGCCTGGGATTCTGAGCTTACCTCCCGGTGCTTCCTAAACTAGCTGATGTCCCAGAGATCTCTGCGGTGCCCACACATCCCAGGGGTCCAGGGAGCTGTGCTGGCATGGTATGAGGCAGGACACCTGAGCTTCAGGACTCCTCAGTTGTGGCTGCCACTCTGCTGCCCATCTTCTTTATGACCTTGGACACCACTTAGTCCACTCTGAACCTCAGTCTTCCCTTGATCTCTCAGCAAACTATCAGGTAGGCATGGCTGGATGTCTCTCTTAAAAAACAAACCTGTGTTGGGGGAGTGAGGAAAGGACGCTCTGAGATGATCCTTGCGGTTGCCCGGGGGTGGATTATGGTCACTTCACACATGGGCAACACCAGGGAGACCATTTTCCAAAGCCGTGCAGCTGGCTGGGAGAAAGCAGGTGTTCCGAGCTGAGCTGTGCCGCCTCCAGACGTGTCCTTCCGCTTCCACTCACATGCGGGGAGCACAGTAGCCTGGGTGTGATTTCCTGAAAACATAAAACGTCACCTTCACCAGAGTGAAGACTTCTCAAGCTTTAAAAAATTTGCAAAACATTCTGCATCCAGCAGCTACTTGGTGGCTCTGGAGCCATTTGTAAGTGGAATATTGTGCAGAAGGCCACAAACCTTTGCACCTCGTCACTTAAAAGAACCAAGATTTTTCCCCTTTTCTAAAGCAAATTAAATGTTGTATCATGCGATCAAGGTAAGATAGAGTGAAATAGCACACCTGTGGAAATGAAGCTCTGTCCTCATTAAACTGAAGGACACTCTGCCTTGTTTGTCATCTGGGGTCATGTCCCATCACCTCCTAGATCCCAAATCACCCCAAAGCCTGCAGTCAAAGCCATCTCACATTATTAGTCTTCTAGACTCTTTCTTCTTTAAATGTTATTAAATTTATGAAATCTTGAGCAGAATGACTTTGATCTAGTATTCCAATTTAGAAAATGTTAAGTGTCACAAGTCAGACAATGTGGAATCTGCGCTTTAGGAGGACTGTAATTGACTTTTTGCTTTGTATTTTTCTAAAAACCTAATGCTTGTGGTTGGGAGAACCTATTTCATTTCCATTAAGTTTTCTTACTTTTATTTCCAATTTTCTTCAAGCCGACTACTCTAAATTTACATCTTTATTGCTTCCTTGAGAGTCCTGGCTACCATCTTAGTCCAGTTGCTCCAGCCTCCAATTCCGCTAGGTCCAAATGAAGTCTACAGTGCAGCTGGGTGATTTATCACAAGTCCAAATCTGCTCTGTCTCTCACCCATGAGGAACCCGACCCTCTCCACTGGATGAAATCCAGTCTCTGTTGCCAGGCCAGTCAGACCCTCTGCATTCTATACACGTCCGTCCTTCTTCTCTGGCCTCGTCCCTCTCCACCGTTCTCCTACTCTGAGCTCCACTCAAGGCATGGTGACCGCCATACTCTCCCAACAACTCACATCAGGCTGGGTTTTCTGAGGCTATGCTCCTGCAGCCCCTCTGCTAATTCTCCTGGCTGACTCTTGTTCATCTTTAGGTCTAAACTCAGACCAAACCCTAAAATACTCTAAAAAGATTGGCCTGACTCCTTAGTCCTGAATAGGTTCCTTTGTGTTCTCCAGGGCCCTAATACTTCTCCCATTTGGGGTGACCAATCACCCCAAACTCTTAATCCCATTAATTTATCTGTATCTCTTATGAGAGCATAATCTCCTACAAGGTTGGAATCATCAGGAAGTGTCAGCAGGAAAAGCACCCACTGCTGAATAACTCTCAGTCTTGCCTGAATGAATAAATGCAGGTGTGAGACCAAGCACCCTGGCAGTGAACTCTGTGTAAGGAGACTGCAGCTCAAAAATTTTAGTGATTTCACCCACCAAGCAAGAGCTTTCCTTGATCCTGCTCTGAGTCCCTGAGAGCACAAACACAGAGCCTTGGACACATGCATTCTCCACACGTGTTTTCACAAGAATAAGAGTGTGGAGCCTGCTGGGTTTGCTATGAACATGTGGTGAACCAGTGTTCCTGGAGGAGGGCTCCACGGCTGCAGTGGCCTCAGAGATCCCACTGTCCCCATGTCTGTCTTCACTACAGTCACCTCAAGAAAGATCAGGAGAAAGTCAAGACAGCTGGATGATGCCATTAACAACCAATAATCTGGAATGTTGCTAAATTCATTTGAAACTGAGCTGGCTGCAACTCCCCGTGGGTCCATTAACCTGCAGCCGAAATTAGATTACGTAGAAATAACATTAAAGAGTCACAGTGCTCAGTTAATTGAAAAGCAAACTTGTGAATTATAACATCCTCTTTGAAAAGCAGAATAATGTGTCACCCCAAGACCCCTGGGGCCACTCATGAGTGTCCAGCTTGAAGTTTATTTTAGAGAAACCATGTTTTCAATATGGATTCTAAGATCTATTTATTGTTAAAGAAAACTATTTGAAATGAAATAAATGACAAGCTTTAGAGTGAGACCAGAGTAAGACAGAGTTCAACCTCGGATCTGCCATTTACTAGCTTGGTGACCATAGGGAGGGGACATAGTGTCTCTGAGCCCAACAATCCTGTTAACTGCAGGACACACATGTCCCAGTCCTGTGAGGAAGACAGGCACGTGGACACACCAGCACAAGCTGAGGGTGGAGGCACCGAGGACAGGGCTGTGGAAGTCTCAGGGAGAACCACCACCCGTGGCCAAGAAAGTTGGGAAAGGTGCCTCAAAGAGATGCCACCTGAGCAGAGCCCTGGAGAAGGAGCAGGTGCCACTGGAGTGGGTGGCAAGACGCAGCAGTTGCCCTGGAAACCGTCTGGGCCCTCACAACTGAAAATACAGGAGAGGCAATTGAGCTCACTGGTGGAACCCCCAGTGGAGGGCATTCCTCTATGAGGTCCTCCTGAGAAGGAGCTGGGATAAGGCGCCTGGACTTGAGCAACGTTGGCACCTCGACCCGGCTTTACTAACTGAGGCATACGTTTGAGTCCAGAAGAGGCGCTAAGGCTCAGGTCACCTGGTGGGTCACCCGACACTCCCCAGAGCCCTACTTCTCTCTAAACAAGTACTGTGCAAATATTTAAAGATTGTCCCTTGGAGAGAGTGCCAAATGATGGGTCTGCAGGAAAGTGGTATCTCTCTGGGCTCGGGCCTCTGGAACCATCACACGCTCCCCACTCTGAGATGGTGGCTGTTCCCACAGGGCTCAGGACAGCAGCTTGCTCTTACTGCAGGCCACTCTATAGCCAGGCATCCCCGCCCCTCCCATCATAGGCTGCCCTTCCTTGCTGCCCCCTCAAACCCCGAACCCCAGGCTGTCAGGTCTTCCCAGAGGGCAGCGCAGAACAGAGCACAGCCACCTCAAGGGACATGCAGCCTGGAAGACCCCGGGGACCCTCCTCTCCCATGGAAGCCCTCTTCTTGTGCTGGACTTGGCCACTCTCTGCAGCCCACACTCAGTAGCCAGGGGGCTGGGAGGGGGAATGGCGGGTGTTAGTGGAAGAGGGTCTGCAGCTTAGCAAATCGGTAGGAACTGGGGTGGGACACAGAGCCTTTCTCGGTCTCAGCCTGTAACTTTTACTTACCTGTCGTCACATACGGATTGTGGTGATTGACAGAGGCATGAGAGTGTGGCACCTTGCCTGACCCCCCACAGCACACCTCCATCCATGCAGGGTCCCCCCCACTTCCTTCCACCCCGTTCCCTCTTCCTGATGGCACCAGTTCCTGCTGAGGACAGAGCTGTTTTTGTTTGTCTGTGCCATGGGCAGATGGCGGGGAGTGTGTGTTTCTGCAGAGGAGCGCACTGTCCCTGCTCCCGAGTCCCCCAGCAGGCCCCATCCTGGAAAGCATCCAGAAGCACTGGCAGTGCCACATCAGCTTCTCCAACCACAGGACACTCATGACCTTCGAAATCACGAGGTTGAGAGGTACGATATGAAGGCCCCCATGTCAGGTAGTCCAAAGCACCAGGGACCAAGGCCCTGAGGACTGCATGTGGCTGGTGAGATAGGGTCCCCCGCAGGTGGCTCTCCAGTTGATGGAGGCAGCAGAAGACACTGTCATTATCTCTGTGGCTCAGGAAACGCAGGTGAGAGGGGCTTAGTCATTCTCCCAGAATTACACAGCGACTATGAAATGGACATGGGTTACGTGCCTGGTCTTGGGAGGCCAAATCAGTGTTCTTTCATTGTGATAAACTGCCTCTCTGTATTTATAAAAGATCTGGATTTTCAATAAATAACCCAGAAGTTTAATTTTCCTTTACGGTTTGACCTCTTGGTTTTCACTTTTACGATCAGCTTTGGTTAAAGGCAACAATCAACCTTTCCCCGTTGTCATTCTGCATCTTCAGCTGGGGCTCCACTTCACCCGACACCCACACAAAACCTGGGAAACATCTCAAACCCTTGCTACTCCTCAAACCCACTGACCCCCCCAATCAACCCAGGCCCCCCATGACTGCCTTTGCAGATAACTCTTGCACCTGTCCTTGTACCCCACCCCATTAGCATGCTACCCCTGGCTCTTTCCTGCCAGTGAAATGCAATGACCTCCATCTGGTGGCCCTCCGATGTGCCTCCTCTCAATCGAAGCTGCATACAGCAGTGAGGTGGTCCTCCATGACCTCATTTCCTAAAGGAAGCACCTCTTAACCAGGGAGGGTCTCACAGTCAGGCACAACCTTCACACACAATGTCTCTCATCCTCAAATATCCACAACTGAGACTTCCACCCCAGTTCCACTGCTGGACAGGAGCAGAGTGTAGCCTCCAACACCAGCCTACTTGCACCACCTGTGCTGTTCATTGCCCTTTCCTCCTCCCAGGTGTGGTCCAGTCCACTTGACATCAAGGTAGCCTTCCCTCCTGCCCTCAGACACCCCCCTACCCTCTGCAGAAATGCCCCTTCCTGAGATTCACGATCTGGCATCGCCTGGCCCCATGTGCCCCCTCTCCCTGTCTGGGATGCCTTCCTCCTTGTGACTGTCCTTCCAATCCCTGAACAGCCAGGAACCAAGGTCAGGACCCAGGGCCCTCCCTCTCCGTCTCTCCTCCTTTCCTCTGCAGAGCCCAGTCTCCAACACTGGCATTTGCACGGCATTCTGGGTTACTCTGCTGTAATTGGCAGGCACGAGGTTGGGCAAGACCGCTGGGGAGTGCTTCAGTTGGTGGTTAATGTAAAGGGATAGGTCCCTCTTGGCTTCTTGGGGGAAATTATTTCAAGATTTATTTTCACAATGTAGAGGAAACAGTCCTTGATCCTGGGCAGCCTAATTACTGTACTGACTGCTAAGTCACGCCCACGAGATGGCTTCAGAAGGAGTGTTCTGCTGAGCTCAGGGAGGGACGCATACTCCTCTCAAGGGGTCCTAGCCAGGCGGAGTGTGCTGTCTGCTGAGGGAGGAGACTCACAAAATGACTCTTGTGTACTTCTCCATGGTGAGAGGGTCTTATTCCTCAGCAGTGCATACCACAGTGAGACAGGATGTCTATGTGGTGCATGCCCCAGGCGGTGTAGCTCTGCAGTGTTAGGTTTGAGGGGGGGGAAGAGAAAAAAGGAAGGAAAAAGGATTTGTCTTTTTGAAGTTACTAAGTGTAAAATTACTGGTTGCTGACCAAGGCTCCTGGGAACTTAGGACCCAAGGTGCTCCTGGCGGTGTGGTGGATGAGCCCTACACCTCACGGTGGTGTGGATTGTGAGACTGATCTGAGCCAGGGGATACAGTCCTCGTTAAGGTCTGCAGATGAGCTGCTGGGGACCTTCAGAATGTCTCCTAGCCTCTCGGGACCCACATTCAAGATTTGTAAAATGAGGAGCTAGAACCACTTCTCTATCTTTCCAATCCTGACGTTCTGGCTATTCATTCACCTGCTGCTTGTTCTCTTATTTAATATTTTTCTTTCAGTTTAACTTGTTAATCCTGTTTTAAAACTTTGCCATTTCTTCAGGAATAATATCTTTAAAATTGTGGGTTTGATATGCTAATTACATGTTTTCTAATTCAGTCATTCAGACATTGCATCTGTCAGAATGTCCTTGGCTGAAAGCAATTGGAAATCACCGCAGCCGTCTTAAGCAGAGAGAGATTTTTTGAAAGGATATTGGAGTCTCAGGTAGCTTTTGGAAGCTCAAAGGCCATCCCTCAAGCGGTGAATGTTCAGGTTGCCCTGGTTGATCAGGCTGTAAAATCACTGCCGGGGTCCTCAGCGCCAACGCTCTGCTATCTGCAAAACCCCGCATCATACCACTGCCACCACCATGAGCCATCCCCAGGTCACCATGCCATCTGCTCAGAATTCAAAGTCCTGGGGCCAAGACTAAGCCACATCTGTCTCCCTTGGGACAGAGTTGAGGAGGATGACAGTCTGGTTCCTTGGACTGTATAAGTAACGTAGATCCCCAGGATGACATACAATGGGAGACACCCAAAGGGGAGAACCAAGCGCTCAGGCAACGCGAATTGAATGGTGGAGAGCAACAAGTCAGAACAAACAAAAACTCTCCCCAAGTGGAGGACAACTGATTAAAATGAATACGTAATTAGGAAAATAAGACTTCATTCATGTCCCGTAGCACCAGAAGCTCATGTGTCAGTCAACTCATGCGCCTCCCCTTAGGAACCATTGATCCTTTAGCCATTCTTCAGCTCTCAGGCTGACCTTGCATTTCTACCTCGTCTTTGATGTGTTCAGACTGCTGTGCTCACATGCAGCTGTGCATGTCACTAGGGGAAGTAGCAAGCAGTGAAAATAAGGAAGCGTCTGAACCTCCCTAGTGACTTTGGGATTTCGCCATCCTTTGATCTGAGTGTAGCTTCCTGGAATTCTCTGGGCCACCCAGGAAGGGCATGTTCCCAGTAGTTAAGACATAATCTCATGCCAAGGTTGCAGAGATGCCATGTTCAGACAGGGTGTTATGAGTCATAATGTAAGTCAGAATGATTGTACTCTTCCTACATCTGTATTTGGCACTTCCTATTAAAATATTAGCTTTGGAAGGAATCTTAGCAGCAATCTCGTTCATTACTGAAGACAAAATCCAGAAATGGGTTATCCAAAATTACCTACAGGAATGTTACACTGGCCTAGAATATTCTAGAACCCCTTCTGAAGCCCATGATGGACTTTTGAGTTCAAGTATTAGGGCACTGTTCTGTTTCTGTTTTAAACTGTCCCCATTTCCTTTTACAGTTACCTGATAGAGAAAAATAGAATAAAATTTTTTTCTGGCTCCACAGACATTAAATACATGTTAATGTGTAGTCCCTTATCAATAAACGATGAATGGTTTCCACTTATGCATGCATGTGCAAACACACGGCAAACAGAGAAGATAAACTAGTTCAAATATTTGTATATTTTGGTACAGAAGTGCATATTAGATATAAAGGTCAAAACCGAGGGAGAAAAGATGAGGAGTTGGTCTGTTAGCCATCCTTTTTAAATTGAGGAATCTCAAAGAGACAAAGAAAAATAAAAAGAAGAGAAAGGAAACAATAAGCTGGTCAAATCTTGGAAAAATTGGATTCCAACTCCTGATGGTCTTTACTGGTGGGGTGATAGCAAGAGCCACTTACCAGCAATGCAGTGGCTCACCATGGGACTTGCCTTGGATGTTAGCCACTGTGACATAAGAAAGAACTGAAAAGCACTGGGCTGGTAGTTATTTTCTCTTGCTGCTGATTAAATCCTGCCAGGTGAGTGGGCCTGGAGTAGCTGGCTGGAGGATGAGATTTCATGTGGACAAGAGACAAGACATTCTAGTCGAGTCCCCTTTGACCACCAAACTCTTTTGGTTTCAGCCAGTGGGACTTGGCAGCAGATGACAAAAGTCTAAAGGAGTAAGTCTGCTGACTTTAATCCCGTTGCCTCCATACAGAACCACAAGTTAAATAAATGGTTGCTCTGAGTTACTACAAAGAAAAAGCTGATACTGTATGTATCAGTCAGCCTCATCTGACTACAACAAAATATCTGAGGCAGCTACTTTATAAAGAGAAAAAGGTTATTTTGTTCACAGTTTTGGAGGCTGAAAGTGTTCATAGTATGGACTTGGTGCCTGCCCCCTGGCTGCATCACTTCATGCACAGATGGGAACATGTGCAGGAGCAGGTGACTGGTCATACCCTTGAACCAGGAGCAGAGAGTCAGGAAAGCTCCTCCCCAGTCATGCCCCCAGTGACCTGAGGACCACCCAGAGGCCCACCTCTGCACAGTCTTCAAAATGCAGCTTTGATGCCTCTTGTGCTGTGGAACCTGTGTGTCCATGCTAAACCTGGTGCCCTTCCTTGGTGCTCTCTAAGACGCTACATGTGACTCTACTACAACTTAGCATCACACACACCATCACTATTGTTTAAAAACTACCCAAGCCGTTGTAATGGGACCTCCTTGAACACAGGACTGTTCGCTTCCATTTTTCATCCTTTGGGGATGGCAGGCGGCAGGCCCTGATACCCATGATGAATTCAGGAATCAACTAACTAGACATGCTGGATGAACTTCAGAGAATAAATTTAATGCAATTTGTACTTTGTGTAAAGCCAAATTTATGATTCTTCACGTCTGGCCTATTCTCTGAAGACGGCTTTATCATCACCCACATTCTGTTGTGTTTCTAAGGATCCTCTTTTGGTTTCAGGGCAAGCAGCTCATAAAGGAAATTTTAAAAAGTTGGTTAAAGTATAAGAAAAGCTGAGTCAAGTCTGTTTGCAGAACTATGTTTAGAGGAAGCCAGAGGCTCTGAGCAGCCGAGTCTTCAGGGCCACCCCTTCCCTGACGGAGGAGCATCCACCTTGACTGACGCGATCACCTGGATTCGGACAGGACAGGCTAGACTGCACCTGTGTAGCTACCCCCAAGTCCAGTGGTGAAACAGCAAACACGTGCCCTTTGCTTGTGATGCATGAACTGTATGGGTGGGCAGGGTGGTCTAGTCAACTTGGTCCCTCCAGGAGCTGGGCCAGCAGAAGCTCCATCTCAATCCCTGTGCCCATGATCTCAGGATAAAGAGAAACCGTGGTCCACACACTGGCTTTTGGAAACGCCATTTGGAAGTGACACACAGCACTGGTGCTCCCGTTTAGTTGGTTAAAAGAGGTCATGTTGCCGGACCTCACTGGCAAGGACAAGCAGTCCCTCCAGATGGCAGAGAAGAGCTGACCTGTCTGTGAAAAAGCAAGTGATTGCACAGTTAGTGATCTTGCACGGGAACCCTTCAGTTTTCCAAATGTACCTGACGGTGACCCTCAACAGAGGATTTGAAAATAGGTCTCAACTTCAGCCAGGTAGAGAGAGGGCTTTTCCGCAGTTGTTTCAAAAAGCAAGACTCCTTTGTTTCAAATTGCCACAAGTAACAGAAAATGAAAGGGAGGCCCTGGCGCATCCTGAGGCTGTACTTGCTCTCGGACAGGCCAGTGGGCTCTGGTGATACAGTGTGCAAGGTTGTGCTGCGGGAATATTGGGTGCTAGGGAGGCAGAAGGAGGGACACAGAATTGTCAGAGGGCAACTGGGCAGCCGGTGTCCTCATCGCGACGGAGCTGGAAATGTCTGGAAGGATCTACTAGTGTTGCCCCTGCACAAGGGTGGGGAAGATAAATGTCCCCAGGGGAGGGGCAGGGAAAAGGCCCCTGCAGTCATGACTGGCCCATTCTGCTTTAGCCTGTCCTTGAATGAATTGCTGACAACTCATTTGCACACCTGTGACCTTGAGGAAGCACCTTCCTCTCTGCTCCCTGTCTCACCCTTTACAAAATGAAGGGTTGCCATCAAAATCCCATTTAAAAAAAGAACCTTGACCATCTGATTCTGAAATTCACGTAGGAGAGCAAATTAGTAAGAACAACTCAGAGTATTTTGAATAAGAAATACAGTCAGACCAAACCAGCCCTATAAACATAAAATCAGACTTGAGAGATACAGGAATTAATTTTGCTTGAAACATGGCAGTGTACAGACCAGCCAAGTGAATTTAAAGAACAGAAAAGAGAGTCCAGATCCAGCTTGGGTACTGGAGAACTTGTGATAAGAGTTTCATTTCTAATCAGTCAGCAAGAAACAGTGCTGAGACAATTGAGTAACTACTGAAAAAATTGTTCTCTCTCAAGTCACATCATAGGTTAAAATTATATCCCAATGTGTTAAAGATATGTTTTAAAAGCAAAATTCGAAAATTTTACAATAAATATTGAGGAGCAGTTGTTATTAACGTAGGTTGGGACCATTGTCCCAGAGAAGATTTAAAATTTTTGACACCAAAAGAAAAGCCTGACATATATGATATAAAATGTTTTCTTAAATTTCTTTTTGTTTTGTGAGAAACAACATAACAAATTCAGAAGTGACAAAGTAAGAAAAATATTGCAATATACATTATAAATATTTTATAATAAGAATGTATACAAAGAGTCCTTGCAATCAGTTATTAAAAATCTTCATAGAAAAATAGGCATAATTATAAAAGGACAATTAATACAAAATATATAAAAGGCCAACAAACATCTGAAAAAGTTTCCAAACCCAGAAAATACATCAAGCCTGTATACACTGAAAGAAAAAGATGCGATTGCATTAAGATAGTTAAAAATAAGATAAATCTAGCCAATGAAATCTAGTGTTATTGCTTGAAAATTGAGATTCTCATTAAGTGATAGAAAAATTCACCTGGTTAGGAATATGGGCTGTGACACAAGACTCTTTGGGACTGTGTCTTGTACTGTGTGACTTCAAGCAAATTACTTAACCTCTCTGCTTTGTTTTTTTTTTTTTATTTTTAGCATCGCCTTGGTTATAGAGTTATTGTGATATTAAATATGATAATCCATGGAGAATGGGAGAACAATTACTGACATGTAGTGACTGCTCAAAGATGATTAGCTTTTACTGTGCACTGTCAGTGAGAGTCTCAAAACTAGAAATGCATACACAGTATCGTAAAGATACAGAGAAGATCAGTGGAGTAGGAAGAGGAGATCAAGAAGGAGCAGGGAGGAAATGTGAATGACTAACAAAATCATGCTATGTGCTTGTATAAATATACCACGGGAATTCCACTATTACGTACCTGTAGAAAATACCAATCAAAAATAAATAAATGAGTGAAAGGAAGATGGTAGAGAACAGGAGAATAGGAGGAGGGAGGAAGGGGGAGGGAGGGGAAGAACAGGAACTGGAATGGAGCAAATGAGCCTCCATGCATGTATGATTTTGTCAAAATGAACCCACGGAGAATGTCTAACTATGAGGCTCTAATAAAAGGAAAAAGAAAAAATCCACATAAGCAATTTAATTTACAGGAATGTGTCCTGTAGAAATAACCACCTAAGGGCAAACATTTCTTTTTACAAGAACATTTATGTCAATATTTTACTGGTAGATGTATAGGACAACTTAAGTATTAATTAAAAGAACAGGAATGACAGAGTTTGGTCGTGTCCTGTTTATAGAATGCTACGCGACAGCTTACAAAGACATGGAAGATCACTGTATATAAAAACAAAAGAACACTCTGAAAAGTCTGATCTCTGAAAGTCTCTTTAAAATGTAATATTGGTAAACATATTGACCATTTTCTAGAAAGAATCTTACCTAATTGTCAATAGTAGTTAATTCTGAGGATGAGGGTGGGTTGGAAGATGGCAAAAACAGATGATAAATCTTGCCCTCCATAGTATTTGTATTTTTCCACAACAAAATGTGTTTCTTTTATTGATTGATTGGTTTGTTTGTTTGCTCTTTTTGGTTATACGTGTCGGGTGCATTTTGACTTATCATACATGCATGGAGTATAACTTCCTGTTCTTGTGGTTGTACATGATGTGGAGCTACACTGGCCGTGCATTTGTATATGAACACAAGATTCACTCATGTCCCATTCATTCCACTGTCTTTTCTATTCCCATCCTCCCTCCCTTTCCCCCATTCCCTCTGTCCAATCCGGTGAATTAACAATACATATTTATTTATTCACTTAAAACAATATTCTTAAAGGAAATGATGAGTTAAGCTACATATTCTGCAAATAGAAATTCTTCTATCTCAGTGTTCTAAGGCTCTGAACAGCCTTATTCCCAGGTAATAGGGAGCCATGGATGGTTTTAGAGGAGGAAACCAACCTGGTCAGGACTACAGGGATTCTTGAATAAATGGCTCCTGTCTCTCTTCCTTTCCTCACCTGCTCTTTGCACTTTGTATGTCTCCTTTATCTTTGCCACCTGGCAATGGCTTTTCTGTGAATTTTTTCTTTGCCAAGCTTTCAACCCTCAAGTTTATTTCTCTCCTAAGATCTTTATTGTTTTCCTCTTTTCTAGTGAAATTGGCTTCTGAAACCACTTCTTCCTTACTGCTTATTGAGCTTCCTGAGAGGTTGCTTATAGCCAGAGAGTTTATTTCCAGCCAAGAAGGCGGAGGGTGGTGAGGGACCCTGTGAGGAATGCTGGGGGATCAGGCTTCTGGCCCTGCTTACCACTAGCCTGGGGACTCACCTTCCCTGAGCCTCAGTTCCATGCTGACCGTACGGGGTGGTCAGAGCAGAGACTCTGTGAGGCCCCTCCCAGGGCGATTGTTACAGGGCAGAGGGCTTCCCTGCAGGCCCCCTTCACCCCGGTTCTTATGTTCACTCCAGAGAAGTTTCAGACGTGTCACTCAGAATAGCAAGCGTGAGTTTATCAGGAGTAGGAAAGGGAGAAGGAGACACTCTCAAGGGAGAGGGGGGTGCTCTCAAGAGGATGGAGCACCTCTCCTGCTCGCCCGTTCAGTTTTATTGGGGGTCCCAGGGAAGTTTTCAGAAAGTCCTGCCCAGGTTCACCTCTTGACCTGTGACAGCAGGATGACAGCAGGCTTTCAAGTCCCCGTTGCCATGACCATTCTAGGTCACATGGGCCCATGCTGGCCCGTTCTAATTGGAACCCATTCTTACAGATTTTATGTTTAGGAGGAATCATCCTTATCTTCCTGTGCTCTGGGATGTGGTCTGTGTGAGGTCACAGAAGTCCCCTCTTCTGTGTAATTTGTGTTCTTATCTGCATTTTGGTGGCCTGAATTTCTCCTGCAGATGACAGGTATTTGCTGAGAAATGTAACATGTCCTGCGGACTTAAGTCCAAACAGGGCTGCAGATAAACTGTTTTTAAAAAATGAAAGTCGGGGCTGGGATTGTGGCGCAGTGGTAGCGTGCTCGCCTAGCATGCGTGAGGCACTGGGTTCGATCCTCAGCACCACATAAAATCAAAGATATTCTGTCCACCTACAACTAAAAAAATAAATAAATATTTAAAAAAAAAAAATAAAAAAAAATAAAAAATAAAAAATGAAAGTCTACGGGGGTCAGCAGAGTGGGCTAGGTTGTAGAATTATTCCCTTAACCTCCCATTCCCAACACTCAAGTCTGTCTGTCTCCTATCAGTGACCATCTCAGATCCCAAGGCAATCAAGGGACAACAAAATTCAAAAAATATGGGTCAAGAGAAAGAAATGGGTCCCGAGGAACTGCTCCTTGATTCTTGTGTTAGGAGCTCCAGATGTCCTGAGAGAGCTCCTTGGCCACTGTCCTAGGCTGGTGTCGACCAGCCATGACCGGGACCTCCCATGGCGTTGAGGCCACAGTGGGCTCCCAGAGGTCAAACGCCTCCTTTCCTGCTGGAAAGAAATCAAGTGCTTTGGCTGGAGGGCTGGGCTGGGGGCTGGGATGTGCAATCAGAAACTCCAAAGAGGTGGACTCCCACTTCCTCCCAGCAAGCCCAGAGCCCTCCCTCCACCTGCACCTGTCCAGAACAGGGTCTTCTGATGAGCTGGCTTTGGAGTTAACAGATCTGGGCTCTGAGCATCACTCCGAGCTTGCTATGAGTCAGTGGAGCATCACTGACTGTGGCTGCCTTTGTGACGGTTCTAAAAGGATGGCTCATCCCTTCATGCCTAGTTACTCACATTCTTTTCCTTCTTCCTGGCTGTGCCCACCCTGCCCTTGCTCTTTCAAAGCCCTTCCCTGGTCCAGGTCCTCCCCCTAGCAGGGCCTCCTGCTGCGCCAGTCAGGCGGGTGCACATCTCCTATGTTCCCGCCCCTTCCTCCAGTTCCTCTCACCAGGTCCCGGATGTGATGTTCTTTTTCCTTCTCTATCTCCCATGGGATACCTACCGAGCTGCACGTAGAATGCAGCCTGCCTGTGTGTCTCCACAGAGACAGGTACAGAGGACGCAGTCATGGAATAGGAAATCCAGAGCACCCTGGGGAGATTTTACCCAGGACATGCTCCCTCTGGCTGTCAGTTCCTTGGGGCCGTGGGATTTTTCCATGGCAGGCAGTAGGCACCACTCTGCAAAGATTGCTGCTCTCAGAGCAGTGAAGGAAATCTTCAGAGATAAATTGTTCCTATCAGTCATTTACATCTTAGTGTGAAGTTGACTGCATGCTCCCTCTTTGTTTCTCCCCTTGCAAACGCCTGCTCCGGTCAAGCATCAGTGTGCAGTAGAGAGAAGAGAGGACGAGCGATGGCTTCTCTGCAAAGACCAGTTTAGCCCCTGTGCCCACACCTCAGATGGGCTTCTCCTCCAGCTCAGAGCTTCTCTTCAGGAGTTTTCCACTCTCCTCTGGCCTCCTGGAGGGTAGCACCAAGCAGGCCCTCCCCTGCACTGACTGCTGCTTGGGGACTGCCCGAGGCAGTTTGTTTTCCTGTTTATGTGCCAGGAGACGTAGCCCTTATTTGGAGGAAAGTGTGAACAAACAGACGCGAGGCAGTTCCTTTCTTTGCTGCTGCTCCCTCTGCCACAGCTGTCCCTCTCTGCCCCTCCCACTCCCTTTCCTCAGCACAGTTCACTGCAAGGACAAACTCAGGGATCACAGTTGCCATCTGAGTGTGGCTTCACTACTGGCAGTGAAAACAGGCGAGGTCCTTGTCACCCCCTCCACTAGGCAGCCATTTCACAAAATGCCATGAATTCAGTTAGAGGGATTATACTTTTTTTTATTCAATGAACAATGCTCTTTATTTTTATTGAAAACATTATTAGATCTACTCAAAAAAGTAAATTGCAGGTAGATTTGATACTAACATGCAAATAAACTAAACATTGTTTTAGAACAAAATCAGAGAATATGTGGCTGCATTTAAGACTAGAAAAGATTTCTTGAAAAAGCTGAAATTATAAGGAAAATCTGAAATCCAACTATTTTAAAGCCTGAAGCTTCTGTGCTAAAAGGTACCAAGACAAGCAGAAAGACAAGCTCAGCTGGAGAAGTTTTTGCAACGTACAAGAGGGACAGAGTATTAGCATGCAGGACATGTAAAGAGCTTCTCAGAGTCAACATTGAAAAAGTGCCTCCTAATTGAAAAATGGGCAAAGCATTCCAGGTGATTCACCAATGGGAAATATTAATGAAAAATAAACACACAAAATACCTTTTGTGCTGGGCTCGGTGGCATACACCTGTAATCCCAGCAGCCTGGGAGGCTGAGGCAGGAGGATCGCGAGTTCAAAGTCAGTCTCAGCAATGGTGAGGCACTAAGCAACTCAGTGAGATGCTGTCTCTGTAAAAAACAAAACAAAAGTTGGGGATGTGGCTCAGTGGCCAACCCCTGAGTCAATCCTCGGTACCAAAAAAAAAACCCTGTTTGTATGAGCTCAGGTGTGAACCTAGAGCTGAGCATGCGCTCCACTGCTGAGCTCCACTTGCAGCCCCTCAGTGTCCCTTTACTTCAGGAAATGCAGATTAGACGGCCATGAGACAGCACATCAGACAGATCGCTCAGCCCGATAGTGCTAACACACCTAGGGACAGACGCGGGAAAGGAATTCCTTACATTCTGCTACTAGGGTTTTAAAACTCTGTAACCACGTCACAGAGTAATTTGATGGTACTTGACAGATAAAGTGGGCACGGAGGCTGCAGAAACCCTAAGACCAGGCTTGGGAAGCACTGAAGGAGCCAGTGTGGACTGGCCACCGGGTGTGGCATTTCAGTCCAGAGCACATGCTGTCCAGCCCTCCAGATCCCTGGAGAACTTCCTGGAGGGCACCTGGAGCAGGGATCAGTCTGCGGCAGGTAGGCCTCTCCTCCCTGTACCCTGTGGCAGACACCACCAGCCAAACACCAGTTTCAGTTCAGGACTCTCCTCAACACCTGGGAGCACCTGGGAGCAATGACAACTGCCAGGAGCAGAACCCTGTGTGACAGTGAGAAGAAAAAAGCTCAGCCTTGGAGCCAAGCCAATGTGGTTTGAATCGTGGTTCCTCTGATGTATTGTGCAAGCTGGACAACCTCCTTAAATCAAAGCATCCCTCCACATCTACAGAGAGTATATTTCTAACTACTTCTTAAGTTTCTTGTGAAAAGTAAGGTTACATGGTGTGGAAGTCTGTGTACAGAACAGGTACTTCATCCTGTCTTTCTTCGCCTCTTCCAGTTGTAAACAGGCTTTCCCTCTGACTCTTGGTTCTCATTGTCTATAAAATATGATCACTACTGCCATTTTCACAAGAGCATTTAGGAGATTCAAAGTTCTGACATCTCTATATCATAAGAGATAAGAGATGGAAGGTCAAAACTCTATTATTTTGACCCTTGCCCTCCTTGTTTCCACTGCCCGCCACTTCACTAATGTGTCCCCATCCTGTGGTCCACCTGGCCTCAGTTCCCTTCCATTCTCTGGCTCATTTTGAGAATAAGTTAGGATAAGTTGGAGAAAGGTGTTTCTCATGAGGCAAACCAAAACACTTGACGTACCTGTAGGTTTGGAGGACAGGACAGGTGAGCTTGTCCATGAAGCAGAGGCCCAGTCACCTGTGTTCTTGGCTTGCTCCAGCATGGACCTTGGGGATGGAGGCCAGAGCCCAGGTGTCCTGGTACAACTCCTCGACGTCTGGTCTTTCCTCAGCCCTTCAGGTCCTTCAGTACTCTGGGGAACAAATATCCCCTCTGCATCCTATTGGGAAGGAGCAGAGCAGAAGAGGCCAGCCTGTCCCAAGTCTCACCAGTTACATCTTCCTCCCCAGTGGATGCTACCAGCATGACTGGTGAAGCAGGAGGGACTCCTAGGCCTCAACATCTAAGGATCCCCTCTCAGGACTGAGGGCCCATCTTGCGCTTCAGGGCAAGGGCCTCCTTAACTGCAGTGCCTCCAGCTACCTGCCCTGTTCAGCCTCTATGAGAGAAGAGAAGAAATTTAACAAAGGTGTGAAAGGGCCAGTAGAAATGCCAAGGGAGAGGACTCTGGAGTCAGGTCCACAGTTCAGTGTCATCCCTGGGGTTGTGGAACTCAGCATCATTTACCTACAATATTTCTCCTCATCTGTAAGTTGGGGTAATAATGGTGCCCCCTCCTAGTGGTGCTGGGAGGATTCAATTAGGGACTGCATTAATATAACCAAGGCA
>CM053400.1:175861925-175893358 GCA_028644305.1 Xerus rutilus
TCAATAAATGGGCTAAGGAGCTGAATAGAAACCTCTCAGAAGATGATGTACAATCAATAAACATATATATGAAGAAATGTTCAACGTCTCTAGCCATTAGAGAAATGCAAATCAAAACTACCCTCAGATTTCATCTCACCCCAGTCAGAATGGCAGCTATCCAAAATACCAGCAACAATAAGTGCTGGCGAGGATGTGGTGAAAAAGGTACACTTAAACATTGCTGGTGGGATTGCAAATTGGTGCAACTAATCTGGAAAGCAGTATGGAGATTTCTTAAAAATCTTGGAATGGAGCCACCATTTGACCCAGCCATCCCACTCCTTGGCCTATACCCTCAAGAGTTCAAAACAGCACACTACAGTAAAGCAGCCACTTCAATGTTTATAGTAGCACAATTCACAATTGCAAAACCGTGGAAACAACCTAGATGCCCTTCAATAGATGAATGGATAAAGAAACTGTGGTACATATACACAATGGAATATTATTCAGCAATAAAAGAGAATAAAATTATGGCATTTGCAGGCAAATGGATGGAATTGGAAAGCATTATGCTAAGTGAAGAAAGCCAATCTCAAAAAACCAAATGCCGAATGTTCTCTCTGATTAGTGGATGCTGATACATAAGGGGGGTGGGAATGGAGAACATGGGAGAAATGGAGGAACTCTGGACGCGGTAGGGGGGAGGTGGGAGGAGGGAAAGGGGAATGAGTGTAGTAAAGATGGTTCATTGAGATCGTCATCACTACCCTTGGTGCATGTATGAGGACACAAATGGTGTGACTCTATCTGGTTTGCAACCAGAGAAATGGAAAAACTGAGCTCTATATATGTACTATGACTTGAAATGCAACCAAATAAACTAAAAAAAAAGTAAAATGCATGCAATAGAAACCGTACTTTTAATTTTGAATTTGGAGCTTTTCCTGGGCTGGTGATATTTGGTATGGCATCCTCTGTCTGTGCTGTGCAGTGGCAGTCGGCAGCAGCTCCGTCAGCCCCGCAGGCACAGGGGACAAAAGGGACACATTACCGAGCGCGGGTAGCTGAGCCTTCCTTCCCACAGCTGAGTGGACCACATGTCTTCTCGCTCCTGGGTATTTTCAACTTACAGTCGAAGGGTTTCTTGGGGACACGCCTTATCGTAAGACCCAGCCATTGATACTGGAAATCTGGCCCCTGTGCACTTGGTCTGTCCCTCTGCATGTGGACAGCCAATGGCTGAGCCCATATTTCAGTAGAGGAAGGGACAAAGCACAAGCGTTGTAGCAGTGGAGCCCACAGTGTTTCTAAGTCTGCACCTCTCTGAATCCTGCAGGTGACCTCAGATGCGTCTAGCGGTGAGAGTCTGACATATGCAATAGTACTCACCTGGAAATTCCAAGGAAGGTTTTCCCCAAATATTAAACTCCTAATAGAGAGGTTTTTTTTTTCCTGCTCTTTTCAAAAATATGAGTGAGGTTCTAACCAAGAAAGATGTTTCCTGAGATTAGAGGTAGGAAGAATTTGCAAATGTCACTTGAGGACTTGATTAGGAGAGAAAGCCTGGCCTCAAAATGTCCTCCTTGAATTGTGGGTGCCATTTTTCCCATTCCTATCAGGCATGCAGTTTTGTTTGAGAATCTGCACCTGCCAGTTGCAATGAGCTGGATCTCCTCAGCTTTGTTTCATTCCATTTTTTAAGGGTTTAAGTTCAAAATTGCTTCTCGAGTCCTAAGACTCCTGACAGCTTACTCCACGTAAGAGCATCAGCATGGGGATGTACCAACTATGGTACAGACTATATGTACTATGGTCTGTACCAACTCCTGAAGTTTCTGGTTGGGTCCCTATTCTGATGCTCTTGTTACAAAGACAGGCACGGTCACTTGATCAGTTTGCTCTTAACCACCAGGCCCGGGAAGGGCCTCAGAACCTTTACCAACATTGTGCTCCAAGAAACCACACCAGACATGTCCTGGGTATCCTTGACTCAGTAATGTCTCACATCCCTTCTGGTGCAGGCAAACTTTTCAATTTCATGAAAGGAGCCTCCCTCATACAAAAGAACTGAGTCACTGAATTTTCCTCCCACTGAATCAGTGCTAGCTTCTTTTATCTAACCACGGAAATAACAATTTAGAATTGTGCCTAGAATGTCCTTACCGCAAGCCATCCATCCCAAGGTATTTGCACCTGAAGATCACCTGTAGAATAATGTCTTTGATGCTATGGACAGTCCTTGTGATGGAAAATCCATTACTAAGACAAAGTCCTACATGCCTACAGGCATCTTAATGACTAAATCCCAGCTGCTTTTATAACCAAACATGTTTTTAATTGGCTTCCTCGGAGACTGCCTTCTCTGTGGTGTTGAGGAATGTTCCAGCCTGGCATCCTTGTGTGAAGGGCACCTCACAACAATAAAGAGGACTAATTATCCTCTAGAGGAAGAGGAGAGAGACCTCAACCAGCAGCTGCTTCTGTAATCTAGGTCACCACTCTGGAGCTGGTCCTTTGTTATTTCCATTTCCTTAAGCTCATTATTAGGAGGAACCTATGAACTCTTGATCAACCAGCACCACATAAACAGAACACTTGGACTCAGAGCCCTCCTCTCAAAGGGCAAGAAGCAAATGATAGCAAAACAAGTTGATGAGAAGAACATCTTGAATAAAAAAGATGCCTTGGAGAAAGTTTGCATGGCTTTATGACGTAAGTTGCATTATTATGTAATTTTTTTGTGTTAGTTGCTTAAAACTCCAGCCGTGGTTTTACCCATATTTCTGTGGTTTAGGAGTTCAGACTGGACTTAACAGGAATAATTTATTTTTCTTCCACAAGGTGCCAGCTTAGTGGCTTGTCTGGGGCTAGAAGATCTAATAAATACAGCCTCTCTTGCATATCCGGAGCCTCAGTGCTAGTTATTAGCTAAAAGTCTCACTTCATCTCCGCCAGGCTTTTCACTCTAGATGGTCTTTGACTTCTGGAGAAGTCAGGTAATAAAATACCTGAGATTGGGTAATTTATAAAGAAAAGAGGTTTATTTAACTCACAGTTTTGGAGGCTGAAAGCTCAAGAAAGATCAGACAGCCACATCTGGCAAGGGTCCCTCACATAGTGTCACAACATGCAGACACTATCATATAATCAGAGCACTTGTGAGAGAGGTGAGTAGCAAGAACTACAAAAGCCAAACAGTCTTCATAACAACTTGCTCTCAAGGTGACCAATCCAGCCTGCAAGCCCTTACCTACTCTCATGAGATGGGCATTATTAATTCCTCCCAAGGGTGGTGCCCCCAACGACCTCACCTCCCACTAGGCCCATCTCTGAAGCTTCCGCCATGTCTCAACATCATTATATTGGGAACCAAGCCTCTTGCACATGGGCCCTTGGAGGACAAGCCACATCTGAACCGTAGCAGTTTCTCCTCGGCCAGGATCTATACTCAGCCTTGTCACGTGGCAGCTGGCTTCTCAGTATACACACTATTTCCCAAACTTGCCTGTGCACTTTCCCCATAACATTAGTCTGAGGAAGAGCATCAAGAAGTCACAGGCTCTCACGGCCATGGTAAAGAAAAAGAGTCTTGGTTTTCATCACTGTATTGGGATGGATGACTCTCACCTCCCAGACGCCCTCTCTTTCAAATGTGCAAAGTAACCAGGACGCTTAGATTGGGAAAAAGTGGGGTAGCTTTCATTGTTTTCCTTTCTTTGGTATAAGTTAGAGTAGAAGTCTCGGTGTGTCTCAGTGTGAGATGTCTTCTAATCCCTCCCTGGCCCACAGCATTAAGGAATGTAAACCGTATGTCAGTTAGAAGCCCATCCTTCAAATCACTGTCCACATGCACTGCTGCTAGTTGATCTCATTACCCACCTGGCTACAGACTCCAACAGCTGTTCCATTCCCCCTGAAGAATCCACTTGTACCAAAGCATCAGTGAGTAATGTGGACCAACTGACGATTATGCAATAGGGGAATTTACATAGCACCACCCTCAGCAGACTTAAGAATAAACATGTAGCCCCTCTTAGACATTTCTGTTTTTCAATTTCCTTCTCTACAAGATCTCTGGGAGATTTTTTTCCTCTCCTGTTTCCTCCAGTTACACCTGGGTTCCGAGGGTCCTCTCTCATCTCTGCCAGGTATTTTCAGATCTTTCAATTTATTTTTCCTCTGTTGTCCAAAGCAATTCAGTCTCTTTCTCCTAAATTCTCAACCTTTCTCAGTAAAGGTTTTTGTCTGTTTTAAGAACAAAGCCCATGCAAACTGAAGTCAGGAAAGAGAAGAGCATTCTGACCCAGTTCTAGCCAGCTTCCCACCCACCTAGCCCTGGCATCACCATCATATCAACAGTGGGATGACACCATGGCTTGACATTAGAAGGAGTGCTGGACATAAACAGAGTGTAGGTCAGACACTGTGCTGGCCACTAGCACCAGGGTGACTAACACACGTCAAAGTGGTTTCACATCCTGACACGTGGAAATGGACACACAAGTGGAATCATGCACAGGCGAGCTTCAGTGATAGGAAAGAAAGTGTAAGGAGAGGAGACAGCAGGAATCTCCTCCAGCAGGAGAGGCAACAGGCTGAGATCTGGAAGGTGGAGAGGAGCTATCCTTCTCTCGCCTTCTCTTGCCTTCAACCTCCCCTCTTCTTGATCTCAAGGGAAGAAGCCCAGGGAATGTTTGATAAAGAACCTGGCATGTTCTGCACAGAGTGAAATAGAGCAAGCTTGGGAACAAGCTCAGGGGAAGGCAGCACAAAGGCCTGAGCTCTGGTCGTGTGGGGCTTCATGGGCAGGGTGCCTTCCTGGGATCAGCCAGGGAAGGAAGGCCACTGCAGGGGTGGAAATAAGGAGCCACACTGCACACACAGGTGGGAGGCCCTGGGAATGAAATCTGGAGAGGGGCATTGAAGGGTCAGAGAGATGGTCCCTGAAACACCAATAAGTAGTCCCATTCCCTGGGGAATCCTGAGGGGAATCCAACACTGCAAGTGAGCCAGGCCCTGAGTAGAACCAAGGGGACCCTGCAGGACAGGTCTCTGGAGCTGTTGTTCCAGGGAGCAGTAGCCTGTGTAGAGCTTTGGCTTTTGGAGTGGCAGCCTCCTGCCTGGATTGTGAACACACCTGGGAAGGTGAGCTGGGTGCAGTGGAGTGTGGGTAAGTGCAACTAGCACCTGCCCATCACCACAGGACACTACCACTTTCTGAACACAATGACTGCTTTCCTTCCACCCTCAGTGCCTTTCTTGTTGGACTCTAACCCAGGACCATGGAGCAAAGTGGATTTGGGAAACAGAGCCCTCAACACCCCAGGAGAGGGTTTGGACTTTATGCCCACTGAAAGGAGAGTGCACCCCGCTTTACCAATCCAGATCCTTGGTAGAAACACCTTTCCTACTCTACCATCTGCCATAGCTCCAGCCACCATTTTCCTATGGTGATCACCATTAACAAAGTTCCTATACCCAGGTCCTCCAGGTCACTCTTCTTCTGCTGGATAACTGGGAATATTACACATTCTGCTCTTGGGCAAGTCAGTTCCTCTGAAGTTACAGATGCCAGTCCTCACCTCAATCCTCAGAGAGTTAGAGGTCAGGGAGTTGGAGAGAGGATGCCCATGACTCTTTCCAGAAATTCACTATAGCTTTAGGAAAAAGGTCCAGAAATGTTTGCTAAAGGGACAGAATGATCATTTCTAGGATCTCCAATATTTATAATTTTCCTTCCAAATGTTTGCCTTTTAAAAATAATAAAATAAGTGTCCAGTATTTATTGAGCACTTAATATGTGCCTGAATGAGGCTAAGTGCATTTTAACCACTATTTTATCTTCACCTTAACCAATGAAGTGGAAACTGATCAATTTATAAAAGGTGAGACTCACGTGTGTATGAGAACTGCTACCAGGCAGTCTGAAATAATGGAGAAACTTCCTGCTACATGCGTACTACACACAAGAGAAATGATGGATAAAGTACAATAATTTAAATTACACACATATGACTTAGTTTCTAAGTAAGAAAGTCACAAAGTGCCAGGAACAAAGAGGGAACTGACAGCTTGAACAGGAAATGTAAACTCTCATACTATGCCAGCAGATAGTATTGAATTTAGACAAATGACCAAATGTTTATAGGCTTGGATTTCAACTGCACAGGAGATGAGGTCTAAATTCTGTGGTAGGCAGAAAGTTGTAACTGTAACTGCATAAAACCAGAACCATAAAAACCTAGAATTCTTAATGAAAGTAGAATTAGAAAAATTCTAACTACAAACTCTGAAAGAGAAGTTTCTCTCTACTCAGGGCTCTGTGGAAAATAAAATCCCCATCCCTTCCTTGCAGATGGAGTTGGAAACAGAACTACACAATATAAATAGTTTAGAAATCTCAATCCAACAAATTATTATAAAAAGGAAACCCTAGTCTGTAGTTCCTCTGAAGCCCTTGACAGAAGCCAAAACAAAGTGCTTGGAAGAATAGATTCACTCCCCAAACACATGAGCTTCCCACAAGACAAAAAATTAGCCCTATCTGAAAATGAATTAACAGAAAACATTTACAAAATATATGAAAAAGTGACTCAACACAAGAGAATTTTAATGATCATGATCATCAGGGGAACCAACACTTCGAAGACTTTGAGAATATTCCAAAAGGGAACACAAAATAAGATATTTAAAAAGTATCAAACAACTAAACAGAAGGAGACAATACAACATTATAAAGCAAGGCCAGATTACTTCAAAAGATAATAACATTGAAAAACTAGGCATTAAAATTGAGCTCTTGAAATTAAAAATCCAAAGGATCAATTAAATATCAGACTAGATACAGCTGGAGAGAGGACTAGTGACCTGGAAAGTCAATGCAAAGGACATGGTGCAGGCAGCCAAGGGAGGAAACATGAGGTGTTATAAGACCTGGTGGACAGAATGAGAAAAGCCATCAGTTCACTGGTATGGCTTGTAGAAGCAAAAAATAAAAAAGAGATTGGGGAAGGAAATGTTCAAAGTTGTAGCTGTGAACTTTCTAGGGTGGATAAGACATGATCCTCAGAACACAGGTCAGTCAGAAGGGTCAGAAAACCTTCTCAAGTTGAAATAATGAAGAAGCAACAGAATCAGATTCACATAGACTCATTCTGAATGCAAAGCTCTTCATATTAACTGGCATCCCAAACCACAAACACATCTCAAATGTTCTACTCAAGGGCTTAGTGCTATAACAAACCTCTAATTCTGTCTGGGCCAAACCCTGTCACACTTATGAAGCTCTTAAATCAGCGTTTCATAAAATGCATTTAAAAAACATCCATGCCATAACATGCTCTTTCGGCAGTGGTGAGGGGTAGGAGTAAGGGGGCTCCCTGTGTCCAATAAGTTTGGAAAACACTATATATGGCATTTCTTTTGGTAAAAGCTCCAGAAATATTAGTGTATTAAACTTTAGGGCAAGTCTGGAGTGAAGACCTCTGTTTGACTCCAGAGCCCATTTCTCCTTAAATATCAAGAACTATAGGACTTCAGAAGACTCTGTGTCACAACCATGTACAACACTGGGGACAACTAACTATGCAACTTGATCTGAATACTTCCACTGTAAGGAAGTTCACTACCCACCAAGGCAGCCCTTTCTGTTTTCAGACAGCTGTATTAACAGAAAGTCACTTTCTGTGTTGAAAAGAAACATTTCATATCCTACCCATTGTTGCCAATTATACCCATTAGGGTAAAAAGAAAATGTCAGCCTGGTCAAGTTATGCTGCACTTCCAGATGACCACCAGATTTCAGTGATTTATAGCCACTAACTTTTCTTTTCTGGCTTATGTACACGCCAACTCCAGGTGGGTTGACCTCTGCTCCTGGATCTTGATTTTGAATCAGGTGCTAAAGAAGCATACTCTACCTTGGTCCTGGGGCCAAGGAGACAGTGGGATGGAGGAGCCATATGTGGTTCTTAAAGCTTGGTTGTAACAATCATTACTTTCTCTTGCATTATGAGAGGGTGAGAAGCCATGATCCGTCCAAGGACAGGACAGCCAACTTTGGAATGGTAATGAAATCAACCATGTGCTCAAATCGGTCAGAAATATTTGAAGATAGCTAGCAAGGGCTTCATGACCTTATTTTCCCCAGCTTCTCCTGTTTGTAATTTCTTTTCTGTTCTTCTGTAACATGATATGGATCTCCCATCCCTGGATGTACTGCACATCACCATCGTTATCACCGTCATCATCATCACCGCAGATTGCAAGACTGTGATGATTGCTCTGCCCTTGACAGCACAATATTACAATCCTCATGATAGCTTTTATTATACTCATTATACAGATCGTGAAACTGAGGCTCAGAGAGTTTAATAACTAACCAGATTCCCATCGCTGGTACATGGCAGAGGCTGACTGAAGATGAAACTCAGCTCTTGACCTCTGAGGCATGCTTTACCTCCCTGAGTAGCCTCATCCCCTGGATACACAAGAGAAGATGAAGATTAGCTGACATCTTTCTCCTTTCAAGAATGTATGCTGTGGGATGCAAATGTCCAAGACTGAGAGAGAAAATCTGTGATTCAACATTTGAATCAAGAATGAGAAAATGTCGGCATGTCTTTCAGAAGTGCGGTGTCCTCCAAGCACCTGGAGATCCATTTATGCACTTAATGTCCATTAAAGTCATCTGTACATTTAGGTGTAATAATCAATGGAATAATTTATGAACATGATCTGGCTGCAGATGGAAGAAGAGCTTCACCTTATTCATTATCTCTGAGTTGTAGTGACCACCTGCAGCACTCCTGAGAAGAGTCCTGAGGATCCTCAAGAAAGCATGGCACAATCAATAAGCAATGTCTGACAGAAGAAAGCAAGAGGGAAGCCCGGGTTATGCAGGCCCAACATTCCACATCCCTGTCTGAGGAACCTGCCCACATGATCTGGGAAACAGATCTTCTTGGAAAAACACTAAATTCATATTGTATAAAAAGGAAGGAGGAAACTAGTATAAATTTAGCATCTTCTTTTGAGCACCTACTTTATTTCACTTCTCACAACACAATGCAAATGAGCATGGTGCACCCATTTCACAGGCAAGAAAACAAAGGCTCAGAGATACCAACTCTCTCTGACATCATTGCTAGCAAGAGGAAGAAGCAGGATTCAGTCTCAGGTCTGGTGAATCTTGATGCTAAACTCCAGCACATTGCTTCCTAAAATCCACAGAGCTCATGAAAATGTCTCACTGTTTGACTGGTTGTTTTGCCACGACATGGCCTGATTCCAGGATCCCAACTCCTCTCTGTTTTTGTCTTTCCTTCTCCCTGGCTGAAGACTCACTCCTCTTAGAACACAAATGGCTACAAGGCAAGGCACTCCGTTGGACCAGATCGTGCCTCCTAAAGGTGGCAGGTTTGCATCACGACTTTACATAAATGCTCCCGGCACTGACAGCGGGAGGCAGGCAGGAGTGTGGCTCCGCCATGCGACAAATATAGAGCTGCTGTCCTCAAAGCTCTAACAGGAGACTAACCCTCAAGGGAGACGCCATGCAATATATAATTTTTGCCATAACACATTCCTTCCCTTTGCATAAATTTAACACCCCGCTCTCCGTACAATATGTGATCTTCCTGCTAACTCCCTATAGACAGAAATAGCTCTGGTAAGATGTGATAAAAGACACGACACACTGGAGACTTGACTTCAGTGTTGGCTTTTCCACAATGGATATTATTTTTTGCATCCTTCAGGATTAACAATGTTTGAAGGATGACGCTGATGGGACCCATCGCCAGTCTGACGGGATCCCCAAAGTATGAAGTGAACTGTGATTTTGGACTCTTGTGTTTCCCTGTTTGCGCAGCCAGGAGCGACTCTGGATGCTAGTCTGTCCCTTCTTTCTCTTGCCCACAGCTTTAGCCACAGGACAGTTTCCTTCACACTGTGATGGGCAACTCAGGCACCAGGCTCAAGACCTAATCCTGCCTCAAGAGGTAAGGCTCTGAGTGGGTCTAGAAAAACTTAGCTTTCCAATGAGTTCATCTCTAGTTTTGTGGGTCAGTTCAGGGTGTGGTGGAACTTTGGATGGGAAGATGCAAACATATATGAGGTATTTCTTCCTAGAGATCACACCATGAGATGTTTCAAATCCACCTGAAGAATTTATCCTGTATTTTACATTACCCAAACAGAACCCTCTGGAAACTGACAATCTTTTGCATGGGGTGGCAAGGTGTGTTCCCTTGGACCATCACAGCCTGCAGAGTCTTGTTCTCATCTCAAGGGAGGAAGCACCCTGAGAAGAATCCCTTTTTCATGCAGAAGGAGAACTCCTGCAAGGTTGGGGGCATCTGCTTCAAAGCCCTGTACTGTCCGTATTCTAACAACAGGAATTTCTTGTATTCTTTCTCCCATCTCATGTCTATCTAGTTCTAATGCCAATGGCAGGAGCCCATCTTTCTGCATCTCCGTGCAAATACCTGGCCTTCATACTTCACTCCTGGAAATCAGACCATGGGAGGAGCTGGAAGAGACACACATGCCCAATTCAGAACAGTTCCATGCATGTGTTAGATGACAAAATGGGAGAAACCGAATTACATACATAGAATTGGCATTCAAGTTTCAGGTGGCAAAATCTCCAACAGGAACCTTTTTAGACAGAAAATAAAATATATGGCCTATGTAAACTGAAAACCAATGGTAAATTTACTCTTTCTGATAATGGAGGTAAATGGAGGACTTCAAATGATGGCTTCAGGGGCAGGTTCCTCCTCCTGGACTTTCTGTCTCCATATCCAGGTCTTTGCCCCTCTCTGTACTGTCTTTCCTGCCAGGCCAGCTCTCTTGATGTGTGCACTAATAAATAGCTTCAGGCTAAGGAAGTAAGTAGGACATTTCTTTCCTAACTGATTCAGTCCCAGGAATGACTCTCATTTGCCCAGCTTGTATCCACAGGCCTAATATGTTTTAAACTGTTTTTAGGCGGAGGTCTGTTAGATGCAGCTAGAAGATATGCATTCATATGCGAACTCCTTCCTGATGGGCTCTGGGCTTAGATCTTGTACACAAAGAACTTAAAGGAAGGAGCTTAGGCTCCCAGAAGATTCACCAGAGTCTACAGGTAAATGAAGAGAGATAATGAACAAGACAGACCAAAACCCCAGCCCACCTCTCTTGTCTCTCCACATAGGGCTACCTATGTTGTTCTGTGAGGAGTTCCATGTCTATTTGTGATGTTCCAGTGGCTTGGGTGCAAACATTTTATAGAATGTTCTCTCCTGAGTTCTGAGACTGACACCACCTTGCCTTCTACCACAATTATTTGGCATCAGAGGTAAAAAATGTCTCCTGATTACCACTTTCATTATCTCAAAGACCCAAGAAATGAGTAGAAATGCCCATATTATGTTTCTGCTGCATTCTCATGACCCAGACCCCCTTCTTGTCCTTCAACCCCTGTCTGGATCACATGTTCCCATTATAGTTCAGTCTCCTCGTCTGATATGTTAGTCCCCCTAGGACTTGGCTCCTGGATATTGAAGCTGTGGCTCTGAATCCTGCACCAGGATTGCAGTGGCTTGACATTTTTGCAGGGTGATCAGAGTCTGCCAGATTGGTGAAAGGCATGGAGCCCCAAACTCAGTTACTAAACATCTCCACTGACGCTGCTAGTGGAGATCTCTACTCTAGCTCAACACGCTCAGAAGTAATGGCACCAAATCTCTTCTCCCCCTTGGCTCTTTCACCAGTGCTCTTGGTTTCAGTGGATGGCATCACTTTCCCTCCATTTCTCCAATTCAGAAATGCAGAGGCCATTCTTGGCCTTTTGCTTTCCTTTTCTTCCACACCTAGTCAATCACCAGGTCCTATTGGCTTTACTTCCAATATTTTCTCAGGAAAACCTACTTCTGTCCATCTCCACTACTAGTTCCTTGGCCCAAGCACCAGCATCTTTCACCCTGGCAACAGCTCTATTTCCATTCTTGCTCTGCTCCACCTCATTTTTTCACAGAGCAGCCAAAGTGAGCTACTCAAAACCTAAGTTGAATTTTGTCAATACCACACAGTGGACTCGAGTGTACCCTCTTTGCCCTACCTCCTATTGATCCTCTAAATCTTAGATGAAATTTGGCTTCCTCAGATCAGTTTTCTTGACAACTTTCACAGAATGCTTAGTCTGTTTGGTATTACTATGATAGAACTTGAGACTGGGTAATATATTAACAATAGAAATTTATTAAGCTCATGGTTCTGGAGGCCAGGAAGTCCAAAATCAAGGACTTGGCACTGCCTCTGCTGTAACATAACATCGCAGGAAGTGTCACCTGGTGAGATTATGCACAAGAGCCACTGAGAATTGATGGGGCTTATCTTTTTTTATAATTTTTTGTATTTGTTCTAGTTAGTTATACATGGGAGCAGAGTGCATTTCAATTTATTGTACACAAATGGAGCACAACTTTTCATTTCTCTGGTTGTATGTGGTGTGGAGTCACACCACATGTGCAGTCATACATGGACCTAGGGTAATGATGTTCATCTCATTCTACCATCTTTCCTGCCCCCATGCCCTCCTTCCCCTTTGCCCAATCAAAGTTCTTCCATTCTCCCCATGCCCCCACCCTCCATTATGGATCAGCATCCACTTGTCAGAGAGAACATTTGGCCTTTGATTTTTTTGGATAATAAATGAGCTAAGCAGCTGAACAGACAGACATTTCTCAGAAGAAGATACACAATTGGTCAACAAATATATTAAAAAATGTTCAGCTTCACTAGTAATAAGAGAAATGCAAATCAAAACTAAGATTTCATCTCACTCCAGTCAGAATGGCAATTATCGAGAATACAAGCAATAATAAGTGTTGGTGAAGACTTGGAGAAAAAGGTACACACATACGTTGCTGGTGATCCTGCAGATTGGTGGAACCAGTATGGAAAGCAGTATGGAGATACCTTAGAAAACTTGGAATGGGATCACCATTTGACCCAGCTATCCCACTCCTTGGTCAATCAGCATACTACAGTGACACAGCGACATCAGTGTTTATAGCAGCTCAATTCACAATAGCTAAACTGTGGAACCAACCTAGATGCCCTTTAATAGATGAATGGATAAAGAAACTGTGGTATATATACACAATAGAATATTACTCAGCAATAAAAGAGAATAAAATTATGGTATTTGCAGGTAAATGGATGGAGTTGGGGGCTCATCTTTTATCAGAAAACCACTCTCAGGATAACTGGCCCATTCTTGTGCTAATTGCATTAATACATTAATGAGAGGCAAGACTCTGCAGACCTCATCATCTCTAAAGTTTCTACCTCTCAACACTATTTCTTTGCTATTTCTTCAGGAGTGAAGTTTGCAACATGTGAACTTTGGAGGACACACTTGATCCATAGTTTATCTTATAGTTAAAATTCCCAGTGTTTATCACAACTGGATTATGCCAATTATTTGTGCAACTATTTATTTAATATCTGTCTTTCCAGGTAGATTCAATTCTATAAACAACAAGCACTCTGTCTTGTTCTCTATTTTCCCTGGATCTCATTGTCCACCTAGTTAATGCTCAATAAGTGTTTAATGATATGTTTATAAATGAATGCCATAGCACATTCATTCAGTGTCTAACTGGCCATTATTCTGGAATGTGGCATCTGCTGTGAAGGTTGCACTGAGTGGTCCTCACAATCCCTCCAAGTAACCCTGGGAGTCATTCTAAGGGTCTCCGCATCTTGATCCCAAACACTGGCCATCGCTACTCAAAGCTACAACATTAGCCCTGGAAGATGGAAGCACCATTTCTAGCCTGTCCAGGAGGTTCCACTGGTGGCTCTGTTGTGCCTATTAGGCCTTCTCATCCATTTCATTTTCAAGCCTTTTCTTCTCAATGTGTGAGAGGGAAAAATTCTATTGACTCAATTTATCATCATCTATAAAAACTTAGTCTGTTTGGTATTACTATGATAGAACTTGAGACTGGGTAATATATTAACAATAGAAATTTATTAAGCTCATGGTTCTGGAGGCCAATAAATTAGAGGATGGTTTTAGGCCCTAGAAAGGTTTTACTAACGGAGTTTCTTGAAACAGAAAGCTCTCTGAGGACATTTAAAATTGGATTTGATTTACGAAAATTTGATTTGTACATAACTATTCAGGAACATATTGATTGCTTTAAGTGAGGTACACCAGGACATAACTACCTTTAATCTTTTATAACAAAGGCAGCAATTAAAATTGCTTTTGCTAAGCAATTTTTAAATTGAGGGTTCGATCTCTTTGCTGGCTGCCCCTCACCCAGAAGACTCCCTCTCTCCCCATACACTTTCCACCTCCTAATTAAATGAGGCAACAGTTTGGATTCTGGGTAGGTTGCAGTTTCTGACAAAATCACAATCTCATCTTACACATACTGAAAAAGTCAAGCTAGGGGCTTAATTTCATTTGCCTTGCTCTTTGTTAACATAGTCCCCTCTTCTTCTCCCTTCTTGGAAGTATCCTTAGAGAGGGATCGATTAGTTGGTTATTAAAAAGTTGTCAATTACCATGGCATTAGTTGGACCCATATTCCCCAACCACAATGCCATTTTTATCCCACAAGAAAGTTGCCCTTTGTATATGGGAATGTTTGTTTGCTGTTTAGCTTGTGGTGGGGAGCACCTAATAAAGAATCCTGAGGATGCTTTGCTCATCTTCAGATTGAATTTCTTTATAGATCAGCCTCAGTCATTCATTTCCCAACTGGTTTTGATCAATACAGCTTGACTGAGCTTGAGGTTAGAGAAAGTAACCGAGGTATGGATGGGGTGCCTTAAATCACTTCCTTCGTAAGGGTGCTCTTTGATGGTGACCTGTCGAATTGACCCGCAGCCTTGTAGTGGAGTCTGGGCCTGAGCTCCACCTCAGCCCTGAAATGGTCATTGTCTTGTTATCTTTGATGCTGTGAATACAGAGGCCAGAGAGGCTTTCATGAAAACAGCAAGTGTGAGCAAACTGTTTTTCATGAAAACAGCAAGGATGTCTGAGCCAGACCAGCCATCCTGGCTTTTAAGCTTGGGAGGGAGGATTCACCATCCTGAGATTCTCTCCACAAACTAAGGCAGCCAAGCCTGTGGATGTCTAAGGCTCCAATGAACTTGGGCTTGTTCAGGTTCTGTGTGAAGGCAGAAGGACCTTGCTTTTTAACAATGTACTCTGCAATGACTACCATTTGGACAAAGGGATGGAAAACCATTGTTCCTAAATCATGGAGTAAACAACAACAATAACAACAACAACAAATTTGCCCTCTGCCCAAGGATTCCAAACCAGGCTCTGAAACTTTCCAGCCATGCATTGTTGACAAGTCACATGATCTCTCCCAGGCCCTGTTTCCTTATCTGCAAAATGTTGACAAGCAATTCTGCTCTTTATCCATTAAAGGGCTACTGTGAGGAGCAAATGAGGTCACAGATGTGAGAAGCCCTGTGGAAAGTGGAGCAGAGTGCATAAGCAGGACTGTTAATCAGGTGGCCATTGTGTTGCCAAACCAGGGACGGACGTCTGCTCACCACCCTGGAGCTTCATCAATCTGGCTTTCTCCTGCTTCTCGCCCTCCTGGCCTCCCTGCTGCAGCTGTAGTTCACAGTGGAACACAAATCATGACTGTTTACAAGCTATTTGAGTGCACAGACTCATTAGTGTAAGCAATGACACCCATCCTTGGGGACTGCTGTGGAGCTCCAGCCAAAGAAGCTCAGCCAACCGGCTCAGCACACCTGGGGAGAGCACTGGCACCCACAGGTCGACCAGCTGGTCAGTGCTGTGCCCAAGACAACTGGGAGTGCCAGGCACAGACTCAGCCCCGAGGATGAGCTGACCTTGTATATTGAGACCAACAGTGGCATTCATAGACCGTTTGGAGAAGCCCTAACGTAAGGCATACTGACACTTACTTCCTAAGACACGGCTGGTTTTTCCCTTAAATATCATAACTATAGACTCAAATTATATATAGCCATGATGTTTTTTTATAAAATATCTATGATGTCCTACATCCTATGAGCCTATTACATTATATAAGTGACATGCCCAGTAAATTGCACAGAATTTAATACATTCTGTGCAACATCTATGTGAGGTAGGTACTATGTGGCCTTTCTTGAATGAATCAAGTGTTCAATTAATGCAGTTAAACAATGAGCAATTGCTGAGTGCTTTCTACATGCCAGGCATTGTGTTAAGCACTGGAGATTCAGAAATGAGCATAACAGGCCAGGTAGCCATCCTCTTTGAGCTAATGGTCTAAATATTATGATCCCCATTTATAAAAAAATAAGAATACAGAAGATGAACTAACTTGCCCAAGGTCACACAGCAAGATGATGTCAGGTCAGGGGGTGAAAATAAGTCTGGCTCTGGTCATAACGGAGCAACGCATGCCAACTGACCTCCCTCACCCAAATGATAAAGCTGTAGAAATTACATGAAGAAAATGTTTTGAGGAATTGGATGCCAAACACGTCAACATTGAAAACCTGAAGAATGAGAATCACCCGAGATGCGCCCTGTGCTTGTCCTGGCTTTCTTCCTGGGGCACTTTCGTAAGTGCAGCATGGAGGGTGGGGCCCAAGGGAAGTGCTGCTGCTAATCTGAGGAGGCAGAGATTATCTTTGCTCGGCAGAGTACCAAAGGGGTGGCAGCCACACAAGAGCGACACGTGTGTCAGACAGGATCAGGGGCACCCAGGGTGGCATGGCTGTTGACCAAGAGTGAGACGGACATGTGGGGGGTCCTCGTGCGTGTGCTCAGGGTAAGACCTCACAACCTTAACAGACAGCAGCCCCTGTGAGATGGAAACTGAAGGGCAATGCAGAGGCCACAGGGAGCTGAGAGGTACCAGAGTTCCAGCCCAGCTGGAATAAAGACCTTGCCAACTCATCGACCATTCAGCTGAGTTCTCAAGGACCAACTCTGGAAAGGCCAAGCTTCAGGAGTCACGACCACGCCCTAGATTCAGGATCAATCCCCAAGACAAAGAAAAAAGGAAAAAAAACCAGGCTTAGTTGAAAACCATGCCTGGAAACATGAGGATCTGACAGTAATTTAATAGCCACAGAACAGAATTTAATATTCCTTCAAGGAAGACAGAAAGATCCAAATTACTCTTAACATATGTTTTCAAATATTCAGTATATATTAAAAAACTGAATTATTAAATGTATTTTAAAAGTAAGATATGAGCTATGATCTATGGAAAAATAAGTCAATACTTATCCCAAGATAACATAGACAATGGAACTATTGAGTTATTATGCAATTATTATATTATGTATATTATATACATACATAATGTGATTATATATAATTATTATAAAGACTTTAGACCAACTATTATAAATATATCCAAGGATATAAAGGAAAACATAGACATAACAATTGAAAAGATATGGGATCTCATCAGAGAAAGAAAAATGTTTTAAAAGAAAGAAATGGTCTGGAAATTTAAAAATTGGAAATTATAATAATTAAATTAAACTTACTTAATGACAGTATATTAGAGACTTTAGAAGACAGTAGTATGAATATGCTTGAGATTAATATATATCAGCCATTCAAACTGAAGAACAAATAGGAAGTGGGTTTAAAAAAAAGCCTCATTGGCATGTGGAATAATATTGAATGAATACCTTGTATATAATTGAAGTCCCCAGATGAGAGGATAGGGGAAATACATATGGCAGATAAAATATTTCAAGAAATCATTGTCAGAATTTCCCAATTATAATAAAAATATCAGCTGATAGATCCAAAAATCTCAGCAAACTTGAAGCAGTACAAATTTAGAGAAACCCTGGAATGAATAGAAAATAGGAAAACAGTACAGATATTAAGGATAATAAAGCAATAATAAGTGAATATTGTAAATAAATTCAACAATTTACTTGAAGTGGATAAATTTCTTGAACAGCATAACTTAACAAAAGTTACACAGATCATTTGAAAATTGTGTCCTAAAATGTATACGGAAAAGCAAAGGATCTAGAAAACAAAATGATCTTGAGAAGGAAAACTTAGAAGAAGATTCATACTGTCTGATTTCTAGACTTACTGTAAATCTGCAGCAACACATACAGTTTAGTATTGGCCTAAGGACAGAGAAATGAGTCAAGAGAGCAGAATGAAAAAATCCACAAATAGACCTACATGTTAGGTCAACTGATTTTAAAACAATACTAGTAATGTAACAAGGAGAGGAAAATATATTCAACTAATGGAGAGAAAAAGGAGTTCCAACACTAATAAAACCTAAAAATTAATTTAGGATGGATTATGGAAATATATGCAAAAGACAATTCGATCAATTTTATTAAGATGAAGAATATATTCAAACTCTTGATAAGCAAATATTTCTTAGAAAGGATACAAACAGCACTAACTCCAAAGGCAAAATACCTGATAAATTATAAATAATCAAAATTAAAGGCTCTGAGTCATTAAAAAAACCTGTTAATAAAATTAAAGAGCAAACTACACACTGAGAGAAATAATTCACTAATTATATCTGACAAAATACTTATATTCATAATATAAAATAATCTCTACAAGTCAATAATTTTTTAAGTCATTTAAAAGGGGGCCAGACAGAATCAATATTGTCAAAATGACCATACTACCCAAAGTGCTATACAGATTCAATGTGATCCCAATTAAAATCCCAATGTCATTCCTTATAGAAATAGAAAAAGCAATCATGAAATTAATTTGGAAAAATAAAAGACCCAGAATAGCCAAAGCAATCCTTAGTAAGAAGAGTGAAGCACAAGACATTATAATACCAGACCTTAAACTATACTACAAAGCTATAGTAACAAAAAAGGCATGATATTGGCACCAAAATGGATTTATAGACCAATGGTACAGAATAGAAGACACAAAGACAAACCCACATAAATACAGTTATCTCATACTAGACAAAGGTGCCAAAAACATACATTGAAGAAAAGATAGCCTCTTCAACAAATGGTGCTGGGAAAACTGGAAATTCATATGAAGCCAAATGAAACTAAACCTCTTTCTCTTACCATGCACAAAACTCAACTCAAAGTGGATCAAGGACCTGGGAATCAGACCAGAGACTCTGTGCTTAATAGAGGAAAAAGTAGGCCCAAACCTTCATCACATTGGATTAGGCCCCAACTTCCTTAACAAGACTCCTAAAGCACAAGAAATAAAATCAAGAATCAATAAATGGGATGGATTCAAACTAAAAACTTTCTTCTCAGCAAAAGAAATAATCAATGAGGTGAATAGAGAGTCTACGTTCTGGGAGTAAATTTTTGCCACACACATATCAGATAGAGCACTGATCTCCAGGATGTATAAAGAACTCAAAAAACACCAAAAAAAAAAAAAAAACCAAAAAAAACCCAAACACCCAATTAATAAATTGGCTAAGGAACTGAATAGACACTTCTCAGAAGAAGATATACAATTGATTAATACATATATGAACAAATGCTCAACATCTCTAGTAACTAGAGAAATACGAGTCTAAACTACTCTAAGATTTCATTTCATGCCAGTTCAGAATGGCAGTTATCAAGAATACAAACAACAATAAGTGTTGGTGAGGATGTGGAGGAAAAGGTACACTCAAACATTGCTGGTGGGACTGCAAATTGGTGCAACCAATCTGGAAAGCAAGTATGGAGATTCCTTAAAAACTTGGAATAGAACCAGCATTTGACCCAGTTATTTCCCTCTTCGTGGGATACCCTAAGGAATTAAAAACAGCATACTATAGTAATGCTGCCACTTCAATGCTTATAGCAGCACAATCCACAATAGCTAAACTGTGGAACCAACCTAGATGCTCTTCAATAGATGAGTGGATAAAGAAACTGTGGTATATATACACAATGGAATATTACTCAGCAATAAAAGAGAAGAAAGTCATGGCATTTGTAGGTAAATGGATGGAGTTGGAGAATGTCATGCTAAGTAAAGTAAGCCAATCCCAAAGAACGAAAGGCCAAATGTTCTCTTTGATTCGTGGATGCTGATCCATAAGCGGGGTGGGGTGGGGAGCATGGGAGAAATGGAGAAACTTTGGATAGGACAAAGGGGAGGGAGGGGAAGTGAGGGGGCATGGGAGTAGGAAAGATGGTGGAATGAGATGGACATCACTACCCTAGTATGTATGAAGACATGAATGGTGTGACTCTATCTTGTTTACAACCAGAGAAATGGAAAAATTGTGCTCCATATGCATACTGTGACTTGAAATGCATTCTGCTGGTTTAAAAAATGAAAAAAAAGAACAAAAAGAAGGGGGGCCCAGAGCCTCAAACAGACACTTTACAAAAATGAATGGGCAATGATCTTCAGAGAAGCCCACCATTATTCATCATCAGGATAAAACAAGCTAAAGCCACCATGAAGTGTCACCACAGACCTACTGGTATGGCGAAAATTTAAATAGTAACATCCATTGTTGAGCAAAATGTTCAGCGACTAGACCCTCCTACTCTGGGTGGGATTAAGGACACAAGTGCCCTGCAACCCTGTTTGGCAGTTTCTTACAAAGTTAAACCTTCATCTGTGCTGCGGCTTAGCAATTCCATTCCTAGGTGTTTAATCAAAATAATAAAAAAGATGCATCCAAAGAAAGTCTTGTCCAAGAATGCTCACCTGTAGGAGAATGTCCAAGCAAGTGATCATGTGACTTCCATGAAATGCTAATGAGCAGTAGACACTAGGAAGTACTGATATCCAGAGCAACACGAAGACCAGGAAGCAGCCAGGCAGAGGACGTGCTGCTCGGTTCATTTACATGAAGTCCAAGGTCAGGTGAAACCAAATCCACAATGGTTTTAATCAGAACACTGGTTATCTGTAAGCCAGGGGAGATTGAGGAGCAGCTGCCACAAGATGTATCATTCAATTGTTTTCCCAGTAGTGGTGTCTAAGAAGCTACACCAAAATCAAAGCCATAAGCAGTTTCCCAGGATAACTGGGATATTCTTCATTTTCATGGCATTGGCATTTTTGTGAGAAGGGAGTATGTGTACATTTGTCAACATTCATTGAACTGCACCTTTAAATATCTGTTTATCTCCCTGTATCTGAATTTTACTTCAGTTGAAACAATTCAGGCCAACCCCAAAACCAGACTCCTACTGTGCTATGCTGCACATCAGGCCAACTTAACACCCAGGAATGTCCATCACAAGGCAGTGCATTGTGGAGATAAGAAAGTAGATTCCTCCATTAAGTGAGCAAGCTGTGTATAAGCTGCAAATATGACAAAAATATGTATAACTCTTCAAAAAACTATTAATATAAACTGTTTAGGCAGCATTGTGCCCTAGGAGCTCTGGAAACAGTGGCCCTCCCGTTATATTAGTTATCTGTTGTTGCATAAGAAATCACTTTAAACCTAAATGACTTCAAACGGCACATTTTGCTCTCTCCTCTCTGTGGGCCAGAATCTGTGGGCCTTTGGGCTCAGGGGCTGCAGTCAAGCGCTCGGCCAGGGTGGCAGCCATCTGGAAGTGACAAGTCATCTCTCCTGTGACTTTCTGCTGGTCACGCACACCAACCTGGCGCAAGTGGGAAGGGACTATTCCACCTGTGACAGGAGGCTGTGATCACTGAGGGTTATCTTGGAGACTGACCACCACCGTCGATTTCCATCCCTGTTGTGCAGATCCTAAGATGTGTGGTGTGGGAAAAGCCTTTTTTTCTCTTTAAGCCCCAAAGCAGAGATCCATCAGATGAAGGCAGCTGCCACAAGGTGTATCATTCAATTGTTTTCCCAGTAGTGGTGTCTAAGAAGCTACACCAAACTCAAAGCCATAAGCAGGCACTGACTCCATTTTTCATGGGTCTGCAGTCCCATGAGGCTCGGCTGATCTTGCCTGGGCACCAGTGGGCAGCTCTGCTTCAGGTGCTAAGTCAGCTGGCTTGGCTCCTTGTTGCAATGCAGGCTCAAGCAAATGGCTCCTGATTTCACTCTGATGCACCCTGAGGGACAGCACCCAATTTAGGGACGCACTTCTGAGGTAATGCCAGCAGCACACGAGGGCAAGTGTAACCATGGATGCATCCCAAGCCTTTTCTTGCTTCAGGAGTGCTAATGTACCATTTGGCCAAAGTAGGTCATATGGCTGAATCCAAGGTCAAGGAGCAGGGAGGTAAATACTCTGCTTCCAGTGGGGGAAACTTAAAATCACCTGAAAAAATGTATGAGTGACAGATTGAGAATTGGGGCCAGTAAATCCTCCATAAGATACAAAAGTTCTCAGAACTATCTCAGAACCAACCATTGCTGAGAATATTTTACTTTCTTGGAATATGTGACACTTGAGAAGGCATGTAGGATATTGAGCAGCGAGTTCCACTGGGAATCTGAATGGGAGATACAAAGCACACGCTAGTGATTCCATCTAACTTGCCTCTGATTGCTGGTTGTGGGCCCTGACAGGTTTTTTTAACTTCTCTGAGCCATTTTTCCCCAAAGGTAAAAGTAGAGATCTCTGTGCAGGTCATTGTGAAAATTAATAGAAATTAGCATATGTGTGATCATTTGGCATTATGATACGCTTGGTGTTTGCTAGAGTTGGGGGAGTGGGGAGGGAACCTGGATTTCCCAGCAACTGTGAGTCCTATACTTGACCAGAGGACTCAGCTTTCCTGACTGTGAAAAAGGAAGGGGCAGAGCACCCACACCACATTCACTCTCCTGTTGCTTAAAGACAGACAAACAATGAACTGGCATTTACTTTGGTGTACACCAAGTTATTGCCATAGAGACAGATTATGAGTAATTAAATGAACATGTTTTCTGAAATCTTTCTAAAGTTCTGAACATCTACCTTTTAACTCAATTCATATCAGCGCAAGTCAAAAACTAGCACATATTTTCTTCTAAATCAAATTGGTGAGTAATTTGTGGCAATTTGATCAAAAGGAAATGAACAAAGTCCTCACTAACCTTATTCTGAATTTGCAGCTTTCACCTTTTTCTTAAGGGTCTGGCTTATCAAAGCAATTCCGAGTTTAACCTTGTTTTGCTTTTGCGTCCTGAAAAGGCTACAAGAAGGTCAATACTGCTGAGAAGGGTCTTCTTTCTAATAGCATCAGAGTAAATCTGAACTCTCTGCTCTTGAATTCCACAAGGGAATCCTGTAAGGTTCTCAAGAGACTTGTGAGCTCTTTGTCATTTGTCCCTCTTCCTCACTCTACATCCAGTCCCCCACAAAGTCAAAATACACCCTATACCCAGAACACATTTCAAACCCATCTGGACAGCCATTATTTCAGAGCCAGGCTTCCTTTCAGATGGTTCCTCATATCTACTCTCACCTGCTATCCCATTCATTTCCACGTAGCAGCCACTGTGGTCTTTAAAAAACCCAGAATCACATTACTTATCTCTCTGGAGAGGACGCTCGCCCGGCTTCTCATTTTCAATGACTTCACATTTTCATTAAGATGAAGACTCAAATTTGTTATGGGCCCATTGAGAGTCCACTGGGCCTGCATGGCCTTTCCTTGTTCAACACCTCCCTGTGGCTAGTTACTGAACCCAGGCACTACTGAGCTTTCTTCCAGCTCTTCACTACTCTAGCTCTTTCCTTCTCAAGGTCTCTGCACAGGATATTCCCCTGCCTGGACCACCTTTCACACCCTTTACAGGTCTGGTTCCTTCTTCTTAGCTCGGCATAAATGGAGCCTCCACAAAGTGGTCTTCATTGACTCTGAGTGGATCTCTCTATTATTCTCCACTGTGTTCCCATTCATCTCCTTTAGCTATCACCCCAAATTGTTATTATAAATGTGTTTGTGTTTCCACCTATTGAGTGTGTGACTCCTCATTGGAAGTGAGCTCCACAATGGCAGGAGTGATACCCTGCACCTGACTGTAGGAGATGGTCAGTAACTACTTCTTAAATGGATGTCTGTATCAAGGAATGAATGAAGTTGTAAATGAAGGTAGCTGTCTTCAGTATTTATCAGAAAACTTAAAATATTCCCATCACATAACTTTCATGGAACTAATGTCTACCCTAATGTCAAATGGTGTTTTCTAGAGAAAAACAAAACTTGTGATAAGAAGGCTGAGTCCTGGTCCTTGACCTGTTTCCAGTTTTTTAAGTGACCCTTAGCAAGGGTCAGAGTCTTTCCAGGCCTCATATTCCTTGTAGTTAAACAAAAGGGTCTGCAACCAAGCCAGAGATGCTCAACCACACAGCCGTGTTCCCCTATGGACACTCAGTTTTCCTTATTTTAGGGAAGAAGCTTTCTTCAAATTTTAAAACTTTCTTGACTCCAAAAAGTTTTAAATCATCGAATTAGGTCACCTGTGAAGTAATGAAGGTTTTTGTTTCTGTGACTCAAATACCTGACCAGAACAGTTTAAGAAAAAAGTTTATTTTGGGTTCACAGATTCAGAGGTCTAGTCCATGGATCGCTGACTCCATTGCTCTGGGTCTGAGGTGAGGCAGAGCAGGACTGAGGTACAGAGGGGTCCAGGAGTTCTTGTGTCTTTAAAGACAGATGTAGATACGGTACACAGTATTGATGGCTGACTTCCCATTGATCACACCAGCCTGGGGAAGGTTCTGGGAGATCCAGCTTTATTCTGGGTTGCCATGGCTCAGTTGAAAGATCAGAGATGCAAATACTTTGGAAGACAAGGCCAAGGAAGAGTCTTTTGCCAAAATCAGGTATTCTATGAGTCTGAAGTTAAGAGATATGTCAGAGTATCCCATTGCTGCTTAGCAAGGAGGAGCAGGGCTAGCAGGCTGCCCTGAGTAACCACAGCTTTCAGAAAGCTCAAAATACCTCCTAGCTATCTCAGGTTGCAAGAGGAACTAACAGCTGTGTAACTGAGTCCCTTCTTTTCTGCATAATTCTTTCTATAGCATTCACTGTGTTTTCCTCCTAAATTTAATTTACTTGTATTTAGAGGAAATATTTACTAAACAATTATGTCTACTACTTGTACAGCACTATCGTGAACTATGTAAGAGCCCCTGTTCTCAGGGAGTGGACAGCAGACCTTCCCACAGAGGAAATCATTCCTCGTAGGAGACAGCAGAGGCAGAAGGAAATCACCCGATTCAAACTTCTTGAGAAACTTACAGTTCAAGAAGGGCCTTCTGTAGGGACCCCAGGCTGGGTTTGAAGGATGAGGAATGAGCATAGTGCCTGGCCAGGTGGAGGAGGTGCTTATGTCCCCTCTGAGGGATGAGAAGGAAGGAGATAGGGAAGGATGAGATGGGGAAGGAGTTATTGCAGCGAGAAGATTTTACCAGATGCTTTCAGATTGGTGGTTTGGTAACAATTAGAACTGATCCTAGACCTTAAAAAGAGACACTACGTGGCATTTTTGTCACTGAAAAATGGCAGTGAAATTCTCTATGCCCTTTTGAAGGGCACACCCATTGCTCCGGGCTTCTTACCTGAGCTGACCTTGTTGGCATGGTGCATTTATCTTCCAGAGGAGGAGCTCCAGAGAGAGGAGAGCATGTCTGTTTATCCCTCCAGACTCCCTCCAGCAGGATCTCACACAGAGCAGGCTCAACAATCTTGGCGATGGGTGCGTGAACGGGCGGTGGCCTGATGAACCAGGTCAGGCCTTCTAAGCACGGGAAACATCATCCAGAAATGCTGGAGGAGACAGAAATTCATCTCTGTGGGAGGTCACCGTGCATATTGGCAAGGAGGGAGTGAAGGCAGTGAGGCCAAAAGATCGCTACTCACGGTACTTCCTCCAGTGCACAGCCTTCTCCGAGCCCTGGGGACAATGCTGGTAACGAGACCCTTTTTGTAAAAGACCCATCACCTTTTTGTAAGGTAGCCACACAATAGAGGAATGCCAGGTGTTAAGACTGCAGGCTTGCTCCTTGGGCACAGGTTCCGGGCCTGCCACTTGCTAGCTGCACGACCTTGGGCAAGTCGCTGACACCTTGAGATCAGGCACTTTTCTGTTCTGGAAAATGCAAATAGAAGTACCTATACCGTAGGCCTTTTGAGAGACTTAATTTTTTAAAAAAAAGTTCTTTTAAAGTGATTAGTATAGTTCCTTGATCATTAGTGCTTCTAAGAATTGGCTATTACCAGGGCACATAGGTGGGTAGATGGAGAGAGAGACACAGGAAACTAATAGAAGATATCTAATGATTGATAGATGGAGAGAGACAGAAAGAGAATCTGTGAGATGAGTTGATTAAGGTGCATCTACCCCACTAACTTGTAAGTAAGGAGCAGGAACACATTTTAACAAGTGGAGGCAGGCCTACCATGTTTCTAATGAAGAGTTTTCCATAAACACAGATGGAAAGAGTGCTAATGTTGAAGATGTGGCTTTTGAAGATGTGGATGTTGAAGACATAGCTTAAGTCAGGTCCCATAGGACATTATAAGCTGTGCTAAGGAGCTTGGATCTGTCTCACAGGGCCAGCCTAGATTCCTGAAGGGGAGTGCAATGGCCCGCTTGGCACTGTGCAGAGGCAGCCTGGAGCGAGCAGGCCAGGAGCCCTGGGACTGGTCTTTCAGATTGAGTGGATGATTTAGGCTCCAGCTCGAGAAAGCTCACCTTGAGGAAGAGGCAGCACTGAAAGGGAAAGGAGTTCCACCTCCCCTGTCTCGATGCTCGTTGTTGACCGTGCTAGATCTCAGCATCTTTACTGGGAAAGCAGAGCTAGGAGCACAACTCTCACGGGGCTTTGTGGGGAATACATACAATGCACAGAGAGTGGCAGACCAATACTCGAGGCAGTAGGTGCTCAAACCACCCCGCCCCCCCATCAGTGCCTCCACCCCAAGCTGCACACTGCTCTCTCATTGGCCAATGGCTAGGAACATGGAGCTGATCTAATCAGACACTCTAAAGAATGGAAGGGCCCTTCAAGGTCAGTTAGTCCTTCCTAGAGCTATTTGGAAATGGAAGAGCTTTCATGTCACAGGAGGAACTAGGAGATGAGGTGACTTTCCCTCTGCTGCACAGCTCAGAGCCCTCAGAGACAGTCCGATTGATACCCCTGTTGCTTCCACAACCACCACTATTTCTTGTAGCTGGTCTGAAAGTTTGTACAACGTGTGATGTGGTGAGGCTGTCCAGCGGCTAGGAATAGCTATTAATCATGTCCATGGATATCAAGGCCAGAGAGGTACCAAGGCAGCAGTGTCTATACTGTGTGGCACACGAACCGCGTGCAGACCACGGCCTTCCCTCTCGTTGCTTGGTTTCATCCTTGCTACTATTTCTGTTGTGCAGATTAAGAAAGCGAGTCACAGAGAAGTAAAATGATTGCTTATAAATGAAATAATTAGGACTCAAGTGCATTGAACAAGCTACATTAAGCAATTATTTTTGAATATTTCTTGTCTGCCAGTTACTCCACCAGACAGCAGACCAGTCTGACTCCAAATGCAGCTGTGTCTCGCCCCACATTACCGCTCATCCGGGCAAGTCCAGCTAACATACCTCATTCTAACTCCCAGGCCCATTTCTCTTCATTGGCTTTTGTATTTTCTTTTGTATTGATAGTTTTGTTATCTTCAAATACTTCAAATAATTTATTCTTACTTCTTGTCCCATAGTGTATCAAATTTCAAGTCCATCTAACCAGATAAATGCTTAACTGACTCGTAACTATGTAAGAGCCATATGCTAGATTAGGTTAGGTTATAGGGAAATGTAAACATTAATGAAACAGAATTCTTGTTCAAAGGGACATGACAGTTTTATGCCAGATAGCATAAGGGTTAAATAGAGGTGTAGGCTTGGTGATTTTCATAGGCTAATGCAAAGAAGCTTATAAGAGCATCTTGTGGTAGAAACCCAAGACACCCAAGGACTCAGAAAGAAGAACCAACTTTCTGAGGATCACTCTGCAGGTGGCAGTGAGTGACAGAGTGGGGATTCTGTCCCTAGTCTTCCTGAGTCCCAAGCCTGGACTGTAGTCATCATATCACCACCACCAGAAAGCACCAGATGGGTAGAAAAGGGAGCCATGATTCTGATTTCGAAGTTCCCTCTCCTTTAAGTGTTTCTTGCCCCCTATTTGAACCCTGGGCATGCAATGTTGAAACTGGAAGGGGATTTAGGGATCATCTGGTAGATAAGACATTTATCTCATGACCCATGGGGAAAGGAGCTCCAACTAAGAGCTAACTAATCTCACTCTCTAACTGAAGAGGTGAGAAGTACAGAGCCCAGACAGGCAGTGGTCTGCACGTGTTGCTGAAGCATGGGATCAATCCCAGCTACATTGAAGTGCTTCCCAGAGCTGTGGATGCAGGGAGTTGTGGGTTAAGGATGGCCTTGCTGAGCCCAGGTGGCTGGTGAGGTGACAGGAGGGAACTGGGTTAAGTATAGAAAAACTGGCAAGAAAATAGTTGAGTTGATGGTGCAGTTCCAGAACCAGATGAAGAGTTCAGAACAGAGTGGCTGGAAGGACAGTTAGAAGGAAATGATCAGAGGACAGGAGAAGACCCAGGTGCCAGGGACAGGCAGAGAGGATCGTTAGTCCTTGAAAACAGCCAGGTTCAGTAAGGCAGAACCGAGAGGATCGGAGCTTGAAGCTCAGATTGAGACTGAAGCATCCACCCTGACCTGGGGCAGGCCAGTCCCAGAGCCAAGAGGGAAGCGAAAGTTAACTGGACACTGCAGTTATTTTTGGACACATGAATTCACTCAATCGTCACATCTGAGCCCTGATGTATAGGTGAGGTCCAGAAAGGTAAATAGCTTGTCACACCTTTGAAACTTGAGCTTTGATCTTTTATTTCTCCTGAAGTTTCTGAGAGCCTAGTTGTTCTCAGTAGGGGTGGTTTTTTCCCTCTCCCTCCAGATGCATTTAGCAAAGCTTGAGAGCTTTGTCATATGGTCACATTGAGAGTTCCTCTATTCAGTGAGGAGAAGCCAAGGCTGCCACTGTACATCCCACCACACAGGGAACAGCTCCTGCCAACGAAGAATTATCCCGCCTCATATGCCAACCATGCTGACTGAGGAGACTTGGTCTATACTGCTGACGTCAGATACAATGAATCTTGAAACAAGCGGCTTTGTGTGAAATAATGTCTTCATTTGCTTTCCAAATATGCTTTTAGTGCTGAGTTCTAGGTACTGTTTTAGACTTTAGAGATATGGAATTGAAAAAGACTCAAAACCCCGCCACCTTGGAATTTATACTCTCGTGAGTAGATCATCAACAACTACATCAACCAGTAAGTGGACTGATGTAAAGTCATAGAACCCAGTTAGTTTACCTAATGGGAGAGTGTGTGTGAAGGAGGAGCAAGAATAGGGTCCTCAACCTTCAAACTTAACGAACAGGAAAAGGAACAGGACCTAGCAATGGGAGCTGGGTTGGATCACGCATGGATAAGGGGAAAGTTAAGAGAATGTGCATTTCCTAGAAAAGCAAAGAAGAAACTGTTTTCAAAATGAAGGGAGCAGTTTACCAGGTCAGGAGATGTGGCCACACTGCTCCATCCAAGTGAATTGGGCACCAGGCTTCCAAGGGTCTCAGATTATATCCCACAAGCTTAGTTCATTCTCCAAAAATAGAACCATTAAAGAGTGTTGTGGCGTGAACTCAGTGAACAAATATTGTAAATTGCTTGTGAATGAAAAAGATTATCACTATGTCCTTCAGAAGACCTTTGTGTCCAAATTTTGGTTTTCTGGGGATTCCAGTCTATTTTAAATCATAACAGAATAAGACAACTTACAGGAACAGAGAGGGATCTTTTCTGATTTGGCACAATTTATAATGTGCATCAGAAACAATCTGCTAAAAAAGCGGGGAGGAGGGCAGTTTCAAGTCATTAAGAATTCTCTGGTTAATTTATTTTTGTAATTTATTTTTAACATGTTCACTTAATGAGCCATTTTCCTGATGTTAGAGTAAAGCCAGTGTGATCTGTGATTGTGCTTCACTGTCGAGCAATGGGGGATATTTAAAAGTTATTTTCCCAAAAAATATTTGGGAGCCCTGGGGAAAGGAAAGGAAAGAAGTTGAGTACTGAACAGACAGCCAAAAATACCCACCAAGGCGATGACCTGCCTTGGAAATGTAAGCTGAAACTTAATTGAGGGTCTTCCTTTGTTAAAAATAATAAATGCCCAGTTGCATTCACCATGCACTGGGCACTGTTCTAAGCACATCACCAATACCAATGCCCTTGATCCTGACAGCCCTCTGAGGCAGGTACCATTGTGAGGCCATTTCACAGTCCACATTACTGAGGCTGAGAAACTTCCAGAGGTCGCCCAGCTACTGAAGGGCAGAGCAGAGAGTGGATGCAGAGCCTGTGCTTGCAAAACTGTACCTGTCCTCCTCAGTGTGGAGGCGCTGCTGCCCAAGGCCAAGCCTGGCCCCTCATGGTGTCGGGTGAGTGCAGGTTTCCAGTTTCTGTCTCTTCAATCAAACTGATCAAACATTTTTTTTTTTTTTGGCAGGGGTGTAAATAAAGATTTTAGGAATGTTGTGTGAGATAGGGAGACGCCTATGAAGATGGGCGGAGGAGGGCTGCTGGTCAGGGCAGCCTTTCCGCATGGCTCCTGGAAGCTGTCACTAGTGTCCCTCTGCCTGAGCCATCCCTCATTCTCCAGCTGCCTGCTCCTGAGTGGAACAGAGCTGATGGCCTGTCCTTGGAGATGCCATCAGCACAGCTTTGATGTTTTCCAAAATCGAGTCACCCAGGAGAAGTGAAATCTCCACTTCTGATAATTCTTCAGCCCTAGGCTTCCTCTGGCTCAGCTCCCCTGGCCATCCTGGGGAATCAGGCACCAACCCAGGCAGCCAAATAAGTGTGTTTCCCTCTGGGGTCCACACAGAGGCAGAATTAAGTCAGAACTTGGAAACGTCAAACTATTTTCTGCCCAGGGGCATTCTGTTCAGATCATAGAAACCCGGACAAATAACTGGAAAGCACGTCTCAGGGGACAATTTCACACTAGCGAGCAATACAGAATGATTGTCTGGCTGAGCCTTGTCCATCCCTGCCACCTCCAATCTTATTTTTGGCAGGTCTCTGTAGAACCATCTACTCAATATCATCTCAACAGGGCTTCACGTTGGATCTGCCTGAGAAGTCAATCCCCCTTTCTTTCTCTGATTCCTCTTTCTTCTCATTCTGTCCAGGAAATTTTGAAGATGGAGTCTGCAGTGGGGAAGGCATTTCATTTCTGATCGACTCTGGTTCATTATGAATCAAGAAGAACGTGCATCCCCGTGCAAGGCTGCTGTAGGGGAGTAGACCTGCTTCTGTATCTTTGACACTGAAAACATGTTTTTCCTGATTGATCTTGGAACTTACATTTTTCACTCATCAGGGAGAGGAATTGTTTAAAATTACATTTGTTTGTGTTTAACAACTGAATCAAGTACATCAGTGTAGTCCCCTGCTTAATAAAAGAAAA
>CM053400.1:175893858-175956999 GCA_028644305.1 Xerus rutilus
CACTCCAGCACCACAAAAAACAACATCACAGAATGCATGAAGTCAGTTAGCAATGGGCTCCTATTCTGTTCTGCTAAGAGAAGTAGCTGGCTTCCACTACTCTGTGTTGCACTCTGACCCCCAACCTCAGTTCCCAATTCCATTGCACTCCTCCTCTCCCGGCCTGTTAAGTGGCAGGTATCTGATCATCTGTGATTGGATGCTGCCTCACATAGGACACTGTGCCTTGCCTGATGCTATTGATTCAGCCATTCATTCAACAAATATTTTTTTAAGCATCTACCAGGTGCCAGACCACTACTGACAGAGGATGAACAAAAAGGTAAAAACCTTTTCCTTTTTTTTGAAACGTACAGTCTAGTGGGAAAAGGTAGACACCAACTAACCATAGGAGTTAGGAAGAGAAATAAAGCACGGTAAGTAGAGATTCAGACCCATGTGTTCAATCAATAGCTGTGAGCACTGACTGCACAGGAGACTCACAAGAGGAGAGCTCATGTGGATGGCAAGGGACTGAGAGGAGCCCAGGTGCTGTGGTGGAGGTCCGTGCCAGCTCATGTAAGGCACAAGAGACAAGGGGTCAGTTGTATTGAGGGCAGGGAAATGGCCTAGGAAGTTGGGAAGGTCTTTAAGAAGCAGGAGATATTTCAGCTGAGCCCTTGATTCATTCTCTGGGCAGGCAAGGAGGGGAGCGGTCTCCTGGGCATCATGGGTAACTGGCCTACAGCTTTGCTGCCCAGTGGCTTGAGATCAGATGCTTCAGCATCCCTTGGGAGCTCACTCAAAATCCAGAACCCCAGGCTACCACAGACTCACTGGACCAGAATCTTCTGTTGAATAAGATGCATAGGTGATTCAGAGACAGAAGTTCCAGAAGCACTTTTCTCAACCAGTGGCTTTGGAGACTTTAAAAATCCTGACTCCCAAACCACATCCTCTGCCACTTATACCAGATTCTCTGAGGGTGAGGCCAGACATAGTTAGTCACACAACCCCCAGACTGAAGGCTCTGCCTACCAAAGTTCTTCTTGGCCCTGATCTGCATGTATTGCCCTCAGTAAATACTCAACTTCACACCAAGGAACCAATTTGTGTAGCAAGAAATCATAACCCTAACTTTACAGAGAGAGCTACCTTGGTCATAAGCCCCCAGGAAGCTTCATCAGAAAAAGGAGAACTTCCAACTGGGAAGTGGGGGAGGAGGTGACAATTTTCACCAAGTGTGAAATGGATTTCCCTGCCTGGTGACAAGCTGGCAGAGCCCTCCTCTCGCAGATGGTTTGGCGGTTGCAGGCAGTGCGGCGTATCTGACACATTCGTGCTGGGCTTAGTGTTCCTTCCTGAGCCAGAGCAGACAGATTTTGGAGGAGAGGACAGCGGGTCTCTGGAGAGAAGGAGAGCACGTTGTCCCAAGTCCTCATCGACAACAGGCTCTGTTCTTGAGGAGCAGCCAAAACACTTATTTCTCACCAAAATTGAGTCATAGTAGAAAAGCAAGAAACCGAGCCAAGACACAAACTTTTCTCAAGAACTTTCTCCCCAGACCTTCATTCTGCCATTTGCCTATTGATATCCTTCTAGACATTCTTCCTCGACCCTCGCCCTATAGGAAGGGGCCACAGGCAAGTCGGGGAGAGGGGAAGGGACTCTGGGCCCCAGCTGTGAGACTTGGTCATGACACCTGGAGCTGGTAGTAATTGCCATCAGGCCTTGAAGAAGGGATGTGAGCGTCTGAAACCCTCTCCTGGAACATGGTGGGAACTCCAACCCTCCCCACAACTCTGCTCAAACTCCTGTCCCTCCCCAACATGGTCATCAAGCTGGGGGCCAGAGATCTACCGGCTCTTCCAAGGATGTGGTCAGAGGTGTGACCAAGGGCAAGTCAAAAGCCGGGAATTCTAGAATTGCCCTGGGCGCAGCCGGGAGTCGGTGTATTCTGCGGCTCTCCTGTCCTTCTCTGACTGGTTTCCTCTTGTCTCGCTGCTTCATCATGTCCTGGTCCCAATGGCTCCCACATCTGCATCTCTAGAAAGGGCTTCAACTCCTGATTTCTGCCATCTGATTGCCTCAAATTTAAAATTTCTTCATCTAAACAATGTGGTGCTCCTGTTACACACACACACACACACACACACACACACACACACACACATGCATGCGCTTCCACACTGAACACACCTTGAGCATCTCCTCTGTGCCTCTAGAGATAGTCACCACTATTCACCAACCAGTCACTCATCCTCAAAACTTAGCCCTCAGCCTTGATCCCCTGGCCTAATGGAGCCTCATCCTCGATCCCCTCCCCTCACTGGCCTCAGCCACGGCCCCCTCCCCTCCCTGGCCTCAGCCTTCCCCCTCTTCTCTTTCCCCCCTCAGCAGATGGGCTACCCACTCCTATCAATACCAACACAGACATGTTCCTTCCCTTGTGTCTGTCCTCCCTGTTGTGATCCTGGCCTGCAGACCACTGTCCTCACTCCTCAGAGCACTCCCCATCTCTCAGGACCACCTTGATCTTGAAACCCTCCAGTCTCCCTTCTCACAAGAGCAGTCCTGTGACTGGAGTGGTCACTCCCTCAAGACACTTCACGGCTCCCCCTCATGGGAGGAGAAGGGCGAGCCCCTCAGCCTGTGTCCCAGAGTCCCCTGTGCCTGCAGCCTGGCTTCTCCACGCCCCTCTGCACGAGTGCTGTCAGCACTGCGTGCTTCTTTCTGCCTCTCATCTCTGCTGCACGCTGCTCACCTCCACGGCCATGCACACAGCTGCACCTTCCTTCTCTCGAAGCTCCTCCTGGACTGTTCCCCCTGTGTAGGCTTCAGGGTCCGTTCTGCCTGCTCCAGGAGGCTGCCCCACTTGGAGGCTGTGCTGTGTCCTGCTGTCTGCACTCAGCCTCCTGTCTCCCCTGCCTTAGGACCTAGCAGACACCTGTTTGCTGGCACAGCCAGGCTAGATGGAAATCTCCATGAGATGAGCATCAGCTGGCACTCCATAGTTCTGTCCTCAGCACCAGAGCAGACGCTGGCCAAAGAATTGTTCAAGGACAGCAAGATTCCTGCCGATCTCCCAAACCACTTCAGGCCAAAGTCCAGCCACCCCTCAACCTTCCCCAAATCCCACTGCAAATGACTTCATTTTTTACTGACATCCCGACTATAAGACACTCCCTCTAAGAATATTTTTGGCTTCATTTTGTCCTGTTTCCCACTTCAGAGGCACCTTTCTTCTTTCTAAATTGCAGATTCAATCATTTCTCTTCCTTGGTTAAGGTTTATCTGTGATGCCGTTGTCTGCAGGGTAAATTCCAGCCCCTGCGGCATAGCACGCAAATCCCTTTGCAGCTTGACCCAACTTCACGCCTCACTTTCAGGTTACTGGCACTTTTCACAGAGTGCCAGTGACTTCACTCTTCCTCTGCCTGAAATGGCCTCTGCCTTTTCTTTTTCCTCCGTCCTGACTTGTACACACTGCACTCTCTTCAAAGATTCATTTAATTTATCGATTAAACAAATATTTGCTGGCCATCTTTTATATTTCAGGACCTATACTAGGCACCAGGAGCACCATGTTCAACAAGAACCAGGAGAGAGTTTCCCCTGCAGGGTTTGGAATCCTCTGGGGAGAAGGAAATGTGCATGCTTCCTTACTACGGGATGCCTGTGCTGACAGTGGCACCTCTGCCCACTTCTGTATGTGCCACTGTACCTCTCCCCAGGTCCACCCCTGCACCTTTGGTTTACTGCTTGTCCAAATATGCAGGAAAGGGACTGTGCCTGATTCACTTTGTGTCTCCTGCACTGAGCACAACATTGAACACGTGTTTGCAGGATGAACGAGCAGCTTCTTAGTTTTTACCAGTACTTGAGGCTCTAAAGGTATGGGATGCAAAATAGAGAAGCAGGAGGTGGCAGAAAAGTGGTGATCCCTGGCAGAGGGATGGGTCAAGCTGGCCTTCCAGCGGTCATAGCTTACAGCAAAAGCACAGCACCAAAGCATTAGAAGGTGAAAATGAGGGTTGGCTATGGCAAGATTGATGTCCCCCCACCAAATCAGGATTTTTCTACTGGTCTCTTGATCCATAGGCATCCCCATCTCCCACAGGTATTATATTTGGGGCACAGTTATTACTGTTACAGGGAACAACTTTTGCTTTTTATAATTTAATCATGATTTAGCAACCTTGAAATATTTATCAAAATTTAGTATGTCTTTTCCACATGAATTCTCAGCAATTTTGTGCTAATGGGAATCTGAGGCCAACTTAAGTGTCTATTACTGAGGAAATGGATTTATATAATATAGTGGATACATACTTTTAAATTGTAGGAAACAGAAAGGGAAATGAACTTGGTGGGTTTACAATAATATGATGGTCCTAGAAACACAGAGGAAGAATAGTAAAACAATAGGAAAAACAAGGTTTACATCCCAATGTCATTTATATATTTAAAATATGTGCACTTGAAATGATAGATACATTTTCAGAAGGATAAGGCACAACTGAAGAACAGATTTCACACATTCATGAGTGACTGTATGGGAGGAGAATAGAGACTCTGAGAAACAAGAGGGAACATAAATAAGGCCAGGGTATCAGGCTAAATTATCTCGTCAATGTGCTAATATGCTGATATGTTATCTGCCCCTAAGGCTTAATTTAAAAATATATTGCAAATAAAAGGGGGTTTTAGCCACTACCGACTGCTGTAGAGCATTTCATTCCTCCAGGTGTTTGTTCAGCTCATCTTCCACCCTTTCTCCACCAGCCACATGCCCAGACTATTAAGGGAGAATTATTCTCAGCGTAGAACCAATCTGGCAAAGAAAATGAAATAAATGTAGAATACTGCAAGGCTCTATCAGCAGACACAGCATAGATCCTAAAAATAAAGAAAATGCCTCAGTCCTAGAAGTCCCAAGCTTTTAAACTTGAAATGAGTCACTGTCTTCCTAGGAGCCTCTGGCAGACTATCCATAATAAAATCAAACCCCCAGGGCACTGTGGAGCTCTCCCAGGTGCTGAAAAGTTCTCTGCCCCTTTCTGACCACAGACCCTGGTGCTGCTGGCAGACACTCCTCTTGTCTGATTCTACTCCGTGACTGCTCTTAACCACTAGAACTTACTAAAGACAGAATTCATATCTTAATCAACAATTTAGCATGAAACACCTGGTCAGAATAATTTCAGTCTATGAATGCTACTGAACAAATAAGCCGAGGCTTCTCTGTCCAAGGCTGACTACTGCCTGTGCTGTCTGGGCCTTTCTTCGTCTCTGAATGGTCCTGTGCAGCATGTGCATGTGACAATGTGATTAGGTACCTTGAACATGGGCCTCTGCAGTGTGGAAGACCTGACCGTCTTGGGGAAGAAGTCGGAAAATTGCAAAAACTGAACTAAAAAGAAGTACTTTACATGGACATAGCTTTTCCTGTGACTTGCCCTGAGATTCTGAATAAATAAGTACTTGCTCCTCTATCTGGAATCTAGTTTTTTCTTCTTAATCTAAAGGAATGCTCCTGAATGCCCCAACCATAGTCTATCTTGAAACTTTTTTTTTTTTCAGACAGAACAGACAGGGGCAGGCATCCTTAATGACAGTGTTCTGGGTGAGTGAAGGGGATTCAATCTATACCCAGGGCTTCCTACATAAGCAAAGGATTCCGGTCTAAGGACTTTCAATGCAATAGAACAATACCTGGATTCTCATCAGAATAATGCAGTAAAGCAGATATTAACATTTATTGAATACCTACCACATTTCAGGACCATGCTAGTCCCCATGTAACCTTCACAGCAACTACAAAAAAGGAATATTTTTATCCCCATTTATAGGTGAAGAAACTAAGGTTCATGAGAATTACATATGTTGCACATATTGAAATGAACCTAATAAATAGAACAAGGATCTGGACCCAGGCCTTATTGTAAAGACCCTGCAGTTTCCTCTAGTAGTCAAGAGACTCCCGGTTAAGTACCGACTAGGTCAATCAGCACAATAAACAGTGCTGTGTGGACCTCCCTCAACCCTGCCAGTGGCACCAGAAGGCAGACACTATTATGATTCACATGACACTTTTTCAAAAGTCAGATTCATGTTCAGAGCTACCCAGTAGGTAAAGGGTAGAGCTTGGATTCAAAAAGGCTCTAGCTACCCACCAAGCTCCTCTCTCCTCACTCAATTGTTTCTTCACCACCTGGAATGGATGACTCTAAAGTTTTCTCCTTCATCTTGAAAATGCTGTGATTCTTGTGTCTGTCAGCAGGCCCCATGATTCAAGGCATTTCCTAATTCATTGGTGTTTCGTCATTATGGACTCTGGGTTCTTGAACCCCTGTATGTTCTATTCTTGGGAGTTGAAGCACAGGATGTGATTGGAGTTTGTCATCTTGGATGTCTTTCCCATATTCAGGCCTGAAGAAGGCCACAGGAAGGACAGGAGGAAAAAGTGGAGGGCGTGGTTGACGCTGGCGTGACAATGAGGCAGTCAGAGCCTCAGGTGCCTCAGCTTATCCATCCTGCAAGATGCAGATAAAAGTGTCTGTAAAACTAGTAGCTTTTGTTTTTTTTGGTACTTCTCAAGTGAGAATCTGAGGAATAAGAAGTCAACAGACTTCTAAGCATCCTTTCCACTGGGGTCACTGGCATGGCTGGCCCAAACCTTTAGATGAGACGGATACTCTACCTAGGTGCCTAAGGCTTGACCTGTGACTTTATGATATCATTTACCACCTAGTTTTCCCATTATTTTCCAGGAAGCCAAAACTATTGTCATGATGAAAGGCACAACTTGATAGCATGATAAAGTGAAAAAATTGTTATGTCATTAAATATTCTGTGCAAACATGACATTTACTGAATGCATAATATTCCTCTGAATATTTCTATTATTGGAAATTAAATTTCTTTCCATTTTTCATTACTTTAATGATGCACTAATTTAATACATTCATGTATACATAGCTCTGTCAAAATCTATTGTTATTGGCTTAGGAGAGTATGCCAAAAGTCTATTATTAAGTCAAAAGCCCTAATGTTGGTAGACATATATTCCTGGACTTTTTGAAAAATATGGTTCTAGTCCCTACTCTTTTGAAATATTTTAAAATATTTTGCACATGGGCTGCTATTACACCGGTCTTCCCTACACTATATTTGTACCACCAATTTTTTTGTCCTTGTGTTCATCGATCATATTGGATTACCTTTATTGCCCTTATTAAGTACAATCTTTATAGTGTGAGCACATCAACGCAGTCTAATTTTTCCTTCAGAATTTTGCTACAGCCTCAAACATATGACCAAATCCTCTGAACACTGTGCCACAAATAAGTGCACCTTCTGAGCCTCTAGCTGGATCATAGATGGGCTGCATCCCAGGCAGGCCCTCTCTAGGTGGAAATCAATCTGTTAATCCTCATGAACATGAATGTTCATGCAGCTCTGAACTATGTCAGTGCATTATTAGTCATGGAGTGCTCTTAATGGTGCCCTTGGAAATGATTTGTGACTATCCTCTGCACACCATTTCAGCAACAGCATCAGTAATGGAAAACTACCTGACATAGGGGGAGGATGTTGGCTCCTGGGGTTTATTGCTTCTTCTGAGTCCACTGTCCTCAACACATGTGCACAGATCTTGGGAATGCTGTGTCACATAATATTTCTGGGTAGGTAGTGATGTCCACTTAGAGGAGACCATAGCTAAACTTGAGACAGATAACAAGGAGGGTCAGTCACACAAATATCAGGGTAAGAGAAACAACAGGGACCTGTAGTCTCCCAGGTCTAGGGCTGGGAGACAAAGGGGTGGCTTTGACAGAGAATTGCAAACAGGGCCTAGAAGTTGTGGCAGGTGGAGCTGGAAGAGATACCAGCTGGCCAGAGCTGACAAGGAAGGAGAGTGGAAGCAGCGAGCCGTGGGTGGATGCTGTTTTTATGACATTTCTTCAAGTGGTTTTGCTTTCTGTTCTGAGATTTTGTTCTTCTCTAATCCAGCTCAGAATTTATGATAATGTAATATGTCATATATTTGTTTATTCCTTTTTTGCTTATGCCAGAAAGATTCTTACCTACTGTAAACATGGGGGAGTGCTGTATACACATGCACGAGCTCTTTAAGAGCATGTGCATGCCACCCAAGTCAGGACAGGAGATGATTCTCATGTCAGTATCACAGGAGTCCAAGACCTCCTAGGCGCCTCTGTGAGATGGGGAGGTACAGAAGAATCATGTGAGGCTTGGTGAATTTGACCAAAATGTGCATCTTATTACCAATGAACGAGGGTTTGGGAGTCAGGAGCCAGTTCAAATCCCAGCTTAGCCACTGTGGGATACTGAACAACTTACTTCACCTTTACAGATCTCCATTTCCTCTTCTGGTAAACAAAAATCTTATATAGGAGTGCAATAACTTCCTTCTTTGTGCCTGTCCAGGTCAACCAGACACATTCTCTGAAATAGCAGGAATTCAAGCCATCCTTCTAAAACCCTCACCCATACCTACCTCATCCCTAACCTCATAATGAGACCCTGGATTCTGCTCTGGATTTCCTACCCTCAGTGCCATGGATGATGCTCTCTGCTCACCCCCAGGTTTTAGCATCTTCTTGATTCTCTCTGGTAGGTGTATAAACTCCTTGCAGTTAGAGTGTAGGAACAAAGAGACCGGGGTGAGCTATGGTCCAGTTACCGTGGAAGCATAAGTCCAGACTGTGTGCCAGAAAGTGATTATATACTTCCCAAATTCTTTTTGTGCCTTGTCTCTTGCTCAACATACTATTTATTGGTGTTTTTGGAGCACTCTGCTCTGGCTCAGCATGTTTTGAGCACAGAGCTGCAGTTCTCTCCAGTATAAACCAGACCATTGAAGACAGACAGCAGTATCCTTGGGGGAGCACTTGCTCCCATCCTAGGAGTTTCTACCTGAGGTGCTTCTGTGACCTACCCCAATCCCATGCTTTTCCTACTGGGAACTCAGGAGGGAAGCCAGGCATCTGATGAGCAAGATAGAAAAGTCATTGAGCCTCCTTGGATCAGACAGACCCATATTTTCTGCTTTCCTATAGAATCACTCAGAGGGGGAGCGGACTCCTTGGCACGGCAGTGAGGAGGCCTGAAGGCTAGACTGGCCAGGCTCAACCTTGCAGGGATGGAGGAAGCACGAAGTCCCATTTGTAGCAGCACGTCTAAGCTACAAACTCCAAAGCAGTCAGTTCCGTTAGAGAGCTGATGCTTTAATTTCCATGTTTCTGACTCCTATGTGCCATTTCTTGATATAGCAGAACTCCAAGGTACTCAGGTATGATTTATTATCCCTCTTAAAATCTCATATATGAAAGGGACTGCTTAGAACCTTCAGTGATGGTCATTGGAATTGTCATTTGAAACCCACAAATAGTGCAGAAAGACTGTTTCCTGCATGGCTGAGGTGGAAGGCCTGAGCTCCCCAGAAGTGTGGTCTTGCAGGATTCCTCCAGGGTTTGCAACTTTCCCCAGCAGGGCTGCATGAATGACTGCTAAGGGACACCAGCTTCAGAGAAGGAGTGCATCCTGCCCCTGGGGGCTTGCTAGCTGCTTCTGACTTGAACAATAAAACCAAGGCAGGCAACAGCTTACAGGAAGAAGAGGGTCTCCTGGGCCAGGGATTTGAGTTAGGGGCTTTTTAGCCAACAGTAGGAGGAATACTCGTTTTACTTCTTTTGCTGTGTTTCTCCACAACAGTAAGAAGTCAGGACTTAAAATCGGACAAGTGGCTAAATTCTCCATGGACTATATAGGCACTACTGTATGACGGTTAGATCCTAACGAGGAAATGATAGGGATGAGTGGGTCAGCTGCCCTGTGTTCTTAGAATTGGCCACACCATGGCACTGAGACTTTTTCCCAGGACATGATTTGGATTTCAGAGACCTGAGTTGTTGCTCCTATTTGCTAATCATGATGGATGTCAGTGGTGATGAATAAAGGGAAGCGGGGTGGGCATGGTCCCCTCTGGCATAGGGTTAACATCAACTATTTCTCAGGTTGAGATGGGAAAAAACTATTTATTTCACAAATCTGGTCGACAAGAAATAGGTCTAAAATCACAGAAGAATTCAACTGGTTGGTACTAAACATCAACATTAGCATCAAAGCAAGAAATAAAAATGAAGGATGCTAGGGTGATACAGCTAGGAAGGTGGGGTGTCCTTTGCAAGAGTTGAGATCTGAGTCCAGCCTAGGGAGCCAAGAAGGGAAGTCCTAGAGGACAAACTGGACAGGTGTGTACAGGATACAGAGACACACCTGGGCTCAACATCTAACAGACATAGTCAATGGGAAGAAATGTTTCAGATGTTACCAGTTCATAGAAAGCAGAACGGATCAAATAATATCTGCAGAGAGAAAGAGCCAAGAACTGAGTAAGCAGAGAAGAAAGACTTTAGGTCCCGAAAAGTGTTTGGAAGTCTATCCTCAAAACTGTGGGTAGACACTGTCATTGATGCAGCTCCACAGCCTCTTGCTGGACTCCAGGACGGCCATGCCAAGATTTGAGAGGGGTAAACTGGGAAGGTTAGAAGTCCTAAATAAGCTTATGGAGACGTGGAGTGGAGAAATGTGTTCTGAAGGTCAAACCAAGATAACTTATGGGCTTGGGACCCAGGGATGGCGTGGTTATTATAGGGAAAATGGAAATGAGAAGAGAGCATGTTGAGGTTTGGACTGGAGCTGAGCCTGCTGGAGGAGCCACACCTGGGGGATCCTCATCTCAAAGGTCCATCTGAACTTGGAAGATGCTCTTCTGGACTTCATCTGTGCTGCTGCGCTGAACTCACAGGAGAAATTTAGACAGTGAAACCAAATTCCTTTCTCAGTTGGACAGCAAATGAACAGGAAGAGGAAGGAGAGAACTCTCCCTAGGGGGCATGGAAGGAAAGGAACACACTTAGGAAGCACACTAGAAATGTTAAAAAATTCAGCCAAACAATTCTGAAAGGAGATTAAAAACAAGGACCATCAGAGACATGCCACATCTGTAGGAAAATAAGGGCTTGTTTAGCTGCTCCTAGGGCATAGTCTTGACTTAGGCCTGAACAACTGTAAAACTGGGAAAAGCCAGGCTCTGGGGATAAGCTGTGACAGGGGTATCAGAACTCAGGAAGCTGTAGGGACAGAAATTCTAAAGCTGCAGTTACGTCTGCAGCTCAGGCATTGCTAAGGATGCTTCCACAGTTGTGACAGAAGGTGACTTCCCAGGTCACTGCAGCTCAAGCCTATGGCGCCGGACAGAGCTCTCTCTCATGAGACCTGTCTCATGGGGACAAGTCTCCATCCCCATGGCAGAGAGCCAGGGTCTCCCAGAACTGAAAGGCACCCTGGGCATTGAGAGAGCCTTAAAGCAACATGAGGAAAGCAAGGGTCTCAGGGGACAATCCGTAAAAGAAAAGCCACAACAGGGCACCTGGCAACCCCTCAGCTCTGCGAGCTGATGAATATTTCAACTGCCACCTTCTGAGAGAGGAGGCATATGCCCAGGGAGTTATGGTGAAGGAGGCACCCAAGCCAATCTCCTAATGGGAGAGTCCTTCACACACAGCCCAGGACTGGGTGACTGGCTTAACCAGCCAGGTCCAGAACCCTCACTTTGCTGGTGCCCTAAGATACCCCGAGGCTCTGTTTTGATCTTTGATGACAGTGGCCAGTGTGAATTAGGGTAAATTCCAAGGATAAATAGTACAAGGGCTACGTTTTCTAAACTGATTGTGACTTCGGGAAAGCTAGGGAGAAAGAGGCCTAGGGATGTTGTCTTATTCGATTTTTGGACTCTTTAAGTAGCAAGGCACACTTGGGAAGACAGCGGGGTCTCCTCAGTGGGGAGCCCTCCCAGGAGCTATGCCCAGGCCAGGAGAGCAAACCCAGGTGGACTGAGGCCCCTTGCAGGGCCTTTAGGGGACATTTAGTCTCAATGCAAACAGTCGGAGGGTTTCCACTGAACATCAAGCTGGGCACACTTGCAAATGGAGAATGAATAACAGGGAATGGCATCTTAGCCTAGCATTCAGGAAACCTCCCGTTGGAGTCTCCTGTGCCAAAGGTTAGACTGCTGCCAGGAGGCCCAGGAGGTAGAGAGGAGAAGGATTTGGAGAAAACCAAATCCTTAGATGGGGTCAGCACTAATAGAATCTCTTTGCTTTATGAAAGGAACAGAGAAGGGAAGAGGAAGTCTGGGAAGGACTGAGTAACTTTCCCAAGGTCACACAGCCATCAAAGTCACAGAGAACTCAAGGCTGACTTCACCTCTGACAGGCCAATTGCATCCTGTATCCTGTTTGTTTCTGGTGAAGTGAGAGCTGCCCCTGTAGCTGAGCTTCCCAGGGCATCAGGAGGACAAGAGGCCCCCAGTGGTGTTAGAGGGAAAGGTTTACCTCTGTGTTCACACCACCTCTTCCAGTGGCTCCCCTACTCCTCAATTATTCTGCCCAAACAAGGAAGAAAGATTTATTTGAGGAGACGGGGCGGGAAGCAGTGTGGGACATGCTGCTCCTCTGTGGGGGACACACGCAAGGCCAGTGCTGCCCTGTAGTTTGGAACAGTCAAGGTCAAATCTTGCCCAAAGAGGGCTATACTAGGAAGCCCAGGCATGTTCACATGGCTAATATTCCATCTCCAACTCTTTCTTTTCTGCCATAAAACTCATGACTTTTTAAATTTCCCAGTTTGCAAACTGACATGTATTATGAATGATGCCACCTTTGACCCTAACAGCTTAGTGAGTATCAGAGATAAAATCAGAAATTGTGGAGGGACCTCAGGAAAAGTGAGTCACAGATGCTGCCTGAGCCACTTGCTTCCACGCTGGGAGTCTGCTTTTCCCCAAACTTCGTAGACTCTTTGGTCTGATATTTTAAGAGATAATCCACTTACACAAAATGGTAATATGCAATCCTCATTTTGTAGATGAGGAAACTGGCTCAGAAAGACCAATGGCCTGTGCAGGGTTACAATGGTTGCAGGTGGCAAGGGCTGAAGTTCAATCCCAGCAGTCAGACATGGGGCTCACTCCTTCAGCCTCTCCACTCAGCCTTTCCTGAAATATGTTTTACCATCTCGTAAAGGGAAGGAAGCTCTGCACTCCCAACAAGGTTTTCAACAAACATCAAACCGATGCCAATAGCAGAAACCAAAAACAATGAAGAAACCCCTTGTTGTCAAGGCCATGGGTAAACAGCAGCTCATACACACTATTGGAGAAATTAGCTTACATTCTTTACAGAGCTCAATTTATTGATGTGTAGGAATTTGTGCCAGGAAAATAATTATAGCAGGGTACAAAGATACATGTTCAAAGCAGTTTTCTAAAACATTATTTGTAACAGTAAAAAAGTAATAATTTAAACAAGCTAAATATCCATTCCCAGGAAGAGTAGTTAAATGCATTGAAGTAAATCCATCTGATACTCTGTGCTGTGGCCATTCACAATGATAATATAGATTTGTGTATCATTAACTGAGCAATATGTGAACCAATACTGGCAAGTTACACAAGAGTATGGATCATCGCATCCCATTTCTCTAAAACATACAGAAGTGTGTGTGCGTCTGTGTAGGAGGAGGCAGAGCGGGTGTGGGATCTCACTCAGCAATGATGCAGTCTGCTTCATGGTAGAGGGGCACCCTGACCCAGGGTACCCAGATCCCACCCTTGGGTACACAAATTTCTGTACTGTCTCTGCCTCCAATATCTCATCCAAAAAGCAGAGCCTGCTGTTCTTACCTGCTGGTGCTGTCTTAAGGGTTAAGTGAAATGATGACGGTCAAGTCTCAGCACAGAGTGTGGCACTTGCTAGACGTTGGGTGAATGGCAGCTATTTTGATATTTATGTGGGCATCTGTTCTGGTTATCTAGGGTGGTATAAGCAATGTCCCCCAAACATAGTGGCTTTATGCAATAATCATTTTATCACATTTCATAAATTCAGTGTATCCCAAATTTGGGTGGGACTTGGCTGATTCTTTGCTCTCTGAAGCTGCACCTGGGGTCACTCAGGGATACTTGGCTGGTGACATGCTGGTTAAAGCATCCAGATTTGCTTCACTTGCATGTCTGGAGTGAATGGCTGGAGGGCTGGACTCAGCTAACACTCTTGTTTGGAGCCCAGATGCATGGACTCTCTAGCAGGTTGGCCTTGGCTTGATGGGACCTTCTACATAAAGGCTAGCTTCATCTGGAGTGAGTATCCCCCCCAAAACTGGTGAAAGATGTCTAGTCTTTTCTTATTAATTCACATAATTGCACAGCATTACTTTGACCACACTCTATTGGCTGAGGCAGTAATGAGCCCCCAAATTCAAGGGAGGGAATCTAGAGCCCTCTGGGTCAAGGAGAAGAGCATCACAATCTCTTTGAGGACGAGCAAGTAGATGTGAGATATTGTTGTTGCCATCTTTGGAAAATATTATCTGCCAAGGAACTTGTATCTGTATATCCTAGTGTTTTACAGATACAAAATACATGTATCTATAATCTCATGTGCATGCCCACAGATAGTCAGGCTTTGTATAAAAGAACATGCAAGCACACAAATAGGGACCAAGCGACATGGATCAAAATATGTACATGTTCTGTGAGAGAATAGCCTCTGCCGAGGGGGCGGGCCCACTGCGTGCAAAGTCCACAACGTTGTGCAGGAAAGCGACGGAAGAGGAAGGAGACACCCGCTTGTTGTGGATACAGCGTAGGTTTTGCCCTTTACAATAAGATGACGCGTTTCACTTTGCTTCTCCTGTTGCTATGGTATCTGCCTCTTTATTTATAACTGTGTCTGTGGCGTTCATGTGCTGGAGAGGCTCTTTAGTTCTAAGAAAGAACCCCAGCAAGCGTGGCGAGGGCTTGCTGGGTGGGGAGGCAGGGTGGCGGTCTGGGTGCTCCTCTGCATTGTCTTCTGCTTCCCTCCTGAGTTGCCTCCCCCAGTTCTCCAGCACCTGAAGATGGAGAGGGCCTTACTGCTCCCCTCAACTGGCCTGTCAGAGGGGAAGTCAGCCTTGAGTTCTCTGTGACCTTGATGGCTGTGTGACCTTGGGCAAGTTACTCAGTCCCTCCCAGACTTCCTCTTCCTTTCTCTGTTCCTTTCATAAAGCAAGAAGGTTGAAGAGGAATTTATCAATGCTCTTCCCAATTTGCCATTCTCATGGTGCCTGCCGTTTCTGGGGGCCCTGAGCCCTTTCCGCCTGAGGGCCTTCCTGTGCCTGGCTTCCTCTGCTCCTCTTTGTTCTTCCATGTTACCTCCTCTGAGGAGCCCTCCCTATTTGCTCATCTATAGCAGACACACTCAGTGTTCTGCCCACAGGCTCACACCCTCCATGAGATCCCTTGGTCATCTTTCACACACTGACTACCTGTGTGCGTATCCACTCCCAACAGCCAGCCCTGGGGCTCTACATTGGTAGGCATCATCAGGCTCCCAGAAGTCACTTTGCTTGAATGCAAGGTCAGCTGAAGGTTTGCCTTTGGGGGGCTACCTTCAGGGGTATGCCTTTGCCAGGCACAGCCCTCAACTCAAGGGACAGATGTAGGAGTATAAATTCTTCAGCTGAGTGGCAAATGTCTGCTCTACACTGTCTCCAGAGCTCCCTGTGGATGGCACCAGTCTCCCTGTGACTGGCGAAGTTGTTGCTTGACTGTTCCTTCCCATCCCTGTGGCACCGTCCCACCCCACCCACTCACCAGGCTCCTTTTCACATGCTCCACACAGGGTCCGCCCCTGGGAACATCATCGGAATCACTTTCTAAACGAGGTCCCTCTGCAGCATTGCCTAACCCTGTATCCTGTTTGTCTCTGGGTGGCACATATCTCAATTCATAAGCACTTATGAACCCTCTCTCAGCCTCTCTGGAGTATGTGTTCCTCAAGACAGTGTCACGTGCACAGAATGGTTCTTTTTTTTTTTTTCTTTTGGTACCAGGGATTGAACTCAGGGGCATTTGATCGCTGAGCCACATTCCCAGCCCTATTTTGTGTTTTATTCAGAGACAGAGTCTCACTGAGTTGCTTAGTGCCTTGCGGTTGCTGAGGCTGGCTTTGAACTCATGATTCTCCAGTCTCATAATATGGTTCTTGGAACAGGAAATGTGCTCAACAATTTGTTAAATGAAGGAATTGAAGGACCATGAAGGATGATCCTTTCCTAGTGCTCTTACTGGCACCTTAGCCTTTTTCTCTTGTGCCACCTCAGATATCCTCACCCCGGGGCTTCCATCCAGCTATCACTAATCACAGGCTTTAAGTGAAGTCTTGAAAAATGTCCACTCTCACTATGTATCAAATGAAAATTAACATTATACTCAATATATATAAAGCGCTCTTACAATTCAATACTAAAAAGTCACCCAATTAAAACTGAGTAAAGGACATAAACAAACATTTCTCCAAAGACTTACCAATTATTAACGAGCACATGAGAACATGCTCAACATCCTTACTCATCAGGGTGCGCAACTTGAGACTAAGTCTGTGAAGAACACTGTAGAACAGAAGCTCAGAAAATGTTCTCTACATTTCCAATCTTTTTGTAATGCTGATTTATTTTATACTTTAAAAAATATTCTGCAACTTAAGGCTCAATACAATCCCAACTTCCATTTGACACAAAATAATCCCCCAGATCCCATTGCTTTTTCACCCAGGTGGTTTATGGTTTATGTGACATGATCTGGTCTTTGATTAAAGATAACAATATTAGGGCTGGGATTGTGGCTCAGTGGTAGAGCGCTTGCCTCGCATGCGTGAGGCACTGGGTTCGATCCTCAGCACCACATAAAAATAAATCAATAAAGATATTGTGTCCACCTACAACTAAAAAATATTTAAAAAAAAGATAACAATATTAATAGCTACATCTACCAAGTGCCCTCCAGGGCTCAGGCACTTCCCGGGTAGTGCGCTCCCTGATCTCAATATCCTCATGAGCATGCTGGCACTTTTGTGCTACATTTCTAGATGAATCAACTAGAGATGAGAGAAGTGAAGCACCCACCAGGGTCATGCATTGTTAGTGGGTGTGGTGCAGCCCAGGCCTCTCTAGACCTCCCCTCTCTCCTTTAGGGGCTCACAGGGACAGCTGCAGCACTTCTACAGGAAAGACTAGATTGGATGCTGCTGTCCTGTCCACAGTGGCTTGGCATCCCCCTTGCCCAATCGAAGTTTCTAGCTCCAAGCCTGTAGGAGTTGGCCTGAGGGATCCCTCTGGCCTCAGAGCACAGCCCTACATAGTGGCAAGTTATAAAGATCAAGGAGGGAAGAATCCCAGGAGAAGCCCTGACTGAAGGAGCTGGCAGATGAACACTCAGTGTGTACGCCTCGGCAGGCGTTGGACCCTCAGAAGGCCCCTCCCAGTGGCACTGCACACCCACACACTGGTTTCTCTCCCTTTCCCAGCCCTTCTGTCCTGTAATCACTTCCTAGGATTGACTTCTGAATAAAGGGCTTGTGTCACACCCTGTATCAGGGTCTGCTGCTAGGACACGAGGGCCTGAAGCACTTGAATATAGGTGAACATTGTGCCTAGGAACATGGCTCTGATGCTGTTTTTACTTACAACTTTTTATTATAGTCTGGAGGTGTTCAGGGAAAGGTACATAGGACAGAGGGGTGCACAGTACTCCAGGCCTAGGAAACCTCACCTGTTTAGCTCCTGCAAATCAGCCTCAGGTCTCCACACCATGAGCAACTGGACTACAGGCCCAGGGCCTCAGCACCAAACCTGTTCTCACCAGCCAGGGTCAGACTATGACTGCTGATGACTAACTTCACATATTGCCCTGACTCTACAGAACTTTTGACTACCTTTCAGCAGAGGAAAAAGGCTATAAATTGAGAAAACAAAGCTATAGGCCTCAGGGGGGACCACCAAGTGGGAGTCAAAATCTGTTCTCCCAGCAAGACCTGGTGGACATCCTCAGCCTCCTACTTCCTGGCTGGGTGACCTTGGGCAAGTCCCTTGACTTCTCTGAGACTGTGTCCTCAATTGCACAGGACAGACCTAGCAGAATATACCCAGGGGATGAGTCAGGATAGGATGAGTGAAGGTTATGTGGACATGCTCAGGATTCATAACCCTAGGTGAAGATGAAATAAACTGGAGCTCCTGGAGCATCCTACAGCTCTGTCTTGGCCCTGAACCCCGACCAATACTTCTGAGTAGCCGCTCACATTTGCTTCAGCCCAACCAGGCTCCCTGGCCACTCTAGTTCCCCATGAGTAGAGTGGGACCCCGGCAGGGCTGGGCCTGTCTCCTCTCAGCAGCTGACCCAGGGGGTATGCCTCAAGCCAGGCCCCAGCTCCTCCTCCATACCTCTTGACACAGTAACCAAGTCACTCTAAGACCAACAATGACCATAGTGATAATAATGATAGCCTACCTGTGGTAAGTGACTTGCAAAAAATCTCTCTGGTTCCCTAATTGCCATCACCATTTTACAGACAAGGAAACGAAAGCCCACATCCACTGGCACAGCATGAGGAAAGGGCTGGGCTGACACTGTAGCCTGGGTTCTTCCAGACCCAGAACCTGCCGGTGCTGCCTCCGGACACCTGGAGCACATCTCCCATCAGAAGCAGGTCCAGGAAGCCACATGTCAAGAGGTCAAGGTCCAGCCCCTCTCAGGTCCACTCTGGTTTGATTTGTATCTTAAGATTCTAGGGATTCCTGGACACACAGGTTTGGAGGGGTGGGCAAAGCCCTTCCTTCTCTGGAGAAGCCAGAGGAGAGGATAGGAAGCAGTTCCCCCAGCATGGATGGACATGCTTCCAGCGCCCGTTCCAGACAGAGGAAACAGGGCCTAAAACAAATACGAACCTGCAGATCCAGCACTGCTCTCCATCTGGGGCTCCTCCCGACAGTGAACAGTGAAGGAGCAAAACCCACAGCAGCTCGGGTCTGGCTGGGCTTCCTTGTGGCTGTGGCTCCTCCCAGCCCAGCCCAAAGACAGAGTCCCAGGAAAGCTGGGACGGGAATGCTGCCCATCACCTCTCATGAGCTCTGCCACCTGCCCACCTCAATATTTTTCCTTTCTCATCCATGAAATTGTGCAGTAAGAGCTGGCTTACTTGTGTATATCTGAGGATCCTGTGGATCCCAGGTATAGGACCTAGCACACAGCCTGGTATGTGACAAACAGGTTCCTTGTCCACAGTGAGCCCTAATTTTGCCTTCATGCCAGAACAGGGACTGTTGGCAGGCCAGAGAGAGACAGCTGGAGTCTGGGTCTGGTTTGACCTGTAGCACCCCTCCCTCCCTGCATCTCTCTTCACCGGCTCTGGCACTTGAATGCAGCAGGGACAGGAGAGTCAGTGGGGGCAGCTGTTCTGTCTAATCCTGGGAGAAGCAGCTCGGAGGAGGAGTCAGGAGGAAATGAAGGAAACAGGATATGATCTGAGTTGCATGGGTGTGGGAGGAAACCAGGAACTACCAGCCCAGGACCCAGAAATGGTTCTGGATGCTTGACAGTGCAGGGCTTTCCCAAAATAGGGACACTCGTGGATAGGACAAGCAGGCCCTGGCACATGCTACCCATGAGCATTAGGACTATAATCAAGAAGCAGCTTTTTGCCCAGCACTTTGGCACTTGCCTGTAAGTCCAGTGACTTGGGAGGTTGAGGCAGGAGGATTGCAAGTTCAAGGCCAGACTCAGCAACTTAGTGAGACCTTAAGCAAGACCTTGCCTCAAAATAAAAATGAAAAATAAAAAGGTCTGGGGATATGGCTCAGTGGCTTAGTGGTAATGTGCCCCTGGGTTCAATTCCCACTATTAAAAAAGAAAGAAAGAAAGAAAGATAAACAGCTTTGCTCCTGAGAGAGTGGGTCAAGGAAGGAGGAACAGTTCCCTGGGGCTTAGGAAAGGGTGCACAAGCCCTGTCCTTAGAACTGTCTCCACCCACCCTCTCCTTCCCTGCCGGTTTCCGTTTTCCCCTTTCTGTTTGTGACTCGCTGATGGTAAAGGTTCTCCATTTATCGATGTGCTCAGAATGGCACCTCCTGCCCTCGGGAGGTGAAGTACTCCAGAGACTTGTCAGATCAATACACAAGGGCGAGAAGTTGTCGGAGGATTACAAGAACTGCTTTACTCTGAACTCTGCCTGCTGAAAAGCAAAGGACCAGAAAGGAAGCAGCTTGCTTTAATGTGTATGTGGCTTTAATGTGTGTGTGGCTTTAATGTGTGTATGGCTTTCCTATTTCAAACAGCAGCAGGACTGGCTGCCTGGCTGTGGGTGGCCCCTGCTTTTCCAACTGCAGACGCTTCATTTGCCGGAGGATCAAAGGACCAGAGCTGGATTCCCACTTCTGCTAGCTTAGGAATGGGTGTTCATCCCAGGAAATCCAGACCCTCTGCAAAACTCAGGTGCTGATCCCATAACACTGCAATTGTGGCAATACTGCAATTGCTGGGGTGATGGGAATATTAACTGACATATGCACAAGTTAGTTTGGAATTTGAGAACTGATGAGACATTAGTTCTTTCTGTGTTTTCTCTTCCACTTGTTACAAAGTTCCTGCACGTCCAGAGACTTTCATCCCCTAATTATTAGTAATACTTCTCATTACCAAGCTCCAATCTGGAAAGAATAACAATAGTATCAAAAACATTTGATGAATGAATAAATGAATGAATGCATCTCTCAATTAGCTAATCTATAAGAGTGAAGACGAGGGTCCCAGAGTGGACGATATAGCTTGCTTTGGATTCAAGCATGGCTACTGGCCTGGGGAAGTTGGGCTTGGACACAGAAAGGAGGCCTCATTCTCAGGTCCAGAAACAACATGTTACTCTCAAAGGCAGCCAACAGAGAGAACTTCCAGAACACAGGCAGAGAGGGAGGATGGAACACAGGGCAGGGTAAAGGACAGGCAGGGGAAGAACAGGGTAAAAAACTGGAAAAAAAACCCAAAACCCCAAGGAGCTCAGCATGAGGGTCCCACACTTGGAGGAGCTGGAGTGGGCATGGGTATTGTTGGAGCATGTGGGTGCTGGAGTGCAGATAAAAGAGAATCCACCCCTACCTCCTTAATGGTGCCCCAAGCTCTACTCCCAACCTCTGGCCCACTGCAGTGGGATGCCAGGAGGGAGAGGCTGATGTCTCCCATCCTTTGGGGAGCAGGACAGCATGGGAAATATTAAAAGTAGTAAACCACAAAGGCAAGTGTACCTCTGGTTCTGTGAGGTTGAAATCTGCCATGGGACCCATGGGGGGTTGTCTCTGGTTGTCACTGCCTCCTTTCTGACCTGGACATTAGTAAAGCCAGGGCAGGTGTCAGGTACCTGCAGTTTCAGCACTGGCCGAGTCTAGTGAGGGACACAGAAGAGACAGCCCTGCCCCAGTCACCACAGGGTCCCTAGTTTACAACCATCTTAACCAGAGGACATAGTCCAGTGTGGGTGCAAGAAATGCTTTGGGACTCTCAGCTCCTGAGTATACTATCCATCCTGTGCCTCTGCACTGGACAGAATCTCTAGCTCTGAGCCTCCCTGCATCAGTGAACAAATCCTACTTGTCCTTCATGTTCAGATGGTAGGCACCTCCCTCCTCCGGGGACTTCTCAAGTCCTGTAGTTGTGGCCTGACTCCTTGGCTCCTTGGAGTGCACCGTGGCTAGACAGTTGAATGATTAAGTGATTTCAGGGCTAACACTTACTAGGTGTGAGACCCTCAGGAAAATCTTTGCTAGCTACCCTCTGACAGAGGATTGCTATCTAGACTATATAAAGAACCCAAAAAACTTCACACCAAAAAATCAAATAACCCAAAGAATAAATGGGCAAATGAATTAAATAGGGCAAATGAATTTCACTTCTCAAAAGAAGAAATACAAATTATCAATGAATAGATGAAAAATTGTTCAACATCATTAGCAATTAGGGAAATGCAAATAAATTTCATCTCACACCAATCAGAATGGCAGTCAAGAGCACAAGCAATAAAAACACTGGAGAGGATGTGAAGAAAAGAACACTTTTACACTATTGGAGGGATTACAAACTATTATAACCACTATGGAAATGAGTATGGAGGTTCCTCAAAAGACTAGGCATGAAACCACCATCTGACCTGGTATGCCACTCCTCAGTATCTATCCTGAATAATTAAAGTCATCATACTATAGAATGATGGAAGCAAACTATGGAACCAGAGTAGGTGTTCATCAATGGATGAACGGACAAAGAAAACATGGTATATATACACAATGGAATTTTCTTCAGTCATAAATAAAAATGAAATTATGTCATTTACAGGAAACTGGATGAAACTTGAGACCATTATGTTAAGTGAAATAAGTCAAACTCAGGGGGTTAAGAGTTGTATGTTTTCTCTTACATGTAGAAGCTAGAGAGGAAAAAGAAAAAGATAGGTGGGGGTGGATCTTATTAAAATCAAAGGGAGAACAATAGAGGAAAGGGACCAAGGGGTGGGAGGTGGTGAGGTGGTGGTGGGGGGCACTGGGAGTGATATTGGCCGATTATATTGCCTTGTTATGCACATTTATGAATTTGTCATAACAAATCTCATCAGTTTGTACAACTATAATGCACCAATAAAAAAATACGGAAAAAAAAGTCCATGCTTCCACCATCTACAATTTTCCTATTGTCTGCACTGAGACTCAGGTCAGGTGACCAGTATAAGGAATGGCTACTAGGTGCTGGCCCCGTGATTGGACCTGAGAGGTCCGTCATCAGCCCATGTTCTTGCTTTCTAGATTGGACTAGATTCCAGGCTGGAGAAAAGTCCCAGGAGATAAAGACCCAGAGCAAAAGCCAGCCCAACAGCAGCGTGTACAACATCCCAAGCACAAGAGCAGAGCCCTTCGGAGGAAATTCCTTATAGTAGAGGCCAAGTGCAAGGAGAGGCAAGGCCAGAGCCTAGCTCTGCAGCTCTTTTGACTCCTCCCCCTGAGGTCTGGGGGCTCTGGCCCTATGTAGAGATGGAGCCTCACCAGTAGGCACAGCCAGTGGGTCCCCAGGCCATCCTCTAATCACTTGGAAGTACTCTTTTCTTTCTACCCACTGCCTCCTGGTCCCAAGACCACTCTTAGCTCAGCAATTTTCCTCTCTTTAATTTTGTCTCCATTTTTTATTAAGCAGTCCTGACAGGCACAAGGATGGAGTCACCACTTGTTTCCATAATCATTTGACGAGCACATAATGAGAATCACTTATCAGATAAATATGTTGCAATTAGCCTGCAACCACTATACCATCTGTGTTTTTTTTTAATGCCCAAATGTGGTTGAAGTCGTCGGCAGGAGCTATCCTGGTGATGCACAGAGACAAGAAGATGATACCTGAAGGGCATCCCAGGCAAGGATATGGCCAGGTGTTGGGGACAGAAGGCGGCAGAGTCTGGGACTTCTTCTGGTGACTCAGCTGGTGGGGTGGCATGGCCAGCTCTGGCTGGGAGCTGAGAAGGAATTGTCACTTTTTAAGGCTCTGGACTTCTCAGGAGAGAAAGGTGGGCAGGATGCATCTGTTCCTTCTTTTAATCACTTTGTTAATTGGCCCTCAAAGGGAATAAGTCTTATTTGATGGAAAACATGGTGTGTTGTTCATAGTGGGCACGTGATAAATGTTTGCAGGATTGAACTGCACAGAGGTTTCTGTTAAGTCCAGAAATCTTGGGCAAAATGCTCAAGCTCAGACAGGTCCTCCAAGGATACCATCTGGAGGTGAGCAGTGGTGGGGATCCACGTGTCAGAAACGAAACAGACCCAAACCTGGAGGAACACTGCTGTCAGGTCTGGTCTTGAACAATCAAATAAAAAATGAAATTGTGAGAGTCCTTGGTGTCTTCTTTTCTTTATTCCTCTCCCCCTTTTTGAGCTTCCACAGCAAACGCAACAAGCCAGTTAACACTGGTCAGGCATGATGGCCTGTTGGGGCTGCCATTTGACTACAAGTAATAAAAACCTAGCCAGGGTGACAGAGCCGCATGAGCATCTGTAAAGAGGCGTGTCTTGCCAGAAATCAGAGAAAGAAAATTAAAGCAACAAGGATTTACTTTTATTCCTCAGCAGGCTAGTAAAGAGCTAATATTTGTGAGACTATAGAGAAATGGAGCTTTCACATATCACTGGTGGCAACATAAACTAGGAAAGCCACTTAGGAAAGCAAATAGGGCAATGTCCGGCAATGTATGAAATGAACAGGCCTCACTGTCCTGTAACGTCACTGCCAGCGGTGCTCTGGGGAACACACTGGCCATGTGCCCACGCCTAGAGCATCACGCCAGCATCATTTCTAATAAGTAAAAAAGAAGGAAAGAAGGGGAGAAAGGGTAAGAGGGAAGAAAGAAGAAGAAGGAAAAGAAAAGGAAGGGCAGGGAATGGAAGGGAAAGGGAAAGGAAAACTACCTGTTCATCAATAAAGAAATGGATACATTGTGATACAGCTGTGAAATGTGATACTTAGTTAAAACTAATGAACTGGGTGTATATTCAGCAGAATTATGAAATGAGAAAAGCACATTGCAAAGAGATTCTAGTATAAAATCACATGTGTGTGTTAACATACACAAAATACAATTGTGTATTGCTTCCAGAATCATACGGGTATAATAGATGTCACGGTTTGGGTGCGAAGTGTCCCCCTAAAGCTCACATGAGACAATGCAAGAAGGTTCAGAGAAGAAATGATGGGGTTACGAGAGCCTTAACCCAATCAGTGAATTAATCACCTGATGGGATTAATTGAGTGGTAACTGAAGGTAGGTGGGGTGTGGCTGGAGGAGGCGGGCATTGGAAGCATGGGCTTTTGGGTATGTATTTGTATCTGCCAAGTGGAGATCTCTCTCTCTCTCTCTCTCCTCTCTGATCATCATGTGAGCTGCTTCCCTCTGCCACACTGTCTTGCCATGATGTTCAGCTTCACCTTGAGCCCCAAGCTAGGGAGTCTGCTATCAGGATTGAGACCTCTGAAACTGTGAGCCCCCAAATAAACCTTTCCTCCATTACAATTATGCTGGTTCACTCTCTGTCACAGTGGTGAAAAGCTGACTAAAACAATGTAAAAATATACCTTGATAAGATGTGCACAATTTTAGATCCAGATTGCCTTTGAAGAGAATGAAGTTGAATGAATACACTTCCATTTTATACTTTATTTCTTTTACTTTTTAATAGTATGTGAAGTAAATATCGGGGTGCAGTGTTTACCCTTCTCTGCGCTTTTTAGCAAGTTTCACAGTTTAAGCAACCAAAGAACATGAGCAGATGCTTGCAGGCCTGGCTGTCTGAGCCTGGGCAGCAGGAGAGCAGGATGTAGCTGCTGGTCCTCTGGTGGCTGGGATAGCAGGTCTCCAGCTCCTCCAAGGAGGGAGGTTGGCTCCCTGCTCCTGGTTCCAGACATGTCATTATCTTAGATCTCATCTTTCAGATTTAAAATACAATCAGCACCTCCACCTTAAACCCTCGATAGCTCATTCATAGTAGAGCTAAGACTGCCTGTAGCTTTTAAAGATTTATTTTACTTACTTAATATACCAGGGGGTCTGGACTCTTAGCCAAGACCTTAAAAGTCTATAAGCAAGAAAAATAAGGAAGTGCAGCAGAGGTTTTCTATAGCAATTATGTGGAAGATAAAGCAAAAGGGAAATTTAATGCAAGAGCCTGGCCTCTTACCTACTCTACCTTTAAAAGAAGTGGAAACTCTGACTTCAGGGCATGTAAGAGGGGAGTCCTGGACACTTCCTGCCTATCTGCATAACTTAATTGGCTCTATCTGAATCCTAAGCTCCAATATTCATAACTTTGGGGGTCTAGTGATCTCATCATGTAGAGAGGCTGGTTTGCCTTAATAATAATAGTGACTGGTGTTACACCTCCTAGCCAGACACCATGGTTGACTTTAAACACATCATCCCATTTAATTTCCATGACTTCCCTGGGTGAGGTGTATGCTTATTCTTACTTTGTGGATGCAAAGAGGCTCAGAAACCTGTCTGAGGGCACACAGCTGGCAGAGGCAGAGCTGGACTCAGCACAGTAGCGTGGCCTTGCGTGTTTGTGGTGAACATCACCTGTGTGTGCATTCAGACTCCATGGAACAATGCTGTTCACACAATCCACGTGCTGAAACAAGTTATGCCTGGTTCTCTCTCCCTGCTCCACACTACCTACTTGCCACTCCTGTGGGGATTTGTAATGCACATGTGGAATTTCACCTGCATTTCCAGCTCCTGTTTTCTTTTACAAGGTGTTTCTCCACCATCTTCCCTGTTTTGGTTAATGGCGTCAGGATCCACCTAACAGTCCAGACCAAAAACTTAGAGGCCTTCTCTCTGTCCCTCAAGCTCCATCCATCCCGTCAGTCCTTAAGTCTCCACCTCCAAACAAGGCTGCAGCTCTGAGGGCTAGTTACTCACTGCCACACCAGGTTTCAAGCCACCGTTACTTCTGCCTCTGATGACGGATCCTCCTCCTAGCTGCCAGCCCTGCCTCCACCCTCCACATACTTCCCCAGTGCAGTCCATGATTTAGGTAAAATTGCTCACTGTACCCCTTAATTTTGACCCTCCAGGGCCCCCCCCACCAAAGAAAGTAAATGGCTTTCTTTGGTTCTCACCAGGCCCTGCACCCAAGGCCAGCTTGACTGGGCATGCCACCTGGACACTCATGTTGATAAGGACCCCAAGCTTGCTTTAATTCTCTGCTGTCACTGTTTGGTATTTTTAATGATTTTTTTTTAACAAAGAGCCCTGCCGTTCCATTTTTTCCTAGGCACTGCTGACTGTGTAGTCTGCTGGTACAGCCTAGCTCCTGGGTCTTTCTTTGATCTTATCTCCTATCACTTTCCCTCTTCTCCATATGCTCCAGAGCCTGTGAGCTCCAAGTTGTTCTGCAAACCTACACATACTATGCTCATACACGTATCAGGGCCTTTGCCTTGCTGTTGCTTCAGCCCAAAATGCTCTTCCTGGAGCTGTGTATCTGACTTCCTTTTTCTCATCATTCAAGTCTAAGCTCAAATGTCACTACCTCAGAAAGGCCTTTTCTGATCATTCCAGCAAATGAAGACCCTCCTTAATGCTCAGTTATTCTCTATCCTATTTCACTCTTCTACTTTGTTAATGGTAATTATCTGTGTTGGTCTGTTTTGTGCTGCTATAACAAACTACCTGAGACTAAGAACACTGTATAGGAAAAAGGTTTATTCAACTCATAGCTTTCGAGGTTGAAGAGTCTAAACTTGGGCAGTTGCATGTGGTGAGGGTCTTATAATAATGTATTGCATAATATACCACATCATAATATGGCTGAAAGCACCACATGGCAGGAGCAATAGAAGAGAGAGGTCATGTGGTGAGAGAGTAAGCAAGAGAGCAGCTGCAAAAGCTGAACTCCCTTTACAACAACCCATTCCTGAGGTACCCAAATTGGTCCGTCTAGACCTTACCCACTGTCAAGAGGTGGGCTTTAATACCTTCCAATGGTGGTGCCCAAATGCCCTAATCCCTTTCCACTAGGGCGTGCCTCTTCAAGGTTCCTCCGCCTCTCAGTAGTGTCACACTGGGAGCCAAGTCCCCAGCACATGAACAAACCATATCCAAACAATAACATTTTCTGAAATTGTGGTTCTACACACTTGCTCTGTTTTCGTAACAGAAGACAAGCTTCATGAGGATGTTGGAATCACTATTTTTAAACCAACACTACATAAGCCCATGGTGAACATTGGAGGTGAGAGGGAAGAAGGAGGGATGAGGACAGATCAGCCACAACCCAGGCCACTCTGCCCTAGAGCCCTTGCTGTGCCCCTGCATCTCTCAGCATCTCTCTGTGACAATGGACAAAACACTGTCCTTTCTCTCCTCGATGATGATCTTACTCTGGTTCTTGTCCACCTGACTATGAAATGCTACTCAGCCGTTCTTTAGGCACTGCTCATTCCTTAGGTGATGATGTGCAGGGATGAGTGGCAATCCCCATTGATGCCTTGATCCACAGGGATCTATCGAAGACACCAAGCACTTAGGAGACTCCCATCATGTAACATTCTCCCTGTTAGATTGCGTCTTGATTCCTTCCACAAACTTGGTAGCTGGTGAGGACTGCTGATCTTGTACCAGGCAATTCACTGGTAATGAATAGCTACCAGAGCACCGCCAAGGCCTGGAACATACAGGAAATGTTTGCTTTTTAAGTTAATTAATGATTACCTGCTGTGTGCCAGGAACTGTTAAGTATGGAAGTGTGCATTAATGGGACACAGGAAGGGCTGTGACCTAAGTGAAAATAACATTCAGCAGGAGTGGAAGGAAAGGACTGATTAATCCTTCTAGACATGTGAATGGGATCTGAGGGATTTCTAGTCTGTGCCAAGCAGAAGGGCAATATCCTGGTGGAGACAGGTCTGTGCAAAAACATGCAGGTGCAGACTGCTCAGGGCTCTGCAATGGCCCCATTGCAGCAAGCCCCAGATCCTGTTAGAGCAATTACAATAGGCCCCAGTGAACAGATGAGGAAACAGACTCAAACAAGTCAGAGAGCTTGTTGAGTTCCTTCAGGTCTTTCTAACCATCTGGCTTGGGTCTGTGCATGCCTCTTAACCTTCTAGAACTCTGTTCTGCTGAGTCAGAGTGGATGCTACAGCAGACATACACGCTAGCCAGAAGAGTAGAAATGATTCATCTAAATTTCTGTACTTTTAATTGGCATTTAATGAGGAAAAGAGGCCTGAACAGGGAGTTTAAAGTCCTGGTTCAAGCCCTAGCTCTGGCACTGACTTGCAAAATGGTCTTCAACATACTAATTGCTTTCTGATCTTGTTTTCTCATAGGAAAAATGGATTTATATCCATTAAAGAGTTGGCACAATAAATAAAAGAGATACTCTGGGAACTCTGAAGAGCCATGCATACATTACTTTTATTTTATTATCATATCATTATTAGTATATATAGTTATACATTATATCATTGTATATATTATGTAACACTGTTAATAATACATTATATTATAATCAATATTACCATTAGTACAAACATTCTTCCAAATGAGGTATATTTAAATAGAGGTTTGCATGGAACAAAACACCTTATTCAGAGTTCTTGAAGGTTCAAGTCACCATCCATTAATAGGTCCTGAAAACAAACTAACATTTAAAAAAATATAAGACAATACATTCCTGACCAAGATATATAGTGTAATATATTATTACAAGAGAGTCATGATCAAAAAAGTTCCAAAACACCCTATGATCAAAAGAAAAACCTAGAGATATCAGAGTCCAGTGTATTAGTTACGTGATTGAGAGGACCTTCATTAATTGAATAGAAATCTGAAACCCAGGAGATAGATGGAGTAATTTGATCAAAGTCCCACTGAGTAAGGGCAGAAGTGAGACCCAAAAACTGGCCTCCCAGGAGACATTCAATCCTCATGGCTAACCCAGGAAAGGAGGGGCTTAGAAATGAGAGCTCCTGCCTGCTGGAAAAGTCACCTCAGCATTTAGCAAATGTTTCCTGAGCAGCTACTCTGCACCTAGTGCCCTGGTTGGCTTCAAGTAGCCACTTACATTTAATGGAAGGAAAAATATTAACACAGAAAGTGCACTGGGGAATGAATGAATTGATTGCTGGTGAAAGAATTTAATGAAGGAGCTGAAGAAGAGGGCGTGGGTACATAGTCAGGGAAGTCCATGTCCAATGGTGTCTCTGAAGTTGAAACCTACAGGATGGAGCCTCCTGAGCTTGTCTTGGTACTTCTTTCATGGTCAGGCAGCATGCTCTTGTTCAAATCAGGAAACAGAGGAAGGAGAGAGGAAACAGTGGTGCTCATTTACCTTTCATCTGGGGAAAAGAAAGTGTGCCACAGAGAGGAGACTTTTAAATGCTTTTCATAGATCAAAACCTGCGACCTGGCTAGGCCTACCAACAGGGGACACTGGGAAAACAAATATTCACTTGAGCTGATCCTTTTGCTCCCAAACAAAACTGGGCTTTGATATTAAAGAAGATAGGGATGCTGTATGTTGGACGGGTAGCTGACAGTGATGGCTGTCACATCACTCTCTGCACACCTGTGTGCATTTGACCCTGCAAAGCCTTATACTCGGCAGAAGCTTTTCATCTAATAAAAGTGAAATAAGCACTTGGCATTCCTGTTTTCCCTCCCTCGTCCCTTATCCTGGACTTAAATAGATTATGGTGCCCAACATTATGGAGGCTCCCCTATGATCACAAAGGAAAGACCAAGACAAGCTCAGAGACTTGATCCTGATGTCAACAAGCAGGTGAGCCAATGCCAGCAGCAGGCAACTTCTGGATGTCTTGTTTCATGAGAGAAGCAGGTACATACTTAGCTAAGCCAGTATCCAGCTTACTTCACTTGCAGCCAAATAGGATCCCAGCTGGCATAGGAAGTACAGGGAACAACCAGCTTCCCACGCTACCCAGGGCAACAACATACTGGTTCCCTTATGAGCTATACGCTCACTGACCTACGGACTTGAGCAGGGTGCATGCTGCCTTCTAAATCCAAAGAGATCCATCAGGCACTTGCCCATCTTTTATTTGCAGGAAGCTAGTGGTACTCTAACTTGCCCTAGTGTATGGAGGGCATATCCCAACACAGCCCAGATGACGAGACACCTAATCTCACCAAGGTAACAGTCACCAGAATCTGCATTGTTTTATTTCCTACCCTCTGGCAGAATCAAGATTCAGAAAACAATACCCCAAAGTACGGCATGTTGGGCATATTTGGGGCAGGAGCTTCAGCATATTCCTGAAATTTATTCCTGCACTGTCACTCAGACAGTAACATGTCCAAGGTGGAGTAAGACCACCTCAGATCCAAGATCTCTGTGGCTGATGCCGTGAGCCAGCTACCTGCCCCTACCAGGCTGAGAGCCTGCTGCTGACCTCTGATCTTGATCACCACATCCCACAGATGCTGACCTGCTTCCCCAGCTGTTCATCTCAACCCCATAATTCCAGAAGCCCCCACAGACTTGGTGAACCCTGTATCTCATCCTAACTTTGTTTTCCCACTCTGACAAGACCGGCCCAGCCTAAAGCCCCAGCTCTGCCTCAGCAAAGGTTCTGGAATGACATTTTTGATCCTCTTTCATCCATGCCCTAGAAGATGGTAGATTCTGTTTTTCTAAGTAGCAACACATTCCTAATTTTTTAAACTATTTTTTAGTTGTGGATGAACTTTTATTTTATTTATTTGTATGTGGTGCTGAGAATTGAACCCAGTGCCTCACACATGCTAGGCAAATGCTCTTCTACCAAGCCACAACCCCAGCCCACAACAGGTTTCTTGATTCATAATTTATTATACGTTATTAGTCCCAGCTCTTTGTTGGCAGCTCTTTGATTTTTCACAAATTACAGGCTCCTACTTCAAATGAATGCTGATGATGACTTCCCCAGGTGCATTATCTTACATTTATCTGTATTAAATCTCATCTCATTTGCTTCCCAAAACTTGCATTCTTCTGTTCTTTTAGCTTCTCCAATACTCATTGTTATTAGAAATTTAGTGGCATCTGAAATGTAATCAGCTTGTCTTTCCAAACCAGAGATGAGCCTGGATGAATGCCTCTAACATGTACAGGAGGAAAGCTCATGTTTATTGCCCTCTAAGAGAACATCTGATGTGCACCATTTCTATGGAAGCTCCATGAGGAAGCACAGAAGGAAGCAAGAATGGCAGATAGGGCATCAGAGAGACAGTGAGGTATCTTCTTGTGCTGGCTTCTAGCTCTTACTCAGTTTAAGACCTTCTGAGAAATGTCATAGAGCAAACCTCACTGAGTCCCATCCATTGTTATCTGAGGGTTACTCCTAGCGAGTGGGAAGATGGCATAGGAATTAACTCCCTGGCACTTAAAACTGAGTTTGAAGCTGGCAAGCTTCAAAAAAGCTCAAAAAAGTTCTCAGGCAGAGGTGAGGATGCTGCAGGAAGAAGGGTGTGTATGTCCAAGATATGTCCTGAGCAGAGGGCGTTGGAGGTGGCATCTGCTAGGTTCCACTCAGAGCCACCCCTTCCATTAATATCACTTTGTCCTCTCTTGGGATTTCAGGGAGGTGTCCTGTACACTCCCCATCTTTTCCTCTATCATTCAGTCACAGTGGACCTTGACTAGTACCTCTGCTGATGCAAATTGCTTTCCCAGTGGGGGAACTCAGCTTCTTCATGGAGGACAGGAGCCCTGATTTCAATACCTCTGCCACATCATGCCTGATGAATGGCTCCTTCAAAGCTGTGAGTGGGCACGGAAGTCCCAAGAAATACCTCAGTGAATCTGCTGAGTTCACACTCAACTCCTTCCTGCTCCCATGATAACTGGCAGCCCCAGTTCTTCATGATGAATCAGTTATTTATCCTACAAATATCATAATTCTTTTCTTCCTCCTGTCTCTGGTCTACCAGTATGAAGAATCCAACAGCAGCCATAACTTTAAGCTTGGAAGAACCCACCCCGTGTTACCTTGTGGAAACATCCTTGTCCTGGTAACTAAGGCCTTCAGTCCAGCAGGACCAAGAGTTACGGGTTTTAAAGGTAAATCATTGCCCAAGAACTTTACTGGGAATGATGGTGACAGCTAACAGCTCCACAGCTCTCTGTGTCCACTTCTGTAGGTCTATGCTCACGCCTCTTCCCTGGCCTTCATTGCCTCCAACCTTCCAGTCATGTTCCTTTAGCTCTCGATCAGGCCAGGTATGCCATTCATCTGTGTATCCTTTCCTCAGACTTCTACTTCCATGCGGGTTAAGGAGCAAGGCTGCTTATGGGTCTGTGTGCTGAGATGTCCCCTCATGGACACCCGAGTGGGGCTGGGGTGTGGCAATAGGCAATGGTCAGCACCCCTAACAAACCCAGCTGGCCCATCCAAGAACCAGGACCGGGAATTTTCTTCTCCATCATTGGTCATGAGGAGTCCTAGAAGATACCATAGGTGTGAGTGGAAAGAAGGCTGATGAAAAAGACAGGGGACAAAGGACCTGGATCACCTGTTCTTGGAATTGACCTGTGCCTTCTAGACCTGCCTGGGCTTGGTCTAGCATGGACCATTTCATCGTATGATGATTGTGGCTGCACCTGCCAATGCCATGACCTAGTAGAGCTGGCAACACCTAGATCTTGATGGGCAGCTCCAATTGCATGGTCACTAGATGACCTGTGATCGGACATATTAAGATCCAGTGGCATAACAGAAACTGCTTTTTAAAGTGTGTAATTATCTTGGATAGGAGCACATCTTTGATCCAGAAACCTAAAGAATGCTCTGTGATTCTTTAGTGAAATTACCAATCTCTCTTCATGGTGTTGTTATCCTTCTGGGTGGCTCTGATGCCATCAGATCTGTCGGATTACCTGGCTCCATGGAGAGCAACTTCTAAAGTAGCCTGAATCTGTGGCACAGCACTCTCTTTTGGCCCCAGTCAAAATCAGGACACTGCAGAGGCATCCAATCAAATGTTAGAGCAGGGTGCTTGCTCTCTTCTAAATCCAGAGAAGCCCCTCAGCTACCCTGCCCATCTTTTATTTGTAGGAAACGTAGGATGCACTAACTGGCCCTTGAGTGTGAAAGACATGTCCCAATCCAGCCCAGATGATGAGATACCCAATTGCACACAATTTCTCCACGGTGACAGTCCCCAGACTCTTCATACGTTTATCTCCCACCTTCTAATAACTTGGGGTTCAAAAATACCCCCAAAGTATGACACCTTTCATGCTGAGTACTTTGAACTGAAGGAAATATGGAGGCTTCAAAAGCGGAGTCTCTCTGACCTTCTGCCCTCCTGTCTCCTGCTCCCTTTCTTCTCCTAGGCCAACCACAGAAGCCAGAATACCTCTCCCCTGAGGTGGATCATAGAAACTAGAATCCTCTTTTCCAAAGCAGGCCATGAAACCTAGAAAGGCCACTCTCTGACCCACCTCCCCTGAGAGTCGGTTGTGAGACCTTGCCACAGTGTAATCCTGCCCCAGACCCAGAAAGGCCAAGAAGGAGCTGCATGCACAGACCTTATGACACACCTCTCATTTATCACCCTGGCAAGGTGCCTGCTAGGTCCAGTCATGTTTCTGCGCAGCTTTCCACATCTGTCATCAAACTTAGCATACAAAAACATGGTTTCTCCCAAGTGTTTGAGTCTTCATTTCTAAAGTCTCCTATGTCACAAAAATCCTTGTTAAATGGATTTGTTAGCTTTTCTTTTTATTTCCCTTCTTGTTATGGGGGTGTTGGCCCTGACTCTAGTGATAGGTAAGGAAAAGGTCTGACCTTTTGTTCCCTATGCAGGCATATGTATTTAGTATGGTCTCTGACATACACAGGGATACACACATGGGAATGTATGCATGACTGTGTAACTTGTCAAACAAACCTTGCCAAAGGGAAGCATCAGCCAGAAAGGGAAGAATGAAGATTATCCTTCTTTCCAAACACATTTCACTTCTGTTTACCCAGAGTCACAGTAACACATGTGTGTTCGACATTGTTGATTCAATGAGCTCAGAACCCACTCATTGAAATCCAGAAATTACAAGGGGCTGTTATTAGTACGGACTAACTATGTTTTGTTTGTGTTAAATAAACAAACTTTAGCACAATTAATCTGGCTAGTAGAATCACCAGCACCCCAAACATCTGCATATTCCACTTAAGCACAAGAGTAATAAAATTCAAGGCAACAGCAACAACAAAACGGGAATTAAGGAAAACACACAGGATCAGGAAGAACTTCCTGAGCAAGTCAGAAATCCCAGAAGCTACAAAGGAGAAAAAGAATGCACCTAGACCACAGGAGAATCATGATTTTTTCATGAGAAGAGAATATAAAGCAGTGTCCAAAGACAAATGATAGATTGGGGAAAATGTTGCAATTCTCTTGATAGCTAAAGGTTAATATAGAAAAGGCTCTTACAAATTAATAAGAAAAATACCAATAGCCCAAACTTTTAAAAATGAGCCAAGAATAGGAATGGTTAATTTTCAGCAGAGATTATCCAAAAGGCCAAGATATGTAACTGCTCCTAGGTAGAAACCAATCCATTTCAATAAAAAGCCTCCTCTTCTGCACATTGGAGAGCAATTTCACGGCGAATAGAATGGAAATAAAGTGGCTAAGCCTTTTGGAATAGAGACAAGAGACTTGCAAACATGAGCTCCTCTCCTACTTGAGCTCAGTAGAGCAAAACAGTGCTCTTGAGTGAGGGTACCTGGGAGACTTCCTGGCGCCAAGAACTTGTTGGAATGACTTAGAAAGGCACAGAAAAGTCTGGAGCCTCATTCCCTTTTTGGTAAGCACCCACTTATTCGTATGCAGACTCCATCAAGTCTGGAGAATGGAAAAGGGCCAGATCTATAATTCAAGCCCATCACCACCATTTACTAGCTAAATGGCTTTGGCAAGTGTGTGAATTGAATTGTGTCCCCGCAAAAGAGACATTGAAGTCTTAACTCCCATACTTCAGGATGTCACCTTATTTGGAAATAGAGTTCTTGTTGCAGATATAATTAGTTAAATTTAAATGATGTAAAACTGAGAAAGGACGAGCCTTTAATCTAGTCAGAGTAGTGTCCTTATAAGAAATAAAGAACACAGAGACACATAGGAAAAATGGTCCTGTGATAGCCAAGGCAGAGACTGGGGTGACCCATCTATAAGCTGAGACCATTTCTACATTCTAGTGGTTGCAGCCCATCTATATCTGCTGAGCATTACTGGAAAACTCTAGTGGTTGGAGAGGCAGGGATGGGCTCTCCCCTACAGGTTCAGAGTGAGCAGAGCCTGGCCCTTGACTTTGGACTTCCAGTCTCCAGAGCCATGAGTCAATAAGCTCCTGAGGTTTCAAGCCGCCCGGTTTGTGCTACTTGGTGACAGCAGAGCTAGGAAGCTAGCCTAGCAAGGCACCTGAATAGGGTTCAGTTTCCTCATCAGTAATAGGAAGTCCTCCCTGCCTCCCAGGAGGTATGTGCATGGTAGCAGGTGCCCCACATTGCAGCTCCTCTGGAAACCTGTGTCCCCTTCAAGGGGCCATGTGTTCCAAGGAAGAGAGAGCACTGACTTCGTGTTTTCTGTCTCCTCACCTATGTATAAAACACAGTTTAAAAATAGAAAGTGCTAGTGATGATTCCCAAATTGGATCTTAGAACTTACAAATCCATGTATTTTAAAGTGAAAAATTTTATGCCTCTTGTTTGTCTTTGGGCTCTGGAACTTTTCATCTTAATGCTGATGTGGAGGCAAGTTTGGGAATTCCTGGAGAAAATAGAGGCTACGTAGAAATCTGAGCAGAGCCAATAAGGGTGGTGTGGACCACGTGGCTGTGAGAAGAGTGAGACCAGGTGTAGAGTCCACAGACCTGGGTTCAAGTTCAGCTCTTCTACTTCCTGGCTGAATGTTGTTGGATAAGACACTGAATTAGCTTTCAAGGCCTTCTGTAATTAATTACCACAAACTTGGTGACTTAACAAAGCACACATTTGTGTTCTCATGTTCTGGAGGTTAGAAGTCAGATATCGGTTTTCCTGGGATGAAATCAAGTGGTAGAAGGGCGTACTCCACTGGAGGCTGAGGAAGGGCCAGTCTCCTTGGCTTTTCCAGCTTCTAGAGCCACATGCTACAGGTTCCTTGGCTCTCGGCCCCTCTCCCCATCCTCAGTAGCATCTTGCTTTGGTCTCATTAGCTGCTGCTTCTGTGGTTAAGTCTCCTGATTCCCCTAAGGACCCTCATTTAAGGGTCCCACCCAAATAACCCAGGATGACTCCTCCATCTCAAATCCTTAACTTCATCATGTTTTCTATGCTCCATTTGCTGCGGAAGGTAGCATTCACTGGCTCCAGGATTATACCTAGATGTCTTTGGGGCCTGTTTTAGTCAGCCTTTTCGCCACTGTGACCAAAAGACCTGACAAGAACAATTTTAGAGGAGCTGAAGTTCATTTGGGGCTCATGGTTTCAGAGGTTTCAGTCCACAGCCAGCTCCATTGATCTGGATACAAGATGAGGCAGGACATCCTGGCAGAAGGGTATGGAGGAGGAGAGCAGCTCAGGACATGATTATCCTGAAACAGAGAGAGCTTTGCTCACCAGGAACAAAATATATACCCTAAAGACAGCCTCCCCTCATGACCCACCTCCTCCAGTTACAACCTATCTGCCTGCAGTTACCACCCAGTTAATCCATTCAAGTGGATTAACACACTGATTAGGTTCAGGCTCTCATCACCTAATCGTTTCACTTCTAAATTTTCTTAGGAGCTTTGTAGGGATACCTCGTATCTAAACCACAGCAGAGCTGTAGCAGAGTTGTGAACTTCAACTTCTTTGAGCCTTAGTGTCCTTAGAACAGGGATGATGAAGCTTACCTGACTGGATTGCTGATGGAATCACATTAAATCATTTCTTTGAAAGCATCTTGCACAGGTTCTGGAAAGCTGGGACTGAACAGTGAAGACTGGGTGGATTTGGGACATCTTCCTCCATGGCCCATACATCTACTGTGGGGACACGGCTCCATGTTGAATCCTCTGCAATGCCATTCCTTCAACAGCATCCCAGCTCCACCTGCTCCAGCTTTGGGGTCTAGACTAGCATTTGATTTCCAGCATATACCCAATGAGACTGTATAAGAAATCAGGCTCTTCTTTCCCTGAGACTGTGTAGAATGGATCTTGCAGTTTCATTTCAACCTTGAGGGAAAAAGTGCAATTATTTTTACTCAAAAGTTTTTATATGTTTATTTGGTTAAAGGTGGACACAAACCTTTATTTTATTTTTATGTGGTACTGAGGATCAAACTTGGTGCCTCATGCATGCTAGGCAAGTGCTTTACCACTAAGCCAAAAACTTAGTTCTGAAAATCTTTAGTATGAACCTACTGGTATAGATATCCATGGTTTCCAATAATTCTCCAACACCAGCCTTCTTCTTTTGACAGTTTCTATTTGCCTCTCTCTTCCTGTAATAAATCTTTATTCCATGTTTCTTCTTGATTCCTTCAGGTAAACACACTTTTCATACTGTGTCCCTAAATCAGAGTGGTGCCATTAACCTGTTTAATTAGATCCTTGCCTTTGAAATTTTAGTTGATACTTAAAACCTTGGTCATTTTTTATTATTTTATTTATTTTTCTTGCTTTTAGCTGGGATGATAAAACACACTATTTATCAGTTAAGGTTGACAAGTAAATTGTGAGAAGCTTTTCACCAAGTCTCTGCCAAACTATCACGTGTGAAGATTTTCAAAGAGCATTTTTCCAAACTTGCATTAGTTGTGCGGTCTAGTTAACATGGTTGGGTAGTTCAGAAGAGAATGCAGCCACACGCAGCCATAAGGGTCCTCACCTCAGAGTTCAACAAAGCTGTGTTCCACTGCCCTGCTCTTCCCAGCTCACTGTGCCACCTTGGGCAAGTGACTTAGTTTTTATTTTTCTCTGGTTCTATGGTCAGTGGATATGGGTTAATTCACTCTTCACAATGTGGATGTGAAAACCAAACTAAAAATATGTATAGCACCTGGCACACTTCCTTCCAGAGATATGTGTGCATGTATATACATCCATATATACACATTTGACCATCTACCTATTTGCCCATGCATCTCTATATCTATACCTATATCTAGGTGGTAAGTAGGTAGGCGTGTCCTAGATGAGAGAGAAGATGCACACATGATGGAAATAGCTATGACTATGGCCATAGATGTAGATGGACTGGCCGTGCTTGTTAGTGTGGGATGCTGGCTGATCCTAAACTTCCTAAGGAGCCCCCTGGGACTACTACTGGGCTGGAGTCAGCAGCTGTCATTACACATACATGTGACTTGCTGTGGTGCTGTATTGTGTGCTGTGAAAAGCCTGAGGTTGGGGTCAGTCAGATCCACATCCAGGGTAAAAATGTACTTGTGCAACCCTGGTCAAATCACAAAGCCTCTCTAAAAACTGGGAATAATGATAGGACACTGCCTGCTCTCCCTGGAGGCTGACAGAGGAGATTCAGACACAGGAGAAGGTGTTTTGCAGGCTGCAAAATGTTACAGAAATGACAGCACTAACTTTTGTAGATCACTCGAGAAACAGGATTAAGTGAAAGTTAGGTGAGAGGTTTCAGGTTTGTTTGATTCACTATTGACTTTAGTTTAGGAAACATAAACTAAGCTGAGTAAGATCAATCAGGAAACAATAGACTCCTGGTGACAAGAGAGATTCTAATCTTTGAGAGAGGAGAAATCCAAAATCAAATGGGGAACAAAGTTCAGTTAATTAATAGCAGCAGGTTCTGTACTTAGGCTGTCAATGTGGCTTATCTAAAAACCAGGACCAGATTTGCCTTTAAACAAGGATATGTGCATTTTATAGAACACACTCAAAAATGCCCTTACCATTTATTTACATAGCCAATGAGCAATGTGGAAGTTAATTTTACTCTAGCTGCATACTGTCTGGTATTACCTTGGAATCACAAAATAAAAGCTGAACTGGCCCATAAAGATCAGGAAGGGCAGGTGCGTGTGCACTCTCTAGGCCACTCGCAGAACACGGCTGGACTGCTTAGTCTACACAGACCCTCTGAGTCCTCCTCAACACCTTCTCCAAGTATTGCTTATAGAGTTTAGAATCAGCCAGTGCCATACACCACTGGGCAGGGCCAGTCTCCATCTGAATCTATAGCCAAAGTCATAGCTATTTCTATATCACATATACATCTTCTCTCTTCCTTCCCTCTATCTCTCATCTCTTACCTATCATCTGTCTAGATACAGGTCTAGATATGGAGATGAATGGAGGGATAAATAAATAGGTAGGTAGATAGTCAAATGTATGTACATATAAATACACACACACACACATTTTCATAGGAGCAAACAGACCCACAAGGCCATAGGACTTAATTGAGCAGTTTCTTTTCTCCTATAAAATCTATTTGAACAGAAGGATAAAAAGTAAAATGAACACAATACAGATTTATTTAATCATAGTATAGTTAGGCTAATTAAAACAATTTTGTGGGGGAAAGAGTCTGTGCTCCATCCTTCCCTGGTCTTTCTAACACACAAGCTCACATGTACTTTGCCACCTTGCAAAAGGATGTATGTTGGATTTTCCCTTCTGCCTTCTCTGCTCACTGTGACTCAGTGCATGCAACTGTGTGCTTCCTCTGGAGAATTTCCATTGTTGGTACCTTGCCAAGCCAGATGTTGCTCCACGATTGGCCTTTCCCAAGTCTTCAGTTCAGTGGCACAGCCTGTGATAACTTCGCACAGTGGCTTCCATATTAGTGTGCCCAGGCTGTCTTGGCAAAGTGCCATAGACTGGGTGACTCACGCACCCAGAAAATGTACGTTCTCTAGTCCTGGAGGCCAGAAGTCCTAGACCAAGGCTTAGCAGGGCTGGTTTCTGCTGAGGCCTCTCTCCTTGGCTTGCCACTGGCCGTCATGCCCTGGGTCTCCATGTGGTCTTCCCTCTGGGCCCATCTGTGTTCAGGTTTCCTCTTTTTATTAAGGACCCAGCCGTATTAGACTAAGGCCACCCATATGACCTCTCTTTAGCTTAGTCACCTTCTTGAAGACTGTCTCCAAAGAAAGTCAGATTCTTCATGGGGTCCCATAATAACTTCTTTTTCATTCAGTTCTTTCTCTGAGTTTCTACCTATAGCAGACTTCAGGTGGTCCCTGGCTGTCAGTCCCTTGCTCTCTGCCTGTTGGTGCCTCTGTGATGTGACATGGAAGTACATATACCCAAAGGGTAGTCCTTGCCTAGAGAGCTGTAGGAGACAAGAGGGTAATGACAGAGAAATCCTCTTCCTTTCCCACCTCACTAAACTGTGTTCTAAGACTCGGTGTCTGCAGATGTCCCACACAACCAAGTCCAGCTGCATTTTCTTAGGAAACCATAACTTTCTCAGTAATATACCACCTAGTTCTTTCCTTTCTTTTCTCTACCTCTCTGCCTCTCCCTTACCATATCAACCATATGTTTCTGAGGCTTTGACACCGGGGGCACTGGTGATGTTAGAGAGATTGCCTTTCCCAGGGCACGTGGATTCCTAAAGACACCAAGTGACTCACCTGTGAAGGTGCCTTTCACGTACAAACCAGCCAGTCCTCGCTGCCTCTTCTGTTTTAGTCAGCTCTTTTGCTGCTGTGACTAAAAGACCTAACCAGAGCAATTGTAAAGGAGGAAGAGTTTATTTGGGGGCTTACGGTGTCAGAGGTCTCAATCCTTAGACAACTGGCTCCACTCTTCCGGGCTCGAGGTGAGGCAGAATGACATGGTGAAAGAGTGTGGCAGAGGGAAATGGTTCACATGGTGATCAGAGAGCAGAGAGAGAAAGACTCCACTTGCCAGATACAAAATATATAGCCCGCCAATGACCCACCTCCTCCAGCCACACCTTACCTGCCTTCAGTTACCACAAAGTTAATCCTGTCAGGGGATTAATTCACTGATTGGGTTAAGACTCTCATAACCCCATCACTTCTCCTCTAAACCTGCTTGCATTGTCTCACACATGAGCTTTTGGGGGCCACCTCACATTCCAACCATAACACCTTTGGTGGGCTCTTAGTTCTCAGGACTGCTATTCACCTGCCCTGACTATCCCAGGGCCAGGTGTGCTACAAGGAGGGATAGTCTCTCCTCCAGAGCCTGCTGAAGTTACACCAACTAACTAATCCTGAACCTGTTTACCCGCCTGACCTATTGCTTCCTACAGGAGTCTCAATAAAGCCTTTTGCCTCCAATTCCCACTCCTCCCTCACCTCCCAACCAATCCTGGAACTTCCCTGCTGACCCTACATAGCAAGGCACATCCTTTCCTTTTAAGAACTGTCAAGAGTTGCCATCTTGTTTCCTGATCTGTTGACCTCACCACACCAAAATGAAAATAAAACCTGTGTTTTAGAACACCTAACTCTTGCCCTCCTGGTATCTTATCCTCCAAAAGAAGATAGACCAGCAGAGTAGAAGAATGGGAACAGGAGATGGAGGAAAGGAGGGCAAGAGGAAGTACTGGGGACTGAAGTAGAGGAAGGTGTGTCCCACACATGCATGATTATGTCAATGAGCCCCACTGTTACGTGTAACTATAATGCACTAATAACAAAAGATGCAACTAAAATCAAATTCAAATTCCCATCCCAAATATGACTAATTATATTATATAATTTGAATTTAATAAATAATAAGCATGTAATATTGTATTACACAAAATATATAATATTATAATACATAATATTATATAGAGAATCACATCATTAGAAAAAAGCATTAGCACACATGCTATGCTTCAGGCTATCTTTCCGGGAAGACTAGACTAAGCATTATGTAAAGTAAAAAAGACATAGCTTCCTTACCATCCTACTAAGTGCCCAGAAATGTACTCTTATTTAATCCCATTTGAAGTAATTTATAAGTTAAGAAAAACAGTCGAACAGGTCCAGTTTCAGTTGCTTTTCTCTAGGAAGATCAAGCGATGTAGACTCACACTTCTCTTCCGGACAGCATTTGTACCATTGTTTATTCAATGGATGCTCACAGGAAAGTTAGGAGTTGTTTTATTTAATGTTACCCTAATTGCTAATGAAGCTACACATTTTAAATTAAGAGTCTGGTTGTTGTTTTACTTCAAAGGAATACATTGAGCACAAACTCTTACCTAAACCTCAGGTCTGGGGACACAGCAGACTTTCAGGGATTCACTTAGCTGTTGCAGTAGCCAGGGTCAAAAAAACGACATCCCAGATACAGGAGCCCAAACCCCTGGTCTTTCTGAAGGGGGAACAAGGTACTGAGATCCTCCGAGAGGAGCTCATACACCCAGGCACTAGGCCCATTGATGAGGCAAAGCTGAGGCCATCTTCCCAGGTGCTCCTCCTGAGTACCATCTCAGGTGAGGGTCTCCTTTAACCATGCTGGCCTCATGCACACCCTGGTACAGTAACCCCAGGGCCTGTGAGCTCCCCAAATAATGCTTATTGGTAAAACACTCTGAGATTCTTCCAAGAACCCTAGATTTGTGGGACAAGGTGTTATTATTTAGTAGATGGGAAACAAATATCCACCTAATAACCATAATTATACTGTCAAAACTGCTTAAAATATCCACCCTGCTAGGACTGCAGGAATGTCAGGGAGTTTTGTGACTAGTAAATTGGAACATTATCATGAAATTAAAAAAGAAAAGTTACATTACCAAGTAATTCATCAGAATTATTTGATATTTCAAGGATAACCACCAAGCATTTTCAGGAACATGTAATTACTTTTTCACTCCCTATTTTATGATGCATTATTCGGTACTGTGTGGTTGACTATGCCTTGCAAAGAGGAATAATGATGAATAAGAAGCCATTAACAGATCAAATTCTATGTGGGAATATAACCTGGATTTTCTTGATCGTTTCTTAATTTTAGAATTGAAAATCTCAGGTGGTCATAGGTATTCTGCAATTCTTGGAGCAGAGGCCCTGGAGCCTTCCAGGCATGTGCCAGGGGCTCAGTGAATGCAGACATGCTGGTGGCTTTCATTACTTAATGTTCTGTCTGGTCTCTGTGCCTTTGCACATTCAGTTTCTGTAGCTGAAATGTCACGTGTCCCTCTGGCAAACCCTTGGCTTTCCACCAAATTGGTCCAAGGCTACTTTTCCCTGCCAACCGCTTTCTGACTTCTGGGGGTAGGCTTCTGTATTCTTTTGGCACATCGCTGTTCCATATGCAAACCTCCATCTCAAACCTACCACATTGAATAAAATTGTCCCCTTACTGTTCCTTTATTGTAAAGCAAATTCCTTGAAGGCAGAGACTATGTCTGCTTGCCTTCTGGCCTGACTACCATTAATAAAGATCGCCTAAAGCCCTATGTGGCACCATGCTAGCCACTGAGGATACAGGAGAAAACAAGTTAGCTATGGCTCCTGCCCTCATGGAACTTCGCTTGTCAAGAAATTTCATTTGTCTTTGTAGTCTGAGTTCCTAACACAAAGAATTTGTGTTAAGAATAATAAATGTTTGAGGAATATCAGAAAGAAAAAAAGGAAGGTCCAGAGTGGTGAGGAAATGGGAAAAAAGCCAAAAGGATTTTCACAGTAATGTCAGTATAGTATGAAATTTGACTTCACACTCTGAAGCAGTATGGTCATAGAGAACGTCATCTTGCTCCCAGCGTCCAGATGGAAGAACTCGGGGCAATGGCCGGGGGTTATAGGGAAACAGGAAGTCCTTATCATTTATCAAGGATATAGACAGAGAAAGCTGTGGCGTGTCTAGCTGGGGATGCTGTGAATAACCGAAGATTGTTTAGCTCAATGACTAGGCATAGCAGGTTCTGGAAGAAAGAAAAACCTAGGAAGGAAGAGAAGAGGTAGTTTACCTAAAATGAGCCCACTCATGCCCAGGGGTAACTGGAAAGATGCTCCACGAGGATAAGCACAGGTGATCTCTGCTCGTGAACCAAAGGCTGGTCACCTGCGGTCATTCTGAACCTTTGTCACAGATACTCCTGCACTCACAGAGCTGTGGTAGGGAGATGTCTTCTGGCGAGATTGTGCCACTGCACAGACCATTTGAGGTGATGAGATGAAATAAATGAATCTCCACCTTGGTCACTCGGCCACATTATATGGATGAAAGGGCAGATGGATGGGCGCACAGAGACCCTGACATTGAGACTTAGCCTTGACAGAGCTCGTCGACCACCCTCTGAAAAGCTCACACTGCCACTCCAGGCAAAAACGACCCCCTTTTTTATTGCATTCCCTTAACCTCATCTAATGATAACCAATAATGTAATTTTTTTGTGCATTACAGTTGTACATAATGGTGGGGTTTGTTGTTACATATCTGTACATGCATACAATATAATAATGTAATTTGGCCAGTATCATTCCCCCAGTATTTCCCAATTCCCTGTCTTCCTCCAACCTCCTAGTCCCTTTCCTCTATCCATCTCTCTTTGATTTTCATGTGATCTCTCACCGACCTCATTTCCTTTCCATTTCCCTCTCTAGCTTCCACATATGAGAGAAAACATATGACCCCTGACTTTTGCAGTTTGGCTAATTTTACTTACCATAATGTTCTCAAGTTTCATTGATTTTCCTGAAAATGACATAATTTCATTTTTCTTTATGACTAAAAAATACTCTGTTGTGTATAGACACCACATTTTCTTTATCTATTATGGACACCTAGGGTGGTCCCATAGTTTGGTTATTGAGAGCTGGGCTGCTATAAACATGGATATGCATGTATCACTATAGTATGATGACTTTAATTCTTTAGGATAAATATGGAGGAGTGATACAGTTGGGTCATATGATGGGTCCATATCTAGTCTTTGAGGAAAACTCCATACCAATTTTCATAGTCTTTGTATTAATTTACAATGCCACCAATGGTGTGAAAGTGTTTCTTTCTCTCCAAAACCTCTCTGGCATTCATTACTGTTTGTATTCATGATATCTGCCAGTCTAATAGGAATAAGATAAAATGTGTCATTTTGATTTATTTTCCCCTAATGGGTAAATGCTGGACATTTTTTCATGTATTTGTTGGCCACTTGTAGCTCTTCTTTTGAGAATTATCTGCTTAGTTCATTTGTTCATTTATTAATTAAGTTTTTGTTTTTGGTGTTGAGATTTTTGAGTTCTGTATATGTTCTGGATATTAGTCCTCTCTCAGAAGAGTAGTTTGCAAAGATCTTCTCCCATTATGTAGGTTCTCTCATCCTATTCTTAATTATTTACTTGGATGTTCAGAAAATTTTTAGTTTGATGCCATCCCATTTTTTAACTCTTGGCATATTTTCCTGAGCTTTGAGGGTCATATTGAGAAAGTCATTGCCTGTGCCTATGTGCTAGAGTAATAACCTTGTTTTCTTCTAGGAGTTTCATAGTTTCTGATCTAATTTCTAGGTCTTTGATCCATTTTGAGTTGATTTTTGTGTGGGTGAGAGATAACACTCTAGTCAAATTCTACTTATGCACAACCAGTTTTCCCAGTACCATTTTTTAAAAATGCTGTTTTTTTTTTCTCCAGTGATTTTGGCACCTTTGTCGAGGAACAGATGACTGCAGATGTGTGGCTTTGTGTCTGTCTTTTATTCTGTAACATTGGTCTATGGATTTGTTTTTATGCCAGTACCATACAGTTTTTATTACTATAGCTTTGTAGTATAATTTGAAGTCAGATATTGTGATGCTCCCAACATTGCTTTTTTGGCTTAGAATTATTTTGGCTATTGTGGATCTTTTAGTCTTTTAAATGAATTTTAGGACTATTTTTTTCTGGTTCTGTGAATAGTATCATTGGTATTTTGATGGGGAATGCAGGAATCTGCATATTGCTTTTGGTGGTATGGCCATTTTAACAATGTTAATTCTGCCTATGACCATGGGAGAGCTTTCCATCTTCTTGTATCTTCTTCAATTTCTTTCTTCAATGTTCTACAGTTTCATTGTAGAGGTCTTTTACCTCCTTAGTTAGATTTAGTTTTAGGTTTTTGTTTGTTTGGTTAGTTGGGTTTTGTTTGCTTTTTAAACTTTTGTGAATAGAATTGTTTCCCTGAAGTCTTTCTCAGCAGATTCATTATTGGTGTAGGAAAGCTATTGATGTGTGTATGTTGATTCTGTAATCTGCTAATTTGCTAAATTTTCTTCTTAGCTCTAGTAGTCTTCTGGTGGAACTTTTTGGGTCTTCTAAGTATAAGGTCCTATCATCTGTAAACAGTGATAATTTGACATTTTCCTTTCCTGTTTTTGTTCATTTTAATTCTTTTCCTTCCCTAATTATTCTGGCTAGAATATCTAGTACTATATTGAACAGGAGTGGTGATAGTGGACATCCTTGTCTTGTTCTGGATTTCAAAGAAAATGTTTTCAGTTTTCTCCCATTCATTATGATATTAATTTTGGGTTTGTCATATATTGTTTTGTGGCTCCATTCACATGGTATATCAATTTCCATCCTTTAACTTTCAGTCTGTGCCTGTCTTTGCTCTAAGGTGAGCCACATTCAAACAACGTATTTTTGGATCTTACTTTTTAATCCATTCCACCAGTCTATGTCTTTTAATTGGAGAGCTGAGATCATTTATATTCAATGTTATTATGGAGAGATGCTTATTAATTCCTGCATTTTATTTATTTCTAATATTTTATTTGGATCTGTTTCTCATTTGCTTAGCTACTTTTTGAATGAGGTTTGTTTATTTGTGAGCTCTGGGGTTTGTTCTTGATTTATTCTATGTGAAGTATTTCTTCAAGTGCTTTCTGTAGTGATGGTTCAGTAGTCATAAATTTTTTTAGTTTCTTCCTATCTTGGCATATTTTATTTCTGCTATGATTCAGAGGATAGCCTTGCCTTGCTGGATTTAGCAATCTTGGTTGATAGTCATTTTCTTTCAGGACTTGGAACACATCATTCCAATCCCTCCTGGATTTTAGAGTTTGTGCTTAAAAACCAAAAGTAATTCCAATTGGCTTGCCTTAAATATGACTTGACATTTCTCTTGAGGCTTTTAAAATTCTCTCCTTGTTCTGTTATGTTAGATATTTTACTTAAAATATAATGTAGAGAAATTCTTTTTTGGACCTTGTCTATTTGGGATTCTGAATGTCTCCTTATCTGGATGTCCATCTCATTCTCAAGGTTTGGAGATTTTTCTGTTATTATTTCTCTTTAGAGTTACCTATTCCATTAGCCTACATTTCACAACATTTTTCAATTCCAGTGATTCTTAAATTTGGTCTCAATGTTGTCCAAGAGTTCTTGTCTTGGACATTCCGGTCATTGTTAGTTATTTTCTTTAGTACTTTCTAAACGTTCAAGGCTGGCAACTTTGTTCTTCCAGCTCTAAAGTTCTGTCTTTGGCATGGTCTACTCTACTAAAAAGATTTTCATCTGAACATTTTATTTAATTTTTTTGTGTCTTTAATTTCCAAAATTTCTGTTTGTTTCTTTTTCAATAGAACCAAAGAGATACCTCTTTATTGAATTTCTCATTCATGTTCTATAATATCTTCTTTAAATTTTTTCACTTTTTTCTGTGTTCTCTTGGAATTCATTGATGATTTTTATAATCATTCTTTTAAATTACTTATCTGATATTTCATCCACTTTACTATGTGTGGAGTCAATCAGTTAATTATGAACTTTAGGAGGTGTTGTGTTACCTTTTTTTTTTCTTATTTCTCATATTCCTGTTTTCAATTAAAATGGCTTTCTCTTGCACTCTTATTAGTGGGCCTTTTTAGGGCAGAGCTTTCTCTTGTCAATGTGTCCAAGAGTGATCTCAATTGAGAATCCTCATATGTGTGGTATCCACAGAGTGGATGTCCATGAGTGGGAACTGAGGGCTCATCCCTACCCATTTTTACTTGGGGCCTGGTCATTAGTTTGGGGTTTTGTCCCTTCTATTCTTTGTGTTAAAATACAGCTGAAATTTGAATGTGATTGTGTGTTAAGCAACGTATGCTCTCTCTTGCCTAGGTTTAGTGCAGCAAAAAAGTCTGTACCCTGTGAACTTTTAGTGTCCCTGTAGTTCCCCAGAACCTCACAGGAAAGGGGGAAACAAACAATAGCAACAATTGAAACAAACAATATACAGCATTAAAATAAATACTCGTTGCTACTATGACATCTACAAAACTACCACAAAAGCAGTAATAGTGGGGCCAGCAATCATCAAAAGCAAAAACAATAAATAGCTGTGAACTAGATATGACACTAAAGTAAACAGCAGGTGTAAAGTGTTATCTATAGCATTGATAACTGTAACAACATGAATGGTGGGAGCAGGAGTTATACAGACAAAATCATTCTAAAAGATGGTAAAAACACAGTTAATTAAGTGAAAAAATGTGATAGGAAAGTAGAAGAAAGTTCATAATGTTCAAAATGTGAACAAAAAGAATGTAGAAGAGATTTAACAAGTGATAGTTATCACCTAGGAAAAACAAAGTAGAGGGGAACAGAAAGTAAGAACAAGAGGATCTGACTGTTAGTGGGAGATGAAAGAGAAACAAGAGAAACAAACAAACAAACAAACAAAAATAAACCAAAAACTCTAACTCTCAAAACACAAGGAAAAATAGCTATCATAAAAAATACTAGAAATGTAGAAAAAAATATATAAATGTGTATATATCCACAAACTAATCAATGTAGGAAGAATACCAAAATAAACAAATAAATTAATTTTAAAAGATTCTTTATGAAAAATTAAAGAATTTTTCCCACTGATGTGGTGAAAAAAGTCAATGAGGATGGTCACTGCGTATGCCCAACAGTTCTTTCCATTTCTTCTTTGATTATGTCCAAAAAGAGAGAGAGCAAGGACTGAGGAGTCTTTGACCACCTCTACATTTGTGTTACTCACCAAGTTACCAGCTGGAGTAGCCTAAAACTAAAGCTGGTTGACATATCTCTCAGCTATCCTTCTCAGCATTGTAAGTTAAGATGAAATAGGGAGCACTGTTGACTGGAGTTTTGCCTGTACCCATCAGATCCATATGCTCCCAGGGTGGAATTGTTGCAGAGTTCTATGAGGGGGGGTTCCAGATGCTGGGGTCTGTCTCTAATCAGGCCTATGGACTTTGTTGGGTGGAATTTGTTCTGAAACAATTACATCAACATGCCCCTACAGCCTTGCAGATGCTGATCTCTGTTGAATCTCTGGATCTCAGGAGTTTCCCAAGAATTCTATTCATGGGCTGAGGGAGCCAACTCTCCACACACTCTGCTGTTCGTGGATATGGCTTTCCAATGTTAAAGTCAGCTTTTTTGCTACTGCTACAAAAAAGCCTGACAAGATAAATTTTAAAGGAGGAAAAGTTTATTTATGGGCTTATAGTTTCAGAGGTCTTAGTTCATAGATGGCTGACTCCATTCCTTGGGGCTCAAGGTGAGGCAGGACATCATGGTGGAAGCTTGTGCTAGAGGAAAGTGGCTTAGGGCATTGCACCAAGAAGCAAAGAGAGGGAGAGAGAGAGAGACTCCACTGCCAGAAATGAAATAAATACCCCAAAGGCACGCCCCCAATGACCTACCTCCTCCAGCCACACCTTACCTGCCTTCAGTTACCACTCAGGTAATTCCCATCAGGGGATTAATTCACTGATCGAGTTAAGGCTGATAACCCAATCATTTCACCTCTGAATCTTCCTGCATTGTCTCACATATGAGCTTTTGGGGGACACCTAATATCTAAACCATAATACCAAGGCTTAGTCCCTGATTGTTTTCACACCTGCCTGTTCAGTTTCCCAAGCCTGTTCAGCTGGTCACATGAGATACCAGACTCAAACGGAAGTGAGTTGCACTCCCTTTGTTTTTCTGACTTAAATCCCTCTGGGGACAGTCTTCTCTGTGCCTGTTTGACTCATGTTCTGCTAGGTACACCGTAGGCCACAGGGTAAGTGCTCACTGAGACAGTATGACAATGCTCTCTGCTGTCTCCTGGGCTCCTGCAGCAGCAAGCTTCAGCATGGCCTCCTCAACATGGCTCCAGTCTCAGCTCTTGGCTTGCCAGCTGAGAAACACAGAGCACTTTTCAAATACCAACTCACTGTGGAGCCTCTGGATCAGCTAAGTTCACGCTGTTTTTCTGATCTACGGGTTTTCTCATGCCAGGTCTGTCCGTTGTGTTTCTCTCTGTGTCAGCCCCACCCTCTGCAGTTAACCAGCACTGCAGCCACTGCCACAACTGGTGTGGATCCAGCACACTCTTTATTGTTCCTTGTTCAATGTACCCAGATTTCTGAGTCTCCAAGACCCTCTGACTGTCCAATTTTGAATTTCAGTGCTTTTCCTCTTTCACTCAACTTGCTGAGAAGCTGTATTCATACTATTTGAATCCCAAGCCATGGAGAAACTGGAAATTCAGCTTTCCTCTAATTCACTGTCTTGAATCTCCACCCAATGTTATATGTTTTAATGTAAAAAATAAGGCTCTTATTTTGATATTTTGAAAAATGTAGAATAATTTTTGTTATTCTTCCCCCAAATTCACACAAAATAAAATATCTCAAATTGAATCTCAGAAAATGTCTAAAGAGCAGAACAAAATTATACAAACATCCCCCAAATTACAACTGACTGCAGGAGGGCAAAAAAACTTAACACTGTGAACCCCACATTTTCCACTCCTACCATTCCCACCCTAAAATTTCAACTTTCTCAAGGTCATAGCTGGCAGACAGCAAAACAGACTGGAGAAAGGTATGGAGGAGAGCTTAGGAGCCTATAAACTCTCAGGGTGGTTTTGATGGTATAGCAGAGAATAAAAGTGAGTGCACCAGGGTAACTTTGATGAAGACATAGATGATACAAATTAAATGTGCAGATGATACATATCTTGGAAGAAGATCAAATAATTTGAGTGACAAAATCGATATGCAAAAGACTAGGTTGCCTGAGATACAATCAAGACACAGCAGACTGGGTATGAAAAAGTGCATGGAGATTCACTGGAACAAAGCCAAGGGACACCAAGCCCAGGTGGCTGGAATAGAGTTTAGTCGAGAGGACAGACCCCTACACATCCAGACTGGACACACAGGAAGTCTAGAGATTGAATGTCTAGTGACAGGACAGAGGTCTCTGTAGATCTGCTCTCCACTCTGGAGGTCTCTTCCTTCCCAAGTATTCCCCTGAACTTGGGATCCTAAGTGGTTAAGTCTCATTTCATTGTGACCTTGGACGTGTGCAATGATGACAGTCATTGTCATCTGTGACATTCCATTTACTGCCCTCTGCAACCTTATGAAGAAAACATTTTAACCTTGATTTTCACATTAGAAAGCCAGATCCACGAATATTTAAATGACTTGGCCAAGGACACACAGCTTGGGATTGATGGAAAACACCATTCTCAGGTTGTGGGCTGAATTTAACAATGTAGATCAATAGAATTGGGACAAATATAAGATCTTCATCTGGAATTCCAAATATGATTGTAAAGCCTAGGAGAGGTATGACTTCACAAATTAATGTAGGTAAAGCAACTCTGTGGTTTAGTTTGCTCCTCACTCAGGAAGCAGGGAAGATAGCTCTGCTGGTAAAAGATCTGTGTGCACTCTTGGTCCTTGATGGGTTTTCTCTCTGTTGTCTAGGAGTGTGACATGACCGACTGCTTTGAGGTCTCGAGTGTGTGACAACAGCAATAGCTGGCTAAAGAATAAAGACTAAGAGGGATTGTCCAGGGCAAGGTGTGGAGCTTGCTCTCTCCAGAGCTAACCCTCCAGGTCACTGCCCTGGGTCCCAGGCTATGGGAGATTAAGCAGGGCCATTCCTGCCTTGCTTTCCCTTTGATGTCCAGGTCTACTTGTCCTATCACAAATACCCTAACCTGAGTCAGAGTAGTGATGCACTTTCACATCACCAGTCTGAACCTCAGTATGGATGCCACACAGCTCTACCAGGGGCTAGCTGGTGCCCTCTCAACTCACACACTGAAGGCCTAACCCCCAGTAACTTAGAATGTTGACGTATGTGGAGATGAAGTATTTAAAGAGGAAATTAAGGTTCAGTGAGGTCATGGAGTGAGCCCTAATCAATATAATTGATATCCTCATATAGAGAGTAAATTTGGACTCAGAGGACACTCTGAAGAAAGCCCGTGAAAGGACACAGGGAGAAGATGATCACCTCTAAGCCCAAGAAAGATGCCTCAAACTGAATCAGCAAATACATTAATGTTAGAATTCTAGCCTCCAGAACCACAAGAAAATAAATTTCCTTCGTTTAAGCTGCCCAGTCTGTGGCATTTTGTTATAGCAGCCCTAAGAAACTAATACAAGCTGCAGTCCTGTGCAAAATGCTTAGTCATCTGGCAGAAGGACTTCTCCTATCATTCCTTCATTGGAAATCCTCAATTCTAGGTTTTTATTAATGACTTCATTTGAAAACACTACCCCTTCCTCCCAGTGGCTATACCAGAAATCAAATGGGACCAATTCCTGGCAGACATATGGTTTCTAGAAAATGGAAGGAGGGATCTTGTTCTTTGATTTGCTCATATTCAACTGGGTTCATACCCGTTCTTACACTCAAGAATTTATATTGATACGTTTATTCATCTTCCCCAGTAGCTCATGAGCAATTTCAGTGCAGGTGTCCTTGAAGCCATTGTGTGTGCTGTGCTTCTCTCTCTCTCTCTGTCTCTCTCTGTCTCTCTCTCTCTCTCTCTCACACACACACACACACACACACACGGTCCAGAGTTCCTGATTCAATGAACTTTGCCTGAGTGGATGAAATGTCCTGAATGTCTGCTAATCAAATTCCTGGGATCAATTTATTTTTTCATGATCATCTTCCTTGTGAAGAAAGAAAACAAAGTCCAGGACTCACAAATCCACTTGCAGCTTGGGCTACTGAATAGGAAAAGAGCCTTCTTATTATAACTTATTTGGTGGTGTCTATTTGTCTGTGACTATGATTTGTTCAGTGTGTGTCAGACCCGAAGGATAGATGAGCTCTGTGTAAATGTGTAGGATAGAGTTCCTAGTAAGTTTAAGAACAGAGGTAGCCTGAGATCAGCCTTTGGTGTGCTGCAGAGGACCTCTGCTCAGTTCCTCTCTCCCTACCAGGCCTCACCAGGCTGGCTTTACCCTTTTCAATTTCTTTGGTTTCCAAAATTACCACCACTTTCATTGGCTGAACCCTGAAAATGGGTTCTTCCTGCAGCACTGTTCAGAGAGCCCCCACGAGCACCACTCTCCCAGCCTGAAACCCTCCACAGGATCCTGTGGTCTCTGACCACAGATTCCAAAAGAATGCCAGAGAGAAAAAAACATGTTTTGCACCATTGTTTGCATTTTATTTTAGAAACAATTCATAATTTATCTCCCAATTTTCAACAATGTTGAAAGAAGACATGTTATTTTAATGTCTGTGAATATAAAGAAGGTTTTTCTAAAAAGCGCTGTTGGTTACAGTCCACATTCCTCGGGATGTCTCATAAGCAATACCTGAGTGTTGCCTTTCTATCTCTCAGCCTCATCTACCCTTTTCTGGAGGAGTCCCAAAGCCCTGGACTCATATGTCCCTGGCAATTGCATGTGGTGTCCTCTGCCCAGAGCTCCCTTCTTTTTCTCGGACATGGACAATCATATTTGGTTTTCAAGACACAAACCTCACCACCTGAGAGAAGCTGCCTTAGTTTTCCTGCCAGTGTCTTAATTGTGCCCCTGTGACAGAATTTTGGATTGGTCTTTGTTTCTGGATCTTTCTCCCCCTAAGGACAGAGATAGTGGCTCATCCACACTTACTCTCCCAGGCCTTATGTGACATCAGACACAGGGTGGGTGCTCAGTGCTTGGTTGGGGCTGACGACCAGGGCTAACATGAGACTTGTTGGAGCAAACACCTCCACTAGGCATGCACTCCTTGAAGCATGCAGCTTCACTCACTTCTTCAGTCTTCTGAGGCCCTGGGGACCTGGATCTATGTGTCATCTTCCAGTTCAGATGTACCCATCACAGTCCCTTTCTTGAAGTATCTACCTAATTCAAGTAGTCAGCTCAGTTTACTTCCCTAGGCTTGCTCCCCTCACTGAGATATTGTTCACCAAGTGTACCAACAATGTTGGGAATTTAATTGAGATATATGGACAAAAAAGAGAATTTACAGTATTGGCACATGTGTATGTTGGGGACTGAGCTAGAGCCATCAGTCATGCCTGAACACCTGTCAACATAGTGAATTAGCCGGATGTCTTGTTTTTACAATTTGGTAATTCTCTTTGAACAACAATATCAAGAATACTCCATGCAAAAAATATTTTTCTCTTCTAATAGATGTCACCTTCAACTGTAACTGTCTACATAACAAAATGCACTAGGGGTCCTCTATAACTCTCCCTGCCCAGATCTGTTCAGACTCAAACACTGAGACTTAGGAAAATGAAAAGAGGGAGCTGAAGCAGAGTCCCTTTTGGAACTGAGAATGCTAGAACCATGGTGTAGAAAGCACAACTTATCACACGGCAATGGATAAATCATAGCCACACAGTTCTGTGCTCAGCAGGGTCACATGCTCCTAGTCAACGCTGACTTCCAGAGACTTTGCTTCTGGGCTCCTGTAAACAGCTGCTAAATAGCACAATGTAGCACAGTGAGTAAGAAGATATGGTTTAGACTTACCAATGAGGCAAGTGACTGAAACAGTCTGAACTTGTTTTCTCACTTGCTAATCTAATAATAGCACTGATCACTTAAAATTGTCATGGGGATCAAAATTTCAGGAAAAAACACTAGGAAAAATACCTTGCATGTGGTAAACATGCTGTTATTACAATATACAAGCATGACATTAGGAGTATACAACAAGACAATGGTTTATAGCAAGAGAAAGACCAACAGGACCATATTTGGGTTCCTAGTAGTGACCAAACTATCACTTAGATCAAAACCTTGACTTTCTGACTGAAAAATAGAAAATGTAGGATTCTGCAGACATACACACCTGGGTTTGAGCCACATATATATGAATATATATGTTTATATTTTAGTTTTTAAAACTGTCCCATCTTTATACTCAGGCTTTAAACAGATTTATTAAAATTTTCTTCACAAGGCTCATGTGATAATTAAAGTAATAATATACAGAAAGTGCCAAGCATAGAGCCAAATGCATGATCAGTGGAGTCATGATTATCAACATCAATCCTTGGTTTCTGCCAAAGGTACCGTAGGAAAAGCACTGCATGGGAAGAGGAATCCTAAGTTCAGTGTGTTGGCCTAAGAACCACCAAGACGACAGAAGTCTATTCAGAATATACCCTGAAAAAGAACTCTAGATCCTCCGTATTTATGAGGCTTAAAAAAAAAAAGGTGTGCCATATTAATAGCCACACACCAGGTGCCAGGGCTCCCTGTTCCAGGAAGGATCCCACGTCTGGTTTGGTAGCTGCAGCTGGGGCTGTCCTTGGTTAAATTCAGTGTCCTTTGTCATGCTATCCATGTGTTTCCCCACAGAGATCTTACTAGTAAGTTGAATGTCAGACAAAGGGGACCGAAGGCTACCCCTGCATCCTTATGCTTCTGGTGGTGGCACAAATGTTGCAGCTCACCTGGAACCTGACATTGCTTCTGCTTTGCTCTTGTAGAGAGGAAGGGGTTCTGATTTCAAAACCTTCATTGCTTGTCCTCCGTGAGCCCCCAATGTCACTAGGGAGTGGATACGATGGGATTTGGGTTCTAAAATGAATGCCAGTTCATACCAACAGGCTCAGTGCTAGTCGATGTCTTCCTATCCCCTGTGCATGGACTGTGCTTCAGGCCCCTCTGAGGAAGGCTGGGGGAGTCCTGGTTCTGTCTGCTTGTGATGACGTTGCAGAATGAGAGAGGGAGCATCGGCCTGAAGCTACAGACTGACTTGGCTCTGGAAACTAGGGATCCTGCTTTTTCCATCATACTTGCTAACATTCAGTGAATCAAGCAACCATCTCTCTTGCCACCAGGAACGTCTTGGTTGATCAGCCATTGCCCCATGACCCAAGAGCCAGTGTTCCCTGAGTGTACTCTGCTCTTACTGCCAGTGGCAGTGGTTAGGCACTGCTTTGCCTCTGACGTCTTGGTGCTGCCGTTCCATCTCTGCAGTTTCAGAATTTGACCTCCCCCGTTGACACAAGGGAATTTAGTTGTATAATAACATTTTCGTGGTGGACCCCAGCCTGGGGTGCAGCCACCACAGAGATTCTTAATAAAACCACTTCTTGCCTAAATAAAAGGTGACATTTTTGTGAGGCACTCGCCTCTATTGTAATGCTTCCAGGGTCTCTAGACAAAAAGAGAGATTTTTTTTCTCTTCTAACAAGGGAGGGGGCTGCTTCTGCCAGCTCAGAACCTTCATGGAAATCCAAAGGTTTGAAGTTCCTGCATTCATCCACCTGACTTAGGTCTCAAGGTTAATAAATCAGTACAGGAGACCCATTAAGGCTGAGTAGGGATTTACCTAAAGACTAGCACCCTTAGAATTAAATCTGGATTCTAATTTTCATTTCAATGCCCCTTCAGATGCAGGAGATAAGGGTGTCTTTCAATGGAAGTAGAGACTTTCTTGTTTATGCAATGAGCCCCAGGGTAACAGGTGAGGATCCAGAGCCTGTCATTTCCTTTTTTCCCCCAGGTCACAAAGCCATTAAGGAAAGCAGCCAAATCTCAGCTCTGAAAATCACCACCTGTCCCTTATTTCTGTCCACCACCAGAGTGAGTCTCCAGAATCAGGACGCTGCTGTAGACCAGTGGTTATCTCACTCACGCATCTCCACTGTATTTCCTTCTTACCAGCAAGCTAGCCAGTTCAAGGGTCTCATCCCGAGAAACTGCTTTGAAGGCCACTTCCACTACCAACTCTTGCAGGTTAGCCCCCACAAACCAAAGCCTGAGACAAGGACATATGAGCAGGCAGAATGAGAGAATCCAGGGGAGCTGGCTGGAAATTAATGATACTAAGGAGCGTTGTCCTTGGGAGCAGTGAAGTCCACGGGCATGGGCATCAGAGAAGGCGAGAGCACCAGAGGCCCTGAGCCTGGCTGGACAAGCACATGCAGGGGACACTCAGTCGTTCACGGCCCTGTCTACCCACCCCAGCCAGGGCCAGAGAGACTCAGGCCAGATTAAGGAAGGATCTGACCCATTACATCAGGGATCGTCGTGGATTGACTTGAAATGTTTGAACCCAAAGTTCCCTTCCAGTTCTACAAATCTGATTTGTCTTACCCTGAGTTGATATAACAGCAAAAACCAGGTGCTGAGTGAAAGTGTCTTTCAATCAAGTAGGCGATGACAGTTTTCTGAAAACATCCGGGTGCTTGATGAAATTGACGTTCAGTTTGCCTGTGCGCCCGCACATTCCTCCACGCTGAGGGAGCAAGGGGGCGAAGGAGAGGGAGGGGGAACTGCGAGCAGTACCAGGGAAAGGTGAAGCCCTTCCTGCACCGCCCCATCCCTCCGGTCAGCTCCTACTCGCAGGCCGGTGCTCTTGAGCGTCTATGGCACTGGCGCAGAGTGGACGGGCAGCTACATACTGACTTTGACTAATCCTTTGTTCTGAGTCTTTGAAGTCCCTTCCTTCAAGCTTTGAGAACATCTTTATTATAAGAGGAAAAACCAAATTCTCCTTTGCATCTATTACAGGGAAACGGCCTTGCAGGTGGAATAGGGGAGCACCACCCTTCCAATGCTCCCCTTCCTTACTGCTCACAGCTGAGCATGTGCAGAGCAAAGACCCTCTTCTCAATGGAGAGTTTTACAACGCTGTGCATCCTGGGAGCTCAAAGAAACTAGCCTGGGAAGAGACAATACATATAACCTGTGTTTTCCAGACAAAGGTGTTTTTCTTTTATTGGATCTTTTCAGTTGTAAATGACAGTGGGATCCATTTTGATATAATTATAAAGGCACAGAATGTGTCTTATTCTAGTTGGAATCCCATTCTTATGTATGTACATGATGGTGGGATTTTCTGTGTTGTTTTCATACATGTACATGGGAAAATTATGTCAGATTCATTCCACTGTCTTTCCTTTGCTTTTTCCCCCTCCCTTCCCTCCATTTCCCATTGTCTAATCCAATGGACTTCTATTCTTCCTCTCACCCCCACCCCTGATTGTAGGTTAGCTTCCATTTATCAGAGAAAACATTCGACCTTTGTTTTGTGGGGACTGGCTTACTTCACTTAGCATGATAGTCTACAGATGCATCAATTTGCTGACAAATGTCATAAAGTCAGCCTTCTTTATGGCTGAGTAATACTCTACTGTGTATATATACCACATTTTCTTTATCCTTTCATCTGCTGAAGGGCACTTAGGTTGATTTCATAGCTTAGCTATTGTGAATTGAGCTGCTATAAACATTGGTGTGGTTGCATTACTGTAGTATGCTGAATTTAACTCTTAAGACATATACCAAGGAATGGGATGACTGGGTCAAATGGTGGTTCCACTCCGAGTTTTCAGAGGAATTTCCATACCACTTTCCAGAGTGGTTGCACCAATTTTCAGTCCCACCAACAATGTGTAAGTGTACATTTCCCCCCACATCCTCACCAGTATTTATTATTACTTTTATTCTTTGTAATCACCATTCTGACTAGAGTGAGATGGAATCTCAATGTAGTTTTAATTTGCATTTCTCTAATTGCTAGAGATGTTGAATATTTTTTCATATATTTGCTAACCATTCATATTTTTTATGTAAAGTGCCTGCTCAGTTCCTTTGTCCACTTATTGATTGGGTTATTTGTAAGTTTTTGCTTTTTTTTTTTTTTTTGGTGTTAAGTAGCTTTGAGTTCTTCATATATTTTTATATATATCATATATATATTTATGCATTTTGTATATATATACACACACTTTATATATTTTTGTTCTTTATGTATTTGAGTTCTTGCACTTTAGGGATCTTATTAAGGAAGTCAGTTTCTAAGCCAATATGTTGGAATATTGCGCCTACCTTTCCTTCTATTATGTACAGGGTTTCTGATCTAATGTGTAGGTCTTCGATCCACTTTGAGCTGAGTTTTGTGTAGGGTGAGAGATAGAGGTCTAATTTCATTTTATTACATATGAATTTCCAGTTTTCTCAGCAGCATTTATTGAAGTGGCTCTCTTTTCTCCAATGTATGTTTATGGCTCCTTTGTCTATGAGGTGACTACATTTTTGTGGGTTTGTCTCTGTGTCTTCTATTCTGCTCCATTAGTCTTCTTGCCTGTTTTGGTGCCAATATCGTGATGTTTTTGTTACTATGGATCTACAGCGTAATTTAAGTCTGGTATTGTGATGCTCCCTGCTTCACTTTTCTTGCTAAGGATCGTTTTGACTATTCTGGGTCTCTTGTTTTTCCAGATGAATTTCCTGACTGCTTTTTCTATATCCATGAAGAATGCCATTGGAATTTTGATGGGAATTGCATTGCGTCTGTATAGCACTTTTGGTAGTCAGGCCATTTTGACAATATTAATTCTGCCTATCCAAGAACATGGGAGATTTTTCCATCTTCTAAGGTCTTCTTCAATTTTCTTCTTTAGTCTTCTGTAATTTTCATTGTAGAGGTTTTTTTTTTTTAACCTCTTTTGTTTTTAGATTGATTCCCAAGCATTTTTTTTTGAGGCTATTATGAATGGAATGATTTTCCTAATTTCTCTTTCAGCTGCTTTGTTATTGGAAAATAGGAACACAACTGATTTCTAAGTGTTAATTTTGTATCCTGTTACTTTGCTGAATTCATTTATGAGTTCTAGAAGTTTTCTGGGGGAGTTTTTGAGTCTTCTAAATATAGAATTATGTCATTGTCAAACAGCTAGTCTTAGCTCTTCTTCCCTATTTGAATCCCTTTTAGTGTCTTTCTATGGGACCTGTTTATCTGCTCCTAGGTGTGTGCATGTTTGTGTACATGAGGGACTGAGACTCTGAAGATCCAGGAGTGACAGGTGCCCTTGGGCCTCACCACCATCTCCATCGACCAGAGGCTTGGGTTGCTGATGCCTCACCTTAGTGCCAGAGTCAGCCAGCTCCAGGACGATGGCCAAAAAGGCACTTGTACTGCTGTGGGGTGAGTGTATTCTGGTGGGATCGTCCTGCTTGGAAGACAACACATCCAGCGCATGAGGAGGGTCCAGACTGCCAGGAGCAGGTCTGAAGTCAGAGGAGAGGCATGGGCAGGTAGACCAGAGATGAGGAAGAAGAGGAACTTGGTCCCAAGGAGGGACAGAGATGTTCTCAATGTCTCTCTCAGGTGCATGGAGAGGAAGGTGGACTTCAGCTCGTGAGAGGGGCCAGGATTGGTGACAAGGCACTTAATAAGGACAGGATGGCAAGGCAGGGGCAAAGGCTAAGCCGACAGTGTAGGCAATGAATGATGGGGGCAACTGGTCATCAAAGAGAGAACCATGGGTTGCTAATAGCTCACTTCCGAGATTGTGCTCCTGGGCACTCTGGGTTGCAATTAACAATTAACCTTCACCCTCCAGCTCCTAGTCACATACATGGGGAAGAAAGAGAAGACAATGATTAAAGAGGAGGTTCTGAGGTCTATAAGAAAGCAAGTGGCATCCCCTCCCATGGCATTTTGGCTTCGAGGCCCCCTTCTCTCCGGAGGAGTCTGTTCTCTGTCACTTTCTTAAATAAAACTGGCTTGCTATCCTTGCCTTGGCATTTCTCAGGTGTTCATTCTTCGCCACTGGGGAACAAGAACCTGTTCCCAGTCTTCACCCGACCAGTATCAATGGGACCTGGGGTGAGGCTCTGCGAGTGGAACGTGAAAGTGGCTTCATGGGGCGTAAGTGCCTCTGAGTTGCAATTCCCCTGTTATGCTCAAGCCTGCAGACAGATCTGCTAAACAACACAAAACCACACATCTTGGGACAGTGGGTTAAAGAGAGCAGTGTCCCTCTTTCTCCCCAAGAAGTCCTAAGTCAAGAAGGCTGGTGCTTCAGGAACTGCAAAGATGTCTTCAGGGAAACCCAAGTGCATGGAGGTGTCCATCCCTGTGGGAATGAGAGAGCCCAGAGCTGCAGCAGGTTGCAGCAGGCACCCAGGACCTGCCACCTGCACCCTGCCACCCTGTGACGAGGAATTCTGGGAGCTGCGGAACTTGGATTTTCTTCTTTTCCTTTCAAAGTATTCACAGGCCAACTCAACCCGTTATCAACCTGATTCTCCTGTACGTCACCAGAAGCACCTAAAGCAGAGTTCCACGGAGCTAGCTGATGTCGGGGTTACCACCTTTAGCTGAAGGTGAAGTCATTCACGAAAACCACATCTCCATCTGCGGAAGGCAGATGCTTCACCCTGATCACCTCCCTGGCCCCTTGTCACAGAGAAGTTGAATCTGAGACAAGCTTTTAATTAAAATTTTCATAACATACAAAATCCAGAAGATAAGGAAATTAAATATGTATTTTAAATATGTATTTTAAATATGTATTTTCCCTTCTTCCTCTCTCTGCTCACTTCCTGTTGTTTGCCATGTACGAAGTTCATTAGAACAAATGCGAAGGAAACCTTTCAGGGTAGTAAAGGTCATTGCTGCAGGAGGTTATTGGGGTGCTGCAGAAGTCCCCTTGCTTATTCACAAGTCAGTCCAGAACCAACCCAGGGCTGGGGACACCCTCCTGTGCCTAGGGGCTGTGGAGACCTGACCCACATTCAGCTTACTAAATGACCATCCCTGCCTGAAGTTGAGTACCTGGAGGGTTGGGCGTGACATGTAGGTAAATGGATTAAAGAGAGGGAGAGAGTGCAAGAAAGAGACACTCTCCAGACCAGAAAAGAATTGGTGCTCCATCTAATGCTTGACAGGAACACTGTTTACAGGACACACTACCTTATCCCCTAGGATAGGGGATATGAGACTGCAGATGCCAAAGAAATAGTAAAACTAATCTTAAAAGATTTAACTCTTATAAATCACATTTGTTACCTCAGTTCCAAACGAATTTTCAAAAGGGGATAAAAATGATATATTTGTTTTGTAGAAAATACCAATAAATTGTGGAATTATCATTGAATAAAAAGTTCATCATCTTAACTCAGTAAAAGAATTACTGATGAATAAAAGCCTCCAAGTTTGCATTTACAGCTGAATAATTTCTTCAGGTTTCTGGGACCAGAAGCCTGGAAATCAGGAACACAGATGCCCCATTGACACTTTCTGGTATGGTGCAAAGCTACTTCATGGCTGGTGTAAGGTCACAGGACCTTGCACTCTATAATGGTGTGAAGAACTCACCAGGAGCTCCAAGGGCAGGTGATTAATGTCCTCCTGGGGGTGGAGAGAGGACCATGGCGAGGAAGGTTGAGGAGCACAGTGGTCTGTGAATCCAGGAGGACACATTTGTTTATTGTGTGTTTGTTTAAACTCAACCTCATTCTGAAAATAATTTGAGGAAGTTCTTACACATAGCACAGCAAGATAAAAAATAAAAATAAATTAGAAAACTGGGGCAAGGAGAAAATAAACTGAAATAACAAGATGAAAACAAAATAAAAAAGTCATCAAGCAGGCCAGCATGCTGTGAAGTCTGCGGGATTATTCCAGTTGGGCCACAGACTTATTTCTTAGTAGGATGCACTAATTTTTTTTTTACAGGTAGAATCACATAGGCCAGTCCCAAAATTAGCATTTGGATTCATTTCCATGCAG
>CM053400.1:175957499-176042681 GCA_028644305.1 Xerus rutilus
CACTTCATAGAGGAGAATTGGGGGCTCCATGAAAGGTGAAATAACCCACAAAGTCACATGATACGAGGAAGCAAGAATTCCATTTCCAGTGTACAGATGCTGTTGTCCATGACCAGTGAGTCCTGGCAGGGCTTTGTTTTGTCTGAAATAAAAAACCAAAATCTTGTTAGGCTATAGAATGCTAAGTGGTGGATCTGAGTGACTTCTATCAATAAATGACCTCTTCATGTTGCTGACTTAAACTCTTTCTCTTTCCTGGACAAATGCAGTTTTTATTTGATCTTGGCTCATAAAGGAGGACAGCATCTCAGACCAGAACCAAACACTAAGGAAATCAATCAATCGGGAAAATTTTGCTTACTGAATTGAGATCATTCTGTTTATTTAAGAAACCTTTAGAAAGCACTTCCTAGATCCTAAACACTTTCAAATATTAACTAAATCATCCTCATAGTAACCCAGCGAGGTAAGTGCCCAGTTATTCTCTTTGTACAATCGAGGAAACTGAGGTGTGGAGACTTTAATTAGCTCAAGGTCACACAGCAGAGAAGCAGGTTCTTGAGGGTGTGACCTTTAACTACTGAGGGTCCTGATCCTTGGGGATCCTCATTGAGCCCCATTATTTCTTGGGTAAAGCGTGGGGATGTGGTTTCTGTGATTTCCTTCTGAGGACAAACAGCCCCCAGTGTGGACCCTGTTGTATCCTTTGTGTCTGCTCCTATGTCCAAAATACTCGTCTCTCAGGTGTTCAACAGAGGAAAGGAAGAAATTCCTAGCCTGCCTCTGGTGAGGGGGGGAGGGCGCTGTCCGAGGGCTTGGTGCTGACCATTCCTGCACTCCGCTCGGGAAGGAGGAAGGGATTCAGCAGGGACTGACTCACCTGTGCCACTCAGGCATCACCACAGTGGGGGACGGTGAGTGCTTTTCATGTCACAGCACATTGAACTCTCATAACTGCCTTATGTGACGGGGACCATATTCTTCCATTTGTGGATGAGGAAGCCAAGATACTGAAAAGTTAAGTAATTAGTTCAGGGACATAAAAATCAAGTGTCAGTGCTGAGATCTGAATCCACACATGCTACCTGGAGAACCTGAAGTCTCTGCCTGGTGCCTGCAGCTTCCAGAGGGTGGTAAAAGCATAGGAAACACACCGCTTCATTCAGTGTTCACAACCAGCCAGAGAGGCAGCCACTTCTCCCCACAGGACAGCGCTTAGGGAGCAGTTCAGAGCCGCCTGCTAGCTTGCCTAGGTCATGCAGTTACTGAGCCAGAGTGGCATGGTGTGAGATTCTGGGCAACTCGAGGACCTATGTGCTTTCCTTTTTCTGTTTTTGATTTTGTTTTGTTTGGGGGATTTTTTGTTTGTTTTTGTGCTAGGGATTGAACCCAGAGGTGTTTTACCACTGAGCTGTATCCTTAGGCCTTTTAAATTTTTTATTTTTTATTTTTGAGACAGGGTCTGGCTGTGTTACTTAGGGCCTCACTAAGTTGCCCATGCTGGCCCCAAACTTGCAATCCTCCTGCCTCAGCCTCCCTAGTCTCTGGGAATACAGGTGTGTGTCACGGCACCCTGAGAGAATCTATGTGCTCTCTATGGCACATGAGGCCTCTAGGTTTCTGCATTCCCAGCCAGAAGCCATGTGTACATGAAACATCAAAAGGAGAGGAGAACCAGCTCAGCCATCCAGCAGTCAGTGCTGGATATTTAAGGTGACGTTTTCTGAGCACACTGCACAGTGGTGTGGTTGCTGTCCTCTTGCCTCTCTGAACCCACACTCCACCTTTTCAGCCCAATCCTGTGGTCTGGGAGCTTAACCTTGATGGCACATGTCAGTCAGGCTCCACTGACTTCTGGCTTCCTTTGGACTCAGCCAATGGGAGGCACCTGAAGGTGGCCTGAGGGTGGAAGGGTGAGGTTGGGCAGTCAGTCCCTGGCTTCTTCCTGGGCACAGAGGAGGTGTGGGAGGGAGGCAGAACCACACCCTCTTCTTGCCAAGACTCGACTTCTCCACGCCCATGCAGGAAGGCAGCCCAGTGCTGCTGTCCCTGTCTGTCCTGCTCTTTGGTCCAGAGTCAGCTAGACTCTGTGATGTGGTGCCACAGGGGAGCTTCTCTGAGCACACAGGGCTAAGGCCACCAACTGAGGAGCCGCACAGCTTGCCCTAGCAGGCTGGGTGCTTGGGGGCAAGTCCCCCCTCTCAGGCTTCCCTTTCCCCACTTGTAAAACGAAGGCGACATCATTCCCCATTGACAGTTTCCTTCAGATCCCCAGGAGTTAACGTAAGCACAGTGCAGAGTCTGGCACAGTACAACAGCACTGTCCCCCAGAAAGATGGTGGGAGCCTCTCGAGCAACCACATGTTTTAGAAGCCAGTGAACACCGTGAAAACAGATAATCAGTAATTAAAAAATATTAATAAGAACTTATTTTTTGTTCATTTTTTGCAGCAAGTATTTGAAAACTGGTATTTTGCACCTACAGCGCATCTTAACCCTATGTAAAAATTTTCAACAGTTAAAGTAAAATGTATAAAATGTACAGCATTTTATTTAATGGAAAAAAAAATCTGACACTACTTCTAGTTTAAAATTTAAATTCAATCCACTAAAATTAAATAACATTAAAACCAGTTCATCTCTAATGCTAGCCCCAATTAAAACACTTATTAGCCACATGTGGTTAATGGCTATTGTATTGGACTGTACTGAGACGAAGATATTCAGGTGGCTTGGGAAGACCAGCTGTCAGTGCTTAACTGAATGAATGTGTCCTTGTCTTATCCCAAAAGTAAGTGCCCAGGGCTGGTGCCGTGTCTGCAAGATGCCATTAACATGCCGGACTCCTTCAGTCTTTCTGCCTTACCCACTCAGGGTGGAAAAATGGATTCCCTCTTTACACGCTGAGTACTGTGGCTCAGAGGAACTTACCCTATGTGTTCAGGGTAACTTACTACGTGAAATTTTGCACAAGTCACCGTGGATTTTGTTAACAGAAGTTGCTGCTGTTTGTAGACAGCAGTTTCTAGTGAGAATAGCTAGGGAGATTTAGAGGGATTGATTCTGAGGATAAAGTTTACCAAAGTGAGCCGACACATTCGTGCATTTCTTCATCTGAGATGGGAAGAAGTTGGCCAGGTTGCCTGAATATACCGAGTACCCTCCTTCTCTCCCCACTAACAAAAAGCGAGGGGTTATATATTGCCCTGGTATAAATTCAGGAACAATGGCTGAGATTAATGAGAAGGCTAGTGTCATGTTAGAGAATAAAAAGAATGAAATCTACAAGGACAGGTAGGGAGACTGCAGATGGTCACTGACAGGCTCACTTTTGTTTTGGAATGCCATTTTGTAATTTGATGATCTTGCAAGAGTACACTACTTCAGTTTTATATCTGTTGTTTTTCTACAGCCATTTTTGTTAGGTTTATCTCTTCATGTTTTAACTAAAGGAAAACACAAGCACAAGCCAGCATTTTATATGAGACCTGGATGTGTTCACTTTCGCAGTGGACTTTAAAAACTTCATCATCCCCTTGGTAGCTGTTCAAATATGGAGGGTAACTTGATACTGCCAGAAATATTTTGTTTCTGATTATTTTGTCAAACTCAGATAGGTGCAGTTTTACTGTTTAAAAAAACTACTAATGTGGATGAAATTGTATTGTGTATCTCTCTATGCTTCCTGACAAGAAATAGTGGGTTAGGAGATGGACATGGGTATTTTTACTACTGTGGCAATAATGTTTTACATTTCAACAGTGCTTTTCAAATCACAGCACCATACAAAGCACCGGAGGTGGTGATAACTTGATGCATTGTTGAAATACAGCAAGTGCTTCAGCAGTCCAGCAGCACATATCAACTTTTAGACTAGGAAGCAAAGGATAGGGGTGGCTGCTGCATCAAGGAAAATAATAAAACACATTTCTATCATGGTTATATCTGAGAGCTCAGAGCAATTTTCAGGGTTTTCTCTGAGAGTCTTTATTGTTCTCATCAAATCTCAATAAAACATGGAGAGAGCAACTGTTATTAGTTACCCTTTACAAGCTTAGAAATAGAGACACAGAAAGATGTGGAATCTGGAAAGATTACTAGGTCAGGCAGTGATGGGATCAAATATGGGGTGCCAGTCCCCTCTCCAGTCTGGCTCATCTGTGCCCACCTGGCTGCTACAGGGCAACCAGGTAACTCTGGACATGTCAGTTCTTCCTTCTCATTACTACTTTTGTGTGTTTATCTTTAAAATAGAGAAAGGCTTGCCACTGAGAAACATTTGTCTTCTAAGCTTTTCCTTATTCTCTTTATCTCTCTACTCCTATATATCTTTTACTTCTCTTTTTTTCCTTCTAGTTTTTTCTTTACTTTTCATTTCTATCTTTACCATCTCCCTTTTTCACTGTCTTTGACTTAAGATCACATTTCACTATCCTTCCTCCTGGGGCTCCTTTTCATTGGAGAACAAACAGCCCAAACCCAGAGGTTATCCGCTGAGCTTTCGGGGACCTGCGCTTCCGAACTTTGCCACAAGGGGGTGTGTGCGCAATAGCTGTGGTTTCTTAGTGCTGAACAGAAGGATGGCTCTTGCTCTGGTCAGAGTCACAAGAGGAGTTGGACTTGCCATCCACCAAATCACCAGAGGAGGGTGTAGACTTACAGGGCACTTGAGAGACAGGAGGCTAGGTGTCTCCAGGTGTGTAAGTGACTAGGCCCGAAGATCTGATTCCACTCATCCTTAGATTGAGAGGAATATGTAAGCTCTGTGTGTGCGTGCGTATGCGTGTGTGTGCGTGCGTGTGTGCGCACGTGTGTGTGTGTGTGTGTGTGTGTGTGTCTGTCTGTCTGTGTGCACACATTGCAGGAAAAACTGGTGGTTGTGAGCTATCTGATCTCTGAGTTTCTTTCCATATATAGTTCTGTATTTTGAATGTGGGAAGTTTTCAGAAGTCATTGAGTCAAGAGGAAGGAAAGCTTTAAAAAGGACTAGAGACTACGACAACTTTACTGCTTCAGCTCAAAACTCATAGTGTTCCTGCAAGATAGGCATCCTCGTGTCCCTGTGCTCAGTGACATGAGAGCCAGTCTCTTGGGTGCAGTCAGAATTGTACTTCCCCACCCATGGCGCTGCCGATGTTGAAGTACTGGGGTCAGGTTCACAAGAGGAATGGGAAGCTTGCAGTGTGAGCAGCAACCTGTACAATCAGGAAAACTACCTCATAGGCACATGCCCTGCATTTAGTGTCCCCTCTGATCACACCTAGTTGCTGCTGCAGTGGGTGACTTACTGTGCTTGGTGTCTTTCCCTGGGAGCGTGGGAGATGGAGGCAGCTGGGAATTCTGAAGGACAGCACTGTGGTGGTGGCTAGTTAGGGCTGGGGGTTTGCTGTGGTCCCTGAGGTGGCCTGGAGATGATGGATGAGTTTGGTTTGGGAAGTGCCCCTTCTCTTGCAGGGACTAAGAGGCTCCTGCTGACCTAGATATGGCGCAAAGCAGCCAGAGTTGCTTATGGCAGTTAAGGGTCTCCAGTTCAGTGCAGACACCAACTATGCAGACACAAACTGCAATGGCCTGGTGCCCTTGGCCTGAAGTGAGTTGGAAGCAGTCTGTTTTGTTCATGCTATATGCCCTGTTCCCTGAGCAGACTTTGAACACAGTAGGCACTCAGTGAGCACTGGTATATTCTGGACAAATATCTGGCCTGGAAGCCAAGGACCTGCATTTGACTACCAACAGCTGCTCACAGGAAAATCACTTTTCCCAAGACTCAATTTTCTCGTTTTCAAAAGGACCACAGGGCTAGAGCCTGCAGGATGGCAATCTCACACCAGCAGGGTGTGCAGTAAGGCGTGCAGGTGCCCTGCATCTAATGGTTCAGCCAGGTTGGTAGGTGGAGACAATTTCCTGATCATCTCACAGAGACATCCGTCTCCTTCCTCCCTGGAGGACCTAGTATGGGCACTCACAGTGCTGGGCACCTGCCCCTTTGGAAGGTTCTGTGAGAAGGAGGGTCTGGAGCAAAAGATTCAATGCCTTTCCTGTCAGCTTCCTGGTGAACAGCCCTCCTCCCCAGCTGCTGGCAGGGTGTCTCTGCCAACTGCTTGCATGGGAGTGGGATGGAGAACCAGTCTCAAGTGTCCCCGATTGCTACCTGGGAAGGCAGAACCAGGAAGGGAGAGAAGGAGGATTTAGAATCAGGCAGTTCTGGGATCACCCATTGACAGTGGTGGGACATTAAGCAAAATATTAAACTTCTCCCAGTCTTGGTTCCTTGATTTGTAAGTGGTGATAAATAGAATCTTTCCTGCAGGATGTTGAGAGAACTGTACACAAAGCTGCTAGCCCAGAGCCTGACACTTAGTAAATGCTTCATAAAAAAAGTGATTACTCAAGGTTTGGACTATCACTAGGGCAGAAGGTCTAATTGGAAGATGTAGAGGGAGAAGAGCTGTTTGAAAAGAGAGTCTAAGACCAAGTGTTCACAGGGGAGAGGCTGAGCATCTGGTCCCCATTTTCCTCTCCTGGGGCTCATCCCAGACACTCTCCATCTCCCTTCCTCCCTTTCCAAGCAGCTGTCAGGGAATCACACTCTAGAATGCAAGTTCTGTGAGAGTAACATAAACCAGAGGTATGCCATTCCATTCCACTCAGTTGTAAAAGGAGAAAACAAGAGCCCTCCAGGACTCTTGGCATAACCTGAGTATTGGAGGTGTACATCTGAAGCTCTGACCTCAGGCTAATCGACCATGCTGGCAAGCCGGCATAGAGTCAGGGTGGAGCTGGGTGGTAGTCACCCACCCTCTTGCCTTACCAGCCTCTAGGCTCAGGACAGAAACAGGTGTCCTGGTCACAAAGTTCTCCCTTAGTCTGCTGGGATCATGCTCCACAACCAGCAGTCCAGCAGTGAGTATACCACAAGAGGTGTTTGGACAGTGTTTCTGGCAGATACAGCTGGAGGGAAGATGAAGGTTCGGACCCAGAGAGCAGTCTTTAAGGGGAAAAAGAAAAGAACAGCTAAACATTCATTATGGATACTGGGGTATTTCATGATGAGTTAACATATTTGATCCTCATGACCCTTTTGTTGAACAGATTGTCCTCTCCACTTGACAGATAAGAAACTGGGGCACAAGTGACATAATTTGCCCAAGAATCAGCCAGTGAGCAACACCATCATGCATTTAACCATTTCATGACTGCTTCCTGAAGTTCAGACCAAAGAGAGGCATTCTTACTGGGGTGTTTGAAGTGGCACCTCACCTAGAATCAGGTCAGACCAGGGCTGGAGCAGGACATGGGGTGCTTGAAAGGCCACAGCTGCATGGAGTGGGGGCGGCACATTGAGCAGCATGGACTCCTTAGAGATTCAGAGCACAGGGCCTGCCACAGGACAGTGAGAATTTGGTCCCAGGCCGCTGGCTAGACAGCATGCCCCTGACTCACTCCTTCCACAAATATTTGTGGTGCCCCCATACCTGTCTCAAGTAGCAGGCATTGGAGACCTTCAACCAAACAAAACCGAAAGTCTAGCTCTGCCACGGGTTTAATGAACGTAGAGAATTTGTAGCTCTCTGTGAAATGACCTCTGAAGGGACGGAGAAGTGACCAGCTGTGCTGGGGAAGTCCTGGAATGAGTTGTCCAGGGAAGATGTCATTGAGGCCTGGACTTGAGGTGAGGATTTAAGGGCAAGAAAAAAAGTCTCGAGAGAAGGACCCTGGAGTCCTTGAAAGGCTGTAGACATTTACTCCACACACCTCGGGAAGTCTGCAAGGGGCTGGGGGAGCGTGTGCTGGGGGTTGGGTGGGTGAACAGAGTGGGACAGAGTACTCCACCACCCACGTGCGGCGCGTCCACTTGGGGACGGTTCGGCGCTGCTCGCTCATCCAAGTCCAGGCACAGCTGTTCTGGCCAAAAAGAATGACAACGCGGAGCAAGTCGTGGATGACAAAGGCGCACTGAAGGGCGCGCGCGTTTATGTAACCGAGCTCGGCGCCACGGGTCTCGGGAGGATGGCGCTCAGAGCCCAGGCATGCGGAAAGGACGGGGCGTCGTTTCCTGGCAGATACCAGTGGACAGCAAAGCGACATAAGTTGGGGAAGTCCAGCGAGCTGTAAAGAGCAGAGTGTCCGCCGCCTTTCCCCAGAGCCGCAGCGGCCAACCCGGGGGCTCCCCTCCCGGCTCGGCCCGTGTCCCGCCTCTGGGAGCGCTGGCTGGGTGACCTTGGGTGCGCCACCCGACCTCTCCGGGCCTCGGTCTTCCGGCCTGTGCCGATGGCGAGGCCTTGAGAGTGTCGAGGGGCTCCGCGCACCCACGGCCGCAGGCGGGCGGCGGCCCTGCGCGCCGCCCGGCCGGCCCAGCCAGCCGGTGCAACCCCGGCGGCCCGCGAGGCGGCGCGCGCCGGGCGGTTGGGCCACAGCGCGCAGGCGCGGCGCGGCGGGCGGGGCGCGGGCGCCCGGCGCTCGCGCGGCGGCTCAGAGTGCGCGGGGCGGCGCGCGGAGCGGGTCGCGGCGGAGCTCGGGGCCGGCGCCACTGGCGGGCGGGCGGGCGAGCGGGGCTGCCTGCGTCGGGGTCTCCGCGCGCGCTGCGCGCCCGGCCCGAGGCCCGCCTGACCGCGCCGGCGCCCGCAGCGCGGGGCGCGTCCCGGAGGCGGCGGCCGCCCGCGCGGGTTCTCGGGCACCAGGGGACCGGGCTGAGCGGACGGTGCGCGCCCCGCGCCGCCGCCCGCCCGCCCGGCTCGGCCGCCGCCGCGGCGTCTGGCCGGGTCCGCGCCGCTGGGGCGCGCGCGGGTCGGGCTGCGGGGCCGCGTCCCGAGCCCGGGCGGCCGGCGAGCATGGAGGAGAAGTACCTGCCGGAGCTGATGGCGGAGAAGGACTCGCTGGACCCTTCCTTCACGCACGCCCTGCGCCTGGTGAACCAAGGTGAGGGCGCCGGCCGTCAGCAGCCCGTGGGGCCGCGGGTCGCGCTGGGCAGAGGCGGGAGCTGCCGCGCGGGGGATCGGGGCGCCGCGGTGACCCGGTCGGCGCCGGGCGTTCGGGCGGGGCCCGGGGCGAAGGTGGGACGCCGGGGGAGGACAGGCGCACCTGGGGCCCGGGAAGGGCGCGGGAGGCTGGGGCGTTGGGACAGGACTTGCGGGAAATCTTCGGGGACTCGGGATACCCAGGGGAAACTTCTGGGTGGGGGCTCTGTGGGGAGGAGGGTGAATGATCTCATTGGCGGGGCGGGGGGACTCGGGGAACCGGTGCGTGGTGTGTCTGGGAGCTGGAGAAAGAGCTGCAGGAAAATGGAAGGACGTGAGGGGATCACATGCCGACGAGTGAAGGGAACAGGTGCTTGGGCTGTTGGTGAAGTTTGGGGACCTCGCAAGAGGCTTCGGGTCAGACCTCGAGCGCTGTAGAGGAGGGCGGCCCGGTCCCAGGGGAAGCCCAGTGCCCGGCCCGCCCTCCGGCTGCCCCGGTGCAGGTGGCTGCCCTGGCGGGCGGGCTGCGCTCCCGGGCCGCGCTCTCAGCCGGGCTCGCAGGCGGCGCTGGGCCGGCGGGAGCGAGAGCCTGGCGGGCGGGAGAGCCTTCCGGGCTTGTCCTCCAGTCTTTGGGAAGCGCGGGGTGGGCGACCCTCCTTGGCAGCTGGCTTGGAGTTCAGCGGAGGAGCCTGTGCCGCCGGTGCCGTTTGCACACTCCTCCAGACCGCGCGGTGTGGCGGGCGCCGGGCAGCGCTGGAGCTCGGGGTCCGGGTTTACGGGGGCACGCCTACCCGGTACAGGTTCCCCGGCCGTGCTCCGCCTCTGGTGCCCTGAACCATCCGCGGGGATGGACGGTAAATGAGCCTTCCTTGCCGGGGGCAATGCACTACCCCTGTAACTGGCGTCTGTGCTTCAGATGAAAAGGGGCTGGGGACACTGGGCTGCTTTTCTCTGGGAAATGACAGAAATATCTGGTCAGATCTTTCACCATTTGCATGAATCACTCTGTGCTGTGACAGCCTGTGGTTCCCTATTTAAATCGGGGCTTCTGCTCCTATTGTTGGCCCTGCCTTTTTTGTTGTTGGAAATGAAAGATGAGGCAGACATATTCTGTTTGTATATGGGCACTATATTTTGAAACTACGACCTCTGGTACCTATTGAAGCCAGTTCTACGAAGTAGCGCTTGTGTTGTTGACTGATGGGGCTCATGGAGAGACTCTGCCTGTCTCTCAGATTCGAAGCGTTTTTGGATTGTTGAACAGAAAAAGGTTCACAGAGCTTTCTCATTTTATTTTAATTGTATGCTTATTTTTATTTCTCTAATAAAAAGGGCTTGTGGAAGAGTAATGGGTAGACGTTACTGAATTAGAGAAAAAGAATGTGAGTTTTATTCCCATGCCCTTCTGAGCGGTTCTGCAGTTAGGTTTGTACTCCTTGCTCTTTATGATTTACATATATCTTTTGTTGCCTGCTGGGCTGTCAGCCCCATGAATGAAATTTCTTTGTACATTGTGTGCGATCAGTAGCATTAGAAATATTCTGGACAATGGTATCAACTGCACTTTTCCTAATAAAGAAGCTGAATTAAAGTTACAGTGTACTCAGTTAAAGAACCCGTTTAACTAAAAGTGTAATGAGTTATCTTACTGCAAAAGTCAGCGTTATTTTCTGTGCTATGTTGCCACAGCATTGTGTTGATAATACATTTACACTTCTTTTGGTTTCTGTTTTTACTAGTGATAATGGCTTCCCGTTACTTTAAACAGGTATTAGGAAATGTTGCCATTTAGTGGTTTTGGGATGTTAAGCTTGATTACCCTACTTTTCATCACAGGTATAATTCTTGTAAGAAGTGCATCTCTCCCATTTGAAGGGAGAGGTGTTCCTCAGATGCTCCCTTTAATGCTGCTAATTTAGATGGCTTCACACTAAATGTTTTCTTTTAAATCCTAGGCTGCTATCCAGAATGCAAAGTTCTGTCATTTAAAATATTAATTATGCTGTTACATAACTCCAAAATTACAAGTGCCTTTCTAAAGCATAGTGTCTGAAGTCAGACTTCGAATGTTAGTTAGAAAAGTTTGATTTTAGATCTGATGAACATACTGTTATTGCCTGTATGAAAGCACTTTTATTCTCATTTAGCTGTGTTTTTAACTGTTTGCCTCCAAGGAAGGTATTTTTTTTTCCTGAAGTTATTCTTATCCGGGCATTAAATCTTATGCTGGCACTAAACCTTGAAGTGATGATTGGTCAGCATTGTGAAATAAAATAAAATAAAAAATTTTACTGTGTTGTGACATGTAATAGATGTATTTTATAATTAACATCTCCAAAAGGTAACAATACCTTATGTTTGCTTAGTGTTCTAAAATTTCCAAGGCACTTTGACACATGCGTCTAGTTCCATCCATCTCATACTTATATCTGTTAGTCAAGATAATGGTGTCTTTTCCAGGGAGGAGTTAGGACCTCAGCTATATAGGCTTTAGACAACCCCCAATTTGATCCTAAATCATCTTTCTCTAGGTGATTGTTCTTGTGCCTTCTCTCAAAGATGGAATGAAGCACTTTGCACATGCTAATTAAAAACCCTGCAGAAATCAATTAAATTAATATGATTTTTCCTGGTTGACTTAAACATAAGGTAAATAATATGTGTCCTTAGGAAGACTTATCCTGAGTTTTTAAAAAGTTTTTCTGTACTTGTCTTCTTTGACAAAACAAATGTACATTAGAGTACAGGATTTTAATGCTAGGTCAACAGGCACGTTTGAACTAAAACCTGCCTGTGACCAGTATTTTTGTTTACTAAGCAGCAAATTATGATAATGAAAATAATAAATTAGATGTAACGAGATAACAAATGAGTTATCATGTTTTAGATATTCAGTATTCATAAACATTGATCAACTTCATGGCTGAATTATTTTTTCCTTATGATATTTAAGAACTTGAGCTGGATGACACGAAGAGATGCACTCTTATTCAGTATAGGTTGACCTTTTTGCTTTGTCCAGATTTGTGTATCATGATGGGCACTAGTTACTGATTTTATTTTTATTTCTCAGGGTAACTGGTTCTCTTCTCCCTCCCCCAAATATTGAATTTGTTTCCCTAACAAAAGGATAATGTGTATCTGATGCTAAAATGGAATCAAACCATCTAGGCTTTGGTGTTCTCTCTCCACTGCCTGTCTCCCAGGGCACCCCTGCCCCAGGTGCCTGTAGGGTGAATTGACTTTGTATCTCTTGCTAAAGAGGTTAATTGGAGATGAGAGGAGTGTTGCCTGTTTTATACTGTATTTGCTAGTAGGGATTGTGCTGACTCTTACTAAAAACATTTAAAGAAATGCCTATGCATTGTAACTTAACCCAACTCTCCACTGTTGGTTTGGATGGTTTTCAATCCCAGCCAAGCAACCACCAAATAAGATGACATAACACTGTGTTTTAATTATCTGATGTAATATATGGTTGGTGGCTCATTCCCTGCCAAGTCACATTTAGTTGTTGGTTATAGGAGGAAGCATGGTCTGTTTGTGTTTAGATTCATAAAATTCTTTGTTGGTATTTTGAAATAAGTATTTTTCATATTCCATCAATTTGTCAAGTGTTAGGATGCTTAGCAATACCTAGGATGTATGTGGGACATTCAGATGTGTAAAGGGGGAATGTATAAACATAGGAATGCACACCCTGTGTGCATTTCTCAGTAATTCATGAGACACAGTGGTCTAAAAGTTTATTTTGGGGGATCCCTTTGGAAAACAGTTTTGATTTGCTTGAATGTCATCAGTCTCGTGAAGTAAGGGAGCAAGAAGGAGGATTGCCAAATTATATTTGGGTGTAATGCCTTCATGCTATGAAGTGTGATTCTGTGCTGCATCCAGAGGAGGATGTGATTAGCTGTTAATTGTTTTTCTTCTGTTATCAGTTTTTTTATTTTTAATATTTTTGTATGCTTTTGTAAGAAAATGAATGTGATGATTCAGTTCTAGGTAGTCCATTTCTGAGTTTTATATAGTGTATTGTGACCCAGCTTGATCTAGTGACTATAAACTATAGTGTTTTGGCATTTGGATGTTAATTATGTGTTTATTCATAGTCTACCATGCTAGGCTTTTGTGCTGGTCCTGGAGGTAGAGAGGAAAAGCAGTCTCTGCTTCCGAGACAGTGCTGTCCTCTCTGTGATAGAGGAGGAGCTTCAGGTTTATAGGTGCTCGCTTTCCTAAGGAACATCTTAGTAATCCTTCAATTGCCCTTCTGAAATATTTAGCTTCCATGTAGTTTGGCTTTAATACAGCTTGTGGACATTTCTGAGCACTTCTCTGTCCCTGTCACACTTGGGATTTCAGTAATAGTAACAGCCCAGCATAGAAAGGTGTTTGGCCAGCGTTTCAGTGATAGGAAACTAGACTGACAATGAGAGTGTCACGCCCAAGGTGGCAGGTTTAGGAAACATCAGTGAACAAGTTCAGTTGCTGTTGTTCCTGTCACCATGTTGTCCTGACCCTTGGAGGTTTACACATGAAGTTCTGGTCAGACCTGGGTGATGGAGTGAGTGAGCGACGCGAGGAGAATGAAAGCCTTGGGCTCCTCATGGGCAGTTGTTCTGTGCTCCATGGTCCTGCCAGATTGCAAGATAAATGATACAGCATCCGTATTTACAGTTGGCCTCTCAGATTGCTGGTGTTTCCTCTGACCACTTCCTTTTCTCTGTGATGAGTTCCACTGCCCATTTTTTGGTGTCCCATGGCACCCAGTGCTTAAGTCTCCCATGGTGTGGTCCTCAGCACACTGTTTGGATCTCTCTGGGCCTGGAGGGAGAGCCTGGTCTTAACATCTCAGTGTGAAAGCACCTATGTATTAAGGTACATAGCCTTATGAATTGTTGTTTTTAATTATCATAAAGATAGAGGAATTAGAGTCTATATGGGATTCAGCAATCAGTCTTATGCCAGAGCATTTTAGAGCACCAGAACTGGGGCTGGGATGTCATCTGTAACAGCTGTGCACAAATCAGTGCAAGGGTCTGACTGAAAGGCATGTTAAAACAAGCAGATCATGCAGGCTCTTTAACTGTGGTACAACGGTAGGGGTCCTTTTCTTTTTTTTTTTTGGTACTGGAGATTGAACTCAGGGACACTCGACCACTGAGCCACATCACCAGCCCTATTTTGTGTTTTATGTAGAGACAGGGTCTCACTGAGTTGCTTAGTGCCTCGCTGTTGCTGAGACTGGCTTTGAACTCATGATTCTCCTGTCTCAGCTTCCCTAAGGGCTGGGATTACAGGCGTGCGTGCGCCACTGTCCTCTTCTAGGAGATGAGAAGATGTTGTCAGATCTGCTTTGAATCTGATGTTTATTTACATTTTTTTAAAATTTGTTTTAATTATACTTTTACTCTTCTTGAGGAACTTGTTAAGCCATTGCTCTCTAGTACAATTAGCTCTCCTTCTCTAAACCGGAATGAGATTTTTTTTTTTTTTGACAGAGTAAAGCCAGAATTTTGGAAGCTTGTCACATGCTAGATAAGCCTTTTTATGAATTGAAGGGGTTAATCTGCAATGTCAAATGCCAAAGGAAACCCAAAGCCAGAGAAACAATTGAAATTGCAAATTGAACTCCAAGGGCTACTTGGATATCAGAAAACCTCTTTGCCTGTTGTCCAGTCCCCACTGAGTTAAGAGAGAATGGCTTCCATTTTTTAGCGTAACAGTGAAAGTAGGGTCTTTCTCAGCATTGGGGATAATGATTATAATAAAAGCTACCACAGGGAGGGCCTCTCCTGTGCCAGGTATTGTCTATGCTTATCTCTGATCCACAGGAGGTCTTGCAAGATAGGTGGTTTTAGTTCCTCCCAGATTCTTTTATTTTTTTCAAATGAGACATCTAGGGCTCAGAAATTGACTTGCTTAGTCAAGGTGCACAGCTTGTAAGCAGTCAGGTTGAGATTTTAAGTCAAGTCTAGAGTGTTCTGATAGGATACTTTAACAAAAGATATGAAAGGACATTGCTCATTGTTTGTTTTTAAATAAAAGTTTCATTATAGTAGAAAACCATTAGGAATTTTCACTGGTGATGATGAATTTTTAAAAAAGGTTTCTGAAAATGTGTTTTACCAAAAAGACAAGCTCACTGTTTTTCCTGTGCTCTATAGCAATATTTTTTAGTCTTCAGCTGGCATGCCGTGTAAGGGTTTTTAATTATGTATATATTTTAGTAGTCAAAGAGAAAATAGGAAAACACTCTGTATAGAAAGTTTGTAAGTGAAATTCTTGCTAAGGGTCTGTTTACCTTGGGGGAATCTCTGAGAGGCACAGAACCCTTTGTAGTTTAATACTTTATCATGGAAACAGTCGAGTATATCAGAGATTTAGTCAGTTTATGGTATATTTAGAAATTCTCCATCCTCTAAAAATAGAGCCAAAAAAGAAAAAAATGTCAACATACAAGAGCAAATAATTTCTGCAAATAATGGTTTTTGGCTCTCTGGAAGGGGCATTAGGCTTAAATGTGCTTGGTTTATAATTGTTAATTATAGTAGGTACCATTTATCAAGAGCTTTATATGCTTTATGTATATTCTTTTTATTTAATTCTTCCAGAACTCTTAAAAGAGTAAATCATGTTATCTTATTTTGCAAATGAGAGAACTGAGGTCAGAAAGATCAAATAATTCACCCAAGGTCACACAGCTCATAAGGAGTGAACCAGGATTCAAATCCTCATCTGCTTAACTTTATGCAGTATACCTGTGAGCACCAGGTCATGGTGCAAGCTTTCTGGTTTTTTGTATTTGACTTTCGTGGGGGATTTTGATAACACAGCTCTTTGGGTTAACTTCCTGGTGATAGACTTGGTCAGCAGGACAGATTGCATACTGTCCAGAGGGACAGACCCTGGCATGGCAAAGGACAGAAACTTTTTGACCAGTGACTGCATGGAGAATCTGGTGAATGGCATTTACTTGGGGGAACAGCCTTGCTTAACAAGAGGTAAAGTGTAAAAAGTGCCACGTGATTATAGGAGGTGACAACTTTCTAGTCTGTGCAGGTTAGTTTCTTGGAACTTCAGTTTCACCATGAGTAAGATAGAAGGTCTGGTGCCTCTTTCTAAGGCTGCTGTTTTAGACATTTGTACAGCATCTAACACTTAATAGGTATTTAATAAACGTTACTTGCTATTTTTATAGAGTGCCCTGAGGCAAGTGTTATGAGTACTGGCATCATGTCCCAGACACAAAGCATATTTTAATAATACAGAAATCATCTAGTTGCAATTCTTGGAGTAATTTTATGATATTAGAATAATTTTAGTTTTCTAATCCTGGAAATATTGAAGAAGGAAGACCTGCTTTAGGAAGCTTCTTTCATTAATATCAAAATTATCAGCATCTCTGATTGATTTTTTATTATGCTGCTCAAGACACAGCACCTGAAGCTTAAATTAACAAGTTAAGTTTCATTAGCAGTTTTATGACTATAGAGCTTAAAGCACGTCTGAACACTTTGCAGCCTCCACAAGCACAGAATGCCTTACTTTGAATTTGTAAGCTGTAAATTTCTGTACTTTTTTACATTCCTTAATTTTTCACCAATCAGCCTCTGGTACTCTTTTAGGGATTTTAAAGGTTTACCTGGCACATTACTGATGTTCTTCCTTAGTTTGATAAAGGGCATGAATATGTGACAGCAACCTTTTTGACCTCTCTTTTTGGTATAAATCTCACACTTGGGTTCACTGTTAGTTTGAGTGCCCATTGAGAAATTCTGAAGGAGAGGAGAAGGGAAGTTTACTTACTGCTTCCTCCTGCTTCCAGCACTGTTCACACCCGTGGTGCTCTGCCTTTCGTCCACTAGATGGCGCTCCACATAGCCAGGAGACCCTCTCCATCCACAACAGGAGCTACTCCTGAATGGAAGCTAGTCATGATCAGCCAGCGTGCCTTGCTTTTGATTTTCTTGCATTGGGACTCATCTTTCTTATTATGGTATTTTCTAACCACTGTTGTGGAAAGCCATGACATTTTTGTTTTGAGCTGTGCTGTGCACTGTTGCTAGATTCCTTTTCACACATTTCTGCATTCAGTTCTGGTGACAGCCATGTAAAGTTTTGTTGTTTTCATTCTACTGATAAAGAAATGGTGCTTGGAGGGTTACATAACTTGTCCAAGGTCATGGAGCTAACTTAGAGGGATCACTGTGACCTCAATAAAAAACATTTTCAAACATGTTAGGGTAGTCTAACCTGTGGCTACTGGCTTTGTAATATGTTTTTTGGAGAGAAAATTATAACCTTACTGTTAATTTGCACTGGACTGGATGTTAAAATCTTTGGTTTGTGTAAAGATGCAAACAGTACTAACAAAAGATTTGTCAGCTGGTGTGGAGAGTCCTGCTTCCTGTCTTCTGTTGCTTGCTGACTTGACTAACAGTGGGCCGAGGGACTTGTCAGTATCAGGTAGTAAACCAGGAGGAAGTTTGGATAGAGCCATGGTTCTGTTTTTAGTAAGTTTTGCCAGTGCAGAATATGGAATCACTGGATAAAGAATCCACAAGACTTCAAAAGTTTCATTCACTTTTTCAGCTATTACTTGTTGAACTTGAATATTGAACCCTTCTAATTTTAACTGTTAACTTTACTTCTGGGCCAATTACTTTACTTCTCTGAGCCACTTTTTCCACTACTGCACATGGCAGTGATGCCCACCTCATGGCTTGTCATTGAGGGTAAGTGACAATGATATCTAATGAGAATATGAGATCATTACATATTTCTCTTCCTCGTGTCCTCTTTTATATCTGAATTTCATGCCATATCTCTCAGTGCTTTAGATGCTGTTTTGTTTCTGTTTTGTTTTTCTTTTCTTTTTCTAGGCCTGGCTTTTCTTGCCATCTGTGCCTCCTCTGTCCTCTCTGCTTGGTTTTCAGTTTGAGTGGCTCACAATACAAATAGAAGTCTAACACTTAGAAAAATCCCTTTTACCATTTGCTTGCTTACTGCATGCAAGCCATGGTTAATTGAAGATTCAGACTATTTGCTAAAAAAGAATAATAAAGAACACAGTTATGACAGAAACTGTGAGTTTGTCTCTCAGCTCTGCCACTTGTTGTTATCGTGACATTGGTTGCATTAACTCCTTTCAACCTGTTTCATGTCTGCAAAATAGTGATAAAAAAATAACAAACAGATAAATCCCTGTGGGATTCTCTGCCCTTCAGCCGTGTTCTGGGTGGCTGGTAATGTGCCTGGCATGTAGCAAGCACGTGGTGAACCGCTGCTGCTCCTGTCGTCTTCATCATGTTCTATCAAAAAATCATGATCCAGTAGTGGAGGTGAGCCTGTCTGCAGAACAGTTTTAAGAGTGTTAAATACTGTGCAAGAAGAAACATGGAGATTTGGGGGCTCAGAGAGTGATGTCTGGGTCTGTCAGGAGCAAGATGGCTTTCTTGTTCAAAGAGATTACCTGGATGCAGAAATTCCCGCAAGGCAAGTGGACAGCCTGGGCCTCAGCATGTCACTCCCTGCTCTTCCAGAGCACTGGCTTCATCTCCTCTATCTCCATGACATTTTCATGGCCCTCCTTCTTGTGGTGTCTTGTAGGTATTTGTTTCCTTCCTTTTCCTCCCACTTTTAAGACCTTTATTTAGTCTTTATTTCTTCTTGGCATTAATTTTATTGGGGGTGTACCAGGGATTGAACCCAGGGGCTCTTAACCACTGAGCCACATCCTCAGCCCTTTTCATTTTTTATTTTGAGACTGGGTCTCACTGAGTTTCTGAGGGCCTCACTAAATTGCTGAGGCTGGTTTGAACTCACGATCCTCCTGCCTCAGCCTCCCGAGCTGCTGAGATTACAGGAGTGTGCCACTGCACTGGGTGGCATTGAAAGTTTTATTTTGAGATAATTTTAAACTTATAGAAGAGTTAGAAGAGCAGTGCTAAGCACCCGCCGATAGCCATCTGTCTGGATTTACCAGTTTGCCTTAGCATCCCCTCTGTGTGTATGTGTATTTTCATGACTTGGGTGAGAGGAGGGTACATGTATTAGTTTTCTCTACACACTTCATACTTAAATACCGTGGTGTTTATGTCCTAAAAATAAGGACCTTCTCCTCCATAACCACAGTATGATTATCAAAATTAGGGATTTCAGGGGCTGGGATTGTAGCTCAGCGGTAGAGCGCTTGCCTCTCATGCATGAGGCCCTGGGTTCGATCCTCAGCACCACATACAAAGCAATAAAATAAAGACATTGTGTCCATCTACAACTAAAAAAAATTAAAAAAAAAAATTAGAGATTTCAGCAGCAACAAAGCACTGTGAGCCACCGACCGCATGCCAGTGCTGCCCCTATTCTGTTGTTGCCGTCTCAGGTCCAGTTCAGGGTCACGTGCTGCATGGAGTTGCCAGGTCCCCTTGTTCCTTATGAACAACAGCTCCTCTCTGTCCTTTGTCTTTCACGATAGGCATTTCAGAAGAGCACGGGCCAGGTTTGTAGAATGTCTCTCGGTTTGGATGGCCTGATGTTTCCTGCAAGGTGCCCACATTCTGCCCTCTTGGTCCTTCACAGAGTGACCCGCCAGGGCACATGGTATCAGTGCCACTCTGCCTGTTACTGGTGATCATTTTGGTCACTTGGTTGCTGTGGTGTCAAGATAGCTGCACTCTAAAGTAACTGGTTTCTTTTATGATGAACCAGTACTTTTTTGGAGAGAGACCTTGAGATAGTGAGTACCCTGTTCCTCATTAAAGTCTCTCACGATTCTGTCACCCTTTAATGTTGCTTTCCTGAAACACTGCTCTTGCCACGATGCTTATAAATGGCGATTTTCTAACTCATTCATTCACCTTCATTTATTTTTATTGGTTGGCATTCTGCTAACAGGAGATCTCCTTCTCTTCTCTCCTTTTCCTTTTCTCCTTCCTTCCCTCCTTCCTGTTTGTCTATTGATCCATCTGTCTATCTTGTCTATATTAGAATTTCATGGATCTTTTTTTTTTTTTGGTACTGGGGATTGAACTCAGGGGCACTTGACCACTGAGCCACATCCCCAGCCCTATTTTGTGTTTTATGTAGAGACAGGGTCTCACTGAGTTGCTTAGCGCCTCGCTCTTGCTGAGGCTGGCTTTGAACCCACGATTCTCCTGTCTCAGCCTCCCTAAGTGCTGGGATTACAGGCTTGAGTCACCGCGCCCGGCTTCTTGGTTCCTTTTTTAATTCAATGGGTTATAATCCTTTCTTATCACTGTATAAATTGATGCTCAGATTTGGCCATTGGGAGCCCTTAGCCCTGGGTCCTGGGCCCTTTGACAGGATTGCCCCGCACACTGGAGCACAGGTATTCTTCTGTGTGCGTGCATTCTGCCTCTGTGTATTCAACCAACTGTAGCTCCAAAATATTTGGGGAAAAATTGAGTATTTCTTAAACATGCACAGAATTTTTTTTTGTTCTCTAAACAACATAGTATGACAACTGTTTACATGATGTTTACATTTTTATGAGGTTTTATAAATAACAGATGATTTAAAAGATACAGGAGGTATGCATAGGTTATGTGTAAATATGACACCATCTTATATAAGAACCTGAGCATCTGTGGAGTCTGATATTTTTGGGCAGTTCAGGAAGCCTTCTTTCAGAGATACCAGAGAGTTCTGTATTTTTAATTTTTCAAATTTTGTTTTAATTTCTAAGAGTGTTTTGTTCAGGGGCTCTATGTTCTGCCCTGGCCCTAGAGTCACCTTTCTTCCTCAATGGATACTTGGTTTATTTTAGAATCGAATATTGCTTATACATCAAGGTCTGGGCTGCTGAGGTATGTCTGCTTCTATCCCCTTTCTCCAGACACCTGGGAAGCAGAGATGTGAGTGGCAGATCTTCACTGTTTCTAAGTTCAGCTCTTAGCCTAGAGCCAGGAAGCTTTCTCTGTAAAGGCTAAGGAGTAAATATTTTGGGAGTGTACATTGTATTCAGCCTCTACCTGTATAGTGGAAAATCAGCTGTAGACAGTACGTAAATGAATGAACGAGTTTGTGTTCTGATAAAACCTTGTAAAAACCAAGCAGCATGCCGGCTTTGGCCCTGGATTGAGTCTGCCTACCCCACCTGATCTTAGAGACTAAGAACCAGGCTTGATTACTAAATAGGTAAAATTCTGCTTTACCAGTGCTATCCACAATAGGGGCATAATAAAAATGCCATTATGGTAATTGTGAGCTCTTTCTATTGTAGACCACTCATTTCTCTTATATAGGTCTTTGGAGATCAGTTTCTTGTGACTTGTCAATTTACTGAAGTCCTTTTTTATAAGATGAAAGTCTTTTAAAAGTATGTGCAGGTTGGCACCTGCCCCTGCTGTGGCCTGGTATCAGGCGCTCTCCTGCAGCCTCAGCTGAAAGATAGGGCTCCAGCGTCAGTCAAGTGACTGTGAAAAATGTCCAAATTATACTCCTTTTATTGTCACAGCATAGGCTTGTTTCTTCATGATTTTCTTTATGTAATTTATTGGTCTAACTTATTCAGAAATGGACTCCTTTACAGCAGTGGCCGATGGATTTCATCAGGAAGCACTCCTGTTCTCAGAGTAGAGCGTGTCCCTGTGAAAGGCCACCTCTTGGCAATGCCTGCTGCCTGCCCTCAAAGTTCTGATGGACACAGAAAAAGAAGCCAAGCACCTGGCACATCGCAGCAGACAGCCGCAGCACAAAGTCGAGATGCAGTGGTGCAGCTGTGCCAGGTCGGGCCACACAAAGTGACTCAAAAGCAAGCTCGTCTTTTAATAGTCCTTACCTTTTTTTTAAATTCCAGAAATCTGGGTCTGTTTGAAACTTGTTGGTGAGCAGCATTTCTGTGTGTTGCAGGATGTGGTTTGTGCCAGAGGCAGCAGGAGGTGTCCTTGGCCCTTCCTCTAGAATCCAGGGAAGTGGTCTCAGAGGTCCATGTGTCATGGTCCTGGGGGAGACAGAATGGGCTCCTTCCTTCGGTTTGATTTTGTCTTCTAGGTCTTGAGGTGCCTTATGACATTTTACCTTGTTTGGTAAATTCTACTGTTTTTTGTCTTACTGTGTTTATGTGAAAAGCGCTAAGGAACTTATTCCTCAGCGTCTATCTCTTTATGAGAGACATGGAGAAAGGAGTTTCTCCACTTTTGGACACAAGCCTTGCCAGTTAGCATACCTGTAATTTAGGCAAGGGAGACTGGTAATTCTCCACCCTGTATTTATTCAGTCTGCAATAATTTAGAAGAACAGGGGCAAGAGGAAGGAAGTTACATAATTTGGCAGTGCTCCATAGCATTCTGGATGGTTTTGTCACAGATTCCTTTCTGCGCTGGGCAGGGTCTCCATCTTTGAGTGGTGTGTGACTTGGGTGATGAGTTTAGCAAGTGTCAGCCCCTTTGCCTGCAGTGCCTGATATATTGTTCCATTCTCAAAAGTTGGTCATCTCCTTTCCCAGGTCACCAGAGGACACGCATCTTGCTTCCCTCCTCGTGGAGCCCAGCATGGAGCACTGGCCACAGGGGGGATGCTCCTCAGGTTCTTGCACACTGGAAGAGTGCACGTGAATTCCCCATTCATCCGCACAGTTTTACTCCCAGTAAAGGACTGGTGGCAGAAAGGAGTTTTGTGGGGTCTAGAGTGAGCACCATGGTGGAAGGGGAGCATGGTCTGTGGTTATAATTTCAGATTCCTGGGGTGCTTCTGGGAGGAAAGTGGTAGGGTGGATGTTTCTCCAGGCTCTTCCAGACTGGAGCAGTGTTCGGTTTTTAGTGAGGACCACATGCTTATCCTGGGTAATGCTGGAACACAGGGCTGGGTAATGCTTTGTCCCTGCTTAAAGCGTTTTCAGCTCAGCAGGAAGAAGCCAAATTAAAAGACATTTATATTGCAGGATGTGAGTGCTATCACAAAGACAAGCACAGGGTACTGTGGCCCTGCTTAGGTGCTATGCATTATTTCAGTAGCGGGAGGGAAGAGGGACTTAGGAATGACTCCTGATCTAGTAGCAAAACATTCTCGGCACCAGAGTGATGCAGCTATGACCTGAGTGGGTTCACTCCTTGGAGCCTCTTTCCTGGCATCGCCAACTGCAGGACTGCAGGGTCCTGGTGCAGAATGTGCGGTGCCCATGGGGCTCTTCTCCCTGTGTGCGCTCCCAGCACCTGGTGCAGTGCCCTCCTCTGGGCCTCCACCTCTGCCTTTGTCCCACTTGACCATGGTGCTTTGCTGGGAGTTGTTTCTCCCGTGGAAACCCAGGTCCCTGACAGGCTGGAAATCTGACTCATGGTCTTTGGTTCACCCTGCAGTGCTTAGTACTCAGAGCTCAGCCTGGGAGCAAGTGGGCAATCACTTTGTGTTTGTGGAACAAATAGCCAAATGGTCCTTTTTTCCTTTGGATTAGGGCAATGAATTCATTCTCTTTGGATGGTTTAGTGAAGGAAGACTGAAAGAGAATATTTTCCTTTTATTTGAGTTTCCACTTGTTGATTTTGAGGAGAGATCTGCCATTTTTCAGACAAGTGTGCCGGACTGTGGGTCTGAGACTCAGACCTTGTGGGAGGTCACCCCTATCACCTCGGTGAGTTCCCATGTGCCAGCTTGTGAAGCAGGCATGATTCTGACTACCTCCCACACCTGTGGTGAGCATTTAGCAACCTGTGTCAAGACTGTACATAACTGCGTTCCAGGCTCCTGAGAGCTGCCACTTGGGCTGCTAGATCTCTAGTGCCCAGAACTACACCTCGCTCATGATAGGGGCTCAGTCTTTGATGAATGGATGATGTATGTGAGGGCGCCTTCTGCTGCTTCGTTTGGAGTCTAAGGTGAAAGCAGCGAAGTGTGGCGAAATGGGCAGGAAAGGCACGCAGGAACCAGAATGCCAGGGTCTGGTGGACAGCTAAGGAGTGTGGATGCAGCTAGGATCCAGGAACATGGCCGAAGAATGTGATGCAGGAGACTGGCAGGGTCAGCTTTGTGTTTTCAAAATATCATTTGGGATGCTGAACAATACAGGTTGAAAAGGTTTTAAATTGTGTGAGTTCAGTTACATACGTGGCCTTTCTGGAGTTTGCTTTCACTGAAAGGCACCATTCTGTATTTGAAGCCCTGGTTGAAGCCCAGGGAGCATATGGGGTCAAGAGAAAAGGAGAAGGGAAAGAATCCTCACAGCCACATGGACATTGAAGTGTTGGGCAAAGGAAAAGAAACACTTAGTCGTTTCCTTTTCTTAGCGAGTTAAGTTTCTTCATGGAGAGTGTGTAACCCCAGTGTGGAAGCACACATCTGGACTCCCAGCTACTCAGGAGACCGAGGCAAGAGGATTGCAAGTTTGAGGCAACCTCAGCAATTTAGCGAAACTGTCTCAATTCAGTAAAATGGCAAGTGCTGGCATGTGGCTCAGTGGTAAAGTGCTTGTATAGCACGCGCAAGGCCCCGGGTTCAGCCCTTAGTATTGCAGAATAAAAAACAATTGAACAAAAGTTGTGATCCTGTCAGTGTAAATTACATTAAAGATTGTTTTAAAAGTTTTTCTTTCTTTTTATTTTGGTGATGTATTTCTCTTTTTAAGTAGGAAACTTGAACTTTATGACTGCCAGTGATACTGAGGCAAAGCAGGATCCCTGTGTGTTCTTTTTTATTATGATTATCTAGTCATATAAATTGTGCAGTTACTGGGTTCCACTGTGATGTTTCCATGCACACATACACCATGCATTGAATTGAATCCACCCTCAATTGCTCCCCATCCTTTGCTAACAAAGAGCTCAGGACATGTGGGAGACTTCTCATAGGCTTAATGGCTCCTGACAGCTTCTCTTCACCAGTGACCACAGGCCTTCCAAATTGACTTGGAGTTGGGTTCATGCTTTCCCAGGACGTTAAATTAAAATGACATTCTCTGTGACTTCTAGTCCTCACAGCATGTCTGTGGGGAAATTGCTACTTTCCCTGTGGATGTTGTTGATTGGTTGGCTGCATCTCAGCTGGTTGTGTTGGCCCCCTATCTCCAGATCCTAGAACAAGGGCCATGTCATGACTGAAAGAGTTCCTGGCAATGTGTGTACAGTGCCGGCAGGTAGGCACTCCTCTTTATTGAAGGACTTTGGCTGCAGGCCTTTTGATGTTGAATTGCAGCAGAAGTCTCCCCAGCTTCCTCAGGTAGGGCTCAGCATGGTAGCAGAACCCACTGTCAGCTTCACGCTGCTGCTCTCTTGGGTCACACCCTAGTTCTAGGTCACTTTTCTGAATGAAAGGTAGGAGCCTCATCCGAAATGGGTGGTGCTCTGGGTCTGATTGCAGCAGCCTCACGTAAAAGTGGCCTAAAGGAGTTTCTGGAGAAAGCCCAGAAGAATCCCCTTTTCAGAAGGCAGCTTTTTAGCCTCTTGCCTACTCTCACATGGAAGCCACCTTATAGTATCCTGGCCTGGCGAGGTATCCCAGAAGAATCCATGAGCACGGCTTTAGTTCTTTCTTATTTTTGGTGATGTTAGAATTTGGGGGAGGGGGTGCAAAGGCCGGGGTCCTTGTTATCACTGATAGACTTTACCAAATGGCCAATGAGATTTTAGCTCCTTTGCCCACAGACCATAGGAATTAGTGAATTGTTAGTTCATAGTTCACAGTCTCATGATTCATTTAGTTCATTTTCAAGTTATCAGTTTCTACTTGAATAGCTTGTAAAAGATGCCTTTCCAGGATACTTTTGCCATCTGTTAGAAAAACATCAGTAATAAACTTTTCTACCTATCTTGACTTGGGAGTCGTTATTCACAGAGAAAATACTGGTCTCAACTGCTATCACATACATGTAAAGAAAACAGTGTGTTTTATGATTAAACAAAGTCATGATATTTGGAATAGATTTCAAACTACAAATTTTGCTTTGAGTCCTTTCATGGTCATTTTGTGCTGCTATTTAAAATACCTGAGACTGAGTGACTTTTGAAGTAAAAAGGTGTATGAGGCTCATGACTCTGGTGGCTGGAGAGCCTAACCAGCCTGGTGCCAGCATCCTGCTGAGGGTCTCTTGACTACGTCACAACATGGAGAAGTAGAAGGGGAGTCCGCCGCATGCCGAGGGGCTGTGTTTGCAGTGGCCTTGCTTTAGAACACTGCACCTGGGTGAACTAATCTAATTACACTATGCCTAATGCACTCCAGAGCGGTGACATGAATCTATTCACAGTAGAGCCCATGACCTGGTCAATCACTTTCCACTACCCTCCACTAAAAAAAAAAAAAAAAAAAAAAAAAGGTTTCTACAACCTCAACACTGCCATGCTGGATTCTAGGTTCTAGAACTTGAGCCTTTGGAAGACAAAACCATATCGAAGCTGCAGTAGAACCTAACATACAGTGTGCTTCAAGCTGCCTGATGTCCACGCTGGTGCCCATGTAGCTGCTGGTAACCCATAGTATCAGGAACTTCTGTGCTATGATTTACTTAACACTGTTGGTCCAGTTAATGACTCAGTTTATATATTATGTTATATCCTCTAAGTTGTTTATGGCAAAGGCCTAAAATCAAGCACTGTTAAGAAAAAATATCACACCTTAATTTCAGTTGAGTAAGAAATGATTTTCTCAAGAGATTTCATTTTAGCATCTATATAGAGGGAAGAGTTTTTTCTTTTTTTAAAATTTTCATATTCAGATGTTCTTTGAGACCCATTTAAATAAATGGAACTGAAGTCAGGTGTGTGGTGCAAATTTGTAATCCCAGTGACTCAGGAGGCTGAGAGAGGAGGATGGAAAGTTTGAGGCCAGCCTGGACAACTTAGCAAGATCCTGTCTCAAAAAATAAAAAGGGCTGGGCATGAAACTCAGTAGTAGAGCACTCCTGAGTTTAATCTCCAGTACCAAAAATAAGCAAAGAAATAATAAGAGAAGACAAGCTGGGAGAGCAGATTAGCTTTCTTTGCACACCATCACAGATTGTCTCAGGTCTCATAGCTTTATCTTACAGTCCTGGAGACGAGAAGCCTGGGGGAGCATCAGGGTGTAGGCACAGCTCTGCTCCCTCTCTGGAGGCTCCGGGAAGAACCTGCCCCGGGGCTCTCCCTGCTTCTGGAAGCTGCCCACAGGAGTGGGCCTGTGGCCCTTCCTCTCTGCAGAGCTGCAACACGGGCCATGTCCTCTCTGGGCTGCCACCTTCCCATTCCTTCTGTTCTTCTTCTTCCATTTGTGAGGTCCTTGGGCTACGTGGGCTCACCTGGGTCATCCCAGGTGATCTGTCCATTTCAAGGCCAGCAGACCAGCAACCTTAGCTCTCCTCTGCCATGCAAGTTGATACTCCCAGGCTCTGGAGGTCAGGGCACACATGTCTTTGAAGGGAGCCCTTGTTCTGATGACCACAGAGATTTGGGGCCTGCAACAGGAACCCATGTTTATCCAGTGTCTGGTGTATCTGCAGCCTGGTTCTAGGGATCTCCATGCACTGTGTTACTATCTCAGACCATGCATCAGGGGTCCTGGAGACGTTAAATGATCTGTCAGTGTCACATGATCACCACTGATAATGAGCTAGGATTTGTGGCATTCTTGCTAAGCATCATGCACTGTGCCAGGGGATTTATAGACCATGTTTTCTCCAATCAGCAGTATAGCCCTCTGAGATGAATGGCATGAATTCCATTTTATAGGTGAGAAAACAGGCTCTCCTGGAAGTTGTGGCTGTCCTCGTGTCACTGGGCTAGCTTGTAATTGAATGCTTTGGACTCCATCAGTCCTACTTCTGGATCCTTATTCTTTGTGTTAAATTATAGGAGATTGAGGTAATTTCTCTTGCCTCCTATTTCACATTGAAATCTTGTCTGGATAATATTCCGAGTATCTGTCAGAGTATTTGTTGAAGGGTATTTAGTATCAAATATAAAATGTCAGGTAGTAAATCAGCCAACTGGATTGCTTTTCTCCTTTTTTCTTCCCTCTACCATTCTACTTTTTAGATGCTGGTAGACCATATCAGCCTTAGTAAATATTTATAGTGCTTTTCCTTAATTACTGCTCTTGTTTTCCCCCCAAATAGTCTCATCTACTCTTTTTTTTTTAAATATTTTTTAGTTATCAATGGACCTTTATTTTATTTATTTATATGCGGTGCTGAGAATCAAACCCAGTGCCTCAAGCATGCTAGGCAAGTGCTCTACCACTGAGCCACATCCTAGCCCCTAGTCTCATCTACTCTTAATGTGCTGCTGTCTTGAAATGGAAATCAGCATCCTTAACTTCAAGGAGAATCTGATCCATGAAATACTGCAAGTTCAAAGCTTCTCTGTCAAACCAGCTATGCGTTTCTGCCCTACTCTCTGCATGGCATCGTGGTGGGTTTATGTGGTGCTGGGGCTTGGCATGTGGCTTCCTCAGCCTCTCTAGGTAATATCTCTGTCTCTGCTGAGTAGATGGGGACACTGAGCATCCGAACTTCTAGAGACTTCCTCGGGCTACAATGGAATGTGTAACAATGGATTGAGAACTTCAATGTGTGTTCATTTTGTTTTAAAGCTGTGTTGTTCATGGCTTCTGAAATTTCCTACATTAGGTGGAAACTAGATATAAAAAGATAAGAATAAAACGGTAGATGACATTTAAAGGTGACAGTTAGGAGCAAGGGTTAGAAAGCAGGGACTGTTTGCCAGGTGACTTACACCAGTGGTTGGTGAAGCAGAAGTTGAGGAGAGGAAGATGTGTTAGGCTGTGTCAGTTAAGCTGTGACTTACGAAGGAGAAGTCGTGTTTGACTGATGTTCACTTCACTTGTCCTGGGATATTCTACAGTTAGAAATAACACATGCAATAATGACACTGGTAGCTACCATTTATTGCACATACAGTTCCAAAATCTACTTTCCTGTCTTTTTATGCATTGTTTTATTTAATCTATGCCACAGGTTTATTCAGATAGATATCAATACCCCCATTAGATAATGAAACTGAAGCTTTAGTATTTACTAATATGCAGCAGGGCAAGATTAAAACCAAGATGTTTTGACTTCAGGACTTGTGTTCTTTTGATTTTTGCTCTACTTTTGTGTATTCAACATTACCACTTGAATTAATTCTATAAAACTTGGGGAAAATATCTAGAGAGAAAGTCCGTGTCTGATGTAGTATCATAAGCAGAAAAACAATGCTCAAGGAACACAAGTTTATACATTTTACAGTAGGACTGAGAGGTGCGTGAGTCGCATTGACCTTGGTGACGGGGCTGGGCCACATAGTGGAGGCTGGGACCCCACCTGTGTGCTCTAAGTGGCTGGCGCAGCTGTGTCGCTGTTGGTGCTTGGTCACGTTTTGGTGATTCCCTGCTACCGTAGCATTCTTAGACATCAAGTCTTTCCCTTCTCTCCCCCTCTCTGTAACCCCCATGCCAGTAAAAAGAAGGGTCAAACTTGGTGGGTTTTCTCTCTTGCAGTGTTGTATTTACTAATTAAGTATCTCAGCCTTGGCCCATGCCTGCCAGTTGTTATTTTAATGGGCTGGCTCCTCTTTATAGTTAAGTATGTGGCACAATGGTCAGACCTGTCTGAAACGCCTTCTGAAGCCAGAGCTTGTTGCAGTTGCCTTGCTGTGCAGCAGGAGGCCCAGCGCCTGAGGGAGGGTGGCTGGAAAGGCAGTGTGTGGTGGGTCTGCACTGGTCGAGGTTGCCTCACTGTGGGGTGGTGAAGCGCTATCTTGGCAGCCAGGGTAGAGGGCATTTTGTGTACTTTGGTTCCTTTGAAACACGTCAGTCTTTGGAAGTGAGTCGTCTGGAGCACTGAGTTGGAGTTACACTCTGAATTCAGGCAGTGCTTGACTTTTCCTCTGCTTCCGACCTCACCCTGCCTCTGCTAACCACCTGCACCTGCCTTATGCTGCCTCCAGAGCTCAGCACGCTCTTCCAGGTGCCCGAGGCCTTGGATTAGTGGACTTTGTGAAGGCATCACAGCAAGCTCCCTCTCTCCATACCCAGAGCCTCCAGGACTCTGATTCCGGGCCCACACTGAACACTTTTAGATATATTTTGGAGCATAAATGTAGAGCTTCAGTTTGTGTTGATGTAAGGTGACTTCTACTGTTTTGGAAGATGGTATTCCATAGCAATTAAGAATGGGGCTTAATCTGTCTCACCATCCCCATTGTATTGGCTGTGTGTCCTGAGGCAAATAATTTTAGCCCTCATTGTCTTAATTTCCTCATTTGAGGTAAAATGTGGCCTATTGTAAAAATCACCTCAAAGTGTTGCTGCACTATTTAGGATTGATTAGCATCTCTAGTTTCTACATATTTTTCATTTTGCCTAGGCCTTCAAAACACATAGGACTGGGGGCGTAGCTCAGTGGTAGGGCACTAACTTCATTAAAGACTTTGGCTCCTCTTTGTTACTTACTTAGCGAAGCCTAGGTCCAGAGGACACCGAGCGGCAGCCTTGGAAACAGGCCTGTGCCCTCTTAGCTGTCTGAGAGGGGTGCTACTCATGGGCAGGGGGTGCTCTCAGCCTGTTGACCTCAAGGTCTGAGAAGCAGAATTGAAAACAGGCCAGTGGAATGGTGGTCCATGAGCCCAAGTCCCTTTCCAGGACCACTTTAATCCTTTGCTTTTCTTTCTTCAGGCACCAGCCCTCTCCAGATGGAAGCTCTATGAGGACGTAGGCCTTATATGACTTACTTTTGATCCCAGGCTGCCGAAACATTGCTTGACAGGTCCAAAATGCTCAACAAACATTTTGCCTGAAAGAACTAAACAGGTCTGATTTTATCTATAGTTTTCCGTTTTTACCCTCAGCCCTGAGTTCCTGTTTGTGGACAGAGAAGAGATTGGGGAGCTTTGCTAGTAGGCAGGACAGATATTGTCTTCATTTTCTAAATGAGAAGACCTGGGTTCAGAGGCAGGTAAATGGTGGAAGCGCTTTCAGAACCAGGTCTGTGGAATCCTGTTGAATGGCTTCCTCATCTCCATCAGAAAGGACTGCTTGTAGTTGTTGTTTCTATGGAATCTGTGCACATTTAGATATGCAGGTCTTGTATGTTGTCTTCTAGATGCTTTCAATGCATTGTTTGAATAACAACAGTAGTGTTTACCTATGTGGCAAATCCCTGTCCTTTTTATTGCATGCATTGATCTAAAATTGGTGTGCTTAATTGTGGCAGAAATTGACTTGCAGAAATCCTGTTATCAGATCTGAGCAAACATGAATCATACTTAACACAATTACTTATTTTCAGAAGTATCTCTGATGAAGGAAAATCAAAGTGGCTTCTGTTGTATCTGTGGGTTTTTTTCTTTTTCTTTTTTTCTTTCTTGTGTTACTGGAGATTGAACCCAGGGGAGCTCTACCATTGAGCTACAGCTCTGGCCTCCCCCCCCACCTTAAAAACAAAGTGTTGCCAAGTACCTGAGACTGGATTCCAATTTGCAATCCTCCTGCCTCAGCCTCCCAAATAGCTGGGGCTTTGATTTTGAACCTGTAGACTTTTTTAAAATGAATTTTTCTTTTATAGTTTTTCTATTATATTTCTTAAAGTTTTTCTCAATACTTACATTATTTCATCATTTAAATATTGTACATGCAGTGCCTAAGTATACATTTTTCACTTTGACATCAATGGTTGTTAACATATTTGACATTAATGTTTAAGATCCAAGAGGGTCAGTATTCTCTTTCTCTTTCTTGATTTCCTAACACGTAGTGGGCATTAGATGTCTATGGAATAAATTAATTTATCACTTGTACATTGTGTTAGATACCATGACAAAGGAGTGGGGAATAAAGATGATATCCTCTGCTTTTAAGATGTCATTAGACATGAAAAAGACACTAGGAAAGTGAAGTGTTATCCATGTGACACTGTCATGGTGGGAATGGGCCTAAGTGCTGGAGGAGCCTTTGGAGGGTGAAACTCGTGGGTTCTGTGCAGCTTTCACAGGAATGGCACCTTGAAGATCAAATTTAAGACTTCAGTGAGGGTGGACCTAAGAGAGGAAAGGTCACAGCACCTAGAGTCATGGAACCCTGATAGACCATAGTGGATTTCAGAACTTTTTAAAGTTAGGCTTACAGGATTTTAACACTAGTGGACCTTAGTGCATATGGCAGTGCTTCAAAAGTTACACGTCTTTAAAACTCTGTGTTCACAGTATCCATCTGAATGTATCATACTGTTTTTAGAAATTGTTAGTGTGTGTGCATAGGCAGATACACACATGTAGGCTGTCATCTTTACCAGGGACCTGTCTCTGTGGCATATGAATATGTTTACATAGAAGTTATGTATATGGTTCTAGGATATATTTATGTTATTTGTATTTGATTTTAAAATTATTTACATTCATGTGCTTATATATATTTGATTTTAACCTGTTCACATGACTGTGCTGCTCCTCAATGAAGGGAAGATTAGTACCATATTGGTCTCAGAAACAGAACTAAAGAGGTAATAAAAACATTTAATTATTCTTACCTAACTATTGAACAAATAGCTTTATTATGTACAAGTGATAGGCTTCAGGAGGACCCATATTTACTTAAATTAATGAGCTATTAAAAGAACTTTCTTATTGTGAATAGATACTGTAGTCTGGCAGAGACGAGAAATTTGGAGACCTAATGCAAATTCAACTTGTTAGGAAAAATACTTTTAACAAAAGCTTAATGTCTGTTTTATCTGTACTATTTGGATTGAGCACGAGATTAGAGAAAGTTTAGGATAGCAAGTCTCATAAGACTAGTACCAGGTTCCCTTTTGAAAAATCATGCTATTCTCAACACCAGGTCTAGTTAAGAAGTACACCAAGAAGAGAAAGCAAAATCAATATTCATAGTATGGGTTTCATATTTGATTGGTAGCCTGACTATTACCAGAAACAAAGAGCCTAGTTCAATTTGAGACTACTCAACAAGGTCTCATTCTGCATAGTATATCAGATAAAGTAGATGGAAAAGGACATATCTTGACTGTTACTGTGGACTCAGCCCATTGGTAGCTCCTGCTCAGAGCTGACACCTAATGAACATCTCCTCAGTGGATGCTATTGAGCGTTCATGCCCCCAAGCCCTGTATTCAGAACCCAGCAGTGGTGGTTACTAGGTGTCTTCCTGCTTACCCATCCCCTGTCTGTGGAAGGAAGTTCCTACAGAGGAGTCTTAGTGGTTCCAAAGCTACTTTTTCATGTTTGCAGGCTGCTTGTGCATATTAAAGGTTGGAACCAGGTTTGTCTTCAAGTTTAAAATTCAGTAGGAAACAGTAGGATGATACAGTGTGGACAATATTAATAGCTATATCTCTGGTTTAGTATAAAGTACTTTTTTGGATAAAACTAATAATTGAAAAGAATAATATGACTTATAAAAAAGAAACTAAAAGTTTCTCTTTGTACTTAAAGTGCAGTTTTCTTTCAGTTTCTAAAGCATCCATCTGATAGGAATCACAAAACCAGTTTCTGATTTTTCGTTGTTGTTGTTGTAATTAAAGGGACACTACAAGGGTTAGATGCCAGCAGCACAGGGGACAGCAGTTTGAAGAGGGAGTCATGGAGCAACATTCTTGTAAAATGTTCCTGTCCAGATCTGAAGCTGCTCTGGGTAGAGCTTCCAGTCTCCATTGGCTACTCCATTTCTAAATTTATAATACACTTAACTCAGAAACCAGGAATTCTTATCTGGCATTATTTTCTTCAACTCTGCCTGTTTATTAGTCATAGCTATAGTAGTCCTTTTGTGTGTGTGTGTTTCATAGAGATTTAGGTGTCTGTATCATTGTTGCTGAGAACGAGAATATTATTTCTTGCTCACTTCTCTTAGTACTTTCTTCCTTGCATCGATGGGTTAACATTTATACCTAGCGTTTGCTTCCCTCTGCTGCCTTTCCCCAGTAGGCTGTGCGCTCTTGGAGTCTGAGTTTTTGAGTGTGTACCTCTGTGTCTGCCTAGTTTCCTCTTAACTTTATTTAGAGGAAGATTAATAGACAATATCTGCAATTCTATTTTATATTCCTAAATGTAAGATATCCATTTGTGTACGACCCCTTATTCTCTGACCACTGTTAATGCACCTAGGAGTAGAACTCTAGATTTTAAGAAAAAAAAAAAAGTTCTGTTCTTATCAAAAAAAGAAAAGAGAAGAAAATAATCTGAAACTTGTACATTCTGTTAGATAAGCTTTATTCCATTTGGCTAAATGAGTAGTACTTAGTAAAGGCAAACATTTTTATTGTGTGTGTGTATATGTGAGAGAGAAATACATCTTGAGCTTTTTAAAACAATGTATTTCTTTTTAGTTGTGATACAACACCAGGGTACACCTTGACATAATCACAAAAGCATGGAATCCAAACCATTCCCATTTCCTTTTGAACTTAGGTAGAAGGAAACGGTTTTGCTTTATAAAGCTGAGGTCCATAGAGCCCCATCAGATAAGGCACTCTTAAGGTTGCCTGGGTTGGTAAGTGAGGGAGAGCTGACAGGGCTGCAGGGATAGACTAGTGCAGTAGGTCAGTGTGGGCCATGGAGCCTCACCGTCAGTGTGATGCTTTCTAAGAAGGTGTTGTTTTTGCCTTTTTTGTCTGTTAATGTTTTTATTGATAATGCAAAAAGCCAATGGCAAGTAGAACTTCTGGACCCTTAGCAGAAATCAAAGCAGTAAGTAATTATATTTTTCACTGTCAGGCGCTGATAGCTTAAAAAACCAAAGCAGCTCAGGAGGCTGAAGGCAGGAGGATTGCAAGTTCAAAGCCAGCTTCAGCAAAAATGTAAGGCACTAAGCACCTCAATTTAGAGACCCTGTCTCTAAATAAAATAGAAAATAGGGCTGGGGATGTGGCTCAGTGGTTGAATGCCCTTGAGTTCAATCCCTGGTACCAAAGCAAAACAAAACAAAGCCAGTTTCACTTAAAAATATCCTTGATAGAACAGTTGAAATCATTGATGTTATTGAATCTCACTCTTTCAGTTTTTTTATAATAATAATAATAATAATATTGGGGATTGAACTCAGGGGTACTTGCCCACTGAGCCACATTCCCAGCCCTATTTTGTGTTTTATTTAGTGACAGAGTCTCACTGAGTTGCTTAGCACCTCGCCATTGCTGAGGCTGGTTTTGAACTCGTGATTCTCCTGTCTAAGCCTCCCAAAGTGCTGGGATTACAGGCGTGCTCCACCACACCTGTCCTTTCAGTGCATTTTTAAAAAAATTTTCGTGGCAGAAAGGGAAGTCCATATATAGCACCTATTCTGGATACCATGGTTAGTTGTCTCAAGGAAAGTATCAATTACAGTGCTAGTAATCATTTGCCAGAAGCTGAGGATTCTTCTGATGCAGAACTTGTGAGAGAATTGATATGCAAGCAGCTTGAGTAATAAATGATGATGATCAGACACCAGGATTAGTAACACTAGATATGTGCATTGTAAGGCTTGGCTCCACTTCACATATATATTTTTGCTGAACTTTGTGTATCTTAAAGCAAAATGCATTTTATATTTACTTCATGACAGTAATTAAAACACTTGTGCATCTGTGGAATTAGTCCACTTGGAGCTTTATGTCTAGAGAAGAAGTTAAGATGTACTGAAGAAAATGGGAAGCAGAAAAGGAATCAGAGGTCGGTTTCCAGTTAAGGCCAGTGTTCCATGCCGAGGACCCAATTTCCTTGGTTCACATATGCATACCAAGTGCTTCAGCACTGGTGTTGAAAGGCCTCTTTTCCTTTCTGAATTGCCATTGGATCTTTGCCAGAATCCGTCAGCATAGGTGGGTCTAGTTCTGGACACTGTTATGTTCTGTTGTCCTGTCTTTTCTTAAGCCAGTGCCACTTTGTTTTGATTGCTGGACTTCAAACTCAGACCCTGATGTTCGGTAGTGTGACTCAGCTATGTTCTTTTTCACATAAGTTCTTCTGTATCGGCATATATGTTTTAGAAACAGCTTATATGTTTCTATAAAAATCTACTGGGGCTTTAGGGGTTGCAAAACATTTATAAATCAGTTCTGGGAGAATTGTCTTAATATGGAATTTTCTGATCCATGGACATTGTCATACATCACTGTTACTCAGGTCTTTGAGGCTTTGGCCAGCAGTGTTTGGCAGTTTTCAGTGTATAGGTTTTGCACATATTTTATTAAACTTACCCTTATTTCTTATTTTTGATATTATTGAAATGATATTTTTTAAGTTTCAGTTTCTAATTTTTTGTTGTTACTACAAAGAAATACAGGTGATTGTTGTCTAGTACCCTTACTGTATCCAGCAATTTCTCCCCTCCTGTTACTTCTGGTGGCTTTGTCATAGATTACTCGCGATTTTCTAGATTGAACTGTGGTTGAAGACAGGTTTTCCTTCTCTGATCTGAATTACTTTTGTTTCTTTGTCACCTCTTACAGTGCTGCTCGGGACCCTCTAGTAGATGTGGTGAAAGGACTTTCCTGTCTGCTCCGGACCATGCGGGTCATTCAGTGCTTCACCTTTAGTTGTGATGTCTGTAGGTTTTTCATAGATAGGCTCTATCAGCTGAGGAAGTTTCATTTACTTCTGTTTTGCTGGAAGTTTTTAATTATAGTGAATGTTTACTATTTTAAAATGCTATTCTGCATCTATTCAGATGATCTTACTTTTGTTTTAGTTTGTTAATATATTGAACTGCATTGAATTGTTTTCAAATATTAGATGAACCTAACTTATAGATATAATCCACATGTGGTGATGACGTATTACTCTATTTGGATATTACAAGATTCCGTTTGCTAGAATTTCATTTAGGACTTTTTCATAGTGTTCATAAGGAATGTTGGTAGATAGTTTTCTTGTAGACTCTGATTTGCTCTCAGGCTAAGGAAACCAGCTGGGATTGCTCACCCTCTCTCTTCTGGAACACTGAGTGGAACTGGTGTGGTTCTTCCCCCAAGATTGGTGGAGTTCACCAGGAAAATCATGTTGCCTTCAGATTTTCTTTGAGAGTTTTTAAACTATAAATTCAGTTATTAATTGAAAACAGCGGGCTGTCTATGCCATCTTTTTCTACTTGTGTGGCATTTGGTATTTTTTTTTCCTATGAAGAAAATTATGTCTCACTGAATTCCTTCATTTATTGGTGTGAAAATGTCAGTAGTACTGTTATTCTTACAATGAATATCAGATATGTGTGCTGTCCTCTTATTCTGATATAAATTCCTGTGTTTTCTTAATTAGTCTAGCTTTATTGAGCTTTGACCAGTTTTTGGTTTTATTGGTTTTTTCTGTTATGTTTATAATTTCATTGATATTTGCTCTTTTTTGTGCTGAATTTGCTCTTTGTAAGTTTCTTCAACTGAAAGCTTTAATTATTGAATGGAGACCTTTCTTCTGTAGAATGCTAGTATTTGTATTGGTGAAGGGTTCTGATCAAGCTCCTCTCCTGCCCTTCCTCCATTAGTAGATGCATTTTTGCCTTTTGTTATTGTTAGTATGCGCATGTGCTTGGGGGTTTCTTTCTTCCCCAGTGGGTCCAGGGGCCATGTCCTCATACCTGCCACCAAAGCTCCCTCAAAGAACCTCCACTTTGACTTTGCTTCTATCATCCTGCTTCTATCATCCAGGTGAGATAGAGGAAGGAATTGGTGAAGGCTGATTATTCTGCTCCAATGGCCTCTGGCTTTTACTTTGCATAAGAAAGGGTCTGGGATGCAAGTAGGATTTTTATTCATTCTGTCTCTCATTGGTATCTAACATACCTCCTAAAGGAGCTCTCTTTACTCTCCTGCTCCTCCCCCAGTTTTACTGTGAGCATCCAAGTGGGGGCTTGTAGAGAAGAGTTGATGAGTGAGATGTCTATTCAGATGATTTTACTTTTCTCTTTTTTAAAGGATCTGAGCAAGCTCCTCTCCTGCCCTTTTTAAATGTCCTGCCAGGACACATTGAATGTCTAAGAATGTGTTAAAATTTCAGCTGTGTCCTTTTTTTTATGGCTGCCCCATCTGTGCTAGGATAAAGGTGAAGAATTAACTGCACCCTGTTGTGTTTGGGGAGACCTATGGCCCTCAAGAGTTTAGCCAGGCACCGTGGCGCAAGCCCGTAATCGCAGCACTAAGGGAGGCTGAAACTGGAGAATCGCAAGTTCAAAGCCAACCTCAGCAACAGCGAGGCGCTAAGCAACTCAAAGAGTTCAATTCACCTTGTTTTGTGACCTCAGCTTTTGGATGGGCTCAAAAAATATTTTGTAGATTATCTAATTTTTTTCATTGTCAAGGGGCATGTGATAGCCTCTTGTTTTCTGGGTCCTAAGTAGAAGCTGAATCTCAGCCTGCTAAGCTTTTAAGTGCCAGAAGTTAATACTTTAGCTGACTTCAAGTAGTGGAGGTGCATCATGGAGGACCTGAGTTTGGTACACCACATGAGTCAGAAAGGTGAGATTGAATTTGTGCCAATAAAGAGCAGATTTACTCTGTGTCTTCCATAGTATGTGTTGGTCTTTTGTGATTCTTATGCCATTGGTCATATAATTTCATGATTTTTTTTCTTGACAAGTCTGTTTGTTGGATCAAAATCTGAATTTCTTGAGAGTAGGGGTGGTCTTGATCATTGTTCCTATTCCTGCAAGGTGGTGAGGCACCTGGTGCAGCCACTGGAGTAGGTGGATAGATGACTAAAGGGTTAGAAGAGCAGCTTTAGAAGCTGATTTCCACCTCTAAGGAGATGCTTAGAGAGAATTTGGAGATGATCCTCTGAGATGCAGAAGTAGATTACCATATTTTAAGTGTAGATGTGTGTTTTTTTTTTTTTTTTTAACATTTTACAAAGTGTAGTTTAACCAAGTAAAAATTCCTTGTGACATGTAAGTATGTGCCATAGAGAAATGAGTGCAAATAGTCTCTGCAGAGGAGCTGGGGGCCATGATGAGGTGGAGCTGGCATTTAAGCTTGAGCAAGGGGACCATTGAACTGCAGATGGAGAACTTTATGGACAGGAGAGGATAGTACAGGGAAGAAATAGGAAGAAAAATTGTAGAGGAATGGGCAGGCCATGCAGATAAATAAGTGTATACCTACATAAAACCTGGCAAGTAGATAGATAATAAATTAAAGAAAGCTCCTTAGAAGCATCTTTTAAAACAAGCACTTGGTTTAGTCAAAGTAAAGATCCACCCTGATCCTGGGAAGGGTGGGTAATGCTGAGGCAAGTGACCAACTTGGTACTTAAATCCACACACCACACACTGAAATCCATGTTTTGTCTACTGCCATGTGATAAGTACCCCAATTCAAAGTGCCTGAGTCATTGTGTGGTTGCCTTGCACGGAATTGTGGCTGACGGGACTCACCGAGAGGCTCTCGCGTGGGGTTTCTGACGTGTGCTGGTCAGTGCCTGGATGCCCAGCATGGCTCGTGCCCGTGGCTGCCAGGTGATACTGGCTGTCAGTGGCTGGCAGCTCCTCTGGGATTGAGCTGGAGTGTGGGCCAGCTGGCCTGTCCATAGCCTCATCTTGGCTTGGGCTTCTTAGAGCCGCAGGACACGCTTTCCAGAGGGATTGGCCCCGGAGTGAGCCCTTGAAGAGGTTAGGTGGAACTGAAATGCTTCTTAAGACCCTGTCTGAGAAGTTCCAGGATGCCACTGTCACCACGTTCTGTGATGATAAAATAGGAAGCAGCTCTGCACATTTGCGCTAAATCAACATGACTTGATTGTTACTTCCTTACTTACTTTATGCTACCCTGGGCTCTGAAGTGAGCCCAGATTGAAGGGAACGTGAATCAGATGCCATTGTACCTTGGGAGAAGCAGCAGAGAAATTGCAACCATCTTTATTATTTGAATTTGAACTCAAATGAGGTTTTCTTGTTGTATAAGCCACCCTGGCCTATAGAGCACAGTGGGCTATCCAGTTTCATATTCCACGCTTCATTCCCAGACTTAGCTCTGAGTGCCATTTGGGGGCTTCAGAAAATCAACTGATCTGTCAACAGTAGATTCACCAGAAATCTCCACAGGTCCTATAGGCTCAGAAGGATATTTCTGAAAAAAAGGTTATTATTACATCAGCTTCCCCCCTCCTACATGTCTTTTTCTCTCTTTTATTACTACATTTTAATAGATGTTTTCAAGGCTTCCAGGGTTTGTAAATGTTGACTTTCTGCATGAATTCAGCTTTATTACCTTTTAACCTAAGCATCTCCTGTGCCGTTACTAGTAGGAAGTGACATACCTGACGGCTGTTCTTCCAAGCAGGAAGGGGATTCACAGGCACAGCTTGTAGGGTCATCAGGACAAATAACAAACCATAACAAAATAAATCAACAATCTGTTTTATATATGTGCATCTAGAGCAGCAGTCATTGATTCGTGTCTGCTCTGTGTCCAGTGCTGTGCTTAGCTGCTGCTCTTTATATACATAACTTAATTTTTTCAGTAACTCTGAGAAGTAAATAGTATTTTCTCTGCTTTTACTGATCAGGAAGGTGTGAACCAAATGTTTAAGTTGCTTTTTTGAGATCATAAAGCTAGAAATTGGACATTCTTTTTCTACTTTTCCATCTGACTTCTTAAGAACATATCCTGATTCTGCTAATAACTGGAGCACTATCAGGGGGTTTATATGTGGTGATAAAACAGCAAGCAGTCTTGACCGTTGGTACTAAATCACCATGGCACAATTGCAGCATGCTTCCTTGGCTTTACACTGCCTGGGGAACCTGGTTTGTAGTTTGATTCTTATGCTCATTGTTCATTTAAGGGTATTTCATGATCTGCATTAAAGGAATGGATGGGAGGAAAAAACCCAGTTATTTCTACCTGTATCGCACTGCTTCCCAGGATTGAAGCTCTCGTGCATTGTCACTTTCAGTGGGGAAATTGTTGGGTGGCAGGTAGGAGCGTGCTCAGGCATAGTCAGGGCATGGTAGCCCTCCTGGGGTATTCTTGCGGGCACCAGCTAGAGCTGATCACCTGGTTCCCCTGTGGGAAGCCTTGCCACGTCCCTTTTGGCCTGCAGTGACAGGCTGTGCGCTCCTGGTACTCCTTTCGCAGGTCGTGTACCCTCCTGTCAGCATTCTGCACCCTTAGTCTGCTTCTTGGTGTCTGACCTTCCTGCTCCACTTCTAAGATTCTCGATCACCAAAATTGTGTCTTTCTTTTTTTCTGGAAGAACTCTGGTTCCATCATCAGTCACTGACAGTGTCAGAGGCATTCTATTAATGGAAACATGCAAACGGCTTCAAATAATGGCCAAGGGTTAGCTGGTTTCTTGTTTTGTTGTTTTTTTTTTTTAAATAAACACAAATAGGGTGATCATGCTCAGTCATCTAAAAGATGTTGAGTCTGTGCTCTGAAGTACACAGGGTATGGAAGTAAGAGATTGATCTGCTTTCCAGGCTCTCGGTCTGGTGCATGGAGAAGAAACATTGTCACTTGTGGTGAGTGCTCTCGAAGCATTGGAGTGGTGTACCAGTCCTGCACAGAACTGGGTAGTATCTTTTTTAAATTTTTATTAATTTTCATCATTCTATATTTGGGTTAAATCTGTTTTAGAATGGTTCTGCTCATTGTATGTACTCTAGGAATTGATTTGCTTTTAATATTTCTCTTATGCTACAGTCACAGGCAATTTTGATGTCTGTTCTAGTGGGTGAACATCTGATCACACAGGTAGAGTAGGTGGACAGTAGTTAAGAACACAGGAGATGCACTTACGGGAGCAAAGGGTAGTTATTTTCGGGGCCTGCCCCTCCCTTCCTCTCTCCTTTCTTTCTTTTTCTTTTTTCTCACCACTTCAAAGTGCACACATGAAATATAATGCCGATATTAATAGCTGATAACAATATCTACTGACTACCAGGCATGGTATGTATGCTTCTGTTTTAGTTCCTTAAAACAGTCCTGCATGTTAGACATTATAATCTGTATTTTGTTAACAAAGAGAAGAAGCATCAGAGATTAAGTAGTTCAGTTAAAATCATGCAGCTGCTAAATAACAGGGCTGTGATTTGGATTCAGTTCTGCCTGTTCTTAATCCTTCTCATGATTCGTCTTGATGCTATTAAAACTAATAACTTCCAGACCCAGCCATATGTATTTGTGTTCTTTTATCTATACAGAATACAGATTGCAGCTCTTTTCTCATCTGGAACTTGATCTCTCAATATAGTTTACTCTTTTTGAAGATATTAAATCTTAGGTATGGGATATAGCCAGCAGGCCTTATTTTTGTTTTGTTATATTATCTGCATTTTTTAGTTTTTTTTTATTGTGATTTTTTAAAGTTATTAATTTTCACTCTAGAAACATCAGTGTGCTTTGCATTCATTTATCATATTTATTTTCTCTTTTTCAATTTTCAACTTTGCCAGGAAGAAGATTTGCTCTGAATGTTTATTTGATCAAAGAGACTTTGTATTAAGTAGCAGTGGAAGATTATTTTTTAATAGTTTGACTTTCCTTTTATTGGTCCTACTTAGGCTAGAGTTTCTTACCTCTTCTACTAAAAAATTGAAATGAAGTAGAAAAGTACTTGCTTTGTTACATTTAGGGTAACATTTACTGTTATTCCGGTCGGGGAGATAGTTATGTAATGACTACAATTCAAACCTTTGCAGTTTTTAAATAGAAAATCATATTCTCCAGGGAGAGTTAGAAAAACATGAATCTGAGTACAAGATATGCCTCTTACTAAGTACCACACACAGCCAATCACCTTATTCTTAATATCTCAGTTATGGCCTTTGTAGAATAGTGTAAAAATGGTGTCCAAAGCGGCATGAGAGGATGGGTGGGAAGAAGGCCTTTAGGGTAGGAGACCTGGCATGACCTCTCTATTCTCCCCAGTTCATTCATTCTTTAAGCTCCACAGCCCTCTCTGCCTGTTTGCTGAAGATGTTTGCATTTCCTGAATCCTGTGTTAAAACACTCTTGTTCATGAGAATAGTCCTTCAGTTAAACACTGGCCACCTAAGAATATCTGAAAGTGAAATGCTCACTACTGAAAGGAAGGGCAGTGTTAAGAAGACACATTGAGGAATTAGGAGTCTGAGGGGAGGGAAAACAGAGGAGGAGCCATGAAAGTCAGATTTCTGTGTGGGAGTCAAGAGGCCCATACTCCAGGGAAGCACTCGTCCTTGCACCTGTGCCAGCAGAGGTGGGAACTGTCAATGTCCAGGTGGTAGAGCCAGCAGTAGCCATTCTTCAGAGCACTCTTCAGAAGCTAAAGAAAACCCCATACTGGGCTGGGGATGCTACTCAGTGGCAGAGTGCTTGCTTTTAGCACGCGTGATCCCTGGGTTCCATCCCCAGAATGCCGGAGAAGGAAAAGCAGCTGGGGTGGGGGAGGAGAGCAGCCCCACATTCCACTGTGATTTTATGCCTGTGTTTGCACAGTCCGTATTTGACACTCTCCTAATGGCCAACTCTGAACAGCCAAGTTAGAGGAGCTGTCATGGTATCTGTTTGCACCTCTCTCTAACCTCCTGAGAAGTGAGGAGAACGTGGCTCGTGGGTATGGTGATGCGAATTGTAACTGCATCCGAGTGAGTTCCGTTCCTTCCACGGAGAATCCCAGCTAGGCCAGTGCATCTCCTCTCACACTTTTTGCTCACACAACTCTCCCAGCCCTGAAACATGAGTCCTTTCACATTTCACTTTGCTCTTCAGACCTTGGCTGGCGACATCTCACATTCACAACCCCTGGTTCCCACCTTTGTCATGGGTAGAGTTTGAATTGCCAAGGAAAACCTGTCTTTGATGCTCTCCTCCACTTCCACGAGTTGTTTTTGCCTGAGCACAGCTGCTCTCTGGAAACTGAGACAAAATTCACATGGAACAATACGAGGAGCAGACCATTCACATTCCAGAAAGATGCCTTTGTTGCAGTTGTTTTCTGAGGGGCAGAGTGAGATTGTTTGCATTGTCACCTGTTTATATGCACGCATCTATAATACACCTGCATATGTGTACATGTGTCTGTGTATGTGTAGTTATATAAGAATGTAATATTCATGCTTATAAACTAATATTATAGGTATACACATATGCAAATAAAGACAAGATTCATTGATTATTTTTAAAAAAGAGATAATGTTCTATATTTTCTGATGCTGCATCTCATTTCAGTATTGAGGAAAGAACACTACTGATCTCAGAAAATCACTGCAACTGCTGAAAGGCTGTCTTAGCCCTGAGAGGATTTCAAAATGAGATGAATGTTTAGTAGAGTAGCCAGTGAGAAAACTTGAGTCATGATGAAGTGTTGTAAGCCAGGACATGACAGTCTGATGCGCTCGCGCGCGTGCCTGTGTGCCCTGTGTGTGTGTGTGTGTACATACATATAATATATAATATATATATTAATTTTAAAGAGGTTGGAAGTAATAGTGGAGCAGTTTCTGTGCTTCCTGTTGTGAGTCCTTAGTTTCTAAAGAATAGAAACTGCTTTGGCTAAAGGAATAAAACTTGGCTTTCTTAGCAGGGAGGTTTGTAATAGGCAGAAACAAGGGCCGCTTGGAAGAGGAGTTGTCCACCCTACCCTTTCCTTAGAAGGCAGCTAGCTGGCTGTGCATAGGAAGAGGTGGGAGGTCTAGTAAATATCTCCTAATAAATGTCACAAACCTGGTGATTTAGTTAAGCTTACTTATCAAGTTCATGGTAAAACCAAAAGGAACTCTTGTGATGGTTTCAGATATTGTTCTGTATTCCTTTATTCATTTAATGCTCACTGCACTCAAGGCACTCACCTGATAACTTATGGTAAATGCTACAAAGTAGAATGAAAGATGAGTAACATGACTAACTAGGAATTAGTGGAGGCTTATATTAAGTATGTTGTACTTATATTAAATAGTCCCACCCAAGAACGTAATAATCATAAAAATATTGACCTTTAATCATGTATGGATTTGGTTCCTACTTCTTTCACTTATTAGCTTGAGAGACAAGAAAAGATCCTCCTGCATTTGTCTGCCTCCCTGTGTGACTGGCACAATATGTATAAAAGTGTATGCTGTTCAGTGAGCCCCTTAGTAACTGTTGATCCCATCTCTTCCTGTCCTTCAACTATATCCAGTTCAATTTAAGGCTGAACAGACATTTAATTTATAAAACAAACAAAAGCAAAGCTAGCTGGACTCTGGACCCTTTCCCCTGATTCTGTAATGTCTTTTTTCTTAGACTTCAGTGTCTTTGAATTTACCTGGTTGTTGACACATGAGCATACATGTGATGCCTTGACATTTAAATCTTTTCAAGCCCACATAAAATGTCACCATGATGGTGATTCTTATTTTACACACTTTTTTCCTTTTAGCAGATTGTTTCTTTGAGTTGTAAAAATTATTTCTAAAGAGTCAAATGTAGCTATTGAGCAAGAAACTTAAGTATCAAAGAATACTTAAGATTTGTTAATGCATTTGATGGAAGTGAATGAGTTGAACATATTTGAGCTAGAAGTAAGATTATAGAAAAAGAAATATTAAGTCACATATTTTTACCCATACTTGAGGAAGACTTTTAACTTTTATCAATTGTCCAAAAATGTAGCTTGTCAGTCCTTTTACTTTAGAAAGTTTGGAGTATAGGGATTATTTTTTCTTCATCCATAGAGATTATATGATGGAATTTTATTCTTAAGAGAGTTGGCTTTAGTTTCAGTGCTTTTGTCCTCATAAAGCAGCCATTTAATCAGAAGGAGCCATTGTGGGTTACTGTTGTGTAACAGGCCTCACTTTTTTGGAGTTTCTAGCCTTTGGCATCAAATTTAACATAGAATGGGTGAGTTCCCCCCCACCCCAGGAATTCCATACTAGCGCATTTTGAATTTTTTTGCATATTATTGAAGTTTTTTAATTTGCTTCATTCTTCTGATATAAATAATTACAAAGGCCTATCTGGTGTCTTAAAACCACTTTTTATTTAAAAAAATATTTTTATTCCTGTATAGCCTTTTTATGACATCTTTGTTCATTAAAGTTGTTTATCTTTAACGTAAATAGCATGGACACTTAATCATCAGACAGAACAGTAAGGACCTTGTGATCCTATGAAATTTTCTGTTTCTGAGCTGTCAGCCTCTTCCTGCCACTGCCTTATGTAAATGCTTAGTCCTAAAAGGCCTTCGTGGCATGTCTTCAGTTTCTGTACCTTTCCCCTCTGTCACTGGATCCAGCTCCTGGACCTCACGCGTGTGATACGCTGGGTTGCTTACACACTGCAGTGGGTGTGCCCACACAGTCTCACTCATGCTGTTCCCTGTGCATGATGCCCCTTCTGCGTATTCCAGGCCATTTATTCATCTCAGCTAAAATGCCACTGATTCTGAAGTTCCCTTTAATTGTTTGACCTAGAACAGTTTGCTGTCCCCTGTGAGTTTTGTAGTATTTCATTTGTACTTAATGTTACAATTTACATTTTGCTTTGAGAGTATGCACCTGTGGTCTTGACTGCATACGCATTTCTTGGGATAGGGCCAGTGTAGTAGTTACACACTGATTGCCCTTTTGAGCCCAGGGCTGCCTGTCTCCTCCATGGTACACGTGCATTGCCCACCTCATCGAGCTGCTGCTCAGAGTCATTATGTGTCAGGAATGCTGATGTTGAGAGCATGTTGTAGGGACTCCGTATGTTCTTGTTGAACAGAAGAATCAGTGCCTGAACTTCATGGCACCTCTTCCTGCTGGTCACATGCCCTTTTCACTTCCTTTCTGTTTTTTAACTGCATTCTAGATGTATGCTGAGAAAGCTCCCAGCCATTAGAAGCAATTTTAATTTAAATTGTTCATAATGAAGTAAAACTAAAACTTCTGTTCTTTGCTCACACTGGCCATGTTTCTAGTGCTCAGTGACCACATGTGGCTAGTGACCACTGTTTTGAACTGCCAGTAGAGGACGTTTCTGTCACCACAGACAGTTCTGGACAATGCTGGTCCAAATGGCTTTGACTGCAATCTGGTAGATGATTCCAGAAGCAGTTTTCTGTGGACAGTGTGCACGTGTGTCATTCTCTCAGTTGGTTTAGCACAGCTTTGCTTGTCCAGCTGGCCACCATGACTGATCTGTGAAGGGAGCAGGCCTCTTTCTCCTCAGCAGCTGTGGGCGTGTGAGAGCTAGCCACGCCATTACTGCTAACACAAGGCTGCACGCAACATCCTGGTTGACTGTGGTCACAGAGCTTCCCTGCAAGGACAGATCTTTCTGAAATGTCCTGCAGTTGTTCAAGTTCCCTTCCTGAGACCCGTGCTGGGGTCACACAGATATTCGAGGATTTCTTTTAGGTTCTGAATATTTTCTTTGCATGGTCTGGTTTAATTTCCACTTTAACTAAAGTGAGGTAGTAGATAATTGCCATGTTACCCATAATGAAACTGATATTCACAGAGGATAAATAGCTCACCCAACAAACCCTTAGAGAGTAGTGTGTTTCTACAGAAGCATCTAGAACCTTCATCTTCATGACAATTCTAATTTTACCATGCTAATGTACTTATCAGTGATAGGACTATAGTTGGTTCTATATAGTTGGTTGGTTCTCTGAGTTCCAGAAAATCTGGACTTACCATGATTCTACCTTAATCTTTGGGATTTTTATTGTCAATTCTAATTAGGCTAGTATTTAAAGGTTTTATTAAATTTTCATTAACCTTTTATTATGCTTTTCTTATTAATATGAAGAAACATGGGGCACAGGAGGTTTGAGTTAGTCTGTGTGGTTTCTGGGCTTTTTACTTGAGGTATTCCATTAAGACTCATGACTTAAGAGGTAGGTATCAACAGGCTGAATGAGTCACGGTGGCTTTTCTTTTTGTTTCAATGTCATACTGTAAGTTCTGGTCTGTGATTTGAACACACATTTTTATTACTTCAAATCTTGCAAAATTAAGCTCCTCTTTCTATGTTATCATTACTTTATACTTGCTTATTGCAGGTGTCAAGCAGCCAGATGGTTGTGCTTGTCTGGAGGCTGTAGGTTAATATGCTGTTCTGGAAATGCCATGAACAAAAACAGGTAACAAAACACAAGATTCAGCATTCACTCAGGCTGTCTTTGCATTTTTCCTCTCAGCAACTTGATTTCACATTCGTCCTGTGCTCGTGTTTTGGCTTCATTTGTTCTGGAGCTTGAGAAGGTGGAATTTAAAGGACGTGTCTGTTGGAGCCTTTGTATGTGACACCTGCAGTGCAGTTTCTTTGTCAGAGGCATGATTAACAATATGATTTGTACATCTACTGCCTTCTGGTATTCACAACACAGTTTGTAAACTTAATTAGTTCTTGGAATAGCAAATGTTTTGAAGATGATAAACACTTTTCCTTTGAATAATGTGTTGAATGGTTATATATTTATAGAAATTTACTCTATGCTACTCAAATTAGAATGCTGATAGGTATGCTTCTAAAGGTAAACATCACCTGCAGTTGCATATTCCCAAATTATATTGTCTTCCTGTGCTTTTCATAGGGGAAGTCAGAAATTTAGCTTAGATAATTTAGCCTCCAGGAATATTCATTATGGTTCCATTGTGTAGAGAACACCCATGCCACCTGTGCTAATGTCAGTACATGGTCACCATTTTCCCAAACTCTGCTGGTGATCACTGTGATATATAGTGGGGTGGAGTAGGTGATAAGCAGATGCACTACTGTAGCAGCACTTCAGCTGACCCCACTCCTGTCCCTCTAGGGTGTGGCTGAGACTGAGGATTCAGTAGGAAAGCACTATCAGCTGCTCAGAGAGATGCTGCAAAAACAGGCTGTCTGCCCAGGAACACCTGTCTGGCCTTTTATTTAGATCCTTATTACCATTAGTAAATCACAGTTCTAAAAAAGTTGTTATTTGGTGTTTCAAGCAATATTGAACTGGAAGAAACAAATTAGAAAGGTGTTGATGTTATTAGATTAGCAACTCTGGTCCTGCAAGGTGGGAGAGTTACATGCTGCGTGGGCTTCCTCCTCTTTTTATGGAGGGAGAAACTAGAGCTCATTGAGGCGAAGTGATTTGACAGCTAGTCTTCTGCAGTTCTCTCCTATTCAAACTTAGTCTGCCTTCCCCATGCCTATGTTCTCTCTGCCACTGTAATGTCCTGCCTGAGGACATTGGGATCCTTGAGTGCCCTCCATGATGCCTAGCATTGTGCCTGGCACAAAACATTTAAGACCTCCATCCTATGGATTCCATCAGGAATTTACCAAGAGGGCGTATCAGTCAGCATCTAGTCAGGTAAACAGAAATCATACCAGTTGAGAGGATTTAACATAAAGGACTGGTTAGAGAGGTACTGGGTGACTGGGGAATGCTAAAGTCTTTAAAATATAAAATATGAGAGCCACAGGACTATAGCAAGCCATCCTCCTTAACTAGGGGAACAAGTAATTTGCAGGAAATGTGCCACCACCTCTTAGTATTGTTACCTTAGTAACTTGAAGAGAGACCTCACAGGGCTAGGACTAAGACCTGTGAGCAAAAGGGTCCTGGCTTGCTGAGGAGGTGCCATGATTGTGGCCTAGAAATATGGGGCAAAATCACTGTAACTGCTAGAGTTTAGAACTATGGTTCTGGTGTGCTGCCAGGAACTGGAAACAAAACAGGAAGGAACCAGTCCATCAGCCTCCCTCGCCCTAGCATTTCCATCATCGGAACCTGGGAGGGATCCCGGGCTGGAAAACAGGTGTTCAGAATTCTGCTAGCATTCTAGAGCATGGTGTGGAGCTAAGTGACCGTGGTTTCATAACTGATGGAGGTGTTGGTTTGTGGCCATGAAAGATACAGGTGACTTCCATTTTTGTTAATTCAACCTTGGCTAGTCTTAAAATGTTTATCAGGTCTCATGGGGCCTCCCACGTAGAATATCGTCATTTATTTACTCATTCACTCGACAAGTATCTTTTGAATGCATATTATGTTCAGGATACAGAACCAAGTGCTGGACTTCCTGGTGATGAAAACAACTTATATGTCTAAGAACAGGTCAGTGAGACAGATGGTGGAGATGTGGGTAAGGCTCAGGGCTGAAAGGAACCTTCAAATTTAGCCATTCCTGCCAGACTGTGCTGGTCGGGGCCCTACTGATAAATAGCCAGGTCCAACTCTGGCAAATCCTGTTACCTATGGGAGCCTGCATCTGTATAATTTGAGTAGAGCTCCTTTTTCTGTGCTTTCTTCCTTTTGGTCCTAGTTCTGCCCTGGTTTTTTCATTGTCTACATTTAATTCCCCCATTACCTGATGTACAGAAATGTTTGTGTGTATCATTTTTCCTTTAAGATAAGCCTTTTCGTTATTTCAGCGGGCTTTGCTAGACAGGGCTGATCAGCTGTTTCTGTCATTACCCCCCCTCCAGAGCCTTTGTGGACTTTATTTCCTCACTGTGACTCCTTCAGTTCCTCCCCTTATGAAACAATAGTGATACCACAGTGTCTGTCTGTGGCATATTGTGGGCCAGCAGTGATGGTCGTTGCAATTATCAGTAAATTCTTAAACCTGAGCTCTTGGACTTCTCTGGATTCCTGGCCATGTTGTTAATCTTAGTGAGTCATCTTGGTTGGCCACACATTCAGAGCACAGATCCAGTCTCCCCACCTCTCATGTTTAAGACAAGAGCGTGGAAGACAGTCAGCCCTCCACCTAAGGTATTTGTTGTTAGTTTTAGTAGAACTGAAGCTCTGCTTGTGTCTCGGTTCTGTCTCATTTGCCCAGACAGGCCCTGTGGTGCTGTTCTTTAACCCAGTGTGTGGTCTGTGTATTCAGCCTGAAAGTCAGTCCACTGTCGGGAGATCTGAAATGTGGAACCCCTAGCCTGCACTCTCGCTGAACTAAATATCCCATGGCCGAAGGCCATGGTGGAAGCAGAAGAGTGTCACTGGCTGGCCTTGCTGTAATTATTTTTTATAGCATCCCTAGATAATTTCAGTGTTTGACTTGGTCTAGACTATGGAGATCTCTACCTAACTTGACAACATCCCTTAAAGAAAACCCCCGTGATGCTGTCCACTCTGATGAGAGCCTCAGATGCATAAGCCAAGCAACATATAAAATATGGCTAGGGTATGCCCAGTAGGGATAGCTCTCTTGGCTTTAATTTGACATGGGACTATCATAGTCTTCATTTTCATTATATAGGTCTGTGCTGAGATATTTCATGTCCTCAGAGGCTGTGACTATTAAATGTAAATTTATTTTTCATCTGAGTCTTAATTTTACATCATGATTAAGTCTGAGTGACAGGATGTATGTCCTGCTGCAATTGCAGTTTGCCTTTAGAAAATGTTTTGTCTGCTTGGCAGTTTTCAGGTGACTGAGAAGAACATTGAGTGGGAGAGAAATGTTATTTTTAGGCATTTATGTATGTTTTGTATTAACATTAAGCTGTGTTTCTGGTTGGGTTTTTGGCTGTTTTTGTTGTGCTGGCATATCGCCTCTGGTTCCATTGATGTCTTTTAAACAGCACCAGGGATGTGTTCTTTGGGATATACTTGTAGTCCTTGATCATGCTATTTGTCTTTAGAAGTCTTTTTTCTTTAAGTGACTCTTTTAAATAACCATACAGAAATATGTATGATAGAAATATGTCTTGGTGTTTCAAACTTCTTGCCCCTGTCCATTTACTCTTTCTCTTTGCTATATAAATAGGGACTGATCATGAAACCGACCTAAAACAGTATGGCAATTCTACTTTGGTATTATTTTAAATAGTTTGTTACTGTATTAGTGTACAACTAACTAATAGAAAATGTTCATTTATGATCTCATTGGATATGAAAGTAATAGAGAGTAGCAGGCTCCTGTCATCTGGCTGCTGAGGAGCACCGCGAGTGCAGCCGTGTTTCTCACAGTGTGGTGATGCCCGCCGGGTGGAGGAGGCAGGCACAGCATCTTCACAGAGGAAATGGGCTTTATAATGAGTGCAGCCTGAGCAGAGCTCATCTCTTCTTGGGTCATTACTTCACCTAATCATAAAACCTTTTTAAATTCAAATCCTTGCAGGGTTCTAATTGGTGACCTCTGAAGCCTGATAATTGTTTAAGATAGCTGGTCTTTTGCAGTATATTAATTGTGTTTGCAATTAAAAGTGAGAAATGTGGTTTAACCCTTATGTATAACTAAAAAGTGGATTTTCTACTTTTCGATCTCTAGTAGTTACTGTCATCCTCTCTTCCCAGTAGTTCCTGACTGAAGTCCTTATTAGCTTGAATTAACGCAGTGCCTTGGTCACTTCATTTAGTGTGTGGGTTTGCAGGATATTAGTTTGAGCAGGGCATTGAATTTTTTAAGGAACAATCTTCAGTCATTTGGAATAGCCAAGGGATTGTTTTCTTTGGGAAGACAAAGTGTCCCGTCCTTTCCATTCCCATTGTCTGGTTCCATCTTCTGCTTGCCTTTTGTGTTATTTAAGCAGACACTTCACCAGTCTTCCCAAGTGTTGTAGTAAATATGAACTTCAGAACACTTCTTCCTACCAGAGGAAAATGGGCCAATGGAAGAAGAATGTGCTGGTGTTCACGACTGGCACCCGTAAAGCTGTAGGTAAACCTGAGCTCAGTCATTTGCCCTCCTCACCACAGCGCATAACCCTGGAAATTAACCTGCTGTATTCTGCATTTACTGTGCTTTTAACTCCCTCTGTTGCTCCTGTTATACTTCTCAGCAAATAGTATACACAGTTGCTCATCCCACAAATGTCCTTATACTTATTGAAGTTGATGCTTAACCTGTTTTGTTTATTTATTGCTTGGAAGGTTTCATTCTGTGTTAAAGCCAACATTTTTGTTGACTGGTGATTCGGGAAACAAGCAAAACTTTGAGTCAGACAATCCTGGAGTCCAGCTTTGAGCCCTGTCACTTACTAGGTATAAGAAAACTGGAGTTGATACTTCCTGTCCTATCTGAGAAGTTACAAGGACTGAATGCATGTAGAGCCTGCAGTGTAGTCTCTGGACTACCATACTTACTTACTGAACTGATTAGATTTCTTCTGCCAGTTTTATGGAATATCCCATCTCTAATTTCTCGTTTTTGGTCTTGTTTTAAAATGCCAACGAATCTTTTCAATTTGTTTATATTAAAATGATTAGAATTCAACTCCAGAATTTAGTGACCTGCTCACTGCTGAAGGCCTTGAAGTATTTGCTCTTGTTCAGCAGACACATTCGTATTTCCCTGAGACTTCGGAAGACCACATCATATCTTCTTGTTTCTGCCATGGTGTCTGTTGTTTGGTGAATAACTGCATATGGTTAGGAGAAATTTAGGTGAAAGTACAAAAAGACAGAAGACTTAAGTGTTGGCAAAGATGTGGGAAAAGGAAACCCTGACACTCTGTTGGTGGGAATGGAAATTAGTATAGCCAATTTCGAAAGCAGGAGGGAGGTACCTCAGACAATTAAAAATAGCACTACCATGTGACCCAGTAATCCCGCTGCTTGCTGTTTATTTGAAGGAAGTGAGGTCAGCCTGTGAGAGAGACAGCTGTACTTTGTGGCAGGACTGTTCATAGTAGCTAGGATTGGGGCTCACAAACCAACTACAGATGAGTGTGTGAAGAGAATGTGGTGTGTACTCAGGGGGCCTTCCACCTGTTCAGGCCAGAGACCTGAGGATATGATCTTGAGTGGCTGGAGGGCAGTGTGATGGACATGCTTATGGACCCAGGAAAGAAAAAGCACTGCACTGGCTGGGGCGGGAGTCCCAACTGAGGGCCATTCCCTCTACCCATGTGAGGACCTCACAGGGTTGGGCTGGGCTGTTTTCTCTTGTAGAGCTCAAGGTTTATCAAATGGCTGAGCCATTAATTTTTTTTTTTTTTTTGAGAGAGAATACATAAGCCAGTACAAATTAGGTATTTTCTTAAGTAAACAATAATAACAACCTGTATTTGCCTTATGTGTTGTCGTTTTAAAAGCACTTTGACAAACATTTGTTTTAATATTTGTAATAACTTGGTGAGTCCCCCCCCCCGTATTATTATAATCTAAAGCACTTTTCCCCCCCTGACTCAAAATTAAGATTCCTCTTATACAGTAATACCAAGAAACTGGAAGTACTATGGATTTAAGGAATCAGATAAACACAGATTAGAATCTTGGGTCCTGATTGTGTGGGAATTTGGCTGAGTTACTGAGTATCTTTAAGTGGACACTTACTTTCTTTGCAATGAAGATTATATCTTCCTGGTGGCACCATGCAGGGGTTAATACCTGAACATAGTCATTGAATGAGTTCCAGCTACCAATACTGTTGTTATATTTTTGTTAATTATTCCTAATGTGTACAACTAATTAATTAATTTCACGCTCCTCTCCTCCTTCCTTATCCTCTCCTAAAGGAATTTGTCATTTACTTATGTGTGTTTTAAAATGTTATATGTATATTTAAGGGCATCTTGTATAATAATATTTACCCTGGGTTCATAAAAAATAGTTCATTTACAAGAATTCTTAATATTTATGGTATTACTTTGTTCTCCCTTGATGGTGTGTCTGTGTATGTGTATTTATGATGAACTTATTATTCTTATTAGATACTGATAGGTCTCTCTTCTCTGCTGGGTCATTTACTTCTGCTTAGGAACACCGTTTGCAAGATTATGAGCTTAATGACTCAAATCTAGTTTGGGCAAGTTTTAGTGTATTCATCTCTGGTTTGAATGTAACAGGTGCTAAGTTTGGATTGTTTAAATAAAATAATTTCTTAGTGAAAGCATTTGTCACGTTGGAAGTTAAAAAAACTCTTTTCAGACCAGCAGCTGCAGTAACATTTTAGTAGTCTGTCAAATAGAGTTCATACAGGCTATGAATGCTGTTTGTATATCTTTTCAGATCTGTTGTAATCCTCAGCTGGACTATTGCAGATTTTGACAGGATAGTGCAGCATGGAGGTATTGCCATTCACTTTATCATAGACCTGGCTGAGCTGTCTTTTGTTACAGCTGGGAAGAGCCAAGGTGCCTGGCGGAGGGGCGCTGAGTCAGGAGGCCCTTCACACTGGGTGCTTCATGGTGCAGGCTGGTCTCCATCAGTCAACTATCCTTTTTGGGCCCTTTTATGAATTTTATTCAGTGTTTTATAGAAAACAAGTTATGACTTCCAGGATAGCACTTTTTTTAGCAGTGATGACCAGCCCTTTACAAACTTTATGGAGTTGTTCCAATTAATTTAAAGCATTCATTCTTTCTTTGACTTACTCAACCTTTTAATAACCATTTTTTAGTCTTTTCCTATGTCAGTGCTAGGACCTCTATTTACTTGTCCATATTTCTCTTCCTGGTTGACCCGATTGAATCATTCCCTTCTCCTTTGAGTCTGTCCAGTAATTCTGTAGGAGCCCAGAGACAGGGGTCAAAAAAATCAGTTCATGTTTAAGCCTGTTCACTTACTGACTTTGTAAGTGGAGATTTTGTCATTACTACTGCTTGATTTTGTTCTACCTTGTCTTGACAGAAGTAAAGGAGAAAAGGTAGATGATGATCCCGAGTAAAGCTCTAGGTAGTAAGTGTGCAGAAGAGTGAATGTGGAGTGTGTCGCGGAGGATTACTTTAGGTCCCTGATCCTAGTAGTTTTCATTCCTTATCCTTGAAGAATCTAGGACATGGTTCAGATTTACCAGCTTTTAATGTAATTTTTAAAATTCTGGACCTATTATTCCCTTTTCTGCAGCACTTTGTATATAATATTACATTTGTTTATGTGGTTCACACTCTATATTCTATTTCAGCAGCTAGTATGATTCCTTCATGTATCAGAACTCATTCCTTTTTGGGTACATACCAGTATTTCTCCATCATAGGTAAACCCCATTGTATTTAAATATTATTGGATTCTCAAAATGTTTTATATCTAATTTTCAAATGTATCTGTTCTTCAAATGAGACATGCATGCCAGGTAAATTCTCCATCATGATTTCAAGGAAAGGGTGATGAAGAAGTCAAATTAATTATCCAAAGAGTGTGAAACTTTTATAGATTTTTTTACCCAACAATGTGTAAATATAAGCCTGGGTAGCTTAGTATAAGTTTTTATTTTACTTAGTTTCAGTATTTAAAAAAATTCATTGGAACTTAAAAAAAATAGTTTAATTTAAATGCAGATCAAAATTACACTGAAATTTCATCTCACTCCAGTCAGAATGGCAACTGTTAAGAATACAGACAATAATGAATGCTGGAGAGGATGTGGAGGAAAAGGAACCACCCCTGTTGGTGGGATTATACATTAGTATAATACAACCAATCGGAAATTGGTATAGGGGTTCCTAAGATGACCAGGAATGGAATCACCAAATGGCACAGCTATACCACTCCTCAGTGTTTATCCTAAAGAACTGAAGTCAGCTTAGTGTATAGGTTAATGAATATCTTTGTTTATTGTTCACGATTCACAGTGAAGCCAGCCTAGATGTCTGTCAGTGGATGAACGGGATAACGAAAATGTGCTATGGTATGTGTACACGATGGAGTTTTATTCATCCAAAAAGAAGAAAGAAATTTTGTTACTTGTAAGAAAGTGGATGGAACTTGAGAACATAACTTAAGTGAAATAAGCATACTGAGAAGATCAAGGGTCATATATTTTCTTTTAAATGTGGAAGCTAGAGAGGAAAAAGGAAAAGAAAGAGGTGTGTGTTGGTGGGAGTGGGGGGGTGAGGGGAATCTCAGGAAAATCAGGGTGATCAGTAGGGTAGAGGAAAGGTACCATGAGGAGGGAGGAGGAAGGGGAGGGTGGAAATGCTTGGGAATGATATTGGCCAAATTATATTGCTAAATCATGTGTATTTACAGATGTGTAATAGTGAATCTCATCATTTTGAACAATTACAGTGAACCAATTTAAAATATGGGGAAAACAAGCCCAGAAAACAAAATGTACTAGCTATAAAAAAATACTAGAAAAAAAAATGTAAAGTTGTTGATTGAACAGTGCCTATAAAATAAGTTTTGATCAGTTTGGCTTCAGTAATCAAAAGGCCCAGCCAGGGGCCTGAGAAGAGTAGAACAGCCTTGATTTAAACCAGGGCTGTTTGACTCCAGTAGTAGGGCTTGGGTTCATTGCCTTGTTGTGCCATGGGTACAGTAAATGAAACCCTCAGGCTCAAATCATTTTTTTTTTTTTTTGGTACTGGAGATTGAACTCAGGGGCACTCGACCACTGAGCCACATCCCCAGCCCTATTTTTTGTGTTTTATGTAGAGACAGGGTCTCACTGAGTTGCTTAATGCCTCACCATTGCTGAGGCTGACTTTGAACTTGTGATTCTCCTGTCTCAGCCTCCCTAAGTGCTGCGATTATAGACTTGCGCCACCTTACCCAGCTTAGGCTCAAATCATTTAAAAAAAAAATAAATCTTAAGTAAAGAAATATTAACTCCAGCTTAATTCAAAGCTTATTTAGGCCAAAACAGTGATTTGTAAAATAGACTGTGTATATCAAGAGGAAAAAGATATTTATTTTATATATTCTTTTACGTTCCTATCTAAAATCATAGGTATGCTCAAATGTTAATATAAGGTAGAATACATGATTTTTCTACTTTTTACAACTTGCCTGTGTGACTATTTTTTACTCCAGAATGTTGAATGTCACTAATGTAAAGAGGCATACTTGAAATTCTGATTTTATGGAGTTAAAAATGTTAAATTGTGCATCTGTTGTGATTACTAAAAATTTTTTGATTTCTTTGTTATTTGAAAAGAAAGTAAGCAGTTAAAACTATTTTGATGCATGTCCATATATATATATATATATATGTATATATATATATATATGAAAATATAAAAGTTTTTTTTTGAAGAAGTAGTTTTGGTGTACCTAATTTCATTGAATCTTTCAACTGTGCCAAAGTATTACATAAGTAGATAATAAAAAGATGGAATTTATTTTCTTTTACTAATTAAAGCTGAAGTCATGAATTTTTGTAATTGCCAAAGCAACTGATGTGTGACGTATCGCTCTTTGCTGAGAGAAACAAAACAAAGAAAAAGAAAAAGAAATTTGGCTCATTTATACCATTAGTTCTGTAGTTTTCAAACTCTGGGTATTTGTTTATAGAAAGTTTCTGAAATCATGTATGTGGATCTGTATGTGTATGTGTGAACGAATCTACCTCAGGAGTGTGGGTGATGGAGAAGCACTCCTTTAATTTCATTCTGTCATAGTGTTTCACATGCTAATCGTGTGCGTGCATTTACTTTCATAGAAAAAAAAAAGTTAGTAAGGTAAAGGAGCTCCTCTGTTTCCATGCATGTCGTTGCTGTGCAGAGTTTTCTGGAATGAACACATACATAGTGTGGGTCAAGAAAACAGGGTCACTCTTGGCTTGTCTGGGCCTTAGGGGCTGTGGTCAGGAGCTGCAGATTTAGTTGGCTATTGCCTTTGCTGGGCAGGCTTTCTTCCTTCACATCCTTTCCTCCTCCCCTTCCTGAGGCACCTCCACTGCCTCAGGTTTGGCAGTTTGCTGTGAGGACCCACAAAACTCAGAAAGACTGCTTGGTTGCTGTGACTGAAGTTTGTCAAGGAGAGAGTCTCTTTGAGCTTCCCTGAGTCACAAAAGATCCCAGCATTTTAGAGCCAGTTCCCAGACACTGGTTTTGCACATGAGGAACCAGAGTCCTAAGAGGTGTCCTATTATAGAATCAGGGACAATAACATTAGCAGTTCTAGGACTAGGATCCTGAAATCTTTATATCCTGTTTAGTGTCTTTTAAATTGTAACATTTCTTGTTTATCATAGACAACAACTAGATGCAACAGTGGGTGCAGTGACGTGCCCCCCGTGGTTTCATGAGGCCCATTGGTTTCCTACAGGTGATGGAAGCCCCGGCTCTCAAGCCTCCAGCTCTTAAAGTGATCTCCATTTATCCCAGGCTGCCCATGGGAATCTTTTTTTTTTTTTTTTTAAATTTTATTTATTTTTTTAGTTGTAGGTGGACAGAATATTTTTATTTTGTTTTTATGTGGTGCTGAGGATCGAACCCAGTGCCTTGCATGTGCTAGGCGAGCACGCTACCACTGCGCCACAATCCCAGCCCCCCCATGGGAATCTTGTGTTCTTTCCTGCACTAAAAAGCAATGCAGGAGGCTGCAGCGGCACACTGTATTCAGCATCAGACAGAACTGAGTGTAAATCCTGCCTTTGCTTCGGTCACCCAGTGGTGCATAACCATTGAGCCACATTCCTAGCCCTTTTTTATATTTTATTTTAGAGACAGAATCTCGTTAAGTTGTTTAGGGCCTCACTAAATTGCTGAAGCTTGCTTTGAACTTGCAACTCTCCTGCCTCAGTATCCTTAGCTGCTGGGATAACAGGCATGTGCCACTGCTCCTGGCTGCCTTGGTCAAGTCACCTCTCTAAACCTCTTGTCCTGAGAATTGAATCATGTCATGAGTCTGAGGTGCCTGGTCCAGGGATAATATGTGTGGATTTCTGAACTGTTCCTAGCTTAACAAGCAAAGTGGATCAATGGAAGACCCTCTTTGTTGAGCTGATGCCCCCTCTGGGTCCTTCTCCAGGAGGTTGTGACCCTTCTTTGCACCTGGTGTTTTGCAGTTTTTGTCTGGAGGTGGCACTCATTCAGCAGTCACGCAAGCACCTGATGGGTGCCTCCTGTACAACCACATGCTCTAGGCCAGGAAGTGAATGAAGCAACTCACACATAGAAAGTCCTAGGTAGCAGATGTTTGTTGAAGGAAGAAAGAGCCCGCTGAGAAGTCTGTGTTCTGGTGGGAGAGGTACGACGTTCTCTTTTACTTAAGGGCAGCATAGAGTTGAACATAATGTGCTTTGTGAGCATCAAGCTGGGAATGATCCACTCTTACATTCTTGCTGCTCCACTGAGGAAAAAGTGAGTTACTCAGAAGAAGTGAGATTTAGTGAGATGAGTGTTGGAAGAGCATGAAGGTAGAGTCTCCACGCTGTCGTGGTCGACTTTTGTGTGACTTATGCAGCCCCACACTGCATGCCCGTGCTTGCTGTGGGAGGAGGTGGGCTTGCCAGGCAGGCCAGCCGAAGCTTGTCTAGGTCTTCATTGCCATCGCGGAGCGGGTGTTTGGCTGTCCAAGCTTCAGAAGCCAGGCGAGTCTGCTATAGGAATAGGAATGCCAGTTTTGTGATGCTGACCTGAGAATATGTTCTGCCTTTTCCTTATTTCATCAGCTTTTCTCTGAATTCCAGAAAGCCGCGGGAGTTTCTTTATGTTTTTGTTTGTTATCTAGCCTCTTATTCTCCTCTATCCACAAGCAGTTGAGATTGACTTTGTAGTGCCACGGTAAATGAATGTTTTCTATTCATGAGGATTCAGTGATAAAATAGGGAATGTGTCATTACTGGAAAATTTCATTGGGGTTTCAGAGTCTACATTTTTGTACTTGATTTCATGTCACAGCATTGAACCAAGACTTCCAGCCTCTGCTGTTCTGGGTCATATATTTCATGGTTATTTTTTCTCCTCCACAGAAATAGAAAAGTTTCAAAAAGGAGAAGGCAAGGATGAAGAAAAGTACATTGACGTCGTGATTAATAAGAACATGAAGCTGGGACAGAAGGTGTTAATTCCTGTGAAACAGTTTCCTAAGGTAAGACCATAAGGCTACACTGCAGGTGCTTTGACTTAAATGCTGTTTGGTGTTTTCTGGGGATGCTTCTCTCCCTCAGCAGCCCCATGTGTATATAATTAGAAACTTGTTTTTAACTTAATAAGTAATGTAACAGCAAACTTAGTGGATCTAGTGATTCTCTCCTTTCTGTTTGACTTTTGTGTGACTTATGCAGCCCCACAAAAATTTCTTGTGAGTCTTCCCATCAATGTGGGCAGCCTAAGGTCACACTTGTTACCTCATTGCTGATAGGAAGTTGTATGATAAGAATTTAAAATGATCATCCATGTTAAATGCTCAGAACAGTGCTTAGTGCATAGGTGTTTAAAATATCATATATTCTAATTTTATTTTAATCTTTTCTCTTGCCTTTTTCTGTACACAATGGGTGCATGCTGTTGTACTTGTCAGTAGTTTATTTCTTTTTATTGCTGAATAATAATTCATCATCTAAATTCCCACACTTTTATTTGTCTGTTTGCCTAGTCAATTTTCAGTTTGGAGTTGTTAAAAGTTGAATTGCTATGGATATTTCTGTACAAATAATTTTGAGACACATCTCACTGCTCGTGGGTAAATACCTAGGGTTATCACTGCTGTGTATTTATTTTTGAAAGAAACTCCCAGCCTTTCCCCCTCACTGCAAAGTGGCCATACCTTGTCACATGTCCACAGATAAAGCATGCAAGTTGTGATTGCCCTATATCTTTATCAATATTTGGTGCTGTTTTTAAATTTGTTTTAGTTATTTTGATGGTATGTCAGTATCCTTTTTTTTTGGTACCAGGGATTGGACCCAGGGGTAGTCGACCACTGAGCCACATCCCCAGTCCTATTTTATGTTTTATGTAGAGACAGGGTCTCACTGAGTTGCTAGAGTTGCTAGCGCCTTTCCATTGCTGAGGCTGGCTTTGAACTCAGGATTCTCTTGTCTCAGCCTCCCAAAGTGCTGGGATTACAGGTGTGCGCCACCGCACCCTGCTCAGTATCCTCTTTTAATGTTAACTTGCAACTAATAATTTTGTACAGTTTTTCATATACTAATTGACCATTCACATATCATCCTTTTTTTTTTTTTTGAGGTTTATACCTTTTTCCTTTTTGTAAAAGGGCTGTGTGTCTTTATCATTGATTGCTAGGAGTTTTGTACATATCATAGATACAAGTCTTGTTAGATATGCTTTTTGTACATATTTGGCTCAGTCTATGGCTTACCTTTTAGTTTCTTGATGGCTTTGTGATAAACCCACATTTTCTATTTTAATTGGGCCAGATTCATCAGTATTTTCTTTTATGGTTATTGCTTTCTGTGAAGTAAAAAATCTTTGCAGACCTTATGGGAATATTAGAGGCCTTGGTAAGTTATGAATATATTCTGTGTTTTCTCTGAAAGCTTTTTATCATTTAGCTCTTACTTTAAGGATTGTGATGCATTTCAGATGAATTTTCATATATGGTGTGACATAGAGTTTTGCTATGATTTGAATGCATCCTCTAAAAATTCATGAATTGGAAATTTAATCCCTCTGTTCATAAATTAATGGTGTTTGGAGGTAAGGCCTTTGTGAGATAATCAGGATTAGACGAGTGTATGAGGGTGGGGCACCTTGATGGCATGAGTGACTTTATAAGAAATGAGAGACTCAAAATGTCTTTCTCCATGTTATAAGGCAGCAAGAAGGCCCTCACTGAATTCCATGCAGATGCTGGTACCATGCTCTTTAACTTTTTTGGTCTCCAGAACTATTAGCCAAATAAACTTCTGTTTTTTATAAATTATCCAGTTCCAAATATTTTATTATAGCAACAGAAAATGTATTAAGACAAAGGTCAAGTTCTTTATCTTTTGGTACCAGAGATTGACCCCATGGGTGCTTAACCACCGAGCCACATCTCTGTTTTATGTTTTTTTGTTTTTTTTTTTTTTAATTTTAAGACAGGGTCTTGCTGAGTTGCTGAGCCTGGCTTTGAACTTCCAATCCTCCTGGCTCAGCCTCCCGAGTTGCTGGGATTACAGACGTGGGCCACTGCTGCTGGCTCAGGTTCATTTTTTCCATATGAATATCTACTTTTCCCAGCACTGCTTATTGAAAGATATCATCTCTCCTGTGATTGTTTTGGCACCTTTGATGGCAATCAGATGACTGTGTAAATGAAGTTATATTTCTGAGCTTTTTGTTCTGTTTCATTGATCTATTTATGAATCCTTATACAAGTACCACTGTGTCTTGTTTGCTGCAGCTTTTTATAGTGAGGCTTAAAGTTAGATAATATAGTGCCCCTCCAGTTTTGTCCTCCTTTTTCATGATTGCTCAGATATTCTAGGTCCTTTTCAACTCCAAATAAAGTTAAGAATCCATTTGTTAATTTCCACAAAATGACTTACTGGGATTATGATTGCAGTTGCAATAAGTCTGTTGAGCATTTTCCTGAAGATGGTATATTCCTCCATTTATTTAGATGTTCTTTAATGTCTCTTAGCAGCATTGTGTACTTGTCAGGGTGTGGTTCTTATGTGTCTTCTGTTAAACTTACCCTAGTTATTTCATATTTTGACACTACTGCATAATGAATATTTTTGAATTTCCATTATCCAAGCGTTTATTTCTAATATAAAATTTTGCACATTTTCATTAGTTGCCACTTTGCTGAATCATTAGTCTTAGTAAGTTCTTTTGTAGCCTTAGGATTTCTGTGTGCATAATCGTATCATCTGCTTTATAAGTTTAATTCTTCCATTGCAATTTTTATGCCTTTTGTATTTCTTTTGCCGACATTGATGTATTGGCTGGCATCTCCACTGTGAAACTGAATACAGTGGTAAGAGTAGGAACCCTTGCCTCATTCGCCGCCAAGGAGGAGGACTCTCAGTATTTTGTCATCAGATTTACACTAGGTACATGGTTTTTGTAGAGACCATTAGGTAGAAGTTCCCTTCTGTTTTAGCCTTCTGAGCATTTTTTTCTGAGTGGATGATGAAGTTTCCTGACTGTTTTCTGCACCCGTCAGAGGCACACAGGTGTTGCTTCCTTTTACTGAGCGAGTCTTGGTCGTGATCTGGATGAAGCCTTTGTGCTCCTCCGTCAACGCTGCTTGGCAGCAGCATGTTGTCCTCCCGTGGTTCTGATCATTTGCCTCTGAGTCCTGCCTGGCATGGGCCTAAGGTTTTCTGTGATGTTTGTGATATTGGTGTTAGGATGGTTACATAAACTGAAAGGAAAAATGTTCCTCTCCTTTTTCTCAGACAGTGTGTGTCAGATTGGTGTTTTTTCCCTCAAAACATTTGATGGACTTCACCAGTGAAGCCATCTGGAACTTGATGATGTATTCAGTGTCTTTGATTAGTAGAACACAGTCAGATTTTCTATTTCAATTTTTGTGCAAATTTTATTCTTTTTTGTTTCAGGGATTTGTCAGTTCTTCACAAGATTTCAGCTGTAGTTTCTTCAAATATGTCCTCTGACCCTTTTTCTCTTCTTGTATTTGGAAAACTTTATACACATATTTGAAACTTTGATGTTCTCACTTAGGTTTCTTTGCCTCTGTTTCTTTACTGTTTTTTCTTTTTTCTTTGTATATTTTGGTTCTTCAGATTAGATGATTTCTATTGCTGCTCTGCTGCTGATCTTTTATTTTTTTATTTTTGCTATACCGATAGTGAACCCAGGCCCTCGCACATGCTAGGCAAGAGCTCTACTACCTCCAGCAACATGGTTACAAATTTTATATGGAGACAGGGTCTCACTAGGTTGTCTAGGCTGGCCTTGAACTTGAGATCCTTGTGCCTTAACCCCCCAAAAGGCTGAGATTACAGGCATGTGCCACCATTCCTGTTTCCTACTGCTGGATCTTAAACTTTATTTTTTATATGTTATGTTCATTTTGTTATTAATTCCATCAGTGAAATTTTTTATGTCATGTTTCATAATTATTGTAATTGTTTCAGTATTGATATTTGATTTGTGGGGGTGGTGAGAAGTGAAAGGGATGTTTTCCTTCTATTTGGAATTTTTTTTTCATATTTAATTTATGTATTTGTTCTATTTAGGCTTACATGATAACAGAGTGCAATTTGATTCATTGTACATAGATAGAGGATAACATATCAATTCTCTAGTTGTAAGTTGTATAGAATCACAACATATATGCAGTCATATATAAAGTTAGGGCTATGATGACCATCATATTCTACCACCCTTACTGTCCCCATGCCCCCTCCCCCCTTATACCCCTGTGAACAGAGATCCACCATTGCTTCCATGTCCTTCCCCACATTATGGATCAGCATCCACTTATCGAGTACATTTGGCATTTGGTTTTCTGGGATTGGCTTACTTCACTTAGGATGATATTCTCCAACTCCATCCATTTACCTTCAAATGCCATAATTTTATTCTCTTTTATTGTTGAATAATATTCCATTGTGTGGAATTTTTGTTTTTTCATTTGTTGCAAGTTTGCCTTTATTTCATTGAGCACAGTTAAAGTGGGTGCTTGAAAGTCTGTCCTTCGGTTCTGAGGTCCTGGTCATGTTGGTTTTGTTAGGCACTGACATTCTCTGCCCTGACAGGGAGTCTTTCTGTTCTGGTTCTTCACATGCTGAGTCATTTTGGATTATGTTACTGGATACTGTGAATGTACATTGTGGAAGCCCTGAATTCTGTCTTTTTTCTCTGAAGGATATAGGTATCTTTGTTTTAACACCTAAACTTTATCAAGCTGACTCTGGACTTTGTTTTTTGGTAGGAATTAAAATCTTTTCTTAGTCTGACTTTTGCATTTAATTTTTTGCATACAGAATTCTGGGGTCAGCTGGAGATTTTAGCAAATTTTCTGTACAAAATTTGGGAATCCCCACCTTTTTTCCCTAGGATTTCTTCCTCAAATTTTAGCACTATCATTGCTTTGAACCTTGCTACTCAGGCTTTTTTTAAAAGCTCAAAGATTAGTTTGAGCTGGGATGTTTAAGTTTTATCTTTCAGAATCTGCCTGTTTTGGACCACTTTGGCTTTCACATTTTGTTTGGAGCTTGAGAGTTTATGGTTGACATCTCTAGGTCGTCATCAGCCCATAGAACTTGGCATGTACTATTTTTATAAACAGAAAAGTAGTTATGAACATTTTATAAAATTATTATTAAAGTATGGTCCTTGGAAACCTTTGCAAATTGATTCTTTATGTTCAGTAGGTTCTGTATGTACATTGTGCAGTAAGTAGAAAGAACTTCAGATAGAGTCGCTCTTAAATGTGTTTAGTCTACTAGATGATGATTAACCTGAAATTAACTCTTTGTTGTATATGAGCTACTATATGAAATAAAATAGATGAATATAGTATTTGAAATTAAAAAAATAGTTTTTCAGTGCTGGCTTTGATGTGGTAGAGGAAGACAAATTATCATCTCTGTGTAAGCAGAGCAGAGCCCATGTCAATACTGGTGGTATCTGAGGTAGTTCACTTAGAAGCCCACTGCTTTCAGAATACTGAAAAAAGACAGTTCTGTTAAGGACAGTAAGACAAGGACAGTAAGACATGCAAGTTTCAAGACAGCTTTGTGTGAAAGCTCCTATAGTTCTGGTCATTTCTAGGAGAAAGCGTTCCTGTTTGTATTGGTTCACAGACTGGGCTGGTGGAGGCTGTGCTGGCCTGTGCAGCGGCTGCATGGAACGCAGCTTGCTGTGGTTTCATGCTGGCCAGGTGCTTTCAGCAGTCAGGGAGGAGAGTCCTATGGTTTGTGATATTCCATTGAATAATGTTTTCCATTCATTGAATAATTTCTCTCTCTCTCTCTCTCTGTCTCTCTCTCTGTCTCTCTCTCTCTGTCTCTCTGTCTCCCTCCCTCTCTCTGTCTCTCTCTCTTTTGGTACTGGGGATTGAACCCAGGGGCACTTAACCACTGAACCACCTCCCCAGCTCTTTTTATTATTATTATTATTATTATTTAATTTTGAGACAGGATCTCACTAAGTTACATAGGGTTGCTGAGCCAGGCTTTCAATTTGCAATCCTCCTGCCTCAGCCTCCCAAGCCACTGGGATTACAAGCATGCACCACTGTGCCTTGGGGAACAATTTCTTTTAAGGAACCATCAATGGAATAGTGTTGACAGTAATATGGCTTGTTCAGGACTCACACCTTAGAGTGCATTTGCTTTCTTATGTCTGAGCTTGTAAGGTGTGAAACTCAAAGTGAGCACATGGAACTATGTTCCATGCTCTTTTTTTCCCCCCAGTTTTTAATCTATGGGAATTATTTCTCATAGTTTTCCTGAAGATAAACCCTAATCTCTGTGCTGAGCAGTGTCTAGATGAAAGAGAGTTCCATAAATGCCATGTCAGCAGGGTCCAGGTCTCTCTGTGAGGTCCAGGGTTGTGTTTGTCTTCCCTTGCAGGCCCATTCATCAGTGCATCTGTCCTCAATTCACATGCCTGACGGTCCCTGAGGGTCTTGCCTGGATAGGCATCATTGTAGGCAAACCAGTTCAGTCTTTGATCTCAAGAAACTCTCAGTTTAGTGGGGAGTGTGAACAGTAGTATTATAGTATGTTCTGGAAAGTCAGGGAGGAAGATCGTTTTGACCCACTGGAAGAATGCTGCTTGGAGAAGGCTGACTCTGACGAGGCCAGCTGGGTCAGGGCAGGAGGAACACAGGAAGAGGCTGAGGAATTCTTCAAAACAGAGGAACACCATATGTGTGCCAGAGGCATTAGAGAAGTTAAAACCATTTCATTTGACCAAACAGATGAATTTCAGTAAAATATGCAGATTTTAACAAAAGCCATACATAAAAGTGTTAAGAGAGTCTGAGTGGGGTTTACCAGTCGGGGTGCAAAGTTAGAATGGCAAGTAGTATTTGAGCTGTCTTGGAGGATGTGTGGGTTCTCCAGGTCAGCTGTTGAACTGTTCCAGGAAAAGGAGTGGCACCTGAGTGACATGTTGAGGCCAAATAATGCTTATGTACCGTTGTAAAAGCTGAGGCGGAACATCAGATCACACAGCTACGTCTGTGAATGATGCTCTGTTAGAATGTGGCCCTCTTATGCTTGAGGCATGTGTTGCAAGATGTTCTGGAGATGCCTGAAAACACATGTAGTGCTGAATCTTGCATCAAAGGCACTATTAGAAAAATGTTTTTCCTATGTGTGTATGTATATATGCCCACGATAAAGTTTAATTTACAAGTTAAGCACAGAGTATACTAACAATAGCTAATGAAATAGAATGATCATAACAATGTACTGTGTCTTAGGAATTGTTTATTTCTGGGATTTTCCTGTTACTGTCTTGGTTCAGGATTGACTAGGCAGCTGAACAATCTCAGCGAGAGAAACTGAGGATAAATAAGTGGTGTTATTTTATATTATTAAATGGAAAAAAAGAAAAAGTGTGTTAATCAACTTTCATTGCTGAGACCAAAATGCCTGACAGGAACATGCTTAGAGGAGGAGTGATTTATTTTTGTTTCTGGTTATAGATGTTTTAGTCCATAGCATGGTGGCTCCATTGCTCTGGGCCTGAGGTGAGGGAGAACATCATGGCAGAAGAAGGCAGCAGAGGCAAGCTGCTCAGCTCATGGCAGCCAAGAAGAGGCAGGCTGGGGAGAGGGGAGGAAGGAACCCGGGATAAGGAAAAGTCCAGTGTCCCCAGGGACCTACTTCCTCTGGACCTGCCCCCTGGCTACATTCCTGCCTCCTCCCAGTAGTACATTCACAATATTGATGCATTCAGTGGATTAATCCACTGAAGAGTTAAAGCCCTCCTGATCCAGTCATTTCCCAAAAGCCTATCTATGGAAATTGCTGTTTTGAGGACTAAGTCTTTAACATATGCGCTTTTGTGGGGGACACGTGAAGCACAGAAAATTTCCTGGAAAAACCTGACTTTCAGACTCTTTAATAGTAGTTATCTTCCAGAGAATTGCTTTATCAAGATTTTCTACTTTATATGTTTCTGCACTTCAATTTTTAAACAGTTACTTAGCACAACTTTAGAATTAAAAAGGTTTTCATTTTGGGGGCAAAATCTATCTGAATGTATATTGAAATATTGTAGTATGGCTATGATTTCCAAGGCTTAGTGTACAATTCTGAGTTAAAAGCTGTGGGTTTAATTTAGTTTATTACATGTCTTGATTTGGTGGGATTTCTTACAGCCTCTAAGCATTCTGGCCTGTGCACATCACTGCTTGAAGCAGCTTTGTCTTCACTAGCTTGGTATCCTGCAGCAAGTTTGCCTGCTGTGTGAGAGTTGGAATGTGGTGTTTGCTGTCCTCACAGAGGCTCTTGGGAGAAGGGTCTGAGAACAGAGAGAAGTGCCTGTGGAGTGGGTTGGCTCCTGGAGTGTCAGGAGGCTTCCTTTGTGAGAGTTGTCTTGCATTTTTTTCTCTTCTAGCATGTTATAGGCAATTTAAAATGCATGAATTTTGTACTTGCTAGAAACCTATTCCATGAAAATCATGGACTTAAAGAGTCCCTATGATGATAAATATTTCACGGACGTGTAGATATGTTAAAATGCCTTTTGTATCATTAGTACTTGATTTTCAGAGACATACAAAATTTTTTTCCAGAGGATTTGTGTGCAAATGATTAGTATTTTAAGTGTTGTTAATATGTTTAGTTCTCTATATTTATGGGGTGCAAAGTCATTTTTTTTCTGGTATTGGGTTTTGAACCCAGTATTTCACACATGACAAGAATGATTCTACTGCTAAAGCTACATCCCTAGGCCCCCAGTGTGGTGTCACAGCATGATACAGCAGACATTGTTGAGTGATCAAGTCAGGCCAATGAATAATGCATCACCTCAAATATTTATATTTATTTATGTTAAGAACATTTAAAATCCTTCTGTTTAGCTATCTTGAAATATGCATTGTTAGCTGTCATCCATTCTGTGGAATAGATCACAAAAACGTATTGTACTTCGGATGTACACGTTGGTGGAAGTGCTTTAGATGTAAAGAGCAGTAATCTGATTCTTTCAGTTGTAGGAGCTGGGAGGCCAGCATCTTGTGTCTAGTAAGGACTTTCCTGCTGTTGCATTCTCATGGCAGAAGTAGAAGGACAGATGGGGAGGCTGGCTTCACTCCCTCCACCCCTGTAAAATGGCACTGACACATTTGGGACACTTGCTTAAAGGGGCTCCACTTCTTACCACCACTACCACCACAGTGCCACGCACATATTTAAACCATAGCAGCTGGCCATTGGGGGTCTTGAAACTTGTTGATTTTAGGGAAGCCCAATACAAAAAGTAATTACTTAAGATGTATAGATATATTTATGTCAGTCACGTGCAGTCATTTGGAGTCTTTCCTAGTGTGCACTACATCTAGGCACCCTCAGATGAAGTAGGACGGTCATCCTGGGTTACAGGAATATAGGGACACTCATGGCCCACAATGGCCACTGTTTTATGATGCATGGACCCCTTCCACATTGACTCTCCACTCATTTTGACAGTCCACAGGTGGTAGCAAGAACTGGAGGGGGGTAATGTCAGTAGCTATGGCATTTTCAGAAGTTGATCTTGTTCCCTTCTCAGAAGTCTCTCAGCTCTTGGGTTCTTATACACATAACACCTGTCATAATAATGAGAAAGTTGGTATCTGCAAATTGGATCACATTTGAGAAATATTTTGATGGCATTTCAAATATTACTTTATACTTTGAGTTTCCCCTTCTTCTCGTTAAAATGTTTGGTTGAGCCAGAAATCATCTTTAAAACTTAGATTCGGGGCCTGAGGTTATGGCGCAGTGGTAGCGTGCTCACCTAGCACGCAGGAGGCACTGGGTTCAATTCTCAGCACCACATAAAAATAAAATAAAGATATTAAAAATAAATAAATAAATTAAACTTAGATTCGTTAGGTGGAATCCTAAAAAGCTAGGCATTTAGCAAGGCACTCCTAAAATAATCTACTCATATTGTTTTGGAGGTTTATTATTATCATTGCAATAATTTTTCTGAATTAAATGAGAAATTATAAAATTTGGCTATATACAATCCTCCTGTATGTCCCATAGAGTCTTCGTATATTCTAAAAACTAGAAATTCTGCATAGATGTACTTTGATTACAATGAACTAAATTTAGAAATTTCTAACTTCTTTGATAAGTATTGTTGTATATAACTATAATTACATCTCCCTTACTTTTTAGGGAACATGGTTGAGAATTTGCCTCTGAGTGTGTTGTTGAGCCCAAAAGTAAAAACACCTTCAGTGTTTTATCAGTACATTACTGGCTTAAATATCTTCGAGCATTGTTGTACTTTCGTTTTGGCTCTAGACCTCATAAATACCACCTGAGTGGATCAACTGAAATTTGCATGTCTGTGCTGGTATTGGAGATAAAAAATATGAACAGAACTTAATCATTCTTGCTATGGTTTGAATATGTACACCCAAATTTATTAACTCCCCAAATTCATATGTTAAATGGGGATTGGAGTGGGACCTTTGGGAGTTAGTTTGGATTAGATGAGGTCATGCAGCATTAAAGGCTTCTTAAGAAGAGGAGGTGGGACCTGAGCTGGTACTTTGTGTCCCCCTATGCCGTGCACTTCTGGTATCATGTCGTCCTGCAGCCAGCAGGAAGGTGGTTCCAGATGTGGAACAGATGCTGGTGCTACACCCTTGGACTTCCCAGCCTCCATAACCATGCGCCAGTAAACACACATTCTTTTTTTTTTTTTTTTGGTACCAGGGATTGAACTCAGGGGCACTCAACCACTGAGCCACATCCCCAGCCCTATTTTGTGTTTTATGTAGAGACAGGGTCTCACTGAGTTGCTTAGCACCTCGCCGTTGCTGAGGCTGGCTTTGAACTCGCGATTCTCCTGTCTCAGCCTCCCTAAGTGCTGGGATTACAGGCTTGCGCCACCGCGCCCGGCTAACACACATTCTTTATAAGTTACCCTTGCTCAGGTTATGCTGTTGTAGCAAAAATGTATCAAAACACCTCTCTTCTAGGACTCAGTTTTTTGGAAGAAAATGATAGAAATTTATACCATGGACTAAACTGAACTTTTATCAGAACAAGTAACTGCTAAATGAAGCAAGGGCCACACCCTGTGAAGGGCACTCTAGAAGCTTGATGACAGAGTGGACAGAAGCTCGGTTTAGGCCTAGCCTGAATTAGTGTGGTGCTCAGCTCTCCTGTGGACCAGCACTGTGTGTGTCTCCTTTCCCTTGGCTTAGTGTCACACCATACCACTACGGGGCGCTTCTGTTTGGATGCCCACAGGCATTGCAGACTGGATATGTCAGCAAGTGCACTTCATGCCTGCTCTTCGAGGCCCATGGGGCCTTTTCCTCTCTTGCTGCTTTCAGTAAGTGACGAGTAGCACAGTATGCTTGAGTGACTGTCCAGAAACAAGGGTATCTTTGTTTTGCCTCCTTACTGCTCCCTGGTTACCTGCTCCCCGCTGTCCTTCTGAGACCATGCATGTGCTTCCTAAGTGGACTCCAGGCTTTGCATTCCCTTGCCACACTTCCAGAACACTTCCATCCCTCACCCAGTATTGTAGGAGCTTCTTTCACATATAGATTTCTTGCCTTTGGTTTTGACTCATCCAGTTTATTCTCTACATTCTTCCCCAGACTGTTTCCATATGGGATTTTATGTATTAATGATTTCAATTTTTGTGTCTCCTTCTTTCTCCACTGGCATATCCAGCCTTGAGCCAATGGAGGTAAAAACTAAGATTGTGTATTAATTAGGGTGTGTGTGTGTATGTATCTGTTTTACTTATGTAATTTCTTCTGGAAAAGAGGCGCTTGTTCACTTCATTGATTTTTAAAATTGGTAATCTCTAAATTACTTGGCCTGTTCACCACTTAGAGACACACACTATGCTAAAATTACACTCAATGGAGGAACTCTGTAATTTCAGCCACTAATACTTAGTGATTTGTGGTGGGAAAATTAATACATTTAAATAATAGTATTTATCTATAGCTTTAATATATACAATAATTTATGCAGCAAAGAAAATTAATGGAAACTTTGCTGAATAGTGCTATTTGGGGGAAATGATTTTAATTCCACAAGTATTTACTGAGAAACCATTATATGGGAAAAATGATGAATCCTATGTATCTGTTTATTCCCAAGGAATTTATCAACTAACAGGGGAAACCATAAGTTAGTTACTAAGTGATTTAGGGTAATGATTGAATTACAGTAAGAGATAGGCATGCAGAATTTAAGGGAGTAGCCGAGCACGGTGGCTCACACTTGTAAAATCCCAGCACTTAGGGAGGCTAAGACAGGAGAATTGTGAATTCAAAGCCAGCCTCAGCAACGGCGAGGCGCTAAGCAACTCAGTGAGACCCTGTCTCTACATAAAACACAAAATAGGGCTGGAGATTTGGCTCAGTGGTTGAGTGCCCCTGAGTTCAGTCCCCAGTACCAAAAAAAAAAAAAAAGAATTTAAGGGAGTGAGGACAGTTATTTCTAGAGAAATAATTTTAAGTGTAATCACAAATATGAGAACCCTCTTCCCAATGGGAACTGTATCTCTGAACCCCATGTGGTGATGGGGAGTCTCTTGCCTTTGGAGGTGATACTCTATAACCTGTGATTGAAGGGTCTGGGATTTTTAGATAGACAGATAGATGTGTGCTTGTATACACATGCTCACACACCGCAAGTGCAAGGGTCAGTGTGGTGAGAAGACTCTTACATTGCTTAATTGAAGACCTGGGATCATTTGAAGTGATAATTTACTGAAAGGGGACATTTAACTCCTGCCATTGCCATGAAATGCACTGAGGAACCTGCTTCCCCCTGGTCTCCTTTCTTTCTCACGAGTTCTTAGTTCTTAAATTAATTTGCAATATATACTTTATGCTGTAGGTAATGTGTATATATTTTTTTAAATTCTTAGCCAGTCATGGTGGCGTATGCCTGTAATCCCAGGGACTTGGGAGGCTGAGGCAGGAAAATCAGAAATTTGAGGCCAGCCTCAGCACCTTAGCAAGAACCTGTTTCAAAATAAAAAGGCGGGAGATATGGCTTAGTGGTAAAACATTCCTGGGTTCAATACACAATACTAAAAATTTTTTTAAAAAAGTTTATACTCTCTTGTTTTTAACAAACTGCTTTAGACCATCTGTAGAGAAATTTAACATTACCTAATACATTATCCCATTACTTTACAGTTGTTCTTGGATGTCTTTTTAAGCATATTTTCATATGTATTTTTAAATTCATTTGTAATTCTAGGATGCATTTTAACATTTCTCTTTGTCAACACTGTATTGGTTTAGAAATCCTTAAGTCAGTAAGTATTGCATATGTTTTTTGATTTGTATTAGTGCATTGTAGTTATAAATAATACTGAGGTTCATTTTGACACAGTTATACAAGCATGGAATATGACTTGCTCCAGTTCAGGGCCCAGTCCTTACCCTTTCATCTTCTCTCTCCCTATCCTCTTTCCTCTGTTCCACTGGTATGTCTTCCATTTGTTTATAGTTTTATTTTTCAGTGAGTGCAGTATAGATACACATAAAGGTGAAATTCACTTTGGTATATGCATATATGTAACATAGGATAGTTGGGCAGATTCATTCTATCATTTCTTCTTTACCCAACTCCCTCCCTTGATTCACTTACTCTACTCCACTGATCTTTTATTTTCATCAGATTCACCCCATCCCATGTGTCCTCCCACTCCAATTTTGGTGTAGCTTCTGTTTATGTGAGAAACTATTCAACTTTTGACTTCTTGTGTCTAACTTGTTTCACTTAGCATGATATTCTCCAGTTCCATCAATTATCACCAAATGCCATAATTTCATTTTATGGCCGAATAAAACTTCCTTGTGTGTATATACCACATTTTCTGAATTCTTTCAGTGTTGACAGGCATCTGGGCAGGTTCCATAATTTAGCTGTTGTGAATTGTGCTGATCTACATATTGATACAGCTGTATCACTATAGTGTAAGAATTTTAGATCTTTTGAATATATACCAAGGAGTGGGAAAGATGAATCATATGGTGGTTCCATTCTCAGGTTTTTGAGAAACTTCCATACTTCCTATAGGGCTTATACTAGTTTGCAGTACCACCAACAGTGTGTAAGTATACCTTTTCTCCACATCCTCCCCAGCATTTGTAATTATATGTATTCTTGATAATTGCCATTCTGACTGGAATGAGGTAGAATCGCAATGTAGTTTTGATTTGCATTTTCCCAATTGCCTGAAATGTTGAACATTTTTTCATATATTTGTTGGCCATATGTATTTCTTCTTTTGAGAAGTGTCTCTCATTCTTTTGCCCATTTATTAAGTTATTTTGGGTTTTGGTGTTGAGCTTTTTGGGTTCTCCATATATTCTGGATATTAATCCTGTTTGACTACTAGGTAGCAAAGATCTTTTATTCTGTATTTTTGTTTCCCTTGATGCACATATTTTTTTTTTATTTGTTAGTGTCTCACTTGTTGATTCTTGGTTTTGTTTTTTGGGCTTTAGGGATCTTGTTAAGTCATTGTGCCAATATGTTGGCATGTTGAACCTACATTTTCCCTTAGCAGTTACATAGTTTCTGGTCTAATTCCTAGGTCTTTGATCTATTTTGAGTTGACTTTTGTGTAGGGTAAGAGGAATCAAGTTTCATTCTTCATCAGTACATCCAGTTTTCCCATCACCATTTGCTAAAAAGGCTGTCTTTTCTCTAGTGTATGTTTTCACACCTTTGTCTAGTATCAGAGGACTGTGTGCATGTGGGTGTGTCTCTGTCATTTCTTCCATTGGTCTTCCCGTCTGCGTTGGTGTCGATAGCATGCTGTTTTTGTCCCTAACCCTCTAAAGCATTATTCGAGGTCCAATAACATGATGCTTTCAGCATTGCTCTTTTTGCTCCAAAATGCTTTGGCTATTCTGAGTCTCTTATTCTTCCAAAAAATTTTAGAACTGTTTTTGTTTGTTTCTAGTTCTGTCAGGAATGTCATTGCTGGTTTAATGGGAATTACATTGAATCTATACAACACATTTGGTATTATGTCTATTTCCATAATATTCTGTTTTTTTCCATTTTCTAAGGTCTACTTCAATTTATTTCTTCAGTGTTATATAATTTTCATTGTATCAGTTTTTTACCTGAATGGTTAGATTATTCTCAAATGTTCTATTTAATTTTTTTTGAGATTACTGTGATGGGAATCGTTTTCCTAATTTTTTTCAGTAGATTCATTATTAGAGTATAGGAAACTGATTGATTTATGTATATTGATCATACATCCATCTACTGTGCTAAATTGTTTATCTACTCTAAAAATCTTCTGGTGGAATTTCTAGGGTCTTCTAAATAAAAGATAATATCATCAGCAAACAGATAATTTGACTTCTGTGTCTATTTGTATCCCTTTAATTTCCTTGCCTTGCCTGATTGTTCTCACTAGAGTTTTAAGACTGTTAGATAGTAGTGCTAAGAGTCAACATCCTTTCCTTGTTCATGATTTCAGAGGAAATGTTTTCAGTTTTTCTCCATTCAGGATGTGTGTGTGTGTGTGTGTGTGTGTGTCTGTGTCTCCTTTGCAGTGTGGAGATAAGTTCCTTCTATCCCTAGTTTCTCTAGTGTTTTAAACAAAACTATATCAAATGCATATTCCGCATTTGTTTATGTATTCATGTGATTTTTGATTTTTGTCCCTACCTCTACTTTATGTGGTGAATTGTGTTGATTGATTTCTGTATGTTAAACCATCCTGGCATCCCTGAGATGAAACCCATGTGATCATGTTGTACTATCTTCTTCATGTGTTTTTGAATGTAGTTTGCCAATTTTTTAAAGTATTTTTACATCTGTGTTCATCAGTGATAATTGGTCTGAAGTTTTATTTCCTTGACGTCTTTGTCTGGTTTTGGTATCAGCGTGACTGACTTCATAAAAATAATTTGTATTCCCTCCTCCTCCGTTTCATGGAATAATTTGAGGTGGATGGACATTATTTCTTCTTTAACAATCTACTAGAACTTGGGTGAGAATTTATCTGGTCCTGAGTTTTCTTTGTGGGGAGGCTTTTAATAGCTCTTTCAATTTCATTACTTGATATTGGTCTGTTTAAGTTTTCTATATTGTCCTGGTTCAATTTGGGTAGGTCATATGTCTAGAAATTTTTCAGTATCTTTAAGATTTTCTAGCTTATTGGAATATAAATTTTCAAAGCAGTTTCTAATGGCCCTCCAGATTTCAGAAGTAGCTGTGGTGATATCTCCATTTTTCATCTCTAATTTTGTTGATTTATATTTTATCTTTTTTTTAGATTGTGTGGATAAGGGTTTATCTATCTTATTTGTTTTTTCAAAGAACCAACTCTTTTTCACTGGTTCTTTGTACTTTTTTTGTTTTCAATTCCATTGATTATACTCTATTCTTAATTATCCCATCTTCTTCTGATTTTGGTCTTAGTTTGTTCTCCTTGTAGTAGAGTCTTAAGATGTAACATTAATTTGTTTAGTTAGTATCTTTCTATTTTCTAGTGTAAAGACTCAGTGCTATAAACTTTCCTTTCAGAAATGCCTATATACTGTCCTTGAGATTTTGTTCCTAAGAATTATTTTTCTTTATTTCTTCTGCCATTCATTCCTCATTCAGAAGTATGTTATATAATGTTCAGGTGTTAGAATGGTTTGGGTTTTTTTTTTTTTTTTTTTGTCTTGCTGTTAATTTCTAATTTCATTCCATTGTGATTTGGTAGGATAAAGGAATTATCTTTCCCTTTCTCTCTCTCCTCTCTTTTATATTTGCCTAGATTTTCCTTGTGCTCTACATGATCTATTTTAGAGAAAGTTCCATGTGACGCTGAGAATAAAGTGAATTCTGTTGTCAGTAAATGGGTCTGTTAGGTTTTTATTTACTTGATGTCTATATGATCTAAGTAATGGTGATAGAGCTGTATTGAAATCACTGAATATTATTGTATTGTAGACTATTTGATTCTTTATCTTGAGAAGAAATTGTTTTATATAAGTAAATGCACTGTTGTTTAGCACATAAATATAATAATTATATCTTATTTTTAAATGATTACAGTGTGAAGTGATCATCTTCGTCTCTTCTGATTAATTTATCACAGTCTACTTTTATGCTACAAGAGTGGCTACCCCTGCTTGCTTTGGTTCCTATTTGTGTGGCATATCTTTTCTCATCCTTTTGTCTTTGCCTGTAATCTGAGACTTTAGTAAACAACATGTGGTTGGGTCTTGTTTTTTAATCTGATATGCTGATCTATGTCTTTTGATGGAAGTTTAGACCATTTACATTTAGTGTGGTTTTAGAAAGATAATATTTATTTCCTGATATTTTGATTTATTTCTAATGCTTAATTCAGGCTTGATTCTCCTTTAATTCACTATTGTTCCAGTTCAGTTCATCCTTGTGCTGGTTTTCATTTTTATTTTTCATAACTTTTACATGAAATATTTCTTTTACATAAAATATTTCATTTTTTTTGTAGTATAAGCATAGCAGTTATGCATTCTCTTAGTTTCTGTTTATTGTGGTAAGTTTTCATTTCCAATATAATTCCAAAGGATAGTTTTGCCTGGTATGATCATCATCATCATATCATCACATCTATCAGAGCTGCCTTTTAAGGTCTTAATTAAGAAATCCTTTGAAATTTGAATTGGTTTACATCTAAATGTGATCTGCCAGTTTTCTCTTATACCTTTTAAAATTGTATTCTCATTCTGTGTTAGACATTTTCATTATAAAGAGTCTTGGAGAGAATCTTTTGATCTTACCTATTTAGTGTTCATTGTGCCTCTTATATTTGGATTTCTGTCTCATTCTAAGATTTGGAATATGTTATGATATTATTTCATTGAAAAATTTTTGCATTCCCATAATTAGTTTTTCAGAGTCATCTTATACCCCAGTCATTTGTAAATTTGGTCTCTTAATGTTATCATAGGTTTCTTGAACATTATGGTCATAGTCTCTTACAATCTTTTCCTTGTGGTTAAGTTATTTTCAAGATCATATAATTTACCTTCAGGGCTTGAGACTCTATCTTTAAAGTGGTTGAAAGTATTAGTGATGCTTTTCATTTTATTTTAATTTGACTTATTGAGTAATTCATTTTCAGCATTTTTGTTTGGTTCTTTTTCAAAATCTCTCTCTTTATTCAAATGATGTTTCACTTCCTGTATATTGTAAGGTCATTACTGATATTTTCTTTTAGCTCAATGAACATTTTAACTATGAACTTTCTAAATTTGTTTTCCAACATTTATTTCCTCCATTGTGGCGTCGGTGGGGTCTGTATTTGATGTGTTGTGAACAGTTTGGGGTCTTTTGTTCACTTGTTCATCCATCTCTTGGGATTATTATCACTTCTTTATGCAACAACCTATATGGTGATCTTCTTTCACTTAAGAGCCATGGATTGTGTGTCCTCTATTATTCACATTATCTGTCCCACTTTGAGAAAAGACACTAAGCCCTCTTTACTACAGTCATTTCAAAGCAAAGCCACATAATATTCAGACTTAGGAAAAACCAAAAGCTTGTTGATACTATTCTCCACAGGTTTGTAATCCAGGTATAAACTTGGAATAAAGTTCTGGAATAGGTTGAAAAGTTAATTTAGATATATAACATTGCCGTAACATTAAATAGGAACTTAAAAATGGAACAGAGGAAAATTGGGCAAAAGGAGAGAGATAAAGAAAGTAAAGGTTGAAAAAAATACACACCAGGATAAAATTAAGAAAAAGGTGGATGGAAGTGGGGGCTGCAGGCAGTAGTGGGTAATGTAAAAAGAAGAAGAGGAGGTGAAAGGAGCATGTGTGAACCAGACTAGGAGAACAGAGACAGCATGTTGCATTTCATGCTTTAAAACATTACAAGAAATACAGGTAAATGGGTTGAGAGCACAGTATCGAACACTAGGATAAGAGCTATGGAATAAATATAAAGAGTAACGTATGTACAAGCATCGTGGACATTAGAGCTATTTAGAGTAAACCATGCCAAGTTGAAGAACAGTTTTACTGAGTCTTGGTTTGGATTTCATCAGGATTTGGAGCCTTTAGAAGATGTCCATCACTCTTCAGCTTCGGGTGCCCCCAGATGTGCTGGGTCTCAGAAGCCACTTCCCTGGTTGTTGTGACTTCCCACCAGCTGGTTCTTGGTTAGTCTGCTCAGGGGCCTGAGGCTGGATGCTCGAGGGTATGGTGCTGGGTCTGTTGGCTGTTTCTGTTGTGTGCTGGAGTACAAGGTGTAGACTCTGGACTCTGACTGCACTTGCTCCCTCCAAAGGGTACTCTTCCAAATGGCAGAGCCTGGTGGCTGTCTGCGAGGGTGGGACCTTTGGTTGTGGACTGTCCATGTGTGGTCTGTGGTACAAAAGCGTTCCATTCTCCCTTTTCTACCCAGATCGCTGGCACACTTCCTTGTGACTGGGAAGGAGCCTTAGCAGGTCTGCCTTGTGTAACTCCCACTGCCTGAAGTTGTGAATCATAGGCCCTCTCCCCTCTGTTGCCTGGGACAGACACAGCCATCCTGCCCACTGCTTTTTCTTTTTCAACAGAGAAATGCAGGCAGAGGAGAGTAAATGCAGGTTCAGAATGGGAGCAGAAGTGTCTGAAGAAGGTACAGGGCAGTGTGGGGAGGTAGCTGTAAGGAGGGAGCTGCACATGAACTTTAGCAATTGACTTTGTTTTTTTTTAATGTAAATTTATGTCATTGTTAAAATAGTGAATTCATATCAACGTTGAACCAGTAAGCTGTGCCCAAATACAAAGAGAGAGTGAAACCACCTGGACTGCATCTGTGTTTTGATCCAGACTCTTGAGGCTGGCACCATGCAGCCTCCTGGGTGTGCCTCCTGCTCTTCCCTAGTCTCTACTCCTTTGCTCTCCTCCTCTACTCAGTGCAGCCTTGTTGCTGTTTCTCAGGATGTCCTCAGTGTGCAAGGCCTTTGCCCTGCCTTCGCCTTGCAGGAAACTCCTGTTTCCAAATCCTGGCATGGGCACCACTCCTGTGTGACCTCACAGAGGCCAGACTCACCTGATTGTCGTGTAGTTAGGGGACAGGGGAGTCTTGGACTCTGTAGGTGCTTCCTGTCTCTCAGTTAGCAGGCACTGTTTCTGTATGCATGTTTTATTTATCATCTGCCTCCTCTCACCAGAGCTTATGTCACAGTAAGAACAGGGTCTTGTCTTTGTTTCCACTCAGCACCTGGAGCATATTCTCCCTGTGGCTGTAATGACACTTGCTGAGGTCTGCACGCTGGCCTGACAAGTGTTTTGCTGAATTTGTTACTATTACAAAGAATAAAACAAAATAATTGTCACCCTTGTAGACTAAGGCTTTTTTTTCATAAGGGGAAGGCAAAATAGATGGGCCCAGGGGAGCATTAGCAGTGGTGCTTTCCTCTGGCCCACCAGCTCACAGGAAGTGGTTTCACTGTGCTCCCTGATCTTCCCTGTGAGCATCTGTGGCCCAGGGGAGTCCTGCAGAGAACACCTTAAAAAGGACTCAGCCCTCCTAATTCAGGGGCTTCAGGACTTCATGCTCTCATGCTAGCCCACCCCAAGTGTCTTTAGAGATATGTGAGGTTAGTATTTGCCCTAGGACTTAAGCATTAATTTGCACTCTGTGCAGCTTTTTCTTTTCTTTTACTGTTTTAAGGGTGGGAGTGACTTGACATTCTTCCAGCCCCCTACATCTGAGCTGAACGGGCTATTCTTGGAGCATGGTGCTTTTGAGGAACTGGAAACAATCCAGAATGGCTAAAGTCAGAGGCAGGAGCAGTGGCTGGAAGGTGAGCAAGCTTGTTCAGGGAGGGCTTTCAGAGCCAGGACAGGATGTCAGAGAACAGGACTGACATGTTCTACACAGAGAGAGTAAGGTCAGCCTCCTATTTCAGAAAGAATTCTGCAGATAGAAGGAGACCGAAGTGGATGCAGAGAGGACTCTACAGTGGTCTGCCTGAGAGGAGATGGTGGCCTGGATTAGGGTGGTGGAGGAGAAAAATGGAGAGCTTTAGGTAGTAATACCGAGGTAAAACTGTTAAGGTTTAAACCAGTTAGTTCATTGAGCATTTATCAGTACCCTTCCTGCCAGAGTAGAGTAGGGCTGTGAACATGGAAGGCCTGGCCAGTGCCCTGGGAGGATGTTGGTCTGGGTGTGAGTCACTGTGTGGAGGGCACCTTAGTTGGCCGCTGGACTCTGGAGAAACAGATTTGAAGCTGTGGTGGAGAGGGTTACAAATTGCCTTGGTTGTTGAGTTAGAGGTCAGTAAAACATCCCTTTGTTCAACTATTAACTTTTTGATGAGCACCCAGTTAAGGGAAAGGGGAACCTTCCAGTGGAGACCATGCCATGTTCTTCAGGTTGAATTGTTTGTGAAATGACAGCTTAACTTAATTGTTCCCTAGGGAACATTGTCAAGCCACAAATAGAGCTTAGCTCAATTAAGACAGTTCAGAAAGGCACTTGGTCTTTGCCAATGAAAAATACAACAATTGCAGCTTATGTATACATTTCATTGTGAAACTCAAATATGCTTACTGTTGTTGATTTGCCATTTTCATAATGGCTTGAAAATTTTTCTATTTGCAATTTTAGTTTTTGTTGTGTATGAATATAATGTTTAGTAGTTGGCATCAGGAGAAAATCATTGGTCTTAGAAATGATAACATTTCACCTTCAATACAGAGAACAAATGAAATCATTAGTAAATGTGTATTGATTAATGGAGTAATGAATTTACTTAGACACATGAAATTATTTATAAAAATGAATGTTGAAATGTATTAAGTTGTTACAATCTATCTTGCAGATATAGTTGTCAAATAAAAAACAAATCTGGAATTAAATAAGGAGAGTCTTTATTTGAAAGGCTTACTGCTGGAACACAGAGGATCTGCTGCAGTAGTGGGAGGAGGTTAGCACAGTGGGAGACCTGCTGAGGTGAGACTGTGGGGCACCTCTTAGAGGCAGGCAGAAAAGGCTTTTATGAGGAGAAGTGAAGGAGGCTGGCCAGATGTGGGCAAGTGGGATGAATGGATAGCTATGACAGGATGCAGCACAGTTGTTTTTTTATCCTGAAGTTGGCCCTTTTTCCAAAGAGCTTCTCTGCGGGTTCAAGTTGTGGGTAAATCATAATTCAGGGAGCCAGGTAGAGAAGCCAAATTAAAGTTTGGCCAAGTCAGGGCATACAGCCTTTTCTGATTAGTCAGTGAAGAATGTGTATTCTGCTCTTATGGGACAAAGAACAGGAATTAAGAGGGTCTGTGCCTTGCCTTGTCGTAAGCAAATCCATGGTTATCTGTGAGCCCCATCTGCATCCTCTGGGGAAGAGAGGTCCTTTGCAGTAAGCTGTTTCCAGGAACACAAAGAGCTCTCTGAGCCATCATTGCTGTTCTCAAACACAGACAGTACTCAGGTGATACGCAGCATTATCACGGTGCGCATCACTTTGCCTGATGTTTTCATCTCCCTAGCAGCCTGAAGTCTGATGGCCTTCACAAGCCACCAAACTGGTAGATGTGGCGAAACTCAGGCCTGGAACTGCTGTGCTCTCATTGGTTAGAGAGCACATCCCAGTGACTTCCCCCAAGCCAGAGCAGCAGACCCTGAGGAGGGCTTGTAGGACCCATGGCTAGGGAGATGTCACCCAAAGAGTTCAGGATGTGCTCTTGGTCCAACTATTGCTTATAACTTAAGAATACTGACTGTGGCTAACTGAAGGGATTTTTAAAATTTTTTATTCTCAAGGTTTTTTGTGAGTTTGGTTTTTTGGTTTTGGATGTTTGTTTGTTTTGTAGTACTGGGGATTATATCCTAGTGATCTCTGTCACTGAGCTCCTTCCCCAGCCCTTTTTATGACAGGGTCTTGCTAAGATGATTATACTCCCTTTAAACTTGAGGTCCTCCTACCTTAGCCTCTTAAGTCACTGGGCTTACAGGCTTGCTTCATGAGACCCAGCTTAGTCTTGTTTTTTAATTACATTAGGGTATTTTATAGAATCCATGGAGGAACTGAACTTATGAGCCAAGATGACAGTAATGAGGGCTTCCGATCTAAGAGAAGGTGACCTGTGTTGGTGAGTCTTTTGCTGAGTAGAATTTCTTAATGGACACAGTTGGCATTTTACACAGGGCACTTCTTCCTTGTGCAGGGCAGCTCGTCATTTCTGATGCAGGACATCAAGGCCTTTGCTGTGGTGTATACTAAATCCCAGTAGCGACCCCAGTCCTTGTCAGCCAAACAACCTTGCTAGGTATTTGCAAATGCCCAAGGGAGGTGATGCAACCTGCAGCTTGAGAGCTGAATGAGCAGTTGAGCACCTTGCCGTCAGCGCAGCCCAGCTCTGAGGACATGCGCAGTTAGATGTGAGCCTCACAATCCCCAGCTTCCAAGCAGGCCTCAAGTCCTTGTTCCCCCCGGGGTGGCTTGGGCTTGGTGCTGTTGTATCAGTGTGCTGGCTTCCTTAGCAGCTTTTTGGGTGGGAGCCAGTGCCAGTATAAGGTGAGTGTCTTTCAGAGTAAATTCTATATGTCCACAGTAGTTAAATTTATTAGTCTGTTACTTAGTAAATTGAGATCAAGTTTAGATGATCTGCTGGCTGCTCTTGTAGGTATTTTTTATATATTTTCTTACTCAGTTCATACAATAGACACCCATCCTAGGTACATGATCCCTGTGCTGCGATTCAGGAGGGTTAATCTGATTAGAGAGCTCCAGCTGACATACAGTGTATGTTTGAGTAGAGTTAACAACAAAGAAATCATTAGTGTTTCTGATTGTGAAAGTTCTCATTTGGATATTTTTTTATAAACAAAGGCTGGTAGTTAAATGGAAAAAGAAACACTAAAGGTTTATAAAATCATATAAAATTATTTTATGTCTTTAATACATAGAATCATATGGCTTCTTTTTCTTGATTATGTAAACAAGTACAGCAACAAATGAAATATAGTTGACTCATCATTAGTTTTATACTCAGGTCAATGTTCTCCCTACTCTCTGCTCCGTCAGTATGTAATTTTATTCATCAGAACTTTTGTAGACATCTTGACAATGGCCCAAACTTCCAAAACTGGATGACTATCGATTTTTGAAAGCTATTTTTTTGTTTTTTTATTATTTTTTATTATTAATTTATTTAAATGCATTTCAAGTCATAGTACATATATAGAGCTCAATTTTTCCATTTCTCTGGTTGCAAACCAGATAGAGTCACACCATTTGTGTCTTCATACATGCACCTAGGGTAGTGATGACCATCTCATTCAACCATCTTTACTACACCCATTCCCCTTTCCCTCCACCACCTTCCCCCTGCTCCATCCAGAGTTCCTCCATTTCTCCTTTGTTTCCCATTCCCACCCCCCATATATATCAGCATCCACTAATCAGAGAGAACATTCAGCATTTGGTTTTTTGGGATTGGCTTACTTCACTTAGCATAATGTTCTCCAGTTCCATCCATTTACCTGCAAATGCCATAATTTTATTCTCTTTTATTGCTGAATAATATTCCATTGTGTATATGTACCACAGTTTCTTTATCCATTCATCTATTGAAGGGTATCTGGGTTGCTTCCACAGTTTTGCAATTGTGAATTGTGCTGCTATAAACATTGAAGACTATTGCGTCACTGTAGTATGCTGTAAGTCTTTAGAGTATAGGCCAAGGAGTGGAATAGCTGGATCAAATGGTGGTTCCATTCCAAGTTTTTA
>CM053400.1:176042781-176059922 GCA_028644305.1 Xerus rutilus
ACCAGTTTGCAATCCCACCAGCAATGTTTGAGTGTGCCTTTTTCACCACATCCTCGCCAGCACTTATTGTTGCTGGTATTTTGGATAGCTGCCATTCTGACTGGGGTGAGATGAAATCTGAGAGTAGTTTTGATTTGCATTTCTCTAATAACTAGAGACATTGAACATTTCTTCATATATTTGTTTATTGATTGTATATCTTCTTCCAATTAAAATCCCAAAGTCCTTTCTTATAGAAATAGAAAAGGCAATCATGAAATTCATTTGGAAAAATAAGAGACACAGAATAGCCAAAGCAATCCTGAGCAAGAAGAGTGAAGAAGGAGGCATCACAATACTAGAACTTAAACTTTATTACAAAGCTATAGTAACAAAAACGGCATGGTACTGGCACCAAAATAGACATGTAGACTAATGGTACAGAATAGAAGACAGAGAGAGTAATGCACATAAATACAGCCATATCTTACTAGACAACGGTGCCAAAAACATACACTGGAGAAAAGATAGCCTTTTCAACAAATGGTGCTGGGAAAACTGGAAATCCATATGCAGTAAAATGAAACTAAACCCCTATGTCTCACCATGCACAAAACTCAACTCAAAGTGGATCAAGGACCTAGGAATTAGACCAGAGACCCTGCGTCTAATTGAGGAGAAAGTAGATTCAAATCTTCATCACGTTGGATTAGGCCCTGAATTCCTTAACAAGACTCCAAGAACACAAGAAATAAAAGTAAGAATCAATAAACGGGATGTACTTAAACTGAAAAGCTTCTTCTCAGCAAAAGAAACTATCAATGAGGTGAACAGAGAGCCTACATTCTGGGAGCAAATTTTTGCCACATGCACGTCAGATAGAGCACTGATCTCCAGGATATGTAAAGAACTCAAAAAACTTAACACCAAAAAAACAAACAACCCAATCAATAAATGGGCTAAGGAGCTGAATGGAAACCTCTCAGAAGAAGATATACAATCAATAAACAAATATTTGAAAGCTATTTTTAAAAACTAATTTATTTGTGCACAGTAAAAACCTAATGGTTGTGTTTATGGGGTAGTACCAGGTGATGTATTGATACATGTATACATTGTATAATGTTCAAATCAGGTTAAAGGTATCTCCTCGAACACTTATTGTTTGTTTATTGTTAAAAACAAAATATCCTTAGTTCTAGCTTTTAAAACATGTATCACACCAGGTGTGGTGTAGCACACCTATAATCCCAGCTGCTCGGGAGGCTGAGGCAGGAGGATTCTGAGTTCAGAGCCAGCTTCAGCAACTTAACAAGGCCCTGAGCAGCTCAGTGAGACCCTGTCTTTAAATAAAATATAGAAAAGTGCTCAGTGGTTAAGCACCCGTGGGTTCAATCCCCAGTACCAAAAAAAAAAAAACAACATAATTGGCTCCTAACTTAGTACCGGTTGATGAACCTTTCCCATCTCTCCACCTCATTCCTCATTCCTGGCTCATTTTACCTAATAGAATGTACTCCATTCCATCCATGTGGACAAAACAGTGGCATTTCCTTCTTTGTGAGGGCCCCTTGGTATCCCTTTGTATAAATGTGCCATATTTATCCACGCATCAGTTGACACACACTAGCTTTCTGTGGGCGGTGCTGCAGTGGACATGGAGGCTTTTCTGTATACTGATTTCATTTTCTCTGGATAGGATCCCTGCAGAGGCATCTTACATGGTGTATTTCTAGTATTTTGAGAACCCTCAGTACCCTTCCACATGGCTGTACCAGTTTGTATTTCCACCAACAGTGTGCAACGTCATTCTCACTAAAATGAGTTGATACCTCATTGTGGTTTTGATTTGACTTTGATTCGCGATGTTGAACATTTTTTCATTTTCTTGTTAGCCATTTTTATGTGTTCTTTTTTTGGAGAAGTATTTTCTAAAGAGGTGTTTTTGCCATTGAGTTTTTTGAATTTCCTACATATGCTGGGTATTAACCCTTATCAGAGGTATAGTTTGCAAATATTTTCTCCCATTCTTTGGGTTTTCTCTGCATTCTGATCATCGTTTCCTTTACTCCGCAGGTTTTTGAAGTAATCCCACTTGTTATTTTGCTTTTGTTTCCTGTGCCCATTCGAATGTCCTGAAGCATTTTCCCGTTTTCATCTCGTGCTGTTGTAGTTCCAGGTCTTCCACTCCAGTCTTCAGTCGATCTGAGTTGGTTTTGTAGCTGGTAAAGGGTAGGGGTCTAGTTTCTTCCTTTTGCAGCTAGATACCCAACTTTCCCAGCACCGTTTATTAGACTGTCCTTCCTCTGTTGAGTGCTGTAAGCACCTTTGTTGGAGATCGGTTGGCTGTAGTTGTGTGGGTTCACTTCTAGCCTCGCTATTCTGTTCACTTTGTTCCTATTTCTGCTTTTGTGCCACAGCCGTGCTGTTTGATTACTATGGCTTTGCACACAGGCAGTGCAATACCTCATGCCTTTTTTTTTTTTTTTTTGCTCAAGATGACTTTGGCTGTTTGGCTATTTGGGGATTTGTGAATTTCCATGCAAGTTTTGGGATTTTTTTTTTTTCTGTGAAGAATGTCATTGGCGTTTTAACAGAGATTGCATTGAATCTGTAGATTTCTCTGGTTCTGTGGACATTGTAACAATATGTTTCTTCCAGTTCATAAACAGGATGTATTTTTGGTTTTATGTGCTTTCATTAGTTTCTTTCATCAATGTTTTGTAGTTTCATTGTAGAGATCATTTACTTATTTGATTAAATTCATTCTTATGCATGTTCTTTATTTATTGTAGCTATTATAAATGAGATTGCTTTCTTGATTTTTATTTCAGATAATTGGCTGTTGGCTTATGGCAACTCTACTGATTTTTGTATGGTGGTTTTGTATCCTATAACTTTGTTAAATCCTTTTCCTTCTAATAGCTTTTTGGTGGATTCTTAGACATTTGCTATATAAGATCATGTCATCTATAGTGGCAGTTTGACTCTTCCTCTTGCCTGGTTGCTCTGGCTATGATTTCTACGTGATGTTGAATGAAAGTGGCAAAAGTGAGCCTCCTTGTCTTATTCCAAGTCTTGGGAAGTGTTTAGCTTTTCTTTCTTTCTTTTTTTTCCCAATCCATTGCAAGGTTTGCTTCTTGTAGATGGCCTCTGTTACCTTGAGAGACATTCTTCCGACACCTGGTTTCTTCAATGATTTTATCGTGAAGGATGCTGAATTTCACTGAATGCCTTTTCTCCATCTTTGAGGTGATCATATGGTTCTATCCTTCATTCTGTTCATGTGGTATATCATGTTTACTGATTTCTGTGTGTTCAGCCAGAATCCTATGTTTTATCAAGTTGTCTTGATTAAATCATACTGTTCATGGATGCTGATTTCTTCATTATAAATTTAAATGTTTAAACTGGATTTTTTCTAATACTTCTTAATTTTTATCAGTTGATAAATGTTCGACCATTTAGGACACAATGTGAATATGAGTGTATAATCACAGAAATTTATTTTTACTCCATCCTTGAACCTTCTAAAATTAAGATAAATGAACAGAAAAGACAAATCTGTGAAGATGCAAAGAAAGGAAGAGTGAGACAACAAAAGATAATGTCAGTAAAATTTTGGTACCTGCAAACCTGTGGGTAGATGATCATATCTCAAAATGATAGAGACTGTGGTGCCCTCAGCTGCTGTGTGCAGCTAGAGCATACTTCTTGGTTTGAGGAACCTTGCAGAGTCTCAGAAACTGTAGACTTCAGTTTCTGTAAGGTGGATTTAGAGGGTGACACTGGAACAAGAAGGTACTGCCAGACATTCTTCCCATCTGAGAAGCTAGTCATCCACCCTAGTGAAAGACAGAGGGTGGGGGAATGGAGGGTGCTGAAGAGGTCAAGGAAGAGAAGTCTTCCACCCTAAAACAACAGAGGGCTTGGATGAGATGTAACTTGGAGCGCAAGTAGATTGCATCCTTAACAGTTTGCATGCTGAACAATGGTTTCCCAGGATCTGGCTGCCAGGAGAATGCCTCCTCTCAGAAGACTGAGGGATCCCCTTCAGTGAAATGCATTGCCCAAGAAAGGGAAGTGTAGATACTGAGTTTGAGCAGCTCTAGATGTAAAAGTTGTCTTGCGTATTCACAGTACTGTCTACCAATTTTTAGCCCTGCCGATGAAAGGAGAACCCCAGTCAGCATTTTAGAGCTTCAGTCTGTTTTCAAGAGCAGAAGCAGAGGATTACCCAGCATCCCAGGGTAGTCCAGAAGGTATTAAGAGCCACCTCTCAAAATGGAGGAGGAAGCCTTTGGAAGAAGCACACACTATAAATTCCGAGACGTGGAGGGGCTATTGCCATTAATGCCTGCACAAAGAAAGAAGTTCTATTTTTTCTGAAAAATGATAACAAAATACCATGAAAGGAAGCAACTACAGCAAAGCTCTACTTTCGCTTTAACGTTTGGTTGCAGAAAAGAAAGCAATATAAGAAATATAAATATAAGAAATGAAGTTGAATCTTGGGAAAGTAAAATAGAATTGGGAAAAATAAGAGAGAAACTTAGAGATCCAACTCAGAAGGTCAGTATCTAAATAATTGAAATTCCAGAGAGATCAATCAGAGGAATGGGACGCAAGAATAAGATGGGTGGCAGGGTCACGGCACTGACCCCCCTGCACCTTGTAGTAGTTCTGACTTTGTGAACTCGGTGGAGTATAACTTTCATACAGAAGCATATTTCAATATTGAAGAATAAAAACTAATTATATGTGAGGGTTAAATATATATATTTGAATATATATATATATATTGAGTTAAATATATATATATTGACAGTCAGAAGCATTTGTGATTACCTTAATTATACTAAAGTATTTAAAATTTTTATGTAATTTCTAGTAAAAATTATTTTATTTAAGATATATTAATTTAAGATATATTAAGTGAGTGTGATGACTCATGCCTGTAATCCCAGCAGCTCTAGAGGCTGAAACAGGAGGATTTCTAGACCTTGTCTCAAAATAAAAATAAAAAGGGCTGGGGCCTCAGTGGTAAAGCACCCCCTGGAGTAATTCCTTGGTACCAAAAAGTTAAAAAAAAGTGTTCATTTATCATTGAGCGTGTATTATCTGCTATGTATTTTTCTAAGTGAAATGCATTTATTTATATTGACCCACTTAGTCCTCAGAATGGCCCTAGGAGGATAAATCAGTCCTATATTCATTCCTGTATTACAGATGAGGGAACTGACATAGACAGAGGTTTAGATAATTTGCCCAGGGTTACTCAGCTGGTAAGTGGAAAAGCTGGGTTTTAAGGCATGACATTCTAACCTCAGAGGCCATCCTCTTAATTTATTTCTCTTCTACTTGTTAAGTAAACTGTAGGCATCAAGGTTGAATAAATTGCCCTCATTCTCATATCTAGTTATTTTGGAAGAGATTAATGGATTTTGTTGTAAAGCTTCTGTCGCCACTGAATGCCTAGGAATTCACCTAGGTCCATCCACGCATTGGTTGGATAACTAGCTTTAGTTGCTGACCGTGCAGAACAGTCCAGGCACGGGTAGTGACCAGCCTAGTGCATGTTACAGTGAATCCGATATCATTTTCTTCACCTGCATTTCTAGCACTGTTCATTGTTGATAGGATAGTGACTCAGAAATTCTGGGGAATTAAACCATTCACAATTTATGAAATATAGACATCATTTACAGGGATGCGCATAAAGTATATCTCTTAAAATTTTATGGTTTTTAGTTCCACTTTATGTGGTTAGTGGAAAACATCACCATATGATTCACATAGCAGGAAGGTAAATACTGATTATTAATGAGTGATATGTCACATGCTACAGTGTTTCCTAATGTTCAAGTTTGGTAATTGCTTTAAGATGTGAATGTTATAAATGTGGTTGGTTGGTTTGTTTTTCCTAGTTCAACTTTGTGGGGAAACTTTTGGGTCCACGTGGCAATTCTCTGAAGCGGTTACAAGAAGAAACGTTGACAAAAATGTCCATCCTGGGAAAAGGCTCCATGAGAGACAAGGCAAAGGTAATGTGCATTGTACACAGTGGCTGCTTTCCCGAGCAGTTGTTGTGGGCCTTTAGATCATCCATTGTGTTGATACCTGGTCTGCAGCAGCTAACCAGGGCTCTCAGATAGAACTGTATGAAAATGTTATGTGAGGTGATTTATTTGTGATGCTGTTTAGAAAATGAAGGCACTTTGGCCAATTTCAAAATAGGTAGTATCTTAAATCTGTATTTGTAACAAACTCATGCTAATATTTTTTATTCAAGAGTAATATGTCACCTTGTAGGTAGTATGATAGTACTAAAATTACCGTGAAGAGATATAAATGTTACCTATGGTCTCTCCATCACTGCAGTTTAGACTTGCTTCTTTAGGGCTTTTTACAGTCATGTACTACATAATGATGCTTTGGTCAATGATGAACCATATATGTGACAGTGGTCCTATAAGATTATATTGCCCAGTGATATTGTAGTTGTCTTTGTGGAAGTATACTTCATGGCATTCACTTAAGGAAAAAGCCTAACCATGTGTTTCTAAGAATGTATCCCTGGCGTTAAGTAATGCATGATTGTAGTTGAGTTTATAGGGATTATACTTTTATTTTTTTTGACCTTTAGTTGGTATTATATGCATTTTATATAGTTATTAAAATTGATTTGAAGTGTTTCTATTATTGTTTACTATTCTAAAACATAATTGTTCTCCTTGATGTATTCACATTAAACGTTCTGCTTATTGACAAGCTAAAACTTGCTGTTATTTTCATCCATCACTTTCTTAAATTTTTGAGAGATATTTCCCAAGATCATAATCTGTGCCACTTACATTGGTCTCTCTTGTCACCTGTTTTCTTCTTCTTAAAAGATTTATATTGCTTGTAATCCCATCACTTTGAGACGCTGAGACAGGAGAATCACAAGTTCAAAGCCAGCCTCAGCAACAGCAAGGTGCTAAGCAACTCAGTGAGACCCTGTCTCTACATAAAACACAAAATAGGGCTGAGGGATGTGACTCAGTGGTGAAGTACCTCTGAGTTCAATTCCCGGTAACACCCCCCCCCTCAAAAAAAAGATTTATATTACCAAGAACCAAATGCACATTCCATGATCACTTACCATGAAACGTTAGGCAATGCGCGTTTGAGACGTGAAAGTGTTTTAGATAAAATCCAGTCTCTTCATAAGAAAAGTCCATCTAAAGTAACAGATTTTATAATGAAAATAGCCACTATATGCTTTTTGAATAGCCACGGAGGGTCAGGTACAGCATGAGACATTTTGTACATATCAGTCCTTGTTTTCCTTGGGGATAATGGAAGAAAACATTTTCCTTATTTTACATATAAATAATAGAGTCAGAGAACTTGAGTTATTATCTAACTTAATCAGAGACATTCATTATATTATTTGGTTCCCCGGTAAGAAAACCATGGTGTTCTGACCCCATTATGTCAGGCTTTCCACTACAGCAATGGAAAATGTGGCTTGTGTCAGACCCACGGAAACCAGTTTAAAAGTAAAGATTCCCATACATGTTTAGGGGAGAAACTAGAAATGGTTTGGAACAATCTTAACGCATGCCCAAGTTTTCTTCACTACTCACTGGGCATTGCTGTCCCAGATGATGCAATTCCCCTAAATCGTCTTTTCTTCCAGTAGGAGAAAATAGAATCATATTTGGGCCAGTTGATGAGAAATTGTGTGTGTCTTATAGGAAAGCACTCCACACTTGCTGGTACCATGGTTCAGTCATCAGTGAGGCCATCTGGTCATGAGTACATGACATGCGCAGTGAAGCCCATGGACTGGAGGTCTATCACGCTAGTTTTTTTTTACTGTTAAGGGAGATCTGTGAGCAGAGGCAGCATTTTGTGTGAAGTGAGAGAGGCAAATCTTCGTCTAGATTGGATGTTTAATTTACAGTTAGTACCCAGCTATTCTCATGTGAATGGGATCCTAAACCCGATCAGCTTGCTGTCAGGATTTAGTGATTCTTTGAATTATGTTGTCATATCAGGGACTTGTGGCTCTTCTGTTCAGTTGGCCTTCTGAGCACTCAGCAATGGCAATAGCCAGTCACCCTTGAGAGTTTGTTTTGAAGTATTATATAAATGCTATCTCTGTCCCTGTGGTTCCTTTGTTTATGAATGCCCTAAAAGTGAGACACTTGAGCATGTGCCAGAGTGGGTCCTCTTGATTGCCTGGTCATTGAGGGCCAGCTTTGCATCTGCTTGGGGCACCTTGTTTTCACACATTAGACTCATTCATTAATCCCTTCATTTCTGTGTTTTTGACTACATGGATCACTAGATCAAAAGGAGGATTCTCATTAGCTAATCACTCTTCACTCCATCAAGAAGACACTCAGCAACTAGAGGAATAGTGTACATTGTGGGTTTATAGTTCACTCTGCTCACTCTCAGTGGACCAGGACCAGAAATCCATCTGTCTCTTGACTTCACACGCCCCACTCTGACCACTCTGATCTGTGGCCCTTGGTGGAGCAGCATTTGATCAGACTCAGTTCCGTTAATACTCAAAGACTGTTTAGATACTTACTCTCATTGTGCAGTCACTCTAGTAAAAGGTCTCAGACTCTTGTTGGGAAGACTAGGAAGAAGTGTCACTCACTAGGAGATGTAGCAGTTACTAGTGCCACATCTAGTGGGGGAATGGCCATCTCCCTTCAAAGACTATCTCTGCTATTCAGGAAGTATAGGAAAAGCTTTACCAGATATGCTTCTGCTGGTGTGGAAGGCTCTGTGGGGTCTTAGCGTTTGGATAATCAGAATTATTTGAATCTGCCCACATGTTGCCAATCCAGTGATCAGATTTTCATTGTTTCTTATGTGAGATTTAATCTCACATAAGAGAAAGGACTGGTCCCTGTGTTGTCCTTCAGCATTACACAAGATTGAACTCTGCATTGATGGCCCCATTGGACTTCAGCTGAGTACTAAAACCTTCTAGGATTCTTCTGATCTTGGACTTAAAAAATAAAGCCCTGTGCTTCTCAGCTTTCCATCACTATAGCAAATACTTAAAATTATCAACTTAAAAAGAGAAAGGTTTATTTTGAGCTCACAGTTTTATAGGTATCAGTCCATGATTGATTGGCCCTGTTCATTTGGAGTCTGTGACCAGACATGGCTGGAGGTGGTAGCCAAGCAAAATGACTCACTTCATGGCCAGGAAACCAAAGAGTAGAAGGGCCTGGATTCTTTTCTGTCCTTCAAGCATACACCCCCTGTAACCTGAAGATGTCCTACCAGGCCCACCTCCTAAAGTTTCCACTACTTCTAAATAGTGTCTCCCTGGGGACTAAGTGTTTAACGCACAGGCTTTAGGGGACACTCAGGATCCACATCATAGCAAGCACAAATCTCTCGTTTCCTTCTTTGAACTCTTGAATGCAGTAAGCAACATCTGACTTCAGTCCACTTCAGCAGCTTTTCCTCTCGCTTGTCACACTCCACTGTTGCACATTATTTAAACCTTTGAAAGCATTTCATTGAATATGACCTCAGGTGATAACTTATGTAAGAAGTGTACTACTTAAATGGATATTACCAGTATCCTGTCTGCTATATTATAATGAGATACTCACTGCTTAGATCAATTGAAATCAATTGATTTCAATTGATCCTTTTTACTGGTTTAATTTTAGTCTGCAGAAATTTTCAGTTAATAGTATATTTATTTCTAATGAGATTCACATTCATATCAAGATCTCATCCTAAAAGTATCTCATCCCTTTAGATTCTTAGAGTGTTCAGTATTTTAAAAAGTCTAAGCAGAACTTAATTCATTTTCCTCTTGCATTTGCTACATTGATAAAAATTGTATGAGTCTCAACTGATACCCATCAGCTGACTGTGTAGCCTGAGATGCACAGCAGTGCTGTGGTCTGCTGAGGATTCCTTCACGCCAAGCATCATGCTAGATGATCTGCCCACACTATGCTTAACCCCATTTAAAATCACCCCTTTAAGATGAGGATAAAGTAACTGACCAAAGTCATACGAAAATGTATTAGGGCTTTGAGTACACATCTTCGGAGTCTGTTCTTCTCCAGACAGCACAGTGCTTCTATTCCACAGCCTGGTCTGTAAGAACTCTTCACTGTAGGATCACAAAGTGACCGTAGTTTTAATACATCCTCCCTATTCCAGCTTGAGTGTGTGATAGAAATGAAAAGATAAAACCAACAATTATAATCTCTAATTAAATCATTATTTTGCTTTTATATTAAGAAAAGACATTTTTTCCCCCAGAAGTTTGTGCTATGAGAGAGAAACTGCAGTAGATAGAACCCAAGTTTCAAAGTTTCAGCTATGAAACCCAGGAGTTTCTGATCAAATGTTTGTAATGTTCTGATTAAAACAACCAACAGTTGACATAAAGGAATAAGCTCTTTATAAAACTGAACACAAATTTCCAAGGAAGTGTTTTGAATATTATGGTAGCTTATATTTATTCTCCCATATTTTTTTCTTTTTTTCTTTCAACTTCCAATTTACTTTCTATAAATGTGAAGGAAACTAACATTTATTGAGTGCCCACTGTATATTGTGCAATGTATTAGACAGTATATACACTATCTTCTTTTTTTAGGCATTTATGTAAAGCTATTCCTTGTATTCTCAGTGGCCCTGCATGAATGTACAAGTGTTACCACCAAACTAATTTTGTGAACTAGCTGTTGGATTACATATCATCTGTCTAACCTCACCCAGCTGGTGACCAGGATAGCAAAATTTCAGGAGCCTCTGATTAAACCCCATGTCCTTTTCATACTCTAATTGACAGTCTTTTTTGTCTTCATAATAATTTAAACTAGTTATGAAGCAAAGTTAAAATCTTAAAGGTCAAAAACAAGGAATGAAATCATGTTCCTCTAGCATTTGCACTGTTGGCCACTGGGCTGCTGTTGGAGTTTAAAAGAGCTGTTGCAGGAACTCCTGGGTTCTCATAGGTGACAGACTTTTTGAAAAAGATAATACACTAAAAAGACTAATGGAAGACACAGGTTCTGGAAGTCAGGAACTGTAATGAACAGGAAAAGGCGGATAAGAGAACCAAATCAGTATTCCCTTAGCCAGCTGTGCCCCCCTCCATATTCCTTGAATTTCATTTTGTAAACAAAAAACTTAAGAAAACTTTATCATGATTCTATGAACTTGTAAATGTATTCAAACCTTGTCATAGTTGTATAAAATTTCATTTCATACAATTTACTCTTTTATTCTCATTGTGCCTGGCAAGTAGATGGATACGCACATGAACTCAGAATGGACGGTAATGTCTAGCCATCCCCTCAGCAGCCACTTGTTGAGCACCTCCTGGTGCCACACACTTTTCTAGACATGGGAAATCCATCACCAGACAACAGTCATGGTTTCTGCCCCACAGTGATCACTTTCTAGGGAGAGGAGGAAGAAAAGAGTGGAGGAACATTAAGGTGTTTTGAGATGTTGTGGGTAGTGCTTTGGAACAGCATCAGGGACACGCAGCACGGCCAGGGGAAGGGAGCTAGGAGCTCAGCCAGGCTGAGGAACACCAAGAGGGCCTGCGTGGCAGCTGGAGTGGGCTGGGCAGGGAGACAGAAGGCCAGCACCAGAGCAGGCACAGAGCTAAGGGCCCTCCTGCCCCCGGGGCCACTGTCACAAGCAGGGGAAGCCTGGGATGGCGGTATCATTGCAGGGGTCAGTGTTTGCTGTTGAGTGAATCTTCTAGGACAGCCGCATGCTAGTAAGCTTTGGGGAGTTTTCACTTGCTTTTCTTACAATGGACATGTTTTTAAACCTGATTTTTCTTTCTTCAGGAAGAAGAGTTGAGGAAGAGTGGAGAAGCAAAGTACTTCCACCTCAATGATGATCTCCACGTCCTCATTGAAGTCTTTGCTCCACCAGCAGAAGCCTATGCCCGGATGGGCCATGCCTTGGAAGAAATCAAAAAGTTCCTCATCCCTGTTAGTACAGGTTTTATTGATCATTAACTGGTACTTTAAAGTTGTTTCTTTATTGTAGTCCTTGGAAATTCTTGCCAATGGTTGTTATTTGCACGGCTCTTGATCTAAAAGCTTCATGCTGGTCATGTCAAGTAGATGTCACCGTGCCTTTGTGAATGACTTGGCATTCTCTCTTCTTTATATGTGAACTCTAGCATTTGAGAGAACCACAGTGCTAAGTGTGTATGGCTGGAGAGTGTGAAGAGCACAGTCACTAGTTCAGGTTTAACCCCTCCAACTAGTAAGTTTTTGACCCTGAAACCAGTCCCATTGGTGCATTCCATAGGCATAGCCCTGTGTTGGTGTTGGGCTTTTAAGCATGAATTAAAGCAACCCCACTCTGCAGGGATATGTAGTTTATGGGAGGTAGAAACACCCACATATGATCCTAGCACATGGCTGATAAGATGACAGATGTGACTCCAAGGAGCAGAGGGCAAGGGCACTGTGCACACATGTTGCTGGCTTCTGCCAGGCACTTCCTGTCCTGTGAACAACTGATAGTCTCAGACACCCTCACATTGCTAATAAAGTGATCATTTAAAGAGAATACATCTCTACCTTTGTTTCAGAAGTTAATGTAAGTTTCTGTGTGATTTGTACCCCAGTGATGAAGAGAACTTTTGTGTAATTTGCATGCTCATGATTTAAAACACACACACACACACACACACACACACACACACACACACACACCTAGAGCATTTAACATTTTGCCTCTCCAGAAAAGTTATTTTGGAAAAGCTTGACAAATCTGCTGGACAACTGACTGGATTGGACTGTGCCCTCAGTGATCCTGAGCTCGTAGATTGACTTAGGCACTGTGGCATATGAGCTGTGATGATGCCATTTGTGAGGAAAACAGTGATTGCATTTATAGAGGAAGAAGATTTTAAATCATGATTGTTTTCAGAAGGCCATGAAATGAAGTTCCATTATTTAATAACCTGGAACCTGAAAATGATTATTTTGTTTAGTTCTCACAAGCAAACATGACAGCTTATTTATGCATTTACTTTAAAAACAGTGCCTACTCTGTGGTAGACACATGAACTGATAAAGACATGATCTCTGCCCGGATGGAGTTTATAGTTTGATAAGAGGGAGACATGAAACATGTATCTAAATAAATGATTCTAAAACACCGCTATGGCATGACCATGACCTAGCTGGGAAAGAGGTGGCAAAGCTGTCTACAATAAACCTTCCATCCTATGACCTTTGCAGTCTTCTACCAAGAGATGGGGTCTAATTTCCCTACCCTGAATCTGGGCTGGCCAAAATAAGTCTTTGCCTAACCCAAGATCACAAAGATTTTCTTCAGGTTTCTTCTAAATGTTTTATAGTGTTTATAGTGTTATTTCACTTGATACTCTAATCCCTTTTGAGTTGTTATTTCTTTGGTACACTGTGTGAAGTTGTGATCTGAATGTGTCTTTTTCTATGTAGATATATCCAGTTGTCCCAGCATCACATAGTGTAAAGGCCATCCTTTCCCTCATTGCATTGCCTTGGTACCATTATTGAAAATAAATTAAAAATGAAGTAAGGGTTTATTTCTGGATACTCACTTTTGTTCCACTGATTTATACTCCCATCCTTATTACAGTAGCAAGCTCTTTTTTTTTTTTTTTTTTTTTTGTCCTAGGCATTGAACCTAGAGGTACTCTACTGCTAAGCTACATTCCTAGTCCTTTATTTTGTATTTTGTTTTGAGACAGGGTCTCACTAAGTTGCCCAGGCTGACCTCTAATTTATGGTCTTCTTGCCTCATTTTCCTGAGTCACTGGGGTTACAGGAGTGCACCACCATGCCCAGCTCAACAGTAACTTATATTCAATTACCTTATACTTTTAGTAAATCTGGAATCCAGTTTGTATGCGTCCTCCATCTTTTTACTTCTGTTTCAAATTTGTTTTGGCTATTCTGGCTCCTTTGCATTTCCATATATATTTTAGGATCAGCTTGTCAATTTCTATAAAAAGGTGTGCTATGATTTTAGTAGAGGCTGTGTTCAATCTGTAGATCAAGTTACCTTTGAGTCTTCAAATCCATGAATATGAAACATTTCTCCACTTTTTTTAATGATTGTGTTAATCATCTTTTCCTTGTTGGGACAAGTACCTGAGAAAACAACTTAGAGGAGAAAAGACTTGTTTTGGCTCAGGGTTGCAGTCTTTGCCTGGCAGCCTCCAGTGCTTTGTGCCTGAGGCCAGGCAGAATATCATTGTGAAAGGGTGCAGCAGAGGCCAGTTGCTCACCTCTCAGTGTCTAGGAGAGAGCAGCCAGGGAGGGAAACGTCCTTCTAGGGCAAGCTTCTGCAACCTACCTCCTCCAGGTAGGCCCACCTGCAGTTCTGCCACCTCCCAGTAACACCATCAGCTAAGAAGCCCTCACTGGATTACTCTCTGAGACAGGAGAATCGCGAATTCAAAGCCAGCCTCAGCAACGGCGAGGCACTAAGCAACTCAGTGAGACCCTGTCTCTAAATAAAACACAACATAGGGCTGGGGATGTGGCTCAGTGGTTGAATGCCCCTGAGTTCAATCCCTGGTGCAAAAAAAAAAAAAAAACAAAAAACTCCTGTGGAGTTCAGAGCCTTTGGGGCCTAATCATGTCCCAGGAGCCCACCTGTGAACACTCCTACATTGGGGACCAGACCTTCAACGCATGAGCCTTTTGACAACATTCCAAATCCGAACCATAGTAAAGATATTATTAATACCTCAGCGATGTTTTGATTTTCAGGGTACTGATCTTGCTTTGCATTTATTTTGTAAAATTTATTTCTAAATATTGTATATTTTTTGATGCTACCGAGTAGAATTGTTCTTCTCTTCCTCCTCCCCTTCCTCTTTTTTGGTACCAGGGATTGAACCCAGGGTCGCTTAACCACTGAGCCACATCATCAGCTCTTTTTTATTTTATTTTTTTATTTTCGGAGAGAACCTCATTTAGTTGCTTAGGGCCTTGCTAAGTTGCTGAGGCTGGCCTTGAACTTGTGATCCTCCTGCCTCACAGCCTGCCCAGTTGCTGGGATTATAGGCATGTGCCACCATGCCTAGCAGTAGAATTGTCCTAGATTTGATTTTCAGATGGTCACTTATGTAATAAAATAAAATGCAGTTTATTTTTACATAGTGATCTTCTATCTTGTGACCTTGCTGAACATAGTTATTATAGTGCATTGTTTTATAATACAAACATCAGCATGATTAAATGGGATCCTAATTAATATAATTACTAGGATTCCTTGACATACAGTATCATGTCATCTGTTAATGAAGATGGTTTTCTCTACAGGCACACACAGGCTGTGTGCCTTTAGTATGTCCCTTCCCTTCCCATTACTCAAACTGGAACTTTCCATCTTTGCACTGCCTGGAACCTTCTATGAGATGACATTGCTGAAATCAAAAGGAGGATAGCATTCATCCTTTAAGCATTAACTACTAGATTTTTATTGCTGCTCTTTATTTTGTTAAAGAACTTCTTTTTTATTCCTAGTTCTTGAGTTTTTAATCGTGAATAAATGGTGTAAACAGAGGTGTTGAATTTTGCCAAATGATTTCTCCTCCCACTGTGGTGATCAGGTGCTTTTTCCTCCTTCATTTCTACACTAATCGTGTATTACATCAGTTGATTTTTATATGTGAATCCAAACTTGCATTTCACTTGGTCATGGCATATAATTCTCCTCATTTGTTGCTGGACATAGTTTATTAATTACTTTTGCATCTATAATCATGAGGAAGAAATGGTTTAGAGTAGGTTGTTTTTTTTTTTTTAACCATTCTTACATTAACCCACACATTTGCAATTTCTGGTGTTTAAGTAGTACTATTTCTTTTGAACACAGAGGACTTGCTTTTGTATTCTTGTAAACTAGATCTGCTAGCAAAGTTTTTGTTTTGTTTTTATGAGAACGACTTTATCCCACCTACTTCATGAACAGCAGGTTGTGTAAATTTTGGTTGACAATTTCCCCAGCACTTGGAATGTGCCCCTTTGCTGCTTTTTGGCTCCATTACTTTGGATGAGAGAGTCACTAACCATGTCTTTGTGTTTCTGTAGATGATCTCTTGTTATCTCTTGCTGCTTTCAAGATTTTCTGGTTTTGATTTTCAGCAATTGGATTTCGATGTGTATGTTTATCCTAGTTTTTGGCTAGGTTTTGGATCTATTGATTTATAACTTTCTTTTTTTAATATATATTTTTTATTCTAATTAGGTTTACATGACAGAATGCATTTTGATTCATTGTACACAAATGGAGCACAACTTTTCATTTCTCTGGTTGTACATAATACAGAGTTACACCTTATGTTCAGCAATACATGAACCTATGGCATTGTTGTCCATTGCATTCCACCATCTTTCCTGCCCCCATGTCTCATCTCTACCCTCCCCTCCCCTTTGACCAAAGTTTCTGCATTCTTCCCATGCCCCCTCCCACATTATGGATCAGTATCCACTTATCAGAGAGAATATTCAGCCTTTGGTTTTTTGGGATTGGCTTACTTTGCTTAGCATATTCTCCAACTCTATCCATTTACCTGCAAATGCCATAATTTTATTCTCTTTTATTGCTGAGTAATATTCCATTGTGTATATATACTACAGTTTCTTTATTCATTCGTCTATTGAAGGGTATCTAGGTTGCTTCTATAGTTTAGCTATTGTGAATTGTGCTGCTTTAAACATTGAAGTGGCTGTGTCACTGTAGTATGCTGTTGTTAAGTCCTTTGGATATAGACCAAAGCAGTGAGATGGCTAAGTCAACTGGTGGTTGCATTCCAAGTTTTCTAAGGAATCTCCATACTGCTTTCCAGATTGGTTGCACCAATTTGCAGTCCCACCAGCAATATATGAGTGTGCCTTTTCCTCCACATCCTCGCCAACACTTGTTGCTTGTATTCTTGATAACTGCCATTCTGACTGGCGTGAGATGAAATCTTAGAATGGTTTTGATTTGCATTTCTCTAAGTGCTAGAGATGTTGAACATTTTTTCATATATTTGTTGATTGATGGTATATCTTTTTCTAAGAAATTTCTGTTCAGCTCCTTGGCCCATTTATTGATTGGGTTGTTTGGTTTTTTTGGTGCTAAGTTTTTTGTGTTCT
>CM053400.1:176060422-176123483 GCA_028644305.1 Xerus rutilus
CAAACTGAATTTGCCCTATTTCTTCACTTGGGTCATTCTTTATTATAATGTTAATCTGTACAAGCCTCTGTGTCCCTCGGACCTGGCATATAGTAATTGCTTAGTAAATAAGAAAAGTACAGTAGTACATTCTGTATACTTTCTGATCAGGTGTTGACCATTTAAAATATTCTTTCATTAGTGCAGTTCTTGTTTGGTTTGTGACTGAATTGCCTGGGTATGGGCTTTGTAGGAATGGTCACAGATGTCACCACTTTGGAATGTCACGGTGGAACACTTTTACTACAGTCTTCATGAGTGAGCCCCACTCTTTGCTTCAGGATGTCTTTCTCATATAGGGTGTAAACAATCTAAAATTAAATCCTACAGTGAGAAGTAACCCAAGTCTATAGTGAAACCTTCTTACTTGAGTTCCAAATGAGAGCACTAAACTTCTGCCTTAGCTTAGGCAACCCAGGAGGCTCCTTGGCTCACTGTCTGCCCTGGGCGGTGCCTCCTGACTCCTTCCCTGGTCCAGCAGTGCAGACGTGGGATCGAGGGCCCTCGGTGCGGCCGGCTGGGCTGTGTCGCACACTTCCCCACCAGGCTCTGCTGCCCTGTGTTCTCCTGCTTGTGTGCTGGTCTGCACCAGGTGATTTTTCACCCTCAGGGATTCTCCCTCCTGTTTCTCCCTTAGAAACCATTGTTCTGTTTTGTGTTCTCCCTAGTGTAACTGTGGCATGTATCTTGGCCCCTGGCTTTGCTACCTGTTTTCAGGCAGTTTGAAAATCTCTCTGAGCCTCAGTTTCCTTGTCCAGAGATAAGCAAGACGAGGCTCACCTCGTGTTGGAATGACATTCGGGTGTAGTCTTGGCATGGCATCAAACTGAAGTTGTGGCCTCCCCAGGTCACAGCAGCCTGCTCTTTCTGTGAGCCAGAGGCTGTGTCACCATCTCTTTGATGTGACCATGTTGTGCTGGACTGCCCGAGTAGCTGGATTTCCTTTTGGTGTATATCTGCTGCTTACTTGCTTTGGTTCTTTTGCATGGTTTCCTTTTTCCTTGTTATAGAAATATGGAATAGTAATTTGAGCTATGAATATATGTGAAGACTGGAATCTCAGAAAATATAATAAATGTTGCTAATCTGACCCTCTCATTTGCAGGGGAAGAGGAGGAGTCACCGCCCGGCCAGTTGGCGTTGGTGTGCCCCGTGGCACTCCAGCTCCCAGAGGAGTCCTGTCCACCCGGGGGCCAGTGAGTCGGGGAAGAGGCCTTCTCACTCCCAGAGCAAGAGGGGTGCCCCCTACTGGGTACAGACCTCCACCACCACCCCCAACACAAGAGACCTACGGAGAGTATGTGAGTGACAGTGTTAAATGACAGCTTTGTTGTTCAGGGTGACTTGTTCTAGACATGGCTCTGGAAGACATAGCTAAGTGCAGCCCCTCACCTCGTGTAGTTCTTGAATACTGTGCCTTAGTGCAGCGAACATCCACGGAGGCGGAGGCGGCCCCGGTACTAGAAGTCCAGGCACAGCTGGCCTCTGCCTCACCTGAGGCTGGGGAGGAACTGAGTGTGGGAGCTGCAGCTCTGGTGTCCCGGAAAGGGTCCTCAGCCCTTGCCTGAGTTCAGGGTGACGGCCTTCCCCTTCTACCATGGACGTGCCTCCGAGCAGGTCAGTCATTTAGAAGAAGACTGCCCAAAGGCTCTGTGACGGCTCTTCAGCTCCCTTAGATGTGCTGCTAGGTGGAGACGTGCAGTGTCAGTTGTTTTCTATGAAGAAAACAAAAATTCCCTAGTTTTTAAATTGATGCAAATCAATTGTTTTTTTAACTTATCATCCGTTAATTCTTTATTATGGTTCATAGGCTTAACATAAGAGAAAAAAATATAACCCTGAAAAAATGCAACTTTGCTGTAAGCAGGAAAAGCTCTTTTTGGTACTAGGAATTGAACCCAAGTACACTTAACCACAGAGCCACATCCTCTGCCCTTTGATTTTTATTTTGAGATGGTCTCACTGAGTTGTCCGGGCTGGCTTCTAACTTGCAGTATTGTCTCAGCGTCCCGGGAGCTGAGGTTACAGACATGAGCCACCGTGCCTAATAGGAATTCTTGAAGAAGAGCCCTTGGGATTCTTATTGTAGTATCCTAGTTTCTCATAAATGGGAAAATAGGAACCAGGTGGATGGCTGATATTGTTAATTGAAGGTATTGAAGGGAGAATCTGTGAGCTGGGGTCACTGAGAAGGAAATGGTGACAGTAACAGGCAAGACCCCGCTGGTTCTCCTGGTTCATTCTCTGGAGATCTCGTCCTAGGTCCTTAGCACTTCTTGCGTGGTTTCTAGAAGGTTTTGGTAATCCCCTGGCCTCCAACAACCTCTTGAGCTTTATCTGTGGCCAATTTGTCTTGCACATCCTGAAGGTATGATAATTCCCTGAACATGCTGGGTACTCTCAGGCCTGCAGAACGTGGCTCATGCTGCCTGCTTAGCCCAGAAGGACTTCTCCTGTTCTGTCTGTCTCTTCTTTCTACTTCTACACTTAGGCCAGGTGTTGCTAGAGAAATTCAAAAGTGGTGGCAGCTAACCTGTTGAACATTACAGCAGTTACATGTCTCTGTCACGTCTAAGCTGAACTTTCAGTAGTGCAAGGATGGAAGCCATTATTTCTTTATACTTAACAGAGAGCATACTGAGAACTGAATGAATCATATTTAACAAATTCCATAATAAACCATTAAACTATTTTGTTATTCAGTTGCAGAAGAATGTGGTCCCTATCTCTTTTTATTTCTTACAATTGAACATATTCTTCCTAATATTCTTATTTAACTGACACTAATTATTCTTCACATTCTTCCCCAAACATTGAGTTTCTTGAACGAAATAGCTGCTATCAATAAGAGGGATGCTGCTTTAAGACCCCTTTAGGCAGACCTAGTGTCATTTTATGTCCACATTGGCTTACCTCTGTTTCTCTTAGGTTTAGATTTAATACAGAGTCTGGATGCTGGACTGGGCCTCATTTAACCATGAAATGGGTGTGAGGTGATTTGATTGAACATGTGCCTTCATGCTTCACATACTGCAGAAGGAGTGGAGTAGCCATTGCCTTCTTTACATGGATAAACTGAACCTTCTACTCAGTGAAGATTCCTGGACTTCTGCATGGACCAAGCAGGCACACACGTTCTCTGTCTTAGCCTGTGCACTCAGTTTAGAAATAAATTAGATGTAAAAATTAAAAATTTTATTTTCCAGGAAAGGAAAAGCAAATGAAACTCAAGAGACTTAGTTTTTCTGTTGATTTAAAATATCGCTGATTTTTAATATGTTTATTTATTTTTGCAGTATTAGGGATTGCCCTCAGGGACTTGGGCATACTAGGCAAATGCTCTACCACTGAGCCATGTCGCCAGCTTTTCGTTTTACTTGAAGACAAGGTCTCACTGAGTTGCTCAGGCTGGCTGTGAACTTGTATCCTTCTGCCCCAGCCTCCTGAGCAGTTAGGGTGACAGGCTTGTACCATCGCCTGATGTTTTTGTTTTTTTTTTTTGGATGAATAATAGGAAAGACCTTGAAACTATTGAATTGCAACATATTTGGCTGAGTTGCTGGCTCCCCTTCTTGTCCACTACCAGGGAATCAGTCTGTAGAAGAGGACTTGAGCTGAGCAGACAAAGACGAGAGAGCTCTGAGAAAGGAAATCCTCATGGTTTGAGTCTGGAACTCACAGCTGACACTTCCAGGAACTGATTATCCCTACAACTGCAGTCTCAGCCTGAGGCCAGCACTCTTGCTGCCCTACCTTGGTGTTTCTTCAGTTAATAGGCAGCCATATCCCCTGTCTGCCTTAATTTGGCTGGAATAGAGCATGAGCAGTTTCACCAACTAGCACATCTGACAGTGTTTGCACACTTGAAACCATGGTATGCTTTTCCAGCTGTGCTTTAGGTGGCATTGTGGGACACAGAAGACAAACACCATCACAGCCCCCTCTCTGTGGGTGAATCTCTGCCATGGGGAGTTGAGAAGGTAAACGTTATTACTGATGCACTTAAATGTAGTGTCTTGTATTCCTGAGAACACTTTTTGAGAATAATAGCCAAGAAGAAGGGTTTTCACCATTGAGCCTAGCATTTTGTAAGCCCTCTTGCATAGTTGCAAAAGCTTCAGGAGATCAACACTGTACCTTAGGAACTTTGTGTTGGGAGTAGACAGACCCCTCACCCCACTCACAGTGGTCCACCCTCAGCAACACTGCCTGTAACCTGTGCCCTGCTGGCCGCATCTTCCTCTCCTGACCAAACTTCGGTAGGATTTCCTCCTCCCAGCCCCTTTAATACAGCTTTTCAGTCTCTGGCACATCTCCAGCCATTGGCTATGGCCTTAACTGTTTGAAATCCTTGAGATACTGACACAACACACTTAGCTTTGCAGTCCGGGAAGGTGGATGGGGGGACAGGAATAAAACTTAGAAAGGTATTTATTTTGTTTCTATGTTTTCTGTAGATAGAGTGGGTATGCAACAAGATACTGATTTGGAAAGCTAAGGAACCTAGCCAGGTATGGTGGCACACATCTGTAATACCAGCAACTCAGGAGGCTGAGGCAGGCAGATCACAAATTTGGGAGCAGCCTCGGCAAGTTAGTGAGACCCTGTTCAAAATATAAAATAAAAAGGGCTGAGGGTGCAGCTCAGTGGTTAAGTGCCCTAGGGTTCAATCCCCAATACCAAGAGAAAAAGAAAAGAAAGCCAAGGATCCTGTGACACAGAGAAGTAGTTATTTCCAGTGGAAAATTAGTCTTCTAGGAATTTAGTGAAGTATTGCATTGAACCAGACTCATCCTGAATTAGATACTAAACTCCACTAGAGGGGAGCCTTCTGCCCCTCATTCACCTTTCACTTACAGCAACTAATACAATGCCCGCACATAATTTAAGCTGAGTACTCTTGACTTGCAAGGGACACAGAGAACACAACCCTGTAGGTCTTCAGTAAGTGTGTTGAAGGAAGGACGGAGCGTGCTCAGCTCTGAGCTTCAGGACGCTGTTGCTGCGGAGCTGACCAGCCCTGCCGTGCGCTTCCCTCTTCCTCAGGGCATCTCCTGCACGGAGCAGTGTGTGGCCATGTGCTGCAGTCATTGTGGTGCCCGTTCTCTAGAGCACCAGCGTGCTCGCCAGCTCTGAGCCCTTCCTGGTCCACTAGTGAGTTTGCTGGTCCAAGAAGCCCCACACAGAGACTTAGTGCATTTTCCTCATGAAAGTCACCATTGATTCTCTGCTTAAACTACCTAAATTAAGTACATAGATGAAGAACTATTAGAGAGAATGGGGTGGGATTAGGACTTTAAAAAAAAAGAACAATTACTGCACTTATCAGCAAAAATAAAAATAACATTTTCACTATTTAAGAATTTCAGCCATGCTCGTAATCCCAGTCACTTGGGAGGCCGAGGCAGGAAGATTGCAAGTTCAAAGCCAGCTTGGACAACTTAGCAAGACCTTGTCTCAGAAATAAAATTCTAAGAGAAAGGACTGAAATGTAGCTTAGTTGACGAATGCTCACAAAGCATGTGCAAGGACCTGAGTTTGATCCCAGTACCACATAAAAAAAGAATAAATTCCAGAGCATCCTCATCTCTGAGAAGGGCTTGTTAATTCTTTGTAACTCAGAAATACAAATTTTAAAAATGTCCTTGAGGCTGGGGGCTTAATTCAGTGGTAGAACACTGGCATAGCTGTGGCAGGTCCTGGGTTAGATTCTAACTCCAGCACTGCCAAAAAAAAAAGGTTCTTGAACTACACTCATAGTGATAAAAATTTTATTTCTATAGAACTTGTATAATTATATTTAAAAGCTCCATTTTCTGTTCATTTTAACATTGATATAACATCTGTCCAAGGCCATTATTTCCAGAATAAAAGACAAAAAATAAATCTCATAGTTGCTTATTTAAACCAGAAAAGTAGGGGAGGAATTCTGTTCTTTGAACTTGTGGCACAAGTGGTGCTTTGTGAGAAAGTGTACATGTCGGGGCTTAAGATAGTGTTCTCCATATCACAAGTCCTGAAGTGAAAAGCATCTTCATGCAGGCTTTAGTCCCAGGAAGGTCACAACTGATAGGATGTGTTCTAGTTATTTTTGGTAAATAGTAACAGCTGCTGAAAGCATGTACTTTGTTAGCCCACATGAGACACCTGGCCATTCACAGGAAGTAGACCCTTTGAAGGTGAACTGATTTTCTCAAAGTGAGTTGGAGATAGGTGATGGTTTATAATGTCATCTGAACCAGCTGTTTTCTCTCAGAGTCACTTTCACAGAAAACCCCTGAGTACTGGTCACTGAGAAGAACACCAGTCGGCAGATGAGTGCATCTGCCCATGGAGTGCTTATTCCAAGGGTATGCTTGATCTACACAGTACCCATTTGACTAGAGCAGGCTGGCCATTGCAAGACCCAGTCCTCCTCTCCTGAGCACTTGTCATCTAAGACAAGGAAAGAAGGAAACAAGGCCGGTTAGCAAGACTAGGGTTTTTTTCCCCAAAACAAGAAAATAGACAATGGATGTGTTTTTAAGCACTTGAGTACATATCGGGACCTTGTGCTCTACTTTTAACTTAGAAAAATTGGACAAAATTAGAGTAATTCATCTCTCTTTTGAGAACAAAAAGTATCTTACTTCCCAAAATGACGTTGATTTATTACTTATATACAGATAATTGAATAAATGGAAAATTAGCATCGCCCAGAATGCATTCTCTAAGAGCACTTAAAGAGTTAAACAGTGGCTGGGATTATATAGAAAGACACGTGTACAGATGTCTAAAGTGAAACCAATTTCCATGCATTGCTATAGAGTCAGCCTGCAAAGAAACGTGCACAGTAAATGTGTGTCCCTCCAACACTCTTCTGGTTGCTTTATTCACATCTCTGAAGAACCTTGTCAGTCAGTTAAATCTCAAACTGCAGAAGTGGACCTTTATTGGAACCTTCGGGAAAGCTCTAGTTGTCCTTCACAGGAGGGCAGGAAAAGGGAGAACTTGCATGGTGAGAGGAGCAGAGGTCAAGATGCCAAAGGAGGTCAAGAAAGAGCGCATGGGCAGAATGGAAGTGTCCTGTGGCCTCAAGGCACATCTGGAGCCACTGGGTGCAGTGTGACTGTATGTGTGCTTAGGCTGCTGCAAGGGTCCGAGGTCACAGGTGCATATTCTGGGCAGCAGCTAGAATCACACACAGGCCCTTTCACAATGCACCTCCCTCCCATTTTGAAAGGTGATTTCAGTGTCGTTTTCGGTGTAATTTTTCTTTTGTTTTTATAACCTAAACCTCAGCACTTCTTACTGCTTGTGTGGATCTTCCCCCACCAATTTTCTGTGGACAGCAGCAGACAGTGACAGGGGGAGTGTCCCACAGTTTAACTCAGTTCTGACAATAGCTACTTGGAGTGAGTCAGCCCAAGCTCCCCCCCTCTTCAGAAGCCAAACATAAATGGTAGGTCCCTGGTTACCTACAGTTGCTGTTCAACTTGGCCACAAATTGGGGGTCCCCACCACCTCCTCCTCACATTTGATAATGTGCTAGGGTGGCTTAGAACTCAGGTCAACAATTTATTTACTATGACTAACTTACTGTTGTAGGCATGAAGTAACAGCTTTGCTTTAAAGAAATAAGAAATAGTTTATTCTCAGCTAAATCTGAGTGATCATGGCCCAGGGGTGATTCAGTTTGCCCTGAGAGACAGCAGTTGTGGTGTGGAAGGGCACACATGAACCCTTGTAGCAGGTCCCAGGCCTACTCACTCCATGCCCTCAGGAGAGAGCTCCTGTTCATTTCTGCATTTGTGGTTTCTTCCGGCTAGTGCTGAACCTCTCCCACATGTCTGAGGACCTCCTGATGTCCTGTTCAGCAGCCCAACCCCTCAGCCTCTTGCTGTCCCCCACTGTCATTTTATGTCCCATTAGTACGGTTGCAGTTCCTTATACAGGAGTGGGACTTACCTCATACTTCGTTTCTCTCCGTGTGCTCTTGGGTTGCTTTGAATTGTCTCTCTTATTCTGCCCATGACCATGAGCCAGCTATGTCATTAACATAGACTAGACATGTTTGTGTGTGTCTTTCCACATTATCAGGATTTATTGAATAATAATAAATTCACAAGCTACATTTCTTTCACTTTAATTCACTAAAAATACGAATGGTTTACTTGACATGGTAACTGAGGTGATTGCTATCTCATTCCAGCTGTGAGCACTGGTGTCTGTAACATTCCAGTCGCACATGGCATTTTACACTCTGGAGTATGCATTATGGAGAAGCCAGGAAAGTGCTTCAAGAGGCAGCACTGGCAGCAAAGGCAGACAGGACAGCAGACCAAGGTCACTGCGGTGGTCACTGAGGTTACAAGCCAGCCAAAGGAGGCTTTCAGGGTTAGAGCCTTTCAGGACATGGAGTTCATCCTGCAGACTCCAAGTGGGCCACGTAAAGCAGGGAGATCTCTGAGCTGAAGCCCAGAGGACAGTCTGGGGGGTTATAGCCTGTGGACCTTGTGGTGTGTTCCCTGGATGGTGTGTTTGGACTGCAGGCCCCTGTGTGTCGACACACCATCTGAGGTGCTGGCCTCCAGTGTGTCCCAGGGTGGGCATGTCTGATAAACTCATGCGTGTGGTTTCTCTGATAGGTCTGATGTATCTGTCCATGAATGTGCTTTTGATTTAATTCAGTCAGTTCACAGATGATCATTTATTTATAGCACATTTTATTACTTTGTGCCTTATGATTGTGCTTTGCACCTGGGGGTTGTGCTTTACAAAAGGCTTTTTTCTTTTCTTTTCCTTTCTTTTTTTTATAGATGGATACATAACTTTATTTTATTTCTTTATTTTTATGTGGTGCTAAGGATCAAACCCGGTACCTCACACACACTAGGCAGGTGTTCTACCACTGAGCTACAACTCCGTCCCCTCAATAGGTTTTATGTATCTGGTGGTTATTTGCTCAGACAAGTTGCCATGTCATTCTGCCTCAATACTCAACTTCTGCGTATAAAAAGGAGTAGCTCAGGGCCAGGCACTGCTGTCCTCACCCCGTGGATTGGACCAGACTAGGGCGTAGTCCACCCTCCTCGTTCACGCCAACTGCGTTTGCTCTTTACTCTGTAGTTGTGAAACCTTTCTGCTTCTAATGAGTTATCATCATTGTCAAGGGACAGAATTACAACAAGTCATTTTAAAGATCTTATTTCACTTTGTTTTCGATTATGGAATTGAGCAACACTTCATTCCATAAAATCAAGTAAGTGTTCAATGAGCCCAGCAGAGAAATTTGGCTTCATAGAGAGAAAAGGCTGAAGAAAGCAGAAACAAAAAGCATAGTGGTCACTTCAGAGTTGTTCTCCTTGTAAAATGGAGAGAGGAAAACAGAACAATAGAAAAATTACTGGTCAATAGCAGATTCTTTAAGTCACTGTGTGAGGATGAAGGTAGAGGGAACTTCCTTATCGTGCCAGTCAGAACTGGTCTGTTTGGGAAATTCCGCTGCTTCTGAGGCTCCCTCCTCTCCAGTCCAGCAGACATTCAGTTTCAGCATGGCAGCCTGAACCGCAGCTCTGCTTTTAGCCTGGTCTGCTGGGTCCTCCTGTGGAACCTGATCCAAACGCTGACCTCCCATGGCTCGTACTGAAAGCAGGGGCATGTTCCTGCCCAGCCCAGCCCCTCACTGCCTCTGTGCTTGCTTGTCTTCACCTCCAGTAGACTGTGGGCGGGAGATGTGTCTGTTTTAACTCAGCATCCTGGAGATAAGTGTGAGGAGGGGTCTGTTGGCCTTTGTCAATACCAGCTCATCCTTACGTCCTGTCATGTGCTATGTATCCTTCCCCAGGCACATGGTGAAGTGCAATCAAATACCTTAAGCCAGTTTTAACCAACAGCATGGTTCACACAGTGAGCTAATAAACATGAGAGACAGTATACTCAATAAACTACCATTCTGAGAGGCACAATGCATGGTTTCTAATCCTCCTCTTCAGGATGACCATGTTTATTATCTGGATTCAGACATTCTTATGCAAATTATTTAACTTTTTGGGCTTCAGTTTGTTTTTAATCTATAAAACAGCCATAGCAGTACTTGAGCTTAGTAGGTCAGCAGGTTAGACTTGATGAAGTTCTTTCCAGCTTGAAAATTCTGTAATGGATTGAGTGTTTTCTGTTGCAACTATCAGTCTAAGGATGGTTTTTATAATAACTGTTTTCATCAATTAGAAACTTTGTTATTGAAAAGAACATCATAGAATAAACAAAGCAAGTGCTCAGTGATGATAGAAGCAGGTAAATGTGAGTGACTGTCATCATGGTAAGGGGTCCAGGGAGGCCTATAGAGTCAGAGGAAACCTGCAACTGGGACTTCCAGGACATGCCTCAGGAAAGAGTTGAAAGACTCTGGTCTTCATCATAAAGGGACGGTATGCCCTGGTGAACAGGAATGCAGGCGATCAGACTTCACCTGGGTTCAAAGAGTCAGAGGCCATTAAGAGCAGAAGCAGAGATGTGGGCCTTGTGCACTGGAGCGGTGTGCCTCCCTGCACCTTCCAGCTTTGCGATGCAGTCAGCACTGTGAGATGGCAGTCACCAGTGCAGCCTCGCCCGTGGGAACACAGGGCCTCCTGTGATCTTGAAGTGCTCATGGTAAGGAGCACAGGGGGTGGCCTTCAGGGAGACCAAGTGTCGTTCTTAAATGTGCCTGTTGTTCTTTAATGTGGATTTTGTTTAGACTCGGGTCATAATCCTCATTCTTTTCACAAAGCTAGAGCTCACCTGAAGTTTTAATTATATGACTAGTTCAGGGATTTTTGTAGAGATGAGGCTTGTACCACCAGCTGATTGTCCCAGTACAGTGACTACTGGCATAATTTTTGACAGTTAACTAATCTCTAAACTGCTTCAATTATCTTGTTTTCCATAGTGAGAAATTTAATTAAAACAGTGCAGATTGTGAAAAGGTTATTTATGAAAATGCATTTTAAATGTGAATTGAAAAGCCTAGGGACACCTTTTTATTTTAGATAAAAAGATGAAGGTTTTATAATTTTTTACTTTCAACTTTACCAAAAGCAAGGATAAAAGCAGCAGGATGCAGTTTATGGAAATGTGTATCAAGAGCCTCAGGAGTCAATCTTTTTCCTGAATTTCTTGAATGGTTGACTAATTTTGGAAATAATTCAAATAAAGTTTAGGAAATAATTCCATATTTTAAATATGTGAGTATAGAGGTATTTTTCCCTACTCCCCTTCATCTTAAGCAAAAACAACATGAAGTATCTTATGTAGGGAAGGAGTACAGGGCTCTAAAATGACATAGTCACGGCTGCATGGAAACACTTTTTTGCCTTCATAATTAGGTTCCTCTTTACAGCTAGGCGAGCGGCAGTGGTGCATTTGAGCTGATGTGACAGTGTCTCACACCCTTCAGCTAAACCAGGCCTGGGCAGGGAGGCATACTTGAGAACTACTAGATTAGTTCTTCATCCTTGTGGTTTTCTACGGGAACCAGGCATGCTGATTTTATTATTTTTCTTGAGCATGTAACTAGTGTTTCATAGTCTCAGTTCTCTGCCCTCAAGTAAAACAGAGTGTGGGAAGCAACAGAGTATAGGGAAGGAAAGGTTATTTTCTCTCCCCTTCTGAGTTCTTAGCTGGGATGGATGTAACAAAAGAGCAAACAATTTTATTAGCATGTGTTCTTCTTGTATACATAGCAGAGATACCCAGGCAATGAGTGACTATCAAAGAGGTGGCTTATAGATAGCATCTTCAACAAGCAACAGTGCATTTTTAGGGAAGCGACTAGACAAAGGAAAAGGGATTTGAGTCTTTGGGGCAGCAACTTGGGGCAAGGCAAATAAATGGGAGTTGGTTAATATAAATTCTTCTGGTGCCCTCTCAGGCTCAGAAAGGTCTGAGTTGTCTTCAGTGATCAACCTTTGTTCCTGCTAGTAGAGGAGGGACATATGTAAACACATGTGTAACTTCTAGATAAGGGTAGGGCACAGAGTTTTTCTCATATCTTTTGTTCTCATTTGCCTTCAGCTCAAAATAATCCTTATGCTAACTTGATGACACATCTGGTCTCCTGCTATGGTCTCCTCCTTCCTCTAGATCCTTCCACAGCCCTCTGTTGATTTCATGTGAGCAGTCCATTTTCTGGATCCGGGTATACATGCCTTCTTCAGGGTACTTCTCTTAGAATGGTGTAGTTACTCCTTGTCTTATGGTTTTGCCTTGGATTTTAAGTCATTGATGGTATGGATGTGTCTGTTTATCTACAGGGCCCAGTGTACAGGAAGAACTCAGTGTTTGATGTTTTGATGCAGAGGCAGAACACACTGAACCTTTAAGAGAACACGTGTAATTGACTTATGTGCAAAGAATACTTAGAGGGACCAAAGAGCATGTGACATTGAACCCAGCCAATGAGAGGACTGGTGGCACAGAGGCAGGAAGGGTTGGCAGGATGTCCCCCATGGACACTTGCAGGCACACACCCATGGAAGGCTGTTACACTGCAGCCAACCAGGAGAATATCGGTGGTGGTGTGCTATTGATAACACAGCCAGGACAAAGCAGCTGTTCTTGTTTGCAGCAGCGTGCGTGGAGTCCACAAGCAAGGCCGAAGGAGAGCTCTGACGGCAGGAGGTGCTCTGGGTTCAGCTGCATAAAACTCACATAGGACTCACCAGGGCTGCTGGCAGGATGGTGCTCATTCTTGGGAGCACAGAGTGATGGGAAAGACACAGGAAGCACGCTTGGATGCCAGTGGTCTGCTCTTGCTGCTGCTGCTCACTCCTGGTGGTGACCACCTGTGCCGACGGCGAAAATCTCTAAGCATGAGCTTCATGTTAGTGCCCGTTTCTGACGTATTTATGCTTGAATAAGAAGTTTGACAAAATGATCAGTTTGTAAGTTAAAAGAATTGTCCTCGAGACCAGATACTCCGTTTTACACAGGGCTGCCTGTGGGTATCAGGCTGCTTTCTCTTTTGAACCCTGGTTTAGAAAGGCGGCTGAGGGCCTCTCAATTCCTAAAGGCAGTAGCGGAGAAGCTGAGTATAGTCTTGAAAGAAATTTAGAGCTTGAGTAAGTAAAAAAGAAAAATGATGTTTGAGGTCCAGCCAGTTTGGTCTAAGTGGCTCATGTCCCCTGGGCTTTGAACGCTGCGCTCCTAAGGAAGCCCCTTGTCTGTCTCCATCCCCCTCGTTCTGTGTGGGATGAAGGTAATCTGGAATTGTTAATTATCTGATGCACAAAGCAAATACAAATTCATTCTGGTGAAATACAACTACATAGATCTCAAAATAATTTTATGCATGATTGTAAATATTCCTAAATTATAGGCATATAAGAAGTCACTATGATAAAGAAAAGAAAAACAGTAGAAGACCACAGTAGGTTCAGAGAACAAATAGTCTTTTAACTGTGCTCACTATAAGAAAGAAAGTAAAAATTAGAATAGATTATTTAAGCCAAGAATTGTAAAACATAGAAAAAATAGACATTTTTCTGCAGAGGCTAAGGCAGGAGGATTGCAAATTAGAGGCTAACCTCAGCAACCTGACAAAAGACTCTGTCTCCAAATAAAAAATAAAAAGTTTTTGGGATGTAGCTTAATGATAAAGTACCCCTAGGTTCAATTCTCAGTACTGATAAAAGAAAAAGGACATTGTGAATTGAAAACTTAAAAAATAAAAAAATAAAAAACCTGAAAAGAAAACTAAATAGATGAGTTTAATAGCAGATTAGAAACAGCTGAAGAAAGAAATACTTTCCTTTTTTTTTTTCTTTTTGGTTAATATTCCCACAAACATTTGAAACATCCAGAAGTTATATTATGATTCCCATTTTGAAAATTGTAAAGTTGTGGTTCAGAGAGGTTAGTGATTTTTTTCAAAGTTGTATAGCTAGTACGTGGCGGAGCTGGAGTTAGGTACAGTCACCATACTAAGACTGATGTGAAGAGTGACGCTTGTTCAGAAGCCACATAGAATATCACTGCCAGACATGAAGTGGGCAACTGGGCATGTGATTCAACAAGATAATCCATATTTATAATCAGAGTGGCAAGGCAAAGATTTCTTATTTAGAATCATTAATATAATGATTTTTTAATTATTAAAATAGCTTGGTTTATATGTATATAGTCATTAATATTCATAATGTATACACTGACAAAGATGTTATTACCCAGAACCGGCTAAAATGAGTTTCTGAAGACTTTTCTAGCTTTTTATTTTGTAAACTCAAAATAATCCTTGTATGACTAACTGAGCTTTTAACAGTGTATTATATATGAAAACTTGTTGCATTTTGAAATGACCTCTTATTACCTAATTAAAGTGAAGTTTTATGTCTCATAGCATAATTACCTCCTTTTAAAAGGACTCAAAACTGAAATCATATTTTTAAATGTGATTTTAAAACAGATGAAAATGATTTTTCCTGGGTTTAGTTGTTATGCTTGATTTTACTTGTGACTGAAATAGGATTAAATAGGTCATGCCGTTCCCTTCATCCCAGGAGAGCTCTTCTTTTCAACACAAGATTTCTCTGGCCATAGGCTGGTGTCAGTTTTACAGTCAGGAACGGCACCTAAAGACTCTGCCTTTGTTAGAACATATTTGCCCCTCCTGTAGCCTGGCATCCACCCTCGGTCCAGGTCACCACTGCCAGTTCAGCATCATTTTTAAGCTAAAAACTTAGACGTGTAGCCTGTTCTCAAGCTTGGCCCTTTTAACAAGGTGAGAATGTATAGTACGCATTCCTAGTGTACATGTGTTCTATATTTCATGTTTGGGGGGCCAGGGGGTAGTACTAGGGATGGAACCCAGGGCACTTTACCACTTTTTATTTTTGTCTTTTAATTTGAAATGAGGTCTTGCTAAATTGCTGAGGCTGGTCAACAACTTGTGATCCCCCTGCCTGAGACTTCTGGGTTGCTAGGGTTACAAGTGTGCACCACTGCATCTGGTTATACACTTTTTGGGGGAGAAGGGTAGGTACTGGGGATTGAACTCAGGAGCAGTCAACTACTGAGCCACATCCCCAGCCCTGTTTTGTATTTTATTTAGAGACAGGGTCTCACTGAGTTGCTTAGTACCTCACTTTTGCTAAGGCTGGCTTTGAACTTGCGATCCTCCTGCCTCAGCCTCCTGAGCCCCTGGAATTATAGGCATGCACCACTGCACCCGGCTATTCACTATTTTTAATAATGTTGTCAACTTTAGGAAGTAGAATGCAGAGTTCAAAGGGAAATTTTTTCCTCAGTGAAGGGAATATAAGATTTAATATTTAATGTTTCATAGGAGAGATCTCCTTACCAAAATGTACAATATTTTAATAAGTACTGATCTTCTGTAGTAGCTCTTTAATTCACAATCATCCCCAAGAATCATTTTCTGCCATTGGATTTTTAATTAGTTCTTCCCTTCATTCAATCAAGAGACATGACTGTGTCTTCCTATGTGCCAGGCGATAGAACAAAGTCTGGTCCCTACCCTTAAGGACTTTGAGTAGTGAGATGGAAAGGAGGCATAGAACAACTGCAGGTGCCATGGAAATGCACATTACCAGTTATCAGGAGGGCAAAAAGAAGGGGACTGATTCAGCCTTGAGTCCTGGCTGGCCTACCAAAAAGATGAGGTGGGAGGGCAGAGAGGTGCGGAAGAGGTTAGGGGCATGGCACAGCAGAGCTCCGCAGGGCCTGTGCAAGGAGCTGCATCCTGACATGCAGGCAGCAGAGCCAGTGTGGGCCCTGGGTAGTCAGGAACAAAAGGGACAATTAACTAGAAAATGACTCATCAGAGGTTTAAAACAAGGGTAGAGCTTGCCTGGAGCTGGGTAGTCTGTGACTAGGCACTTTGGGGTTTAGCAGTTTGGTTTTTTCTATTCTTTCAGTGTTCTGAAATGGTTTCTCATTTTTTCTTATTTACATAATTTAACATTATAAAAATTTCTCTTTAGGTTCTTCTGAGGCTAAAGTAGGAATTTAAAAAAAATAGCGAAAGTATTATTACAATTTAACATATAACCAAGTGGAATAATAAAATACAGTCCAGAGGGGGATGCTAAAGATCTAGTTCAATCGTACATCTAAGTTTGGAATCTGTTCTTCAAGAAGCTTGCCAGAGCCTGGGATGGGAACTCCCTCCATCTCACCGTTGACATGCTCCCGCATGCCCAGAGATCTTTACCCTGGAAATCTTGCGTCGTTTCTTGCATTTCCCTGTGTTCTCCTAGAGAGCCCCTGGTGGTGATGTGGTAACCCATCTACATGCCATACCTGTCCTTCGTTTTGCCACGTGTCCTGTGCCTCTTCCAGTTCACGTGCTGCTGCCCTGTCTGGCTAGTGAAGTCTCAGGGATGAAGCTCAGACGAGAGTCTTCAACTCTGTCATAGCTCCTCAGTCCCCACAGACAGTCTGTGGCACCTGTGTGATGCCAGCAGTGGGCCTGACGCATGCACCTGACTGGCCTGTGGCCCCACTTGCCAGGAGGAAGTGTGTTTGTGCCTAGTCGTGCACAGTGAGACTCTGTTCCAGGCCTCAGGACAACTGTCTCCATGGTGTTCTCTTCCCACTCAGTCCTTCCCCTCTGTCCTGAGGAGTTTGGGGCTTCTTCAGAGGTCTAGCCATCCCTCAAGTGATGGAGACTGAGGAAAACGGGCATGTCAGTTATGGTAAGCCACCTACTCAATTTCTCCTGGAGGAAGCCTACAGAGGATGTAGGCAGTCCTTTTATCCCCCACCCCGACCCTTGCACTTCTGAAACAGTGTCTTGAACCTGTGAGCAAGACACTGCCCAGAATGCATGGTGCCACCTGAGGCCCTTCTGTCTGGACAGAATCTGCAGTCTCTGGCTCACCACCCACTATCCTTTCAACAAGCCCAAAAGTCTATTTTTTACCCCCTAAATCTCTCATATCCATCCCTTCCTATTCATGCCCGAGGCAAATCATGAGATTCATTTGGAATTCTCAGGTTCCTTCGTGTCCCCTGGACCACCATGGCATCCCAACTGGCTCGTTGGCCATCTGCTGCTTTCCCATCTGGACATCCCTCTATCTCATCTACCCACAATGACATCTAAGCTTGTGTCTCTGTGCTTAAACTACCCACTCCTTTTCTCCTGGCTCCTGCAAGGCAAATACCAAGTTCCTACACTTTTCTTAGTCATGCCCTCCTGTTCTCAGCCAGTGACCTCATCTCCTGCCTTGCAGTAACAACAGTAGAAGGTGAAGAATCTCCTCTGCCCCCTGCCTGGACACTTTCACATTTATTTGCAGTCAGCCAGCTTTTGTTCCTTTTCTTCTGTCACAGTCTTCTTAATGCTTCCCTAAATTTCTCCTATGTTGTCCTTTGAACAAATGATACTTGTTATAATGGAAGGGATTGCAAAATATTCACCTCCCATGGCCAAGTCCAGCTGTGAAAACATCATGAAAGAAATCTTGTGAGAACTGCAGATTAATCTTTTAATCTTCAGTATAAAATACTGAAGTTAGTAATTCAGTGACTTAAATTGAAAATTTAAAGAAATTGTTAGCATCATAACAACTAGCACCATAATTGAGCAGATAATAACTGATGTAACTGTAGACTTAAAATAGTATAGTGCTTAGTATTTTAGTGAATTTTTGAAATCCTAGTCATTTACAATCTTATTTCTTTAAATAAGCATATTCTTTCCAAACTACTAACAAATTACTAAAGAATCCATCATCTGCACATTTTGCCAAAGTAAATGCAGGATGCAGTGACCTCATTGGAGGTTTGTCTTCTAGATTCCCTTTCTGCTCCTTGCCTACACACCATTGGGAGAAACTTCTAAAATACAAGTGGATTGTGTCCTTGAGAATCCAGACCTGCATTCTGCATTTGGTCCCCATGACATGGCCTGTGGTTTCTCCATCTCCTGTTCCTCCTCTCTTCCACTTGCACCTCGCCATATACCTGCAACAAGTCGTGTCTCTCCCTGTCTGAAAAGGGCTCACTCTGTACTGCCATTGTTTATGCCTGCTTTCCTTCTGCCTAACTTTAATCTTTAATGACTTTCTCCTGCAACTTTTTCTTTTCCGTACTTTGAAACTGAACTCTAGCATTGACATTTCTGGGAAATTTCCTTCCTGTTCCCCTTTCCCCTCAGCCAGGCTGGTGCGCCCCACCTCAGTGCTTACCTTTAACATGTTGAATTACAGTTGTCTCTCTCTCTTTTTTTTTTTTTTTTTGGTACTGGGGATTGAACTCAGGGGCACTCGACCACTGAGCCACATCCCCAGCCCTATTTTGTGTTTTATGTAGAGACAGGGTCTCACTGAGTTGCTTAGCACCTCACCGTTGCCGAGGTTGGCTTTGAACTCGCGATTCTCCTGTTACAGTTGTCTCTTTAGTTGTCTGTTATCTCTGTCCCACCCCATCTCATGCCAGAGAATTCACTAGACTGCAGGTGCTTTTCATCCAGGATATGTAGTCAACTGCCACAAACTCGTGAGGGTGCTACATGAGGATTTTATTTATTTTTTAATTTAATAGGAATGTTATTTTTGTTAGGAGATGCCAGCTTCCTTTAATTTTAATAATTTGTCAGGATTCATGTTTACATTTTGCTACTTGTTTGTTACTGCACAGCTTTCTTCATTTGTTGGCCACTAGCAGAGCAAGCCAGGTTAGGAATTAACCTCTAGCTACCCTGGAGAGTCCTATGGCTGGCTTTTGTGTTGTAACCCTATTCCTAACTCTTACCGTTGCCTTTCCTCATTTAATGAGCACTCATTTCTTATTCTATGTTGTTTCCAAAGCCCAGAACGCAGCTCTTTGACAAATACTCAGGTCATCTTTTGTGATATGTTTAAAATATGGGCATCATTTATAAATTATGTCTTAATCCTACAAAGATAGTACTTACCCCTTCACATTAGTTTTTGTTTTATAAAATTAGAAGCATTACAGTTTAATTTTCTGTTCAAATATTTGTTTTTCTAAAGCGAATAATAAGTTGAGGTCTATTATTTAATAAGTGCTTTTTAAGAGAAGATGTGTAATGTTCAGATCAGAACAATTACCATTTCCATCTCCTCAAACATGTATTGAATGATTACATCATATCCTAAAATATGTACAGTTATTGTGTATCAACTAAATATTCTTTAATTGTGAAAGAGAGTAAAGTTATCTCTTCAAACCCTGTCTTTTGGCTCATACCCTTGCAGCAGTGGCTGCCGATGTTCATCTGATCTGTAGAGAAATCCAGGGGCGAGGTCTGAATGGGTGACACTGCACTGGAATGAGTAATGTCAGCTCTCCTTTAGACTCTTCACGTGTCAAGCATTTTGCTGGAATATGTACACACATATGTACATATCATTTCTCATACCTTCAAGATACTTTTAAGGAGCCAGGCACAGTGGCACATGCCTGCCGTCCCAGCTACTTGTGAGTCTGAGGCAGGAGGATCACAAGTTGGAAGCCAGCCTCTGCAACTTAGTGAGAGATCCTGTTTCAAAAAGGGGTGGGGTGATATAGTTCAATGGTGAAATGCTTATGCATTATGCAGGAAAGCCCTGGATTCAATTGCCTATGTCACACACACCCACAAAAATGTATTTATAACAATTTGCATTTTAAAGGTAAAAAAGCAAATTCTGGTAAGTGGATGAGCTTGGAAAAATTATTGAGAATAAATTGCCAAATTCTATCTGACCTTAGATGCTTTCTCTTATCACTAGACCACAATTCTCTCTTGAGGGAGTCTCATATATCCTCTTCAATCAACTTGGTTTACATTGTATTGCATTAATATTGATTTTCCAGGATGTTATTTCTTAGTTAATTTTAGTATTAAGAAAATCCTTGTAAATCCAAGGTCACTATGTAATTAACCCCAGGAGCTCAGAATCAGTCATACAGTAGCATTTCCACATTCATGGACTTAAATGTCATCCATTGATACACATCTTATTTGAACTTGCAGAAAAATCATTTTTCCAGAGTTTTTAAAATTCCATTGTGCTTTTAAAATAATCATAGCATGCTTCTTATCACGTCTTTAGAATGTGCTCAGTTTGAAGTGTGTCCTCAGTAGAACTAGGTGTTTCTGTTGGGTTATTGTCTTTTAACTGTTGAGTTGTAAGAGTTTTTTATATTTTCTGGATACTAGACCATTATCAGATATATGGTTTGCAGAAATTTTTCTCTAACATGATTAGATTTTTTAACTTTCTTACAAATATCCATCAAAGGATAGAAGTTTTTGATTTTGATGAAATCCATTTTATCTGTATTTTCTTTGGCCATTTGTGCTTTTGGCAGCATATCTAAGAAATCAGTGATTAATTTATTATCCCAAAGATTTATACCTATGGGGTTTTTTCCCTAAGAATTTTATAATTTTGGCTCATATCCTTAGATATGTGATTTTTTGGGGGGGAGGGGGGTACTAGAGATTGACCTCAGGGGTACTTGACCACTGAGCCACATCCCCAGCCCAATTTTGTGTTTTTATGTAGAGACAGGGTCTCACTGAGTTCCTTAGCACCTCGCCCTTGCTGAGGCTGGCTTTGAACTCGCGATTCTCCTGTCTCAGCCTCCCAAAGTGCTGGGATTACAGGCTTGCACCATCGCGCCCGGCTAGATATGTGATCTTTTATATAATTTTTGTATGTGGTATGAGATGAGTCCAACTTTATTCTTTTACATGTGGATATCCAGTTGTTTCAAAAACATTTGTTGAAAAGACTATTCCATCCTCCAGTGAATTGTCTTCAGACCTATGTTGAAAATGAATCGAGTGTAAAAATAAAGGATTATTTCTGAACTCTGAATTTATTCTACTGATCTGTATATTTCTGCCTGTACTACCCTGTTTTTAGTAATTTCATTTTTGTAAATTTTGAAATTGGGAAAATGTATGGACTTTCCTAGAGAATGTTCCATGTACAATTGATATGAATGCATATTCTGCTTTTATTGGGCATAGTGTTCTATAGATGCCTATCAGGTGTGATAGTTTATTTTGTTATTCAGAATTGCTAGGTTTTGCCTTACACATTTTGACATTCTCATGTTATTACAAACCTGTGCTAAGTGTTTTATCTGCTTGATGGGTTAACTTTTCTGTCATTTAGAAAGTTTAGTGACAGTTTTATCCTAAAATCTGTTCTGTCTGATGCTTAATATTATAGCTACTCAAGCTCTTTGGGAAGTTACTATTTTCATGTATATCTTTTTCCACCTTTCATCTTTCAACCTATGTTTATCTTTGAATTCAAAACATGCCTTTTGTAGGCAGCGTGTAGTTGGATATTTTTTTCCACATACCTTTTAGCTTATCTAATCCTTTATATGTAGTTTTTGCAGTGATTACTAATAAGATAGGATTTCTATCGGTCATCTTGCTCTTTGTTTTCTGTGTCTTCTTTTTGTACCCTATTGCCTTCTTTTATGCTAGTTGTTGTTTTTTGTTTTATTTTGTTTTGATCTTTTACTGTATCACTTTACTTCCCTTGTTACTTTTCTAAATTTCTGTTTTTTGATTACTTCCTAAGCATGCAATGGGGATTGTAATTTACATCTGAACTTATGCAGTGATGGAGTTTCAGACTTGCACCAACTTAATTTTTAATAGTACATAAAAGCTCGCCTCCCTAGGGCTCCGTCCTCTCCAGCAGTCGCGTTGGTGCGGTCATGCCGTTACATCTTCATGTGTTGTGTGCTCATCAACACACATTCATCATTATGTCTTCACGCAGGTGTATTTTAAATCAGGTAGAAGAATTATAAACAAAAATTCATTTATATTCTCTTTTCTATTTACCTAAATATTTACCTCTCCCAGTTTTCTTCGTTTTTCATGTCGATTCCAGCTACTGACCTTTCCTTTGCCTGAAAGGACTCTTTGCATTTTTTTCAAAGCATATCTGCAGATGATAAATTTTCTCAATTTAAGATAGCTGCGTTAAATTCTTTGGTAAATTCAGTTCAAGATTTTGGAGGGGGACAATATTTATTTTTTCATGTTTCTTTATGTGTCTCATTTTTTTAACTGTTTAATATAATTTATCAACTCTAAAATTCTTGCAGGGTTTCTTATTATTTTTGTTATTTGTGAATGACTTTTCCATACCAATTCTGTGAAATATTTATCAGGTATCGCCGCTGAAGCTTAGTGCGCAACTGCTGAGTGGAAGGAGATTTCGTTAAGTACCTAAAAACTTCCTGTTCTTTGCCAAGGGCCTGTGGGTAAACATTGGCACTTGTGTCCAGTTCTCACCCAGTCCGTCTGCAGCTAGCTCTGGCTTAGCCTTCATTTCCTACTGGTGCTGAATCTCAGCATCAGTCAGGACAGAGACCTCTAGGTTTTGCTAGGTCTTCCCTGGGTATGGATGTGGCCTTCTAGATTCTTGGGAATATTTCAGAGTTTTTTAAAGTCTGTACAGGTATTTCATTCCCTTCATTTCCTTTTAACCTTTTGCGTTAGCCTATTATTCCATTTCTCCTTTGCCATAGACAGCCAAAATCTTAAAACAATTGCCTCTAATTGTTTTCTTCAGATACCCCTAGAGGATAGGCTTTTTGCCCAGGGTGAACTCTGAGTTGGATCACTTAAAGCCAGTTCTCTTCGTATAGCTTTGGTGGAGCTCCCGCCGTGCTCCATGCTCTATGCTCCACTAGCCTCCACACTGCTGCCACTGGTGCCTCTGGTGTACAAGGCTCCTCTAGGTGGGGCATGGAGGATGGCAGTTGGCCAAGTTAGAGCATCACAAAGCTCACTGCTGTTCTCACCAAGATTCAGTCATTTGTTAAAAAAAAAAAGAAATTGCTCCCTACATCTCTGCAGTCCATTTATTAATTTTCATTATCCTGAAAATGCTGATCCTTACTTTTTTTTGTTTTTTGTTTTTGGTTTTTTTTGATATCTCTTTGCTTTGGTGCTTTGGAATTTCTTACGCTACTGTCTGTGGGGAAGTTACTTCTATATTATTCTTTATGCTATAATTAGACATACATTAGCTGATTTAATAAATGTGCACTAAAAGCATCATGATTTTTTCCAGAACATTCTCTGAATGTCTTTGTGCTTCTGTTGTGTTTTAGGACTATGATGATGGATACAGCACTGCATATGATGAGCAGAGTTACGATTCCTATGATAACAGCTACAGTGCGCCAGCTCAGAGGTAAGGCCGTCCTCGCTGCCAGTCCCACAGACACATGCCCTCCACCTGGGCTGGTGTGACACGCAGCTGGTGAGGGTAATTTTACCTGCCCTGTTTTGTTTTTTGTTTCTTCTAATCAGAATCAATGTCTGTTTTAACAGCTAACATATATTAACCCACACAGATTTACTTTTCTGTTAAAGCATTCATGCTTGGGAAATAAAAGTTTGATTTATTATAAAAATTTGGCTTCAGTGCTCATTGTATTCTGATGAAAAGGAACAGCCTCAAAGGATGTGACTATACAGCCCTAAGGCCAAATAATGTGGGCAATGTAGAAAGGTCCTGTCTTAGTGCCTGAAGATGAAGGTGCCAAACGTTTTGTCTCCTAGTTATAGAACTTTTTGATTTCTTAGCAGCAACACTCATGTTTCCTAACAACTTCAGATGTCTCCTTTTGCATAATGAGTTTATTCTGATTTCTTTTCTAAAGCAATATTTACCCAGAAATAAGTATCATCAGAATCAGAACAGGCTTAGTAATTGCCGCTCCTGGAGACATCCCTTGGTGTTCATTGGTAGATGAAACCAGTGTTTATTTTATGCAGAACATTTTCTTAAATGCCTAGAAACCTTTTGCTTCATGTTTACAATTCTGAGTGGAGGGCAAAGGTAGGCATATATAAAACAAAGTATTGGTTTACAGTGATTACAAAATGGACCATGTGGTTATTTTGATGAATGATAAATTCCCATTTGAACTTACTCAGGCTGGGAATACCCAGGTTCTCTTACTTGTTCACTATAATGTTCGGGCACACAGGGATATTTATAATTTTTCATTTTTGCTCCCAAAAAAGTACTTCCTTTGTAGCTTATAATAATTAAGCAGCCTTCAGGCTTTGGCTAACAGCTGCTCTTTTTGGTGCAAGTCAGGGCATCACGTTTGCATCCTGCAGGGTGCTGGGTGGCAGCCTTCCTGGTGCTTGTGCAACCCCATGGCTGGCACGTCATGAATACTGGAGGAGACATTCCCCACAGCGTTGCTTCTGAGTATCTGGTGCCTTTATAGAGGGTGTGGTGCCACTCCCATTGTGTAGAGGAGGGAAGGAGCACAAAATGAGGTCATTTGCTGAAAATCACACAGTAAGTAGAAAGGTGAAATTCTAAGTCAGATCTTCTAACTCAAAAATTTGTACTTTTATAAATAACTAGGTCTTTCTCAGATTTTGTTTAATAGCATAAATATTCACAAGTATTTCAATTTTTGTCTAAATATCTTGGCAAAGCAAGTCTTCACCTCCATAGCATTTGCTGAGTGTTTAGTGCATTTCTGGTACTTTTAAGTTTCGTAAGGGCTACAGTCTAGCTCACATGCACATATCACTCCTAACCATGGTCCTGTATGGCAGATGCCATGCCTATAGAAGAGGAGGCTGAATGACAGAGGGGTTCCAGGACTGGCTTGTGACTAAAGCTGATAAGAGGTAACACAGGTGATGTGGCTTCCAAGAGCCCCTTCGTAATCCTGGCTCCTTTTTAGTGTCTCACTGGGCTCTCCATTAGCCTGTCCCCACGTCCCTTCTGGCATTTGGTGCGCTGACTTTCAGATGCAAGTGCATGTCATTGGTTTAAGGACCTGGTGTATTCCAGATGCTGTGTTGGTGCTTTATGGATTTTATTTCAGTGGACCCTCATAAGCTCCTGTCTTGTGCAGTAACTATGGTCATCTGTGGTTCAGAGGCCAAAAGCTGAGGAGCAGCTTATAATGAAGTGCATGTACAGTGCAAGAGTATTGTTCCTCATGGTCTTTTGTTTTTTGATATTTGACATAAAGAACTAGGGTTAAAGCATTTGCCCTGTTGAGTGCTGTGACCTGTCAAGGCAAGTGACGCCACAGTGTTGACACTGGTGAGCAGAGAACAAGTCAGAGCCCACGTTTACTCAAGGCCTGTTCTCAGGCATGGAACGTGAAGTGTTTTGTTTCATCCAGATGACAATAGCAAGAATTAATGCCCATAAGAAACCGAGGCTCAGGGAAGTAAATGACTAACTCCAAATGGAAACCATCCTATAAAGCTTATGGTCTTTTCCTTTTAAGCTGTGATAATATGGTAGTATGATTAATCATAAGCATTCATTCCCATTTCTTTGTTCATTCATTCAATCAATATTTGTTGAATATGTATTTTGTGTTAGGCACTGTGCTTGATTATTAAAGTATACAGATTAAGACAGAGACCTTATCCTTGAAAAGCCCACTGGCTAGAAGGAAATGAGTACAAATATTTAAATGCAGTATAGTATGGTAATCACTACATGATGTCTAAGGAGAAATTCAGTATTTCCATTATAAGACAGTGCTAAATTCTGATTTGGAATTTGGGGGCATATCTCTGAGAAGGTGAAGGGTAAGTAGAAGTCCCCAAATGACAAATAGAGAAGCGAGTTCCACAGAGCAAGTCAGGCAGGACAGAGACATGGAACAAAATGTTTTTATGTGGGAAGTGCTCGTGATCTCATTATGGCCAAAGTGTGCGTGCATGGAAGGAGCAGGGCCATGTTCCCTGGAGCATGTGGTGCCCAGGAGGGGGCATGTGCCCTACTCGGAGCTATCATAAGAGACCCTGAAGAGTTACATGCAAGCAAATGATGTGCTCAGACTCGAATTTAGAGAAATTAATTAGCTGACATTGTAGAGCCTGGATTGGCAGGTGGTGAGCCTGGGGGAAATAGCAATGAAGAAGCTTGTGCTTTTTAAATTATAAGCCTTTAAATGTCAAGGAAGACTCACTAGCAGAAGCATCCTGCATGACAGCCCATCTACCTTTTTAGACTGATCTTTCCAGGGGTGCAGCTTGTCCTACCTGAAGGAGTAGGAAATTGCATGGTCACTGCATGCATGGGCAGCACAGAGGCCACTGTTGGCGGAGCACTCTGGTCACTCATTAATCCAAGTAATATGTACAATAGACATCTCTTTTTTAAAAAAAAAATTGCATAATTTGCTTGAAATAATTCATTTAGAAGCAAAGGAACAGCTCCAAACCTAAGTGTGTCAGGCCGTGAGCATGCAGCTCCTCTGCATAGTGCACCCAGGCTGTTCTGAACAACTGTGCGATAGCTGAAGGCAGGTGCCCTTGTTATGGAGCTGGGCGAGGAAATGGTTTCCTGTGCTGTTATGAGCTTGCTGGTGTTGCTGTAACACACAGTGCTAAGTCTGGGTGGCTTCAGTAACAGATTTATTTTCCCATGGTTCTTGAGCTGAGAGGTCCAAAATCAAAGTGTTGGTAGATGTGTTTCTTCGGAGTTTTTTCTCCTTGGCGTACACACAGTCACCTTTATCCTGTGTCCTCACATGGTCTTTCCTCTGAGTGCACCCCTAGCATCTTTGTGTATCCACATGTTCTCCTGTAAGAATTCCGGACAGACACTGGGTGTGGTGGCTCACACCTGTAATCCCAGCTGCTGGAGAGACTGAGGCTGAGATAGGAGGAATGAGGGTTCAAGGCCCACTTGGGCAACTCAGTGAGACCTTAATCTCAAATAAAAAATAAAAAGTGGAATTGAGTTTAAATCCACCCTAAGGGCCTCATTTCAATGTAAATCACCTATGTAAATGCCTCGTAAATGATCTCTAGTATTTACTAGTAGGCACTAGCAGGAAATTCAGCAACACTGTCATCTTCAGTTATGGAGTGTTTACTTTGTGACTGGCACTATTTCATGGACTTTAGTAAATTGTCTCTCCCTTCAATCTGAACACATTGCATTAAGTTAAGAGAGGTCATGTTGCTTATACCAACTTAGGAAGCCCAGCAGTGGTGCAATCCCTCTGGCCCCAAGCATTCTCTTGAGCGCTCTTTTCCTTTGCCTCCTCTCTCACTCACCATAGTTTTGATTTCAGTTGCTGCAACTAATTCTTACTTGTATTTTATTAAAATACCTCATATTTTATGATGCTTTTAAATCTTTTAGGCATCATGCTTCAATCCAAACTGGAAGTTTTGCCTTATCAGATCTGGACTGTCTTAATCAAACATAGAATTTCATTCACACTACATATTAAAGTTGTAGGCTATACTAGTGAAATTAAGAGCTTTATTTTTCCCACTTTATATTAGATCCTTTCAGCAGGTATCATTCCCTGCCCCTGCTCTAAGGAACATTCGGTCCTGGGTGTCAAGTAATAGGTAACACCATGTAACACTTGACATCTATAGTCTTAATTTTGACACTTTAGTGTCTATAAAATTAGTTTCATACTTTAATAATTCTCTTTGTTCAACATTTGAAAGTGCCTCCTATGTTGCAGGTGTAGTGAGGACTTCCTGGTTATCCTGCCTTTCAGAGGCAAGGCTCTTGTGGAGTCACCTGACACTTCCTGATGAAGGACAGCACTGAGCAGAGGTTGACCCTGCACTGCCCTCTGAGGGTGCCACTAGCATGGACGTGGGGCACCCAGCATGTGGCGCAGACTGCAATATGCAGCAAGTATAAAACACCAGATTCTAGAGACTTCTCGTGAAGGAAAAGAATGTAAAATAGATGCATTGTTAAAATCAGTTTTACCCATTTATTTTACTGTTCTTAAAATGCGGCTACTAGAAAGTTTTGAATGACAGAGGTGGCTGTTATTTTCTCATAGACAGCACTGGGCTGAATGATCCTGGCAGAGCCCATCTCTGGCACTACAGCACAGCGGAATGCTCCCCAGGCTGGGGCACATTCACCCAGGGTAGGCAGATGACCCGCTGGGTACAAAGAGAAGTGGAGAGTCTCCACTCAGGTTCATATTCTTCCAATTTCCATTCTGCTGTTTTATACTTCAAGATGTAGCAATAATATTGCAGTGCACGTAGGCACAGTACAGTTACAAGTCCCAAGACACTTTTCTTGCTTATAGAGAAATATTGTTAACAACATCTGGAGATGCATGCCACAGTGGTTAAGACTCCACAGACCTGGGTTCAGACCCAACTTTAACATTTACTGACTGTGCGATTTGGAACAAATTATTTGACCTTTCTGCTTCAATTTGTATGATGTTTATTGGTTTTTTGTTTTGTTTTTGGGGGGATATTTGGGATGCTGAGGATTGAACCTGGGGTCTTCTGCATGCTATGCAAGCACCCTCCCACTGAGCTACACTCTAGTCTTACTTCTGGTTTCTACTTGAGGGTCAACCCAGAGGTTAAAAGAGATGGGAAAGTGTATTGTCTGAGTGAACGGTGGGGGAAGGTATGTCACCCACCCTCCTTTCTCTGCTAGAGGTTGAACTAGATGAGTCAGGTGACATCATTAGCACTGGAACCTGCGTGGCCCAGCCTTGCCTCCTGCCACAGTGCCACGCTGCTTCTGCTTCCCATTTCACACGGGACAGCTGCACAGAGCATGTACGTGGTGACTCATAAGTGCAGTGTGAGAGCGAGGGGAGCAGGGAACCTTGCAGAAGACTTCTCCCACCATGTGCGGTCAGTCTCGATATTTGCTATAAACTGGAAGTTAGGATAGCTCACCTGAAAACAAAACGAGGAGACGGCAGGGGACAGGGCTACCCGATGTATATTACCTACTATGTGGAAGTGTTCCTTTCAGAAATGACTTTTTTTTTGTTTTTGGTACTGGGGATTGAACCTGGGGATTTACCACTGAGCTATATCCCAGCCCTTTTTCTTTTTTATTTTGAGACAGGATTTCACTAAATTGCCCAGTCTGGCCTCAGACTTTGATCCTCCTGCCTCAGCCTCCTGAGTTGCTGGGATTACAGGCATGTGCCACCATCCCAGCCAGAAATGACTTTTAAATTTCCAAATTCTTAATCATCTTATGACACTGTGGTTGCAGAAAGTTTCTTGCAGGTGATTTTACAAATGTGAATTTTGTTCTCCAGATTTTCAAGTGCCATATGTTAGAATACAAATGACAATCTTACGGAGTGATAAAATAATTACTGTAGTTTGGCTTCATTTCCCCATTGATTTTGTAATGACTTTGATAATGCTGATATTGTTGTATAAAATAAAATATTATTTATCTAATTTCACACATTTAGTGAATAACAAGACATTGACACACTTACTGTGAATAGGAATATAAACTAGTCTTTACAATATTGGAATTGTTCTAATATATACTGGCTCAAAAGTCATCATTGATTACTTCCTGTGGATGCACATCTTCAGTGAATGAGGAGCAGGTGATAAATGTTCTCAGCCCTCAGGGCCCTGCCCTGGCCTGCTTCCCTGACTGAGCCTTTGCAGATAGCATGGCGTTGGCTCCTGGAAAGGGCTTACAAATGCATCCATTTTATTCTAAACTAAATGGAATTAGTTTACATTTGATGTCTCCTCTGTATTTCTAGTAACAGTCACAATGTGTTAATCTGTTTCTGAGTAATTGTAAAGTGTCCAAAGAAGTGTTTGGCTCCTGTAATGATTGTAAAGTAAGTAGAAAAAATGGTTCTCAAGAAAGTGCTCATCATCCCTGGGGGTATGTGGATGTGATACATCAGCTTCCCGACTGGTTTAATTCTACATGGATGCGCTAATTTTTCCTAGCAATCTGGAGCTTCCCAGGATCTTCAAGTATGTTTTGTCCTTCTAAATCTCTGTAATTTTCATTAAAATACTTCAAGTTGTTCCATTTTTTCTCTCCTTCCCGTCCCCATATTTTTTATTGGTGCATTACAGTTGTACATACTGATGGGATTTTTTGTTACATATCTGTTCATAAACCCAATACACAATACCGTTTGGCCAATATCACTCCCTAGCACTTCACCCCATGAAAATACTTTAAATTCTTAAAATAATAATTTAGAATAACAGCTGTTATGTTGGATAATCTATTAAACTTATTGAACTTAGTGCCCAGCTCTCTCACATCCTTTGTATGTGTCATCTGCAGTTTTCATGATGACCTTGCATGGTTGGTTTTTCCATATGTGAAAACCAAGAATTGAAAGATTTGGCAGTTTTCCTAAGAATACACTGCAGAAAAGTACTTGAGTCTTTGTTTTTGTCTGATTAGCCATTTAAGACAACTTTTTTAATATTATAAAATCATTGACTTATTTTGTGACAAAGCAACACCCTTGTTTGGATAAAGCCCCTTTATACAAATAGAATAGGAAGAGTGATGGAGTTGCAGGAGCGGAGAACACCCCTGGGGTGCTCTCAGACGTCGAGTCCAGGAGAGCAGTGTCCCCGTGTGCCTGCCCTCTCATTTATGGCTGTTTCTGTTGGCAGCTATAGCAGTAATGGATCCGATTAAATCTTCTCGAGAGCTAACCTATGGAGGCCTGAAAATAATGTGGAATTTTTACTTTGGAAGCGATGACCTATTGTTTAACTGAAGATGTTACCATTTAAACATCAGTAAAACTGTCTTTTGGAAAATAATGCTGTTTGTATTAGAGATTAGCTGTTTAGGACTTTGAAAAGCAGTATATAATTATTTGATCTAGATTAAAAGGTTTGTCAATCATCCTTGTAAAATTTTGTCAAGTACACTTTTTTTTTCCTTCTAGTGAGCCAGTCCAGGGCCTCACACACTCTAACCACTCGCTGTACCACAGGGGCCTCCCCAGCCACCAAATGTACTTTTACGTAGTCTGATCCTTTGGATCGTTGGCACCTTGCTGCACAACTACTGAGGGAACCTCTTGGCACAAACTGAGCCTTATAAGCTATCAACAAACATATTTCTTTTTTTTTTAAATATTTATTTTTTAGTTGTGGGTGGACAGAATACCTTTATTTTATTTTTATGTGGTGCTGAGGATCGAACCCAGTGCCTCCCGCGTGCTAGGCGAGCACGCTACCACTACGCCATAACCCCAGCCCCAAACATATTTCTAACACAATACTAGTTGGTGTAAAAAAGCAGAGATACCACCATATAGTACCATAGATCTGTAAATTCCTCCTCAGTAGAGAAACTGTAGAGGGAGGTCAGTGGTGAAAACCTGAAGCTTCACTGCTGTTAAGGAAGGAAGCTTCCAATGACACAGTCAAAGCACAGCAAGGCGATTCTGTTGGCACCCTTGTGATGGATGTGGGGACCTGACAAAGGAGAAAGATTGGCTGGAGTGCGAGTGCAACTTGGGCACGAGGGAATCACAGCCTGCGGGGCTCGTCCATGGATGGAACCTTCACAGTACACAGCATTCAGGCCAATCTGAGTCAGCAGGCCAGTGCTGAGGGCAGGCCGGGCCAGCAGGTAGCCCTTGGGGAGGGTGGGCACAGGGAGCCAGCCGCTGCCAGAGGTGTGGAGTGCTAGTACTGAGCTTATAAGGAACTCTGCAGGTGGGCTTAGGAGAGCTGAGGACTGGCAGTGAAAAGCGAAGGGGCAGCCCAAGGCCAAAATGTGAACGAGTATTGATATTCATCATTATTACTAGGCACTGACCATCTCCTGTAATGTATCAGTCACATTAAGAATGAAGTGTCTCCTCTGATCTTAATTTTAACCCTAAAAGGTGGATATTATCATCACATTTTATTCTTGAGAAAATAGAGATTAAATAAGTTGCTCAAGTTGTACACTTAGTGACACTATGGACTTCAAGCTTCTCTTCCCTTCCATTATGCTCGTGTTCTTCTGTTTGCAAGGGTGCAGGGTGGGACAGGGTGAAGATACTAGGAATTGAACTCAGGTATGCTTTACCACTGAGCTTCATTCCCAGCTCTTTTTATTTGTTTATTTTCTGTTTTGAGACAGGGGCTCACTAAGTTGTTGAGGATATAAGTTGCTAAGGCTGACCTTGAACTTGCGATCCTCCTGTCTCACCTTCCTGGGACTGCAGGCATGCACCACCACATGTGCTATAGCAGTGTTTTCAAAAGAGCAACACACACATTACTGCTGTTGTACAATGTGATTTTAGATATACATGGTCACATTTTTTTTAAATGTCAGATTTTTTATTGGAAAAGTACATTTGGTTCTTAAGTGTGTGATTTTATGAATACTATTGCTGTAACTTAATCATAGTAAATTTATTAAGATTAAAAGAAAGTCAGAGCCGGGCGTGGTGGCTCAAGCCTGTAATCCCAGCACTTAGGGAGGCTGAAACAGGAGAATCGTGAGTTCAAAGCCAGCCTCAGCAACGGCGAGGCGCTAAGCAACTCAGTGAGACCCTGTCTCTACATAAAACACAAAATAGGGCTGGGGATGTGGCTCAGTGGTCGAGTACCCCTGAGTTCAATCCCCAGTACCGAAAAAACCCAGAAGGTCAGTATAGAGAGTAATATTCAGTTTCTAATAGGATAGGTATACACATGGGTGGCAGAGGTCCTAAGAGTGGTTCATGAACGCTGAAGGTTGGCAAACACCACACTCAGGTGAGGGGCCACCACTTCTAGAAGTTTACTAAATCAATCTCAGGACCACCACTGTGCCCCACTGTGACATGTCGCCCAACTACACTTGATACCTCCTTTGTACTGGAAATAATCCAAGAGGTTTTGTAGCTTCATCAGGAAATTCCTTAGAATTAGGTTTGTGGAAAAGAAAGAGATTTTTTTTCAAGATTTGTTAATAATAATGTTGACAGAATCAAACGTCTGTGAGTACTCAGCAGCTGCCTGTCCTTTCATTTAATTCTCGAGTCCCTTGGTAGGATTGTCAGTCCTTAGTTATACAATTAAGGAAACTAATGAACTTGTACTTGACCAAAGCCCCGCAGCTGAGAAAGAGAGGTGGGCTTCATGCCCAGCTACCCTCTCGAGCAAGTCTCTGTTCTTCTGCTTCACTTGAAGGCAAGCAGGAAAACATGAAGAATAAGGGGTGCTCTCAATGTAGAGAGCACCGGAAGTGTTCTCCTCGCCACGCCACGTGGAGTCTGTGCTGGATCACCAGGCGTGTCTGGGAGCACAGCCGGGCGGAGGCATGCTAGTGGCTGTACATCAGCTGCTGCTGTCAGCTCGGCCCTCAGTGTTCCTGAGAAAACATGATCTCTATCACTGAGGAATTGTAGAGTAATGGCAGTATATGAAAACAGTCCACCGGGGGATGTACTACATCACTTGGATTTAGCACTGCCATCTGCTTAATAGCATGGAGAAGACTACAGTGGCATTTGTGATCAGCCGCTCACGGCAGTGACAGATGCCGTGCAGAGCAAGCACCAGGAAAAGAGGCTTGTTACCAAATGCAGATTGTGTGACAGGTCCCGAGCAGTGTGCACGTGTCAGTTATCAGACCCTGGTTTTAGCTCTAAGATGAAGTCACTCAGTGCATCTCCCTGTGTTTTCCTCCTCTATGTTTGAAGCCTTCTTAAAACGTATATTGCTTTCTAAAAGAATTTTCCTAACAAATCTTCATACATGTTCATTGGTGAAAGAATTATTTTAAGAATCTCTGACTCTTCAACATAGGTAGCATGACTTTGTGAAGAAAACCATGACTGTAAATCCATGCAAACTTGAACTTGAATCCCTGTCCCATTAGTTTGTTGGCTGTATGATTTTTTTAACTCAGTTATATAATTTTTTTAATTTGTTCTTTTCAGACATACATGACAAAATGATTTTAATCAGGTTCCTTGAGTCATTGCTCATCTGTAGAGTGATAACAGTAATATTTGACATGCCAAATTGTGACTGAGGTAGCAAATGTAATGGTCCCACACCCTGTTCCCAGCCTTTCACAACATCCCTCAGGTGACACTCCTAGCATGCCATGCTATAGGCGAGGACACCGAAGCACAAGACACTTCTTGACACATGATCAGGAGCCTCAGCACTCTGCCACACTGCCTCTGAATAAGTGTTGCTCTAAGAGTTCAGCTGTTGCACCTAGAAACTACTTGTCTTTCCTGAGGAATATCCAGTTTATAAAAATCTCAACCAATAATCTAAAGAAACCTATGCATGTCCTTTTGATCCCTATTTGTGAAATAAAAAGTGGTCAAAGGCTCATTTAGATTAAATTATTTAGCTAGGCACAATGGCACATGCTCCCAGCCACTTGGGAGACCTAGACAAGAGGATCACAAGTTCAAGGCCAGCCTGGGCAGCTTAGCCCAAGTGCTTTTTAAAATTAATTTTTAATTTTAAAAAAATTAATTAAAAATTAATTTTTAATTTTAAAATTAATTTTTAATTTTAAAAAGCACTGGGGATATATCCCAGTGGTGAAGTACCCTTGCATTCAATTCCCAGTAAATAATAATAAACTATTTAGAGTTCTGAAATGTGTTGGAAGCATGTACTTGATGTCAAAGCCTGAAGTTACCTTTGAGGGATGGTTTTTTTTAAATTAGTTGTAGATGGACACAGTATCTTTATTTTATTTATTTATTTATTTTTATATGGTGCTGAGGATCGAACCCAGTGCCTCACACATGCGAGGCAAGTGCTCTACCACTGAGCCACAATCCCAGCCCTTGAGGTATGGTTTATGACAGAGAATACCAATTCTTGAAGGTTTTAGTCTATTCATACCTCATTTATTGAACTTACAACGTTGGAAACTAAACAAGCTCTGACATGGTACAGGCTGCATTTTTTCCTTTTCCTTTTCATTGTGAAGGAACATTACTTTTGGAAGGTAATGTGTGAGTTTACCTCAGAAGCCTTAAAATCTCTGTAACCTATAACTCTGTGTCTCCTCCAGAAGTGCCTGAACTCACAGTGCTACAGTGAGTGTTAACAGTGAGTGCGTTTAAGAGCTCTTGAAGACAGAGACAGCTCCTAAGGTTGGCAAGAGAAATAGATGTTGGATGTATTTTTTTATTTACCTTTGTGTAGATTGTGATGTAATCAATTAAAATGGGTAATGAGATTTGGGGAAAAGTAACTCTGGGGCATGTTGAATTGGGGATGTCTATGGAATTGTGGCAATTATATTAAATGATTTATATGGAAATTTTTACATACTGATAAGTGGTATCCAAATGGTAGCTGTTATTCTATCCCCATTTTTCTCATTAGTTACCAATGTATTATCATGGTTAAATTTTTACCTCCAAGTTTTTAATGTAACCAAGGTCTGCATTCATCATTACTATTGTCTCTTGTTAGTATCCTAAGGTACATGTACCCAGTGTTTTGACCCAGCTAATCTCCTAGAAATTAGGGCAGGATACTCAGTCTCCCAAGTATACATAACAAGGTAGAATGGAAATGCATGGGCTCAGGAGTAAGGTAGACCAGACCACTGCAGGTAGTAGCTGTGTTTGTGATAGTTCACTAACCCTCAGCTTCCCATCTACAGAATGGGAGTAGTAACAGTGCCTGTTATCTCATAGAAAGATATGAGTATGGCTTAAATGAGAGAATATAGCTAAACAGCTGAGGACAGAGGCTGACAGATCACTCAGAGTGTTAATGGTGTCGTCTTTGACTCACCTGTAACTGCTGGGCATTTGCTTGGTGCTCAGCAGTAGTGACTGTGGCAAGGTGCACCCGCCGTGACTGGTCATGCTCCACTGCATGTTTAAAAGCAGTAATGGTTTCTACTTTTATGTTGGTCATTTCCTTCTCTAATACCTTTGTTTGATGTTCTGTGAAGCATCCAAAAGTAGGCAGATACATGGGAAAGTAGGGAATCAATCATCAAAACTTCCACATTTCTTAACCCTACCACTTAGGAGGAGTGCTGTTCCACATAAAGATGAATGTTTGTTGATTAAAAAGTTTGCAAAGTTGAAATATTTCTCAAATCCAGTTGCAATCTTTTTAATTGGATGTAGTCTTAGGCATTGCTAAATTTTACAGACATGTGATGTAAAATCAAAAAGAGCACATGTAGATATATATAGCCTGATAAAACATTTTAGGTATTGAAAAAACTTAGCCATAGTATTAGAAATAAAAGAGTATCTCAGTTAAGGCTAAATCAAGGATTAGTTGATAAAAATGAAGGGTTTTGCCTGTCTCATCTGGCCTGCCTGGATCTGAATCATAGGTCAACCTTCTGCCTACAGTGTCACTGTGGGCAACTTGCTTCGCCCAGCCTCTAATGTAAATCGGCATGGTCATAATAGTGAATACTTCATAGGTTGTCATGCATTTACAGGAGTTCATACACAGAGAGAACGCTGATGCCTCACATGCTGTAGATGCTGTAGTAATAGCTGTCTTTTAAAGTTCTGTGATCTTCATCTAAAACCCTCCTAGGTAAATGTCTTAGATTCAGAATTTGGAGACAGTTGGTGTAAACATCATATGGTAACACAACTCCAGTGGAGACTGCCTGTGCTTCTTCTCCAAGACAGTGATCGTCCCTTGGATGATTAGCAGTTATGGTCATAGAATATCTGACTATAAAGGGATGCAAGCATGTGTGGTGATTTGAAAAACAAGGAGATTGAGGGCGGAAGGTGGCTTGTAGTCTTGGGGGGTGTCATCCTGTGTAACAGTATTGCTAATACAAGCAATGAATTCTGAGATGAAGGGATGGAGGATAAATCCAGAACCACCCCTTCTTTAGAGGTGTTTCTCAATTGGCTCGCAGTTCCATGTAGCCTTTTCTCAAGGCACTCACTCTTACAGTCCAGCCTCCCTCTGGGTTGTTCAGTTGTGGCTCATTTAAACTTAGATTGACTACCCAAAAATTAAAGCATAACTCGGGAGAGTAAATTTAATGCAATCAAAATCTTCATGGATCTTTCTGATGTTTTCTTCACATCTTATTTATTGGTTATTTATTTAGTAAGTACTGGGGAATTGAACCCAGTTGACATTACTACTGAGCTACATGTCTTTTTTTTTTAATTTTTTTTTTGGTTGTTGATGGATCTTTATTTTATTCATTTATTATTTATATGTGGTGCTGAGGATTGAACCCAGGACCTCACGCATGCTAGGCAAGCACTCTACCACTGAGCTACAGCCCCAGCCCCTACATGTCTTTTTTATTTTTTATTTGGAGACAGGATTCACTAAGTTCCTGAGGGTCTCACTTACTTGTTGAGCTTGGCTTTGGATGTAAGATTCCCTGCCTCAACGTCAAGTCACTGGGATTACAGGCATATGCTGTTGCACCTGGCTCACATGCCATTTTAAAAGTTAATATAGCTTTTAGAATTTCCCAGAATGTATACACAAGTCAGTATACTTTCCTCTACATTTCAGTCCTTGCCAGATTGCTTGCAGCAGAGCTGTAGTTCCCAGGGTTGGTAGTTACGTCATCCAGAACCCCTCATGGTTCTCCTCACCTCACACCCCCTCCACTGTGTTGCATGGGCCCGTCTTCACTCTGAACTTGCTGCTGTCCTCCAGTGGTACCTCCTAGGTTACTGAGAATGTGCCATCTTTGAGTAAAGATCCCCTCAGTGACAGGGTGCCTTCTGTTCATACATCTCTATCCCCAACACCTAGTGTAGTTACTGATCAGGGAAGCAGTTTGATTTTCATTTGAGCTGGTAATTTCTGGATCTGTATTTGCTGTTGAAGCCTCCGTAGGAAGTGGCAGGGAAAAGTCTGGCAGGTTGAGAAAGCAGGTATCCTCCTTGTGGCTGCAAGGAAATTTTTGCACCCTTTAAAGCATCCTGTACCCGAGCTTGTTATTTTTCAAGCTGTATCTTGATGAGCTATCTGTAGAGTTTTTTAAACTCTACAGTAATTTTGATAAGCAGCCAAGCTTGAGAACTATTCCTCTTGACTAGTAAAAACTATATAAATGAGAGGACATATAGAAAACCTAGTAGATAGTTGCTAAATATTTGTTTTCCAAAAAATAAAATAAATAAATTATTGGCATTTCTATAGTGTCTTTCATTCATTGGTTCAGCTCACACCTATCAAGTACCTACTATCTTCCAAAAATTGTCCTAGTTGCTTAAGAAGCATTGGTGAACAAAAGAGGAAATTGATTCCTGTCCTAAAGAAGCTTAAATTCTGATTCTGATAGTTGTAAGTGTGGGGGCACATTTAGCTTCATGGAGAGGATGATTTCAGATTTGAAGGAGGTTCCAGAGATTTCCTGAAGGGAACATCTGTGGGAACAGTGGTCCATGCAGAGCCCGCTGATAGGAGCATGTCTTCAGTGTTCTGTCATCCTTAAATTTAGTGTCCTTCTGTTTGAACTCATAATTTCAGATCTTCTGAATAGGAATTTTCCATTTCCCTTTAGAATACATTTTTAACAGTTTTTAGTAAAAAATTAACTTTTAAAGAATATGTTACAATAATTTTCTACCTGACATTAATACTAGCATGATTGGAAGAGTTTGCAAATTTAAAGCTATGACATTGCAGGAAACTGTTGCCTGCACATGCTCTTGGCCTATAAGCACCTGTGGTAGGTGGAATAATGGCTACAAAATTGTCCTCACCCTGATTCCCGGGTCTTGTGGATATATCACCTTACTTTGTAGATGAGACTTTACAGATGTGTTTAAGTAAAGACGTACATTGGGCAGATTATCCTGGAATATCTGACAGGTCATTTATAATCATAAAGTGAGAGAGAAAGTGGAAAAAGAAAAAAAAACTTCCAAAATTCCTCATACTGAGAATGAAAATACAAAGCTGCCCCAGTCAGGATAAAGCCATTCTCTGGCTTACTAAATCTAGAAGTACATTTTATCTGGCTTTTCTTTCTATAAATTGAAACCTCCGTTTCTGTAGAACCCAAAGAGAAATACTCTCGCTGCTTCTCTTCAGTTTGCTAAATTACATGAACTTCACTTTTCCTTTGGGCACCCTTATTTCTTCTGGGAGTGAGTGTCCAGATCTGACAAACTGGGATCCAGGCAGGTTCTCTGGCTTGGCTGCTTGTGAGAACAGGAGGGGAGTCAGAAAATATGTGGCTATGGGGAAAAAAAGGCCCAGAAAAATGGAATGCTACTGGCTTTGGAGATGGAGGGACTGACCACAGAGTGCACGGGATTGTCCCAAGGTGCTGGAGAGGGCAGGGAAATAGGTTCTTTCGTCTAGTCTACAGAATGGAGTGCAGTCCTGCCCATAATTTCGCTGTAATCCAGTGAGGCACATGACAGATTTCTGACCCACAGAACTGAAGATCAGTAATGTGTATTAAGTTGCCAAACTTTATAATTTATTATAGCAAAAATGGAAAATACAGCCGGGCACAGTGGCGCATGCCCGTAATTCCAGCCGCTCAGGCTGAGGCAGGAGAATGGTGAGTTCAGAGCCAGCCTCAGCAAAAGTGAGACACTAAGCAACTCAGTGAGATCCTGTCTAAATAAAATATAAAATATGGCTGGCAATGTGGCTCAGTGGGTGAGTACTCCTGAGTTCAATCCCCCCACCTACCTCCCAAAATAGAAAATATAGCAACTAACAGGCAGAAGAGATACATCCTTTGTAGGTGTAAATATCTTATTAAATTCTCTGTTCTTTTTCATAAAACATTCAATATTCAATAAAAATTATGAGATAAGAAAATGTAATAGTCAACTTAGAAAATAATCAATAGAACCAGACAGCTGGGCATGGTGGTGCCAACTCTAATCCCAGCAGCCTGGGAGGCTGAGGCAGGAGGATCACAAGTTCAAAGCCAGACTCAGCAACTTAATGAGGCCCTAAGCAAGTTAAGGAAATCCTGTCTCAAAATAAAAAATTGAAAGGACTAGGGATGTGGCTTACTGGTCTCAATACTGGTACCCAAATACTACTACTACTACTACTAGTAGTAATAATAATAAAGAAGAAGAAAAAGAAAAGAAAGAACCTGTTAGAGGTAGTGTAGATATTAGAACATCCAGGCAAGACTTTGAAAACCAATATAATGGATATGTTCAGTGATCTTGCGCAACGGCAGACTGAACTAATAGGAATGTCGCTGAGATGGAAACTCGAAAAACAGAGCCAAGTAGATGACAAGAGTGCCAAAAATATGTATTGGAGAAAAGACAGCCTTTTAACAAATGGTGCCGGGAAAACTGGAGATCCCCATGTCAGAGAATGAGATCATATCCCTCTCTCACACTGTACAAGTGACAGATCAAATGGACCAAAGACTTAAGAATTAGAACAGAAACCTTGGGACTGCTAGAAGAAAATGTAGGGTTGACACATCATCGTCTTGGGGGAGGCACTGGTCTCCTCAACAGGACTCCTGAAGCTCAAGGAAAGCCAAGTGTTAAGAAGTGGATGCCATCAAATTAAAAATCTTCACACCACAGAGGAAGTGATTAAGAACATGAAGAGAGAGCCTACAGAAGGGAGAAGATCTTTGCCACCTGCTCCTCTGACAGGGGATTAATATCCAGAATGTATTAAAATCTCAAAAAACACCAAAAAAAATCAATAAGAACTAAAGAGACATTTCTCAAAAGAAGAAACGCAAATGGCCAACAAATATATGAAAAAACGTTCATCTCTAGCAACAGGAGAATGAAAATCAAAACAACACCAAGATATTGTTTTACTCCAGTAAGAATGGCAATTATTAAGAATAAAAATAATAATAAATGCTGGCAAGGATGTGGGGGAAAAGATACATTCATACGTTATTTGTCGAACTGCAAATTAGTAAAACCACTCTGGAAAGCAGTATTGAGATTACTCACAAAGCTAGGAATGGAACCACACATGATAGGACCCAGCTCCTTGGTATTTATCCAGATAATGAAAATCAGCATACTGCACTAATACAGCCACTTCAATGTTTATGGCAGCATGATTCACAATGACCAAATTCTGGAATCAGCCCAGATGCCACCAGTAGATGAAAGGATTCAGAAAATGTGATATGTATACACAATGGAGTTGTGCTCGACCATAAAGAAGAATGAAATTATGGCATTTGCCGGTAAATGAATAGAAGTGGAGAACATAATGCTATGTAAAAAACAATCAATCTCAGAAAATCAAGGATTGAATGTTTTCTCTTGTATGTTGAAGCTAGAGCAAAATAAGGAAAGAATGGGTGTAGGGATCAGACACCACAAAGATAGGGAAGATCATGTAGTAGGAGGAGACCAAGAAAAGGGAAGAGGGGCTGGAGAGAGCAGAAAATATGCATTGAATTCAACAAAGTCACACATATGCATATATGAATACACTACAGGGAATTTTATGTATATATGGAAAGTATCACTCAAAAATAAATGAGTGAAAGGAAGATGGATAGTGAAAGCAGAATAAGGAAAGGAAACAGGGATTGGAATCAAATTCCACACGTGTGATTTTGTAAAAATGAACCCAACTACTATGTATAACTGTAATGTTATAATAAAAAATGAATTTAAAAGAGCCAAGTAGAAGTGCTAGAAATGAAAAAATTATATCAGAGATGAATAATTACTGCATATGGACTTCTTAGCAGATTGCTTGCAGTAGAGGAAATAATGAAAACACTTGAAAATAGACCAATAGAAACTATCCAAAAAGACACAAGAGAAAAAGGAACACTGAGTGTGAGCACTGTGAGACAATGTAAAATAGTCGTAACTTGTGCCATTGGAGTCCCATGGTGAGAAAAGAGAAATCTTGGAGTAGAAGAAATACATTACCATTTTCCAAAATTAAAAGAAATCCACAAATCTCAGATTCCTAAGCAGGATAAATACAAAGAAAAATACACCAAGACACAATATATGCCAACTGCTTTAAAAGAGTAAAATCACCTAGAACAAGAGTGCTGAGAGCAGCCAAAGGAAGCAGAGGTGCCCATGCAGAACAGTGATGAGGGTGATTGGCTTCTCACTCAGAGCATTGAGACCAGAAGACAATGGAATGTTATCTTTAAAGTGATGAAAGAAGCCCTTGTCATCTTAGAATTTTATGTGGAGAAAATATTCTTCAAATAAGAAAATTAAATGAAGACTTGTTTACACCAAATCAAAGGCTGAAAGGAAGTGCACATCCGGCTGACCCGCGCTGCCGGGGAATAGTACAAGGTGGAGGCTCATCCCAGCTAAAGGAATGAAGGGCACCTGGTGAAGCAAGTACAGAAAATATGAGGCCCTTTTAGGAAGTGTTCATATGCATTTGTTTACATTTAAACCTCTACAGACTATTAACTGTTGAATGTAAAAGTGATAGTCATTTATGGTGGAATTCATAGCATATTTATTGATGTGAAGGTAAGAGAGGAAAGCCATGTGAGGCAGTAGAGATGGCGTAACTGACAGCCTACTTGTAGTGTTTGTGAGGCGTTTATGCACTGAAGACAAGCTGGGGGCAGGGCACATGCCTGAATTCCTGCCAACCTGGGTGGCTGAGGCAGGAGAATCACAAGTTCAGTGCCAACCTGGGCAACCTAGTGAGACCCTGTCCCAAAATAAAAAATGAAAAAGGCTAGAGATTTAGCCCAGTGAAAGACTGACCTGGGTTCAATCCCCAGTAGCAAAAACTAATAATAAATATGTATTAAAGATAGAATAAATTAAAGATACCCACTGTAGCTTTTAGAGTAAAGTCTGAAAAATAGAGAATAACCAAAAAGTCAACAGAAGAGTTAAAAATAAAATACTGGCTGGGAATGTGCCTCAGTGGTAGAGTCTTTGCTTGACATGCATGATGCCCTGGTTTTAATTGCTAGCACTGAAAAAAATTTAAAAATGAATAAAAAAAATATAATACTAAAAATTATTCAGCTTACCCCCACCAGAAAACAGGGACAGAAGGAGAAACGGAACAAGACAGAGCAGTTTAGAACATTAGAAATCTAATACTAAGACAGTAGTCTTGGATAAAAATGTATCAATAATCAGTGGAGTAAAAATCAAAATTAAAAAGCAGATTCTGTCAACCTGAATAAAAGGAAAGAACCACCTAACTATACATGTTTAAAAGAGATACGCTTTGCTGGGTACAGTGCTACATGCCATCCGGTGAGGGCCTCGCATCTTTGGACCAGAACCGTGAGCCAAAATACACTTTTTATTTATATCTCTCTCAGTCTGGGGCATTGTGTTATCAGCAACTAAAACCAGATTGAAAAAATGAGTATGTGCTTAATAACAAATCACAAAATTAAATAAATGGAGGAGCAAAAGATGAAATATAGACAAATTCACAGGAATGGTTGATTTTAAAACCTCCCTCTGTCAGGGATTGATAGAAGTAATCAGCAAGTGAGCATACGAAAGAAAATAACAAATCATAAGCATAAAGATGTTTAAAGGCACCATCAGTCCCTTGATCTAATGGCAATAGACCCCTGCATTCAAGAGTGGAGTGTGTGTCCAGTGTTCATCCTATGAGTGATGTGCTGGGCAGTACAATTCTCAGCAAACATCTGTGTGGATCAAAACGATACGCACCTAGAGCCCAGGCGGTGGCTTCTGACCCCACCGTCAGTAAAGGATATCTGGTTCCCATGGGGGGCGGGGGGGGACAGGAAATAGACAAGATGAGCAGAAATCAGGATGTGCTAAGGAAAGGAACAAATGCTGACAGCATGTCAACTTGACATGGAGCCCACTGAAAGCACTCCCAGTGGCCACAGCTGGAACTTTGGAACAGCAAGGAAAGCAGTACTTGATTATCAGTACCAGTCGTGATCCCAAGCAACACGGTCCAGAGCACCATGATCCCAAGTGTTGCAATTCCAACAAAAACACAACCCTAAAAAATTAAAATGCTGAAAATGAAATCCTGAAAACTGAAATTCAAAAACTGCATTCCACTGAAAGACTATGTAAAGGAGTAGAAATTGCCAGCATGTTCTGTTGCGGAGGACAGTTACCATTTCATTCAGTTATGCATTAGTAGCACCGAGCTTGCCTTCAGAAAGCAACCTTGATCAGAGAAGAAGAATTCAGCCCAGCTCAGCAGCCTCCTGAAACAGACACTTGCTGAGGTAGGTTCCTTCCTGTTGCAGAACACATTAGGTAGTGAACTAAAGCTCCTGGATAGAGATTTGGCTGTCCAAGAACATAGACTTCTGGGCTGGGGTTGTGGCTCAGTGGTAGAGCGCTTGCTTAGCATGCGTGAGGCACTGGGTTCGATTCTCAGCACCACATATAAATAAATGAATAAAATAAAGGTCCATTAACATCTAAAAAAACATTTTTAAAAAAAGAACATAGACTTCTCATATTAGTCACAACACAGAAAAACTTCTTGATAAACTGTTTTTTTCCATGCTTCACTCTGAATACTCAGTGATAGTTTCATAACTGCCCCCATTTTTTTTTACCAAATTATATAAGCCACATGCTTGTTAGTTGTGAAAATTCTAGAACTTGTTTTTTTACTTATGTATTAATGACTGGAAAAAAAATGCCCTATAAATGCTTATTTGAAGATTTATTGGACTTTCCCCCAAAAAATAGATTTTAATCAAATCCCCAAACTATGGTGGTGGATTTGGGATTAGGTGTGATACATCTAAAAATGAGTTTCAAGTTGTTACCAGGTAAGGTTGTTTTATTCATTTAGCCCAGAACTTTTGGCAGAAAATTATTATCTGTCTACATTGAGATTCTTCTAGTTGATGAAGTTCCAGGAGCTACATTTGCTGAGGAAGCCCTCAGTTTCTAGATGAACAAGTTGGTGATGTGCATAGTAGAAGGAGACAACATGCAGCAACATCGAGCATTGTTCCCACCACACAGAAGCCTGCCAGGGAGTGCACGTGTGCTGACATCTGCACCAGGACAACACCGGAGCTCCGCAGGAGGATGGGAAGCACTCACATCTGTGCAAATTGAATCCTAGAAGAATTTCCAAAGGAGCATGCTACCTAGGAAGTGAATATGAATATATTCTCTGAAGAGAGCCATGCCCTCAAAAAGAAAAAAGCAATAGTACTCATCATGATGCAGTACCTCAAAGAATACTTATTGGCCTGCTGTGCAGAACACTCTGTGCAGCACCCATACCCCATCCCTGGGATGCACTGTTTCATATGTTTTTTCTCCATAGAGTTTTGTTTTTGTTTCATATGTTTTTTCTCTGTAGAGTTTTGTTTTTCACTTTTTCCCACTGTTTTGAGTTGTGAGCACGAGGTTGTGCATCTCACTGTACTCTGTACTTCATCTTCACATCATTTCCAACCCAGGAAGGACTTTCAGAGAGTTCTCATTCTATGCATAATTTGCAAACATGCTGCATGAAAATACACTGCCACAGGGCTGCCTTCATGTGCAGGTGGAGGGGTGTGCATAAAAACATGGGAGCCTTCTCTGAAAATGGAGAGATGTCCTTTTTGTAGTTTGTATTTGTGGAATTTCAGGCAGCTGCATTTGCAGCAGTGACCCATCCTGCTGGTGGGACTTAGAGTGCCCATCATTGCTGTCACCTGTAACTGCAGTTATAAGGCTATGTTGCCAACCATGTTACCAGTCATGGAGAGATGTGGCCAGACATTTTGCTTTTGACCTATTTCATTATGGATATGGTTCACCTGCCAATGCATGTTACACCCCTGCAAGTGTTAGTGTGGCTGAGTGTTGCGAAAAATGTGTGTTCTCATCACCTGTCTCACTTTGTAAAGTGGGCTACCCGGTGTTTGTCAATTTTTGTTTCTCAAATCCTCTTTTAAAAATGCAAATAAGTATCTTTTAAAGAATTCTTTCTCTTTTTTTCTACAATTATAGTTTTGGGATTTTGATGCTTAAGACTTTTTAGACTTTAGGGGGATTCAGATGTTAGAGATTTTGATCTTTTGGGATTTCAACATTTGGGATTATGGCACTTGGGATTTCTGTCTTTTGGAGATTTTGGCCTATTGATTATAATGCAATTTACAAAATAAATATCCATGAGATTCTCCTGATAAAGATAAACAATTTAGTAAATAAATAGAGGGGTACTGACCAATCTCCCATGCAGAATTCCAAATAACTTACTTATTTCCTCAAGGAATATCCTGCATAAAATTTTTTGGAGGGTTACTGGGGATTGAACCCAGGAGTGCTCTACTACTGAGCCACATTCCCTCCCCTGCCTTTTTTTATGTTTTTATTTTGATGCCCTAAGTTGCTTGGGTCCTCATTAATTTGCTGAGGCTGGCCTCAAACTTGTGATCCTCCTGTCTCAGTCTCCCTGAGTTGCTAGGATTACAGCTGTGTGCCACTGTACCCGGCTGGAGAAATTATTTTAAAGTTTTGTCACTTCAAGGAATTGGAGCATTTCTCCTTTCAAGGAGTACAGTGTATTAAAGAGGAGAAAACAAACATCTCTGTAGAGGAGAAGGCTGACGAGCAGACCTCAGCCAGCAGGCAGGTTTACATCAGCATTGGCTGTCCACCTAAGGATGTTCTGCTGATGTGTTCTGAGGGTGCTGTCTCTGAAGTCTTCCTCCAGAGCTCCCATCAGGCTTTTGGTGTCCTTGGTAACATCCTGGAACAGAAAAAAGTAATTAGATAAAAACTAAAGAAACCTGAACAGACTTCAGATAGTAATAATAATAATAATAATGATAATGTATGATCTTTGACTACAGCAGATTAAATTTGAAATTAGTAATACTTGTAGACAATCTCATGTTTAAGGAATACACTATTAAATGATCCATGTGTCAAATAAGTAATCCAAAGGAAAATTAGGAAGTGTTTTGCTTACCAAGTGGTGGTGTAAGCACAAAATATCTAACTTTGCAGGATACAGCCGCACAGCGCTTAGAAGAGAAATTTCAGCATTTAGTGAGAAAAGAGGGAAATGGTACGATCACAAGTTTGCTTTTCCATCTTAAAAAGTTTCCATGGCAGATCAAGTTAAACCAAAGTCAATAGCAGAAACAAGATATAAAGATAAGACTAGAAGTTAGTGAAATAGGAGATAATAGGAAAGAAATTCATTAAAGCAAAATATCGGCTCTTTAACAGATGACCATAATTGATAAACCGAATAAGACTGATCAAAAAAGAGAAGGTTCAGATTCTCAGTATGAGGGATTAGAGGGACCATCAGTGCACATCTCTCTCCCAAGGAGATGTGTGGAGAGCACCATGAACATCTCTGTGGCTGGGCAGCTGTCAACTGAGAGGAAATCAGCTAGTTCCTTTAAAAGCATTGTTCATGAAAACCTTCATGAGAAGGAATGGAAAACCTGTGCAGTTCAACAATCCAGCATGAAATGGAAGTACAAGGAAGAACCCTTTTGCTAAAGAAAACTGCAGGCCAGACGGCTCTGTGAGTGGATGCCATCAGGCCCTTGGAGCAGCAGTGATGCCAGCAGTACCACACAGTCGCTGATGAAGTAGAGGGTGGAGACACTCCCTGACTCCTTGACAGGGTCGTCATGACCCGGACGAGGTGAGGAGGACACAGCCCAGGACCACTTTTGGAGAGTGGGCACTGGGCTTGTCTCTGCTTCTTAGCTGATACTGAATAATGCTGCTATGAACGTCCCTGTGCACGTCCTTGTGTGGACTTGCCTGTAGATGACTAGGGATATGAATTGCTGGATCAAATGGTAAACTTATGTTTACCTTTTTAAGAAGTGCCCAGATGTTTTCCAAAGTGGACATACTATTTTACACCCCCACTCATATAAAGATTGTTAGGGATAATCTTAACAAAAAAAGTGCAGTTCCTCTGGACTGACGTTAGACATTGCTTATGGAAAACAGTGTCACAGCTAGGTGGAGGTAGCCCATGTTTTTGGTGTGGAAGACTCAGTATTGTTGTGACAACAGTTCTGCCATTGAATCATCTGTGAACTCACTATATTTCCTATCATAACTCAGCCTGCTTTTCAATGGTGGTGGTACTGTTATTGTTGATTGAAAACAAACTGGTTCTAAAATATTTGGAAAGTCAGAGGATCTAGACTATCCAAAACAGTGTTAATAAAGAAGAACAAAATGGGAATACTCTGCTGCTTTCCAGAGTTAACAGAAGCACAGTGATCCAGATAGTGTGGTACTTCTAAAGGATAGATACACTCAAATGATAGTGACCATTTTACCAAACAAAACAAACCAGGAGGTACAGACAGCGCGTGCAGTGTTCCTGTGAAGGGCTTGATGTGACAGGCTGCCAGTGCAACAGCGCCCTGGATGCTTCAGAAGGAGGCACGGGCAGTGTCTAGAGAGGGATCAGCAGAGGCCATTTGTGTACTGGGCCTAAATACCATGCTCAAGAGTTTCACGTAATTGTCTGTTTCTTATAAATCAGTGTGCTCTTCGTACCCACGACCACCGTGCTGGTTGGAGCTCACGCTATCCTGCTCTGAGCACCAGGAGCCCACTCACTGCTGACCCTGCTTCAAATGGAGCTCTTCCCTGACATTTCTCCATAAAGCAGCCAAAACTATTTTTCCTATGTGATCATGATTTTACAATGCCAAGCAATTTCCCTTCACAACTGCATTTTATATTGAAGCGAGTCTTTGAAAGATGTCTGTCTGCTTCAGATCTGTTCACCGTGCCTGGCTCAGTGCTAACACATAGAGAGCTCAGAAGATGCTTGTTGAGTAAATATGGAGAGGCAGAGCTTTACTTCACATCAGTGATTTAAACAAAGTAGATATTCTTACCTCAATTTCTTGATGGATTTAAAGACAATGCTATGGGTACCATAGTTAAATTATTTTAATTCTACATATTTGAAGAGTGGGCCTGAATAATTTCATATGCAAATTGGAACAAGTTAGTTTACCACTAGATTCTACAGAAATGCTGAAAAGTATTTGCTTGCCTAAAATTTTCTCATGAGGATCCTGACAGTTCCATTTAAAAAAAAAAATTCACGAGGCTTTCTTCCAGACTTATTTCACATATGTAAATATTATAGATCACAATCAATGATCTCTTAAAGAATAATAGATATGACATTGAAATCAAATATCAAATGTATGAATTTATCAGAAATCTCCTCCAAAAGGTACTTCACTATAACTGATGGAAGGATTGGCTATAAAAACAAATTCAAGATTAATGAATGATCTACTGAAATGCTGCAAACCAGCTCATAAAATATCAATAGATCATTTCTGATACTATTGGAAGAGCCGAAGAATCCAACATGAAAAGATTAGGTACCTCAGCACCCAGTGCAGTGGGACTTGGAAAACAAACCAGACAGACAAGTAAAAAGGCCCAGGGAACCTTGACCTTCATTCTCCAAAATATTTTTAAACTTTGTGGATTTGAATTGTATTTATTTCTCCTGAAACCCATTCAGAGCAACATCCCAGGCTCTTTCTCCCTTGGAAACTACTTTCCCAACTTCAGGACTTCTCACAAGGCCTGTCTGTGCCATGGTTCTCCTCATTACATCTCCTCATTGTCCCACCTGAAATTCTAATATGCAGCTTCAACACTTTGTGCAAGGAATTCTTGGTAAAGTTAATTGTGCTGTCTAATGAAGGTTTTTGATAGTATTTCTTAAATCATCCTTTTTCAGAAAAATCAGTTATTATTAATGGATCTCTTTCCTTATATTTTAAAAAAATCTTAGTTATGACAGGGTTTCTGAGAAATTAATTTATTGCTGAAATCAACAGACAGCTACAGAAGAAATAATGAAACTTGAACTAAAAGCCAGGTCTGAACTTAAATCCAAGCTCTGCTATTTGTTGGGTGAATTTAAGCAGCCAGTTACCCCTGTGAAACCTTGTTTAATTGATATAATAGGATATTGCTCGCCTTCCTGGGAATCGTGAAATTGTAAAATAGCAGAGTACAGCATAAACACAAGGAAGCTCTCATTGTATTTTGCTAGGCAAGTGCCCCTGAAAGGAACAAAGTGCCTTACTCTTTAGGCAAGATGGAATTTGGGCTGAGTGGAAGGGGTGGCACCAAGTGAGCACGCTCTGGACCTCTGCTCTTAACGTCATCTTCAACAGCTATCCTTGAGTACAAGCTTGATATACAGATGTAGCACACCATTTCACTTAAACCTTACAGCAGTCTTAAGAAAGATGTCTTTCTCAAACAGTTTTACAGACGAGAAAATGGAATTAGCTCTGCCTAAGGTAGCGAGGAAGTGCTGAAGCCTACCTACATTCTGATGTGTGTGTCTGGCTCCGTGGCCTGCTTCTTATGACTGTTAATTCTGTCCTGTCTTCTAAGATGACCTCAGTGAGATGGGGACACCTGCTTAGATTAAATGAAGGTGGAGTGTGCGAGGCAGGCAGGCATGGCCTCCACGGGCAGCACAGGCCACACCAGCACAGGCACTGTGAAGCCTGCATGGCCAGCATCACCAAGACTGCTTTGCACAGGTGACCAGGGATCTGGGGGAAGAAGAAAGGCACCTTGTGCACTAGAGAAGTTCTTGTAAATAAAATGTTCCTTTTAATCTGGGTTTTCTTAGAATCTAATAAAAATGCATAGGTTGTTTTAATTATGTAGAACCATTTGCAACCTTTCAATGGGAAAGAGTAGCAGGACAACTATTTTTTGTTCCAATGAGAAAGCATGGTTAGAGGTCTCAATCAGAAAAATACAGCAATACCCAGCACCTCTTAGCTTGCAGCACAGTATCTTATCTTTTAGGACTGGCTTAAACTAGCTTCTGTTACTTTCTTGCAGCGATGTAAACAGCTCTGGGCCAGTGTGCCAACTCTACGTGGATATTAGGGTCTAGGTTTCTCCTGCCCTCCTCTGTTCAGGCTCATCTCAGTCACACTGCTTATTGCTCCCACCACCAAGTTGGGGTTCAGGTTGGAACAGGAAGAGTGGAAAGCTGTGCCTCCTTGATGCCTGATCTTCAGCTAGGAAATATCCTGAAAGTTCACTTTTTAAGTTTTCCTGTATCTCATTGACTACCTTGTCTGCAAAACTGGCTAAGAAACAAAGTGTTCTGGATTAATATATTACCAGTGGCACCCCTCCTGTCTTGTCAGGGATCTGTTGGTAGGAAGAAGGAAAAAGTGCATATTAAATAGGTAACAAATGCCTATTGGTTGTTCTCCCTGTTACACATAAAGTCAGATTTTTTTTTCATTTTACTAAAATATAATGTACGTACAGGAAAAAATTCACACCTCTCTGAAGCAAATAGTTCAGCAACTTTACATACACATCCACCCACATAAGCAGGAGAACATTCCCAGCTTCAGAGCGTTCTCTATTTTTTCCTTTAGATCTTGATTATGAGATATATTAGTTCCAATGATCTCCTTTTGTCTCCCTGAATTACATGGCTTTTTGAAAAGTACCCAGACATACTAATGTCTGAGATCTGAGATTGTAGTGATGGGTAATTAAATTAGATGGTAGTAAGAAAGAGTTGGTGGAAAGACTCTCTGGTGGGAAGTCAGAGTGAGTAGACTTTTGTCCTAACTTTACAGCAGTCTAGCCACCTGTCTTGAGAGTCATTTTATGTCTCTGGTTAGCTGCTTTCCTTTTACCATGTCAAACTGAATGTTGTTCTGTTTAGCATGCTTTTCTTTTTCGCCTTGTCTGGTTTTTCTCTTAATTGTCAGTTTAGACTTCTCTTCTTCCAAGAAACCTTTCCCTTCCCCTAAAACTGATTTGGGCACCCCACCTCTGGGTTCCTTGAACTCCGGATCCTCAGCATCATAATCCATTCACTGGTTCCTCTGGGCTGACTGCACATAAGACCAATGGTGTTTCATCACAAAGACCACGCCTTGATTGCTGGCACATTCCCAAGGCCACCTGTTGAACAGTATTGAATAGAGAAGGGGGTGGGTAAGTTCCTGCCATGATCATCTCACAAAGGATAATGTAAGAGGAGAGAGTTTCTATCCTCTTATGTGGTAGAAAGGAGTTTTTCAACCTGTATTTATAAAATAGATGTAATAGCTACATTGCAAATTGTTAAATATGAATGATAATTTGTGTAGAATACTTAGCACAACACATGACTCATGAGAGGCAGTGGATAACTGTCAAGTGATGTATTAAATCTTCAAGTCCCATGTGACCCTGAACTCAAGACAGTGTAGCCTGAAGGCCAGCAGATAGGCCACATGACCTCTCAAGATGGATTCCTTCGTTTTGATGATGCCAGTAAGTTCTGCACTTTGTCATGGTGGTAAAATTTAGAAGCAATTTGTAGTAGAAAAGTAGGGAAAGAACAACTGTACAAGGCAAGTATGTGTCTCCAATTCTCTGGCCAACCCATGTCCACATTCAAAACACTTTATGGACGAAGTGATTGTTATGTCTGAAATTGGATTTTTCAAAATAATAACAATAGAGTTGAGAATAATAGCTGTCATTTATTTTGCATTAAAAGGCAGGCCAGTGAAAGTGTTTTGTGCATGTGAACTCATTGAATTATCACTCATTCATCAGCACCCTGTCTCATAAGACACAGCTGCAGGAATTACTCATCAAGCAGTAACTGTAAGCCATATACTTCATTTATTCATTCCTTCTTTTAGTGTTTTATTGATCACCACTTGTGTCTGAGACACTTCTGGAAGTTGGAACTCAAGATTTAACTGCCTACCCAAAATTAGACTGCTTTTAAAGGGAAGAACAGGACTCCAAACTGATTGACCTTTAATCCAAACTCTGGGCTCTTAATCATTAGATTAAGTATGCCCATAATGATAATTGATTCTGTTCATAAAATGCTTTCATATGTAGTCTTACCTGATCCTCCAACAGCTATTTGAAACAGATGACATGGGAGAGGAGAGTCATCTGTTTGAAGTGCAAGGGGGCAGGGGACTGGCTGAAATAGGACCTTTGGAATGCCCAGACCACATGAGCCCATGCAATATCTGAGCTTGGGTCCTGGAAGTGCTGTGAGAGCAGGTGCTGGCCCCACGTAGCACAGTGTCCCTCCTTTCCCTTCTGTCAGTTTTCTGATGTTGCTCTGCAGCATACCTAGCTAGATGACGACTTTAGGAAAGGTTTTGGAAAAGGATTCGAACGAGATCCGGGAAAGATAACCGTAATGGTGAGACTTGTGGCTGTGATTGGGCAGTGTTAGGCAGAACCTGATTCGGGGAGTGGCACATGTGTTTCTGGACTCAGGCAGCTGAGAGGTGGCCTCTGTGAGACAGAGAGCTACGAGGTGATGTGTTGTGGAGGATGAGGCCCATCTGGTGCAGAGCGCATGCCACTGTCACCAGAGCCCTGCAGGGCATGTGGAGCAGAGTTGACTATTTCCCTTTGCCTGAAAAGTTGCATAAATGAGCGATTCATACATTTCAAATTGTGCGCTGCTGTGTGTGGTGCAGCCGCGTGCAGTCCCGTTCCTCTGCACCTTTGCCTGGTGCCTATGCTGTTTGTCACTCCGTGACTGTCTCTGTTACCAGATCCATGGTGCTTGTGTCCCAGTGACCCTTATTGTACCTACCAGTGACCACAAAATGGAACGGTAGTGATGCTGGCCATTCAGATAGGCCCTGGAGAAGACATAAAGCAGTTCCTGTTAGTGAAAAGGTGAGAGTTCAAAAGTAATGAGGAAAGAAAAGAAATGCTGAGCTTGCTGAACCCCAGCGAGACTGTGCCTTCCACTCATGAACCTGTACTGAAGATAAAGAGATCAGTATTACTTTCGCAGCTGCATCCCAAACTGCGGAAGTGGCGGCCACAGGTTATGATAGTGGTGCTCAGTTAAGCTGGAAAGGATATACCATAGGGTTTGGAACTAGCCACAGTCCACGCATCTGCTGGGGGCCCCAGAACCCACCCCCAGAGATAAAGGGGAGCCCATGTGTGTGCACTCTTTCTCTTACCATAAAACCTAAAAAGCCAGATAGACTTCTCTTAGAGAAATTTATACAGGAAAATCAATATTAATGATACAATGAAATTCAGATTTTAATACCACTTAGTTTTACAAAATAAGGTGGCTATTAATTATTTAAATATACTCAGCATCATTTTTTCAGTTACTGATTTATTAATGAGAAAGGAAAGGACCTGTTTCTCATCTGCCATTTTAAAATTATTTTGTTTCTGAAAAAAGTGAGGGATAAATTTTTAGTTACAATTTTTTAAAGACTTTACATTTGTAGAATTTTCAATTCACAGCAAAATTAAGAAGTACAGAGAATTCCTTTATATGTCCTGTTCTGCAATGAACTAGAATTTTTGTTAATTCCTAATTAACTGAATGGAGAGCAGAAATAATTCCTCATTGTTTTAAACCCTACTTTTCACATATTCCTTTTACCAAATCCTATTTCGTAGCTTAAGAAACATGCTGGAATTATTTTAAAGCTTTTCTTCTCTCACCCCGCCCCTGGAGGCCTTATGTTGTGTGTTCTGACTGTGCCGCACCTCAGGGTCACGGCCAGACTCTTGGTGCCAGTTTGGAAGGTCTGTGACTGCAGCGTTAGGCTGCCCTACCTGTGCCCAATAAGAGACAGGGATCTCCTGATTGAAGTACAAATTTGGTCTGGCCTTTTAAATTGAAAAATATTGAAACATTCCAGTTGCAGACATACCTTGGAGATACTGTGGGTTTAGTGCCACTCTCCCAGCAACACAAATATGGCAATAAAGCAGGTGACTCAGATTTTTGGTTTTCTGGTGCATATAAAAGTTATATTTACACTATACTATAGTCTATTAAGTGTGCAGTAGCATCATGCCTAAAAAAGCAATGTATATTCCTTAATTAAAAAATACTTTATTGCTAAAAAATGCTGGCGATCATCTGAACCATCAGTAAGTCATAATCTTTCAGCTGGTGGAAGCTGCTGGCTGCCCAGGGTGGTGGTTGTGGAGGGGTGGAGTAGCTGTGGCAGTCTCTTCAAATGAGACACCATGCAGTTTGCATCCATAAGAAGCAGCGCCTTATCTGTGGCAGCCATAGCCTTACAAAACGGATTTCTTGAGTAATAAGACTTGAAATCTTCACGAAAGAGTGGTCTGTATCACATGCTGCTGTTTGATGGCATAACCACAGCAGAATGTCTTCCCAAATTGGAATTAATATTCTTAAACTCTGCTGCTGCTCTATCAAATAAGTGTATGTAATATCCTAAGTCCTTTATTGCCATTTCAATGATGTTCAAAGCATCTTCACCAGGACTGAATTCAAGGAACTGTTTTCTTTGCTCATCCATAAGCAGCAACTCCTGGTCCATTATGTCTTGTCATGAGAGGGCAGCGACTCAGCACGGCGCTAGGCCCCTCTTTTCTTTCCAGTTCTCTTCAACACATTTGCAGTTAGTCGTCATCGAAGTCTCGAGCCCCTCAGAGTCTTCCACCCCTATTAAAATGTTGATATTTTTACCTCCTCCTCACAAATGTTCTAATGGCATTAGAATGGTGACTCCTTTCCAGGTTTTCAATGTACTTTGCCCAAATCCATCAGAGGAATCTCTATGGCAGAACTATATAGCCTAACAAAATGAATTTCTTAAACAATAAGACTTGAAAGCTGAAATTACTCCTTGATCCCTAGGTGCAGAATGGATTTTGCGTCAGCAGGCATAAAAACATTAGTCTTGTCCATCTCCATCCAGGCTCTTAGGTGACCAGGTGCGTTGTCCGTGAGCAGTCATGTTTTGAACAGAATCTCTTCTAGTAGCAGGTCTCAAGCGTGGACTTAGAATACTCAGTACACCACGCTGTAAGCAGCTGTGCTCTCACCCGGGCTTCAGCATTTCACTCACAGAGCACAGGCAGAGTAAGTGTAGAAAGATCCTTCAGGGACCTCGGGTTTGGGGAATAGTCAGTGAGCACTGGCTCCAACCTACTGCCTTAGCCCCTGAAAAACTCGGCCTGTCCTTTGAAACTCTGAAGCCGGCACCGACTTCTCTGCTGCAGCCATGGAGGTCCCAGGTGCTCCTTCCAACGGAAGGCTGCTCCCTCTGCGTGGGAAGCAGGCCACACAGCGCGGCCACCTCCACCGCCTCCCAGGCTGGACCTCCTGGGTGACGAGCTGCAGCTGCCACTCCAGCACCTGCTTCTGTAGAGCCAGCTTCTCCCCTTCCACCTCGAGAACCAGCTTCTGCCGCCTCCAGGCCTTTCTTCTGCAGCTTCCTCGTCTCTCAGCCTTCTCCAGCTGAAGAGAGCGGGCCTTGCTCTGGGCGAGGCGTGGCTCGTGGGAGGTCCTGGGTGGCCGGGTGCTCTGTCCAGACCACTGCACCCGCCCCCGCTCAGCAGTGCGGCGCTGCACTTCTTGTCATTCTCGCCTTCACGGGGCGGCACGTGTCCCTGTCCTTTGCATTGTTGCAACCTGGCTGTTTGGCAGAAGAGGCCGACTTTAGGCCTCATTCCACATTCCTTCCTTGAGAAGCTTGCTGTTGTCTACCTTCCGATTTAAAGTGAGAGGCGTGTGGCTCTTCCTTTCAGGTGGACACTTAGCAGCCGTTGTGTACTGATTGCAGTAATGTTGTGTCTCCAGGAATGAGGAGGCCCGGAGAGTTGGTTGGCCAGTCGAATGCACAGCATTTGCCCATGAGGTTTGCCTTTTTGCATGAGCACAGTGCATGGTGCCCCCAGTCACAACCATAGAACATAACAATAGATTTACAATGATGAAAACTTGGGAATATCGTGAATATTACCAGACAACGCCATAGCCACAAAACGCTGTTGGACAGAGCTTCCAGTTGGTGCTCCCTGTAGTCTATCATTCAGAGTGCTGTCCTATGTCAGGTGTTAAGTACTAAAGACAACAAGTATGAAATAGCTGTGGTTCCTGTCTCATGCCGTATTATTCTTACCCACAAAATAATGCGCCTGCTTCAGACAGAAGTTTTGACAACTGAAAGGTTATCTAAATGCATTACAAACTAGAACAGCCTTATAGATGAAAGGAATATTAAGTCAAGAGAAAAGACTATGAACGCACACCTGCTCCACCCACCCTCCTTCTTAAAACCTCAGGAAAAATATTTGAACAATTTCTGAGAAAGGAAGCAGATAAAACCAGACCTATGAGAGAATAAAATCAGACAGAGCCCCTTCAGGAGGAGGATGCTGCAGTGACTGTGCAGTTGAAGGAAGATGGCTTCATGAAGGTGGCCTCACCCCCAGTGCCATACAGGAATGCAATGGCCTGGGGGCATCCTGTTCCTGGCCAGTGAAGAGCTGCCCTGGAGCAGTGTTCAGGCCGCCTCTGGTGCTCCACAGGCAGAATATGCCCACAGGAGAGCTGTGGCCACACAAGGCCAAACCTCACGTGGCACCTCCCACTGGGGGAGCCAGGAGCCCAATACAGAAAAGTAACTTACATCTCCCACCCAGTGGCGTACTCTGTCCCTTCCCAGACAAAGGACAGCATCCGCAGACAAGCAGATGAGAATCTCATAAGCAAGAATTAGTACGTATCTAGAATGTACAAAGTGTTTAAAAACTTAATGCCTTGAGTGAACAGATCTTACAGAATAGAAGATTCTAAAAGAAAAAAAAAATGACAGACTACAAAATAAGTCATCCTTCAGATGGATGAGAAGCAGAGCATCTGTGAAGGCCCAACCAGGCAGGAACTTGGGCAGTGAGAAGTCGACACGTGGCTGGAGGATGAAGAGCTGCGAAGGATGGGATAGAGAGAAACACGGGCAAGGCGGAACCAGAGCTCCAGGTGGGAGCCACTGGATCACTGGAACAGGAACTCAGAGCTAGCTAAGGGAAGAGAGAGGACTTTTAAAAGGAAAAATTCATAAACTGAAGAAAGAATTTGTCACATTCAAAGAGCGTAGTTTATGCCAAAAGAGGTGTGATTGCAGCAGGTACACCAGGAGTAAGGACAGGGCAGGGGAAAGGGATCCGGTGCTGGAAATAAATTGCACAGCTTTTTCCTCAAGAGGATAAATGCACCTGACATGGTGGTGCACACCTGTAATCCCAGCCCTTCGGGAGGCTAAGGCAGAAAGATCACAAACTCAAGGCCAGCCTCAGCAACTTAGGAAAAAGGGCTCAGAAAGGGCTGAGGATGTGGCTCAGTGGTAGAGCACCCTGGGTTCAATCCTCAGGATCAAAAGAACAAACAAAAAAGATAATTCTCTAACTCCTTAACATTCCAGTAAGAAGGAAGCAGCCTGATTTGGGCGTCAAACAGGCCTGACTATCCTTATTGTCTTGGTCCGCACAGTTTATCTCAGACTCCTGAGGATTTTGTTTTCTTGTGTGTAAAGGAGACAGCATAATATCCACCTCATAGAATTGTCCTGAGGTTAAATGAGATTTTTGCATATAAAATATTTGCATTATTAAGATATAATAATTATGGACTAAAGGTATAATTATATCCTAGTGCCTTCTATGTGTCAGGTGAGTTAGTAATATACGTCTTTAAGAGATCATGAGACACTTTGCAGTCTGACCCATTCACCTTCCATGGCTTTCCTCCTCTTTCAGTTGCTCAATTACTCTAGTCACCTTGGTTAAAAAGCCTCCTTTCTCATATCATACCTTCTTCCTGCCTCCCAGCAGAATCAGACTGGCCCCAGGCACACCTGGGTGCTGGGCATGCCTCTTGCGTTGATGCTTACATCTGTCCTGCTGAAGTGTGTTTGCACACCGTCACTGGCTTCTCCATACCAGAAATCCATGCCATACTTGTTTCTGCATCTGCATTTTCCAACACAGTGTTTTTTGCACATAGTAAGAACCCAGAAATGTTTGCTGAATGCATGACTACTTAGGATTTCATTATGCTTTTTTATTTCAAGTCTACTCAGCATTCCAAAAGTAACTGCCTTTAAGCCCTCCCATCTTACTCCTTTTAGAATTGGAGAAGGAGATGCCTTTGTTCAACTTGGCCCACTAATATCACTTTGTCTTTCCTAAATTGAAATAGATGCATAATTTTTCAACAATTGTGTTGTAATCCAGTCAGTCAGTGTATTAAGCAGTGTTTACTGAGTGTGCCTGCCGTATTCCAGGCTGCTCCGAGGTAGTTAAGGTCCATCCGTGAATACAAGAGACACAAACCCCTCCCTTAGAGAATACACACCATAAGCAGATGTGTGGTGTGTTTGGAGGGGGAATAGGCAGTGGATCGTGGTCCACGGTAGGGGACTGACCGCAGTCTTCATCCAAGCAGACCTTGCTGAAGTAGCATCTTTTGAACACAAATGAGAAAGGTGATGTTAGCCATGAATATATTTGCAGGTTAGAGTGTTCCTGACAAAGGAAACAGCCAGTAACAGGAGTAACTCCACACATTCTGTCCTCAGCACACAGGATAAATTTGTTGTCACCTGAAGTGTAAGAAGGCTTAAGTGGAACAGATTTAGGGACAAGGTCAGAGGCTCAGTGTAGTTTTGGCCTTGTAAATTTGAGCTATTTGTTAGACTTAGAAGTTGAGATGTTAAGTAGATAGTGAGAATATAAATGGGAAGACAGAAGCCATGAATTTGGGAGTTTGTGCTATTTAGATTTATTTAAGGCCAAGAGATTCTTGGAACACCAAGAGATTTGTATTTTAAATAAAGAAGGAAAAGTGCTGAGGTCTGAACTCTGGAATGCTCCAACTCCCAGGAAGAAGAGGAATGAGCAGATTGACTGATACAGGCAACCAGAGACAAGGAAAGGGGGCCAGGAGCTGTACTGTCCTGGAGGCCACACGTGAAAGGCAGTCCTCACGTCTGCCTTAAAATTACCAATTAGTCCTATGACCTGATCCTGGGAACTGGTTACCTTGACAAGGGATAGAAAGTGTAAGAGGAGTAGTAAGGATGACTACAGTGGATTTGAAAGGATAGAATAATACTAGAAACTGAAAGAAAATCACAGGAAGTAACATAAGTGAAATTGAAATTTCAAGATTTTGTTAATGATGTGATCCTAGGGTATACCATGGGAGCAGATGGAAACAGGAAGCAACAAATGAATAAGAAGAGTACAAGGGATTGAGAGCCTGCTTGTTGGAAGGATCGTCTGCCCATGTGCCAGAATCCCTAGACTCAGGATGGTGCTGCTCTTGGCAGATTGACAGCTAGGTATTGCTGGAGCCGTGAGGCTTGGTGGTCTGGAATGGTAGTGGTATCCATGGATGGGAGGGGCCTTATGAGGAGAATACTCACCCTCCTCTAGACCCTGAGGTACCTTGACTTAGAGCTGCCAGGAAGAGTGGTCACTAGAGGTAAATCAAGTTTCCATTGAGCAAGATTTCAGAGACAGAATATAAGGGATTTGACATTAATGAGCCATAAATTCCAGGGGGCATGGCAGAAAGAGCTGCAGAGTTGGGCAGAGGATAAGGACAGCCGGGGATGTGGAGCACCGTAGGCACACTGGCAATGAAGTGACATTATGGTCTGTGGCTTCCTGAGCTGACATGAACACAAAAAGGGAGCCTGATGAGATTGGTCTCACTGGTTGCACAGTAGAAGTTGATGGGGAGGCACAAAGAGGTTGAGGGGAGAAGGAGGGTGACTGTCAGGAGTTTCCGGCTGACCTTGTGAAGGAGGGAGGAGGGGTTTCATCCCACCTGGAGTCCTTGCTCAGTTTGTGGTCCTCCTGCTTCCTCCCTGGCTGGAGGGCCAAGGCCTCAGGAGATGTGGACCTGGTCCTGGTGCTACAGCTTGCCCCTTGACTCCTCTCAGGAGAGGATCAGAGGGACACACCATCTTCCAGTGCTCAGGGCTGTTTCTCAATTCAAGCTGAGATCAAGAGCCCCTGCGCCTAGAGTCAGGCTGAGTCCTCAGGCCTCCCTTGACTCCCAGTCATGCCGGACACGTGGAAGACGGCGGAAGGCTGGGGACGTGGCCATAGCACTTGTAAGAGAAAGCCACCCTTGACCTGTTGAGGGAGGGGTTGCCCCACAGTCCCTTTTGATAGAGTTGAAAAGTATTGAGCCTCATCTTTTCCTACGTATTATTAATATTATAAGTAATATCCATAATCAAGAGATTTTTAGAGTTTTTCCCCTTTGCCATAGCTTGGGTTTTTAGTTTATCCTTGGGAAATAGGACATGTCTTTGGTTAATAGACATTTGAGGTGCAGGAAATGAAATGCTGTGAAAGCAATTCAGATGGAACTGACAGGTGGGAGAACGGGGCTCAGCTGCTCCCAGCTTCTTGGCTTGATGACAGTCTTGCAATAAATAATCAGAAACTGGGTGAAATGATAGCAAATGTCAGTTTCAAGTTTTCACTTGTCAAAACTAAGATTGTCTTATCACTGAACCATTGCTAGACCAAATTGCACCACCTTTTTATCTTCCTGTTCACTGGAAAGCATGCTTCACCTCCCCCACTTTTATATGCTGAGCTATGGTAAAGCACTTCCCAGACAAATTCCCAGTCTATGCAGATGTTCATTACTGCCACTTCATTTATTAAAGGAGGCTTAGTTAGGTCTGCAAGCGATTGTTAGACACTTCTGTTTATTGATCTCAATAACTTGCATTTACAATTCCAGGTTAAACAATCAGGAACTTAGTAAAAGAAGTTCTTTTCAGCTTTATGAAGAGATTATTCTCAAATCTGCAACAGAGATAAAATTCTCAAGAATGTCAGTTTTCTTTGCCTAAAGGTGCCATTTATGATGTTATTTCTGACCTTTGGAAAGAATACTAAGCTTCATTTAATTTCATATTGGGTTTCTAAAAAGCCTGAGCCAATTTATTTTCAACAAAACTAGATGTTACTTGACTACTTCAGGGACAGATGCCATGGATGAGCCATGGAAGATGCTAGAGCTTTGGAGGTGGGGCGGGTATCTAGATGGTCCCTTGCCTGGATGAGTGGACACAGGACCCAGTGAGCAGGAGCCACCTTCCCAAGGTGACCCTGCAGGCAGAGGCCCAAGCTTAGACTCAGGTGTCTTGAGTGATATTTACCACTGACATTGTATCAAAAGTCTTGATAGAGGCCGGGCGCAGTGGCGCATGCCTGTAATCCCAGCACTTTAGGAGGCTGAGACAGGAGAATCGTGAGTTCAAAGCCAGCCTCAGCAATGGCGAGGCTCTAAGCAACTCAATGAGACCTTGTCTCTACATAAAAAAAATGGGACTAAAGATGAGGCTCAGTGGTTGAGTACTCCTGAGTTCAATCCTCAGTACAAAAAAAAAAAAAAGTCTTAATAGAATCTGAATTTCTATTTTCAGGACAAGAAAAATACTCTATAAAACATCCTCATATTTAAAGCTAAGATGTCTTGTGTGGGAAAGCCGTTGCTGCTGTTGCTGTTGTTCTTGTTGTTTATGTTGGATTCGTTATCTTTTTGAATACAGACATTTATCTGCTCTTTTTTCAGCCAGTCTTTCTTTTTTCTCACTTGTGTGTTTCCTATCCCTTAAAGAAAAAGTAGGAACACAGAAAGGGAGAAGAGGAATTTGAGGCCAGAGAGAACTGATAGAAGTGACCGTAATCGTGTGACACTGTTTCTTGTGGACTCTGACTTCTACTCTGAGCATGAGGAGGAGGGATCATGTGAGCCCCAGAGGAGCAAAGAACAAACTTCCATTGTGTATATATACCACAGTTTCTTTATCCATTCATCTATTGAAGGGCATCTAGGTTGGTTCCATAGTTTAGTTATTATGAATTGAGCTGCTATAAACATTGAAGTGGCTGCATCACTGTAGTATGCTGTTTTTAAGTCTTCTGAGTATAGACCCAGGAGTGGGATAGCTGGGTCAAATGGTGGTTCCATTCCAAGTTTTCTAAGGAATCTCCATACTGCTTTCCAGATTGGTTGTACCAATTTGCAGTTCCATCAGCAATGTATGAGCGTGCGTTTTTCCCCACAACCTCGCCAACACTTATTATTGTTTGTATTCTTGATCATTGCCATTCTGACTGGCGTGAGATGAAATCTTAGGGTAGTTTTGATTTGCATTTCTCTGATTGCTAAAGATGTTGAACATTTTTTCATATGTCTGTTGATCGATTTTATATCTTCTTCTGAGAAGTTTCTGTTCAGCTCCTTGGCCCATTTATTGATTGGGTTGTTTGTTTTTTTGGTGTTAAGTTTTTTGAGTTCTTTATATATCCTAGAGATTAGTGCTCTATTGGATGTGTGTGTGGCAAAGATTTGTTCCCAGTATGTCGGCTGTCTGTTCTCTTCATTGGTTATTTCTTTTGCTGAGAAGAAGCTTTTTAGTTTGAATCCATCCCATTTATTGATTCTTGATTTTACTTCTTGTGCTATAGGAGTCTTGTTAAGGAAGTATGATCCTAATCTGACATGATGAAGATTTGGGCCTATTTTTTCTTC
>CM053400.1:176123983-176222813 GCA_028644305.1 Xerus rutilus
TGACGGGGCAGGGCAGAGGACAGCAAGACCTCTCATATGTTGGCCACCACAGTGAACAGCAGGCTCCTCTAGCACACATCCAGCACAAGGCAGTGGCTTCCTCCCGAACTTTGGAAGCTGTGTGCTAAGCCTCAGGACTGATTCCATAAGAATAGATGTTCTTATGAAGTTAATGAATGAATTCTGTAAAGGGACCACAGTCCCCCCATTATTCTTTCTCAGTTAAGGACAATGTATTTGATCCTCTGTTGCAATAAAAAGCCTTGAATTGTTTTTCTTTCGTAATATTTATTTGGTCAGCAAGTCCTGGCAGTTTGACCTCAAAAGTAACTCTCAAGTTCATGTCCTCCTTTACCTCTGTCATTTTAATGCACCCAGATCAAACCCCACGTGTAGATGGAGGGAGGGCCTACCCTCCTTCTTGCTTCTGGGTTTTCTGGGAATGCCACCCTCAATTTGAAGACCATTTTTTAAAATCTCTATAGCTATATGTGGCTCTTTGGAAAAGTTGCTCATTGCCATTTAGTGTAATAAGGAGCAGTAGCAGTGACTATTCTGTGCCTGGGCAGCAGTGAAAGAGCCAGTGGTGCTTAACACAGCACATTCCAGCAAGCTTTGGTCAGCAAGAAACAGGACTTTGTAGCTCGTGGATATGCTGTATGTGCTTGATTAACTTGTAAGGATGCAGTTAAGCCAGGATGACAGTGTGTGCCCTGTTTTCTGCACATGGAAAAAGCACATTGTAGTCGGAGTACTCAGGCCTAGGCACTCCACCAACTTATTAGCTCTCTTTGATAGAACTACTCAGAGACACAGATCCCTCAGCCTGTTTCCAGCCTCTGCTTTCTTTGCACACTCTTGCTTCTGCCCAGCAGGCCCGTGCTGTCGTTGCCTCTGTCCCTTCCTTCTCCTTGGCCTCTCTTCACCTCCGTCCTCCTGGCCTTGCAGAACACTGCTCCAGCACTGCATTCTCTAAGCAGCTGTCCAGGGCACATTGGCACGGTGGAGGAGCCTCCTCTCTGCACCAGTTCCTCCACACATTCCAGGAAGGGCCTGTTGCAGGCCTGGGGATGAGAAACAGGGAAAGCATGCTGTAGTGGGAGCTGCCCAGCCCTGACTGGGAGGCTTCTCTGCAGGCTGCATTAGGCTGAAGTCTGAGCAGGAGGTAGTCTGGAGGAGAGGAGAAAAGAGCCCTGTTGGCAGAAGGCGGCTCATGTGGGAGGACTCATCTCTGCTTGCTTGTAGGAATCCCATACCTTACCATGGTTGTTGGAATTGGTGATTAGTCATTTACCTGAGAAAGGAAGCATGAGGCAGGACCAGGTTAGGTATAACCTAGAGCTGGGGTGTTTGTCTTCAAGTGGATTTGGTATCCTATTCTCTGTGAGATCCTAGGCTGGCTGCACAGCCTTCCAGACGTGGAATATCCTAGCTGTAAGACAGCTGTAAGTCCTCTGGGGCTGGGATGCTGCATGTTCCCCGGGGGCTCCCACTCTGCCCAGGGGAGCACTCAGCATGGAGGGCCTCTTCACATCCCAGGTGTGAAACAGCTGGATCACTTTCCATGTTGATTACTTCTTATTTGATTCTTTGAGGCTGAAATGGTATAAATGATTGTTTTTCTACAAAATTGAGTAGAAAAGAGCAAACCCTGAGAATGGGAGTGGAAGCTTTTCCTCAGTTACTCAAAATGTTTATAGTACTTTAATCTAGCTTTTCAATGAACCTATTCCTACAACAGTGTGCGCAGTTCAGATCTGTTCTGTGTGTGCATTTTTGCATTATCTGCAGAACGGCAATGATAACAGGCTCCCTCTCTTTTGCTATCTCAAGGACATTGTAGATTAGAACACTGATTTGCCTGTACTTGGAAAAGATCCTCGCCCTGTGTGACCACAGATTTGTGACTACACTGCTCTCCTACTACACATAGTCAGTGACTCCCAGGCACCCTTTATCCACCATTTTGATGATGATGCAATAGCACTGATGAAGTAAAGCATTTAATCTTGGCTCTTGTTTGTAATACCTCACCAAATGAAGTGCCCACAGTTCACACAGCACCAGGTTATAGAGCAGGAACCAAAGGGTCAAAGAAAAACTGAAGCTTTCATTTGTTGGAGAGAAGAGGTGCTGGCTGCCTGCCTCACCCCCACAGCACCTAGCACAGGGGCCAAAGCTGCCCACACAACCCAGGCATCCCGTTCACTGCTCACCCCAGCACTTCCAGGGCAGGGACCACCTCTGTGGTTCTCATGCATGCTGGGCACTTACTCTGCGTTGATTGACCAGATGTTATAGTTAAGATGCCAAGCTCACTTATTAGATATTAATATTTAGGAATTAAAAGAGGTACTTTTGACACTCTTAAAGCTTCTGTCCTAGGACTGTCATCTCAGGGGGAATTTCTTTGACTTTTCAGCCCTGGTCTTTGGTAGTTGGTAGGATACTTCATTGGTCGTGACTTAAAGCTGCCAAATCATTTTGTGCTAACTATGTGTCTTTTGCTCGTGCAGTGGTGCTGACTACTATGATTATGGACATGGACTCAGTGAGGAGACTTACGACTCCTACGGTGAGTGAGGGGCCAGAGTGACAGTGTAGACATAGGGCAGGTGGCTGCCCGAAGACCTCAGAGGTCCTAAGTGAGGGTGAATTCATATTTGTTTTGACTATGAAACAGCAACCTCCTCTCAATTCCTCTGTGCATATCTATTTTCAGAGGCTCTTTAAGTACTTAAATGTAATATTTAAAGAGAACTAAAGACTTACAGAAATTCAATGGATTCAGATTCTGAACTTAGATTTCTGTAGGGTTGACAGCCACGTGCTGAGCTGTGGACACTTGACAGCGCGGGTCTTTGCTTCCTGACAGCACAGGGAGGGAAGCAGGTGCTACTGCATCTCCACGTGATCCTCCCACCTCGTTTGCGGGTTTTAACTCATTCCTAGTCTCAAGTCCTCAAATTCCCCTGAGAGTTGTTTCGTAGAGGTCACAAAAGCACTGGCCCAGGGAGGACAGACTAGGGTTATCAGGTCGTGGGAGACAACCAAGGTCCTTCTGATTCAGCGGGAGCTACTAGAGGTGCTGGGGAATTCTTGCCCTAAGTCTCAATATACAGAAAGACGACAGGTTTAATTAAAAGAATTGGTGGCAGCAACAAAATGATAGTAAGAAATGCCTTTGCCGCAGGGCAAAGAGATCACAGAAGCTGAGCTTTCTCAGCTACGGGGCTCTGAGAAGGCTGTGCCCAGTGCAGGTGAGTCAAAATCCTGGCCAATGGATGTTATGACATTTCTCTGAACATAACTGAAAAGCCATTTTCCAGGGTTCCCTTTGGAGTACATTTTGTTGTGTCACCTGCCCCGAGCTCTGATGACTGCACCTTGGCTTCTTTTTTCTTTTTTTCTTTCTTTCCTTTTTCTTTTCTTTCTTTTGTTTTTTGTTTGGTTTTTGTTTTGTGTTTTGTTATTTGTAACAAACACTTAAGAGAAATATATTGGCTTGCTGACTGCTGTCTACTTAAACTGATGCAAGTTAGCTTGAGGGAGTGACGTCGACTGCATGTTCCTATCAAAAGAACAGGTCATTTTAAGCATTTTTCTTTCACAGCTTTTTAAATTGGTCTCTGTGGACACATGGCTTTTAAATTGCTGTGTGTTGCAGCAGGAAGTTAACTGTTTGATGTCAAAAACATGTAGATAATTTGCTGAAAATTCTGAGGCAGACCAGGTGTTTATTTTCAGGAGATAAGATGATAGAATGTCCTTTGTTATTAATGATGGTCCAGTTTGGGTCCAGTGCTAGAGTGAGTGAGATTGGATGGGTGTCAGGCCTATTCTAGGCCCCAAAGTTGCTGGGGGCCTATTCTAGGCCCCATGGAGGCCTGCTTCCTACCAGGGCAGCTTTCCTTTAGTCTTTCTATGAAAGGACCAAAGAGGAGTGAGACTCCCTTTCTCTCTCTCAATCTTCCTGCTCCCATTTCCTTTCTCCTTCTGTTTTCACAGATCATCTGTGTTGTCTTTCTTCATTTTTACTGTAAGAAGAAACTGAAGTGATCCTTTACCCTTCTGTTTCCCACTCAAATGTCTTGATGTTTCCCCAAAGGCAATTGAGTTTGACTAGTGACAGGAGGTTCTTGCAAAGTCGGTTGGCAGTTCAGGTGCAAGCCACTTTTCGTCCCATGTCGATAGTTTTCTAGTGAGATGGCTGTTTTCCAGTGTGTGTGGTTTTTCTAACATGAGCCCCTGGTGCTGCTTTTATGGGTGCATCAGAAGTGTGTATTTTGAGTGTGACATCCACCACTAGTTGAGGGGGAAGTCAGATTCCAACAGATGAGGCCACTGGGGTCCATGGCAATGATCTAATTGTGACTCATCTTCCCGATTACAGGGCAAGAAGAGTGGACTAACTCAAGACACAAGGCACCTTCAGCGAGGACAGCGAAGGGCATCTACAGAGACCAGCCATATGGCAGATACTGATTGTACTGTCTGATGTTGTGAAATAGCCAATCTCCACCCGTCCTGTATACTGTTCAAAGTAATTTTTTTCTATGAACAATCCCTTTTTAAATAAATCAAAATGCTTAAAATATGAATGGATGGAACTTAAAACTACTTTGTTGAAACATCAACCTGAGCAGGAAAAAAAAGACATGTAAAATTTTGTTATTTCTAGTCTGTATATGAAAAAATAGGTCATCAAAAGAAAAAAATAACTTTGATTAACTAGTGTTAAAACAAATAGGTTTACTAAATATGTTAATCCATTCTTTTAACATAAGCCTCACCTTTCATTTTAAAGGTTTCCATAGAATTTAGTTATTTTATCTTTCAGCCATATGCTAGTTTTTTTCTCTTGCCAACATGCGTAAAAAGGGAAGCCAATTATAAGTGCAAATAATGTGGTATTCTTTTGTAACTCAAGTCTTGAAATGTTCTGTAGTGTTAAGCAAAGTCTCCTCTTGCTTGATACTAAATAAACTTTTGAAAGAAATTTCGTGTGTGTGAGCTAACAATTTCATGTTCTTCTTATTTAAAAAGGCCTTCATAAATAGTTGTAAACAGGGAAAGAATTCCTTTAACAATGCTTGTCATAAAAGGGTCACACTAAATATTGTACAACTTATTTTAAAAATGGTATAAAATTAAATGTACCATTATATGCTCACCATAGATCTAAATGCTGTTTAAAGAGTCCAAATGGTATCATGCTGCTTGAGTGGCACGTTAAAACTACGCAAAACCAAATCTTGTTTAAAAATTGGTTTTAAAATAACTACTGGATTTTCTGGAAAAGATGTGATCAGTTTTCACCTTGTTGAGCGTTTTTTCACTAGTGCAACTTTGGATTTTTTATGAAACTTTTGGTTCCTTAATGAACACCTCGCTCCATGCTGGAAGCAATAAGCACAAAGCTTTTAAAGACATTCTGACTTGACTAATTGAGGTCCACTCGCCAAGGCTGAGGATGTGTAACCCTTAAACGGTCTTCATTTTCAAAGGTAAATAAATCAAATAAGATTTTAATCTCACTTAATTTATCTTAATATAACTAATAAAACCAGGGAGATTACAACTTAGCAAATTTCATTATCCATTTTAGAAAGGCTTTAAGATCACCTAAATTCTCATTTTAAAAAGTTTAATTTGTTTTAGTAATCTAAAAAGCCTTAGTTTAGTCAGTTTAATTGGGACCAATTATTCCCTATTAAATAAATGTAAAACCTCATAACTAGTTATTTGTAATACATTATTTGGTTAGTAGTTGAGGGCATTCTTAAAACTGACAAAGATTTATAAAGTTATTCTGTAATCATTTGTCTTAAGTTTTGTAGATTATATAAAATGTTAATTTTTATTTTCAAGAGGTTTTCTTTTCTTTATTTTGAGTAAAAAGATCTTTTCTTTTGTTAGGAAATGTCAACTCCTTGGAATGTCAGAGGAACTGGTCATGACCTGGAGCAAACCTAGGTAAGAGTCCTTTGCTACCTTGATTTTGAGCTGCAGGGAAGAGCAGTCTTCTCCATGCTGGTTTCCACTGCTCTACCAGTGACCTGGCAGACTGATTCTTCAGGCCAGAAAAGAAGCTGGCTGCACGTAAACCAGTCAGGCCCAGGAAGCTGGGTTGTAAGCTACAGAGATTGGAGGCTCAGGACCTCACAGTGTTTAGATATTCAGATCACTTTCTTCAGTAAACATAGCAGCCTGGCCAGTACCATGAAAACACTATGCGGGCCCTGATCTTGCTGAGAGTTTTGCTTTGTAAGTGTTGCTGTTTGAGCTCTGTGCTTCCTGAGCGACTCTGGGCGAGTCTTGCTGGACTCGGTGTCAGTGCAGTAGGAAGGGTGCTTGCATCTCACATCATCCTTATGAGTTTAAGTGAGATGATGTGAGAGCTCTGTGCCCTGTGATGATGCAGACGAAGTTCAGTTGTCAGGTTGAATTCACATATTTAATATGAATGAGAAATAATATCAGCCAAAATTAATTGAAACAATTAGGTTTGAATTTTTTTATGAAACTTTAAAATGAAAATAATCCTCTTCATCATTCTCATAGACCAAAAGAAGTAAGTTCCTTGTCCTTGCTGGACTTTGGCTTCTTTCCTTGCACAGAAAGGGAACACAGCCTGCGCCACATCTCCTTTGTGTAAGGCATCGAATGTTTTACTATTTCCTTTCTTGAGTAGTTTTTGTTCTTCATGTTGCTTTAGGAATCCCATATCAAATAATAAATGGAGGCATCTTTTTGGTGGTTTATACAGTGAAAAATACATCTTGAAGATCTGTGGGTCGGAATATAACCCTGGCTGCAGTCAGAATGCTATCAGGTCCCTGTTCTTACCTCTGCAGCCTCTGGCCAATGCCCGCTTCTGGAGGCCACCTTCATTCCTTGGCTCGTGACCCCTTCCTCCACCTATATAAGCCAGCCAGTACTGATCTGACCCTTTTCTTGTTGCCACCTTTATTGTTCCCTAAATCTAGGTCTTCAGATCTAATTCATACGAATCACTGTGCATCTTTGTGTTTCATTCTCATCTTCTAGAAGACTCCACAGCTTCCTCAGCCGGTCCTGAGCCCAGGAAGGTCCCAAGCACTGTGGCAGGGGCCCTCCTTCCTGCTTCTTGTCATGATCTCCTCCTGTTTAGAATATGCTCCTCCTTGCCTGATTTCTCCCACAGGAAGACCCTCTGTAGGAGCCAGTCTTCTCAGGGCCCTGAGGGAACACTACATTCCTCCCAAATCTTCTCGCCTTTACCTCCCACCCCAATCCATTTTTGTCATATCACAGCAATTATTAAGTGTGAATTCAATACCAGATGCAAAGGAGACATTGGGAATACAGAGATGTGCAAGAAGTCGGACCTTCCACTCATGACCTCATGGAGGTGATGGACTAACAAGCCCTGTTCCTTTGCTCATAGAAACCACCCCATCCTGAAGGGGTCCTCAGCCCTGTGCCCTCTCATACTTGGTATGGCTCCTGGGAGAGCCGAGATCTGTTCACTTTGCCCCAGAGTCCTCGAGCTCCCCTGTGGTGTCTGGCTGCACTGGCCCCACTCTGCTAAAGGCTTCTAAGAGGAGACGCTTTCATTCTTGTTAGTTGGCATCCCTGGGAGTCACTCACACACTGCATCGGCTGACATCGTAACTGATAACTGCCACTTTCCACCCCTGTCCCTCAGCTGCCCAGGTCCCTTCATGGAGAGTCTTTGGTTTGATCTGTACTCAAGATATTCTGAGTCAAATCAGCAGTGTCAGCACTCACTGAGAGCACTGGCAGCACCTGCTCTGCTGCAGGTAGTGGGAGTACAGTGGGCAAGACATGGTTCCTGTCCTTGGAGGTGCCATGGTCTGCTGTGAACGTGTGCGAGGGCAGTGTCAGCAGGGCTGTGACAAGTACATATTTGGTGCTTTGTAGGCACATAGAAGAGGGAAGCATAGTCCAGGTAGGGTGGTTAGAGGTCGGGAAAGTGCCAGGCGGGCTATTAGAACCTATGGAGAGAAGGTGACCACAGGGAAGGTATTCATGGAGCATTCACATTCCAGCTGTCAGTCATCAGCTTTGTACCTTGGGTGACTCTACCTCCCTGAACTGCAAGTTCTCCACCCATGGAACGGGCACAGGGTAGCACCTATTTTAGCATTGCTGGGAAGATTAGAAACGTGCCTGACACAAGATGTTTGCTTTACTTCGTTGTTCTCTCTAAATTTTTTGGAATTAAAAGTAAACATGGACATCTCAGAAACTTCAGTTATACTAGATAATTAGAGACAGTAAGAGGCACTCTGACTGGGTCGACAAGGGACACATAGTGAAGGGTGTCGCAGGTCCTGCTAAGAAGCTTAAGTAACACACGGCTGTTCCTCATACAATATTCACTTCACCTTTAAACTTGCCCTGCTGTCTTCCTGCAGGCAGAGGCAGGGCCTTCTTAGACTGGATGCCTTCTAGAAACAACTTTGTGCAAACCGTCCGTTGCTTTGGTTAGTGGTCCTGTGGCTAACCAGTGAGTGAGTGACTTGAAAAACAAAGGCAGGGCCGAACTCCTCCACCCTCCCAGGGAGTACGTCTGTGAGGGAGGCCGTGTGACACATGGCCAGTGCCGTTCCCGATGGGCAGCATGCAGTTGACGAACAGCCGCGCTGGCAGTGTTACAGTTCAGAAGTCCAGCTCCCTCATTTCACCCCAAAGTTAGACATGCTGTACAGAGGTGAGTCCCACATAGAACTGATGATTTTTTAAAGAAAAATTATAGAATTAAAAGTTAACCACAATATAAGCCATTTTGTAGAATATATGTGATGAATATAAATAATGAAATGTTACTTTCTATGTAAATAATATATACTGTTTAGATAGCTGATCAGTGTTTGGGAGATAAAAAGGAATAAATCCATCATTATACATAAAATAATGTATTTGCTTCCTGAGTGTTACCATCTTTGGCTGGGAAAGGCTGTGGGTCACTTTCTGGTCTGAATTTTGCCCTCCCTCATCTAATGGAAACCCCTGTCCAGTTGAAGTTGATCATGACTCAGATCCTGTGTCGAGAACCTCAGCTGTTCTTTTCAGTGATCAGTGTGCACTGCTCACGTTGGTTTTCAGGTCTCACGTGAGCCTCAGTGGCTTTCAGGTTGTGGCTCCCAGCCCTGGGCTCTGCACAGAGGCCCTGCATGCCCTTGCTGCCTGCCTCTCCAGGCCTCCTCCCTGCGCTCCTCGCCTGCACAGCACTCTGCCATGCACCCTGAGCCTTACCTGCTCCCTCTGGGTCTGGCTAGTCATTTGGCTCATCCACGCTTGCCGGTGACACTTGAAGTGTCCCTCACCCAGGAGACCTTCCCTGGCCCACTGTCTCTACGTGGAGTCCCTCCACAAGGACCCTTACAACATCATGTGAATTCTACCCCGAGGGTCCTGTCGCTGGCTTCTTTCCCTCCTCTCCCCTCACCAGAATGTAAACTTTTAATATGATATAATATCAACATACGCTGTTGTGTGTCTGGTAAGTAGCGAGTGAAACAGCAATCAAAGTGGTGAATGAGGTGACTCACTGCAGTGACGCAGTGGCATGTGGTGCCAAGAAATGGACTGGGACCTCTTTGGCCTCACTGGATTGAATGAGCAGCAGACTGGGCTATTAAGTGCTTTCATGCATGTGTGTGCGCATGTGTACATTGTGTGGCGTTTGATCACTACTGGCAGGATCCGTGCATCTGCTACCTAACATAGTTCTGGTATCCAGCACCCAAAACAAGGAGATGGAGTGAGGAGTCTTGTGAGGTACACAGGCTGAGGTGTCATGCTGAAGAGACCTGCTCTACTTGATTGTCTCTCCTCTAAGAAGCAACCACATCTTGTTTGATTTGACCTCCAAATTCTTGCACCGTGCTACACACACACAGGCAAGAGCTGACCAGGTGCTGCTGGAGCAAGGAAAGAGTGAAAAGTGGACCAGAAATTCCTAAAGCACTAACAGTGGGTATTTTGGGAGATTAGTTTGCTTTCTCAGTGGAAATGAGATATTTACTTCTGTAATTATTGACTTTTTCAGTGGAAAAAGGAGAAAACCAAAATATGCCCTTTACTTAAGATAATATGTGTGCTTGGTATAAAATTCAAAACCTCCAGAAGAGGCTTTAAACCAAGGAAAGTTGGTTTTAATCCCCACTCACCTCCAGACACCTACAGCTGGCTGTTCCTGCCGTTTTCTTATTTCTTTTCTTTATAGAAATGGTCTGTGGGAGGCAAAGCATGTATGTATATTACAGTGAACAATGCCTATGGCCATCAGAAGATCCCTTTGCTCCATACTGGGTTGACAGGCTTTTATACAGGGTACAACATCTGGCGTAAGGTGGGCCCAGTCCCTGTGTGACTGAGCGAGGAAAGGCAGGGGCGTCAGGTGCAGCACAGGCCCTGCTGTGTGTGTCTTACAGAGAGAGCTCAAGCTCTCACCCTTCCTGGGACCACACTCTCTCCTGGCCTGTTCACATCAGCAGGGGTGTTGGAAGGGCTAGCTTGTGGAGTAGTCAGCTTCCCGCTGAACTCTGGGTGCACCAGGGTGAAGGAGACCACCTGTGCCCGAAGTCTCAAAGGAGACAGACGACCCCCGCTGGCACTTCCCTCCACCGTATCTTAGTCACCTTTTCTTCACTTCTGCTTATCTAAATCCTGCTGGTTCTCTAAGGTGTTCCCTCTCTCCTTCAGTCAGAATAGCCTACTGTCTCTGCCTGCATTTACTGGCTGATCACAGTCGGGGACTGCCTGATTTTGAGCTGCTAGTTGTGTAAGTTGTTCTTCCCTCAGCAAAGTCACAAAGGATCTGTTACATTTTATAAACCTTAAAGAACATAGCCACAAACATTCAATAAATATTCATTGATTAATTAAGGATCAATAGATTTACTATACTAAGGGTTTGACTTTTAAGGTATTAGCCTTGAATACAGCAGTTCACATCTGATTCTTCCCGGCAGCACTGCTGCTTTCTGCATGTCGACCCCGGATACTCATGGTATCTGCAGAAATAAAAGGCTAGATGAAGGCAGAAGGATGTAGAGGGAAAAATGATGAGCCTGGTCTGAGGAAGGGCAAGGGGAAACTGGAGTGGTGTTTTGGAAGTTACCATCTTTCCAGCAGTCAGGGAAGATAGACGGGCTGCGGGTGTGTGGGGTAGTGACCAGGACAGGGAATGGCAGTGCTTGGGACCTGTAAACAGTTGCTGGACTACCAGGTACGGGAGAGTGAGGAAGGGAGGTGCATCTGGAGAGACAGGAAGGGGCTGGTCCTGGGGAGCCCTGCATGCTGCAATAGGGGGCTGCAGGCCGTGCTTTATGAGAGCATGGTGTCTGTGAGGACAGGCTGCAAGCAAGCCTAGCAGAGACTCTTCTCCGCTGTGGTGGGATTGATGTTCTGATTGCCACCTGGTTTTCAAAGTGATGGAATTTTGCTTTGTACAGTACATCGAAATAAGTGTTCCAGTGTCAGTTAATGAAATATTTTTAAAGATGTCTGAAAATTTAGCCTCTTAACAGAAGACAGGGTTTGGAGGACCTTGCCAGGTGGACTCAGGAAAACTTATTTCATACTTAAATATCCAAAGTTCCATGTGACAGAGGCACTGCCATCTCCATGTCAGGCCCCATAAGTCACATGGAGAGTGGTCTCCTTGTCACCACGGTGCCTGTCACCCACACATCCTCACTGAAAATAAGTGTTCTGTGTCCTTAATTCCAATGTTTCGCATTGTTTTCCATAAGCATCCTTATTTCTATTAAATTTCTCTTACCTAATTTCTCTGCCTAAAGTCTGCAATTCTAGCACAGCATATAATTATTAGTAGCTTTTGGATGTATATAAATGCATTTCATTTTCCTCTTTTTCAGGAGCTTCCCTATTTACGGACTACTTAAGAATAGTCAACTCACCACCGTGCCTAGTCCATAAATGAATCCACTTGGAAACTTGAAAATCATCCTGATTTATTATGATTTTTGCACAAATATGTGTTCTGTTAAATGTCTTTGATGCAATAGTATGCTTTTTAATTTAGAAGGCCTGGTTTTTTTTTTTTTTTAAAAAAGGAAAGCCTATTTTGTGGTCTCCTCAGAACCAAAAGAATGATTTGTGTAGAAGTTAATAAAGGCTGCCCTTTGAAGTCTGTCCTGCTTTCATGTAAACACAGAAAAACTAACTGGTCATTTCAGCACAGGGCTCAGCCTTGCACATGGGAGAACCATGAACAGCAGCAACTCACTGGGTGAGGCAAGAGTTGACGCATATTCCAGATTTGAAAATGATTTGTCCATCTCAGTCATGAGCCAATAAATATGAAAGCATTTGGCCAAAATCTCCTGTCACATCAAAGGTCAATTGCAGAGGCTGCTATGGGAAGCAGAGTGGCGGGGACAGAGCAGGAGCCTGGTTTCCAAGCCTCTCTGATTTGTTAGGGACACAGAGGTTGCGGTCCTGTGGATGGCGTCACTCTGTAAGCTCTTTCAGTATATCCAGGAGAATCAGCTTGATTTCTCTTGCTGGAGGCTTACAACGTGTTTCCTGAGCTTGGAATTTTGAGAACATTGTCACTTTCTTGCCTCGAAGACGTGGCTCCTCAAGGCTTCCCCTTACAGTGAACCACACTGCCACCTTTTGTAAACCACAGGACCACTTCGAATGGTTTACCTTTCTCTTATTCTCTTGCAATGTATCCAAAATGCAGTTCCCTGCTCCTTCAGTCTGTACCCTTATATTTGCAAGAGGTACAGTCCTTCTGGGAGGTTTGCGTGTTGGAGAGGGCACCACTAGCCGGCGGAGAGGGCTGGCTCAGGAGGCTGTGGGAGTGAGTGCACGGGGCCTTTTTGCTTGGATTCATTTTTAATGAACAGGAACTTCAGGGGTGGACCATGGTGAATGACAGCTTTTCACTTGCCCAGTCGCTGGGATGGTATGAGCCTATGAGAAAGCCCATCGTGGCCTTCTGTCTGTGCTTCTCCCTCTTCACTCCTGGAATTCGGCCCTTGATTTCACTGCCCACATGACTTCATTCATCACATATTTTTCAAGAACCCCTCATGTTGGGTGCTGTCCTGCGTACTGGAGAGAAAGCAGAGAGCACACAGGGTGTTCCTTCTAGAGAAGCGTGCAGGCCTGTGGTAGGAAAGGCCAGCAGCCACAAAGGTGTGCAGGTGGCACTTGAGCTGTGGACAGCATTAGGACACACTTAGGTGGTTGAAGAATACTAAGGTGACATTTTTAGCAGGGACCTTAAAGAGTAAAGAAGCAAGCTGTATCCAAACACTGGCAAGTACCAAGGTCCTGAGGTAGCAGCGTGCTCGGGTGCTTGAGAAACAACAAGGCAGCCAGTGTGGGAGGAGTGGAATGAGCAGGGGACCACGAAGAGTGAAAGGGAGTGGGGAGGCTGGCCGCGGCCCAGGGCTCCAAGGGGTCTGCGCCTTTGTGGCAGCTGCTGGGGGACAGAGGAGCTAGACAGGAGTCACAGGACCCAGGACTTAGGATCCCTCTGGCAGTAGCACTGAGAGCAGGCTGTAATGGAGCAAGAGGAGAGAGCTGTTAGAGGCCCAGGGGGCGGGAACCCAGGGTGGCCACGGTGCACATGGGGAAGGAGCCGGAACTCAGGTGGACTGGGGAAGTGGAGGTGGTGAGACCAAGTGCACAGACGGGAGTGAGATGCAGAGGAAGGATTCAGTCCAGAGCCACTGAGAATACAGAACTTCCTCTTTCTGAGCAGAAAAGATGACGGGGGAGCCGGTGACAGGTTACGTGTGAGGTCCACACCTGGAGGGGTGTATCTCAGCTGGAGATGGAAGTTCAAGAGCCGTTAGACTATCGGTGTCCTCTGAGGACTGAGACTGTGAGTGGAGATCAGAGAGCAGCCCCATGGAATGCCATGGCCTTCCCGAGTCAGATGAAAGGGAACCGGAGGAGGACAGCAGGAGCTGCCACAGGGAGGACGGCCCAAGAGTGCCCTGGAAGGAGGCGTCTGAGGGAAGGTGTCTAGGAAGAAGGGCGCAATCCTCTGCTGCGGGTGATCAGTGACCGGGGACTGAGGAGGCCGGTGGCCTTGATTCACCTCTAAAGCTAAAGCTTGGAGCAGAGTGGAGACAGGATTGGGTAAGACTTACTCAGCCAGCTCTCCCAAGTCCTGGTCTGAGAAGTTGTTGGGGAGGCTGCAGAACTGGGTGTGTGCCCCTTGTGTGCACAGCGAGGCCAAGTTCAGGAGGTGGGTACCTGGGATGGAGGCCAGCAGATGGGTGTGCTCTGTGCTAGCGGGTCTCCTTGCCCTTGAAGGGAAGGCTGTTTTAGCTAGTCTCCTTAGGCATTGCTTCAGTGGGGGAAAGGAAAGGAGATGCTGCCTTGTAACCCCTTTCTGGGGTATGGATTGTGGGAGAAGCTGGTCCAGGTTCTGTGCTGGGCTCTGTTGACACTGTCGCTGGTGAGGAGGCCCCTTGTTACTTCTGGGCAGGGCTGCTCTAGCTTCATGAGCCTCTGCTGATGCTGCCCTGACTCCATGGCCCACTGTGGGCCTGATAGACTACGTATAGCGAGCTGAGCAGTGGTGGATGAAATCCTGTCTCCACTCAGCCTCCCTGACCCAGCCCCAGATGGGAGGCAGTGGGGCACCTGCACCCCAGCTCCCCACCAGCTCCTCTACCACCATGGGGTTGTCGTTGCTGCCAAGCAGACATAGAAGTCCTGGCTGTTCACCTGGCCAGACATTCCTTGGGGCCCAGGAGCTGTGCATAGCTCTTCACACAGACTAGATCTTCCTAGGCACCTCTTCACATGCATCCTTTTAGCTAGTCAGGACAAGCCACACACGGAATGAAGATACACTCACAGCTCACTGGGTTAAGTGGAGGAGGCCTAGGACTCTCCAGGCCTGCAGGGAAATCTCCGAAGCTGGAGAAATCAGTCTCTGTGTTCCTGTGACCCACCCACAGCACGGTACCTCTATCTTGGGACACTCCGAGATTCCAGGAAATTCGTGCCATCCTTTACAACATGCCCAAAATCTCTAACCCACACCCAGCCCATGAGGACGTCCCATGCTGTTGGAGTTACGCTCCTACCTGTACCTGCCACAGGCCCACGCCATGATACTGTTGGTCACTGGTTTTCTTGTTTTTCTTCTCTGTCCCATCACTGACCTTCACAGTCTGTGTACATCCTCTTGTGCTACTATAACAGAATCTCCATCAACTGATAATTTATTATCGTTCACCTTCCAGGAGACTGTAAAGTCCAGAATCAAGAGAGCTACAGATTTGGTGTCTGGGGGCTCTTTGTGCTTCATAAATAGCCCCTTCTGTGTCCTCACGTGGTGGAAGAGAACAAGGAGCCTGCTCTAGCATCTCATTAGAGCAGGAACCAGACTAAGAGGTGGGACCCTCCCAGCCTCACTTCCCAAGGGCCCCCCTCTTACTGCTGTCTTCCTGAGTACTGGGCTCTAGAAAATGAGTTTTGGAGGGACATCGACATCCAGGCCACAGCAGCCTTCAGGACAAAACAGCCTTAGGCAACTGCATCCCCAGCTCTCAGCTCAGAGCCTACACCCTGGCAAGTGCACTTTGAATAGCTGTAGGAACACACGGTCCACCACCTGCAGCTGAGGGTGGATGAGAAAGAGTCTGTTCAGCCAGAAGAGTAACTATGGAAAGAAGCCTCTGAGTTGTGATGAAGCCCGACTTCCTGGCTAAGTTGCTCTCTGTCAGTCCAAGAGCACCAGGGTTCCTCCTTGACATCCTCTCTCCCTCTCATTAACAGTTTTCAATCTCCACAGGCTGAAAATAACCACTTCTATGTTTGGTTTTAAAGGATCTGAGTGACTCCTATAAAAATAGCAGCTGAAGACTTTCTTCATTGTCTAACTATATCAGATTCTACAGCCATGTTGAAGGGGATGCCTTCATGAAGTTGTGGAATTATTGTTGCTACCATAACAAGACATTTTATCCTTACTGATAATCTAAGGATTCTGGCCTCAGCATGACCACGGTCTCTTGCAGGGTGACCAGGTTGGTCTGAGTAAGCAGGCGCTCTGGCAGATGCTTTGGCAGGACCTACAGCTCCTCTCCTGCGTTCTTGCTCTGTGGTGACTTGCAGTGCACAGTGTTCTGGTAGCCCCGCACCAGCTGCCGCCTTCTGACTTCTTCCCTAATGGCCCATCCTGTCCCCACCTACCTGCCCACAGACAGCACCTATGTATATTGTGAGTGCACCTCCAGCCCGCCCCAGACGGCTCATCCTCTCACTTCTGCCCTGTGCCCAAAATGCTCATTGTCAAAATGTGCTCCTCACTTCAGCTCCTTGAGGTCATGGGACAGTGCTTCCAAGGACAGCCCTGGAGTCACTGGTCCTCACTGACGCTGGTGCCTGGTGTGTGAGCCACCGGTGCTGTGTAACAGATGACTGCAGAACTCCACAGTTAAACAAACAAGGTCTGTTACGGCATCCACTTCCTGAGGGCCTAGATCCTGGTCAGTTTCAGGAGCAGAGTCAGGCTGTCAGTGGGGCTGCGGTCACTGTGGCTGGCCCAGGGCTGAAGCACACTGGCAGCTCACCCCCCACAGCTGCCCACAGCTCTCCACTCCTTGCCTCAAGAGCCTCTCCAAAGCCCAGCCCACCTGTCGGTCCTCACAGCAGGACAGTGGCCTCCCCAGAACCAGTGGTCTAAGAGTGAATCTGTGAGTGGGGGATGCAAGGCAGGAGCCACAGACTTCCACACCCTGGCTGCAAAAGTGCCATTGGGCCACTTCTGCCAGGAGCAGGAGGAGCCCAGCCCTAGGGGCTCATCGTGGAGGGTGGGCAGGTCCTCCACACCTCTGTGACTCAGAGTCCTCACCTATAAGTGTGGGTGGCAGAGCCTCATCACAGGAGCAGTTGGAATGTCGTGGCTCACACTCAGGCCTTCAGATGGGGCCCAACAAGGTGAGCCCCAGCACACCCGCTCTGCCCGCTTCACAGCACCTCTCCTCACACCTGCACTTCAGTGTAGAACGCAGGAGCCACCCTCCCCCTGCCATAGTCCCACCACTGCACAGGTTCTGGGTCTTCCCGTCATGTCCTCCTCTGAGTCGCATTTTAGTGGGAGATTGAACTATTTCTCAAGATCACTGCTGCAGAAGCATCTTTGCGGATGCTTCTCGGTTCTCAGCCCGCCTTCACCTCCTGTGCCTCTCCCTCACGCTGCATTAGAGTGACCTCCCTGAGGAGCTCATGACCTCCTGCACCACTTGCACCCCTTTGCTGCTGTCTAGTTGCCTCCAGGGACATGTCCAAGCTCCCTGGCTCAGCCCTCAAGGCCCTTCCCCTCGAGGTCGGCCTCCCTCCCCTGCTGCTGCTCCCCTCTGCGCCTGCATTCCAGTCCCACTGGACTCACCTTGTGCAAACGCTGCCTGCTCTCGTCACACTACAGCACACTTCCACGCTCTTTCCTCTGCAGTCTGCATCCCTTGCTGCCTTAGAGGTGCACCTTTCTCCCTGCTCCCCGCAAACTTGGGCACCACCATCTAAAGGGTCATTCCTCTGCACTGAGGTGCTTGCCTTGCTTGTCTGCCCCGGCCCCAGCCAAGCACCTGGGGTCTGCCTTATGGCCCACAGCAGCCTTGGCATCTGTTCCACAGGGGCCTCCCCTGGTCCAGGTGGGGAGAGCTGACTGCAGGGTGTGGTTAGCAGAGGAAATTCATGTTTGGTAAGCTCCTTCTAAACCCCACTGAAGCAGGAGTCCCTTCCCTAGAACCACACTGGGCAGGCCTGAACTTGAAGAAGGCAAAGCAGACTGGGGCGAAGCTTTCTCCCCAAAGGCCACAGTGGCTGAATACGGAGGTGAGGTGGGGCCGGGACCAGGCTGATCACCATGCAGTCTTTTGGGGTGTCAACAGCCATGCAGACTAGATGCATTTCTAGAACACAAAGAAGTACTCTTTGAATAGAATCAGCTATTTTTACAAAAGAAATGCTTCCTGTGTTCCCTGGATCATTCAGATTATTTTAAAACAGGCAATGTTGGAGCGTCAGAGATGGGTGATGCTTGGACTGCTCTGAATCCCTTTCAAGCTCCCACATGCCTGCGGCCAGCGCCAGAGCTGCTTAGGATGCTTTGACAAAATAGTTAGCTTGCCAGCAAAGCTCAGACATCTGCTGACGGATGTAGGAAGTCGGAAGTCTGTTCTGTTTGGAGGCATTATTGGTGTTTGGATTCTATGGGGATAATAGACAAACAGGAGTGGAGAAATACAATAGGTACATACATAAAATAAAAGCGTGTTGGGCATCTGTGTGCCACACTGCCAGGGGTTTCATGAAAGCCATTATAAGAGCCACTTAAAACTGACATTTTAGCAGCTAGATCTGTGTGGCCAGGGTTTTTGAGGACCCAGCACCACTCAGGGTGGAGCAGCTCTGCCCTGTAAGGCTTCTCTGCATCCAGGTGGCTTCCTGAGTTGAATGATGTCCCCAGAACTTGCCCTCCCTCTGGTCCAGGCTGCTCAGCAGCCTCTCCCCCCTCCAGCAGGTGTAGCCCAGAGTCCACCCCATGGCCACTGCCTTTCATTGGTGTGGCCGGTGCAGCCTTGGTCACCACACAACCAAGGCTTCCCAAATGCTCGCATTCTGCTGGGGCTTTGACCTGAGATTCTTGCCGCTCTCCATCTCCTCTCCTGTTGGTTGGGAGCCCTCGCTCCCTTGGGCCTGGCCCTCTTCTTGCCTTTCTTCTTCCTGAGATACCTACCTCTTCTGCTGCTCAGGCTCTCCTGCATCTCTCTAACCAACAGGAGCCATGCAGCCACCCCAAGAGCTCTTCTGCCTTGGATCCCAACACCAAGTGTGGCTTGGCCCCTGGTATCATATTTCTGGATTGTTCAGCAGAGCCAGGTTATTTTCAACTTTCATTCCCTATCAGCTAAGCAACACAGAAGTTCCATTTCTGAGCCTCAGTTCTTTCATCTACAAAATGGGCATGCCTCACTACCAACCCCAGAGCACTGTGGAGAGACTCTCGATGGCTAGTGTGGACAGTGGGGACGGCAGCACTGCACTCAGCTCTTCACCAGCTGCTGTTTGAGCACCTGCCCTGAGCAGGGCAGACCCAGGAGGGGAGAAGGTGGAACAGAAGATCACAAACACACACACTTTCAAAGAACATTCAGATCTCTAGTCTAATAGGATGTTCGGCTGAACAAAATCTGGGACCATCCCAAACCAAACTCTGTGACTTGCTAATTAACTCTCCACCCCAACTTCCAAAACCATGCCCCAGGAAGCAACCCACAGGGTCGAGGTGAGACCAGTGTCCAAGCCCAAGGACAACTCATTTCTGTAACTGAGCAGTGTGCAGACCAAGGGGTTGCCCCTGACTCCCTGTATGGGCAGGAACCAAATCTGTGAACGCGAGCTTTCAGTGCAGTGGAAAGACAATCACAGAGCTCGCGTCTTCAGAAGAGAGGAGGGTGGGGATGCAGTGCTGGCTGTGAAGGTCAGGGCAAAGCAGCTTTGAGTCCTGGGCAGGGTGCTGACCGACACTCTAGATTATGAAGATCCAGCATTCCTCGTGGAAACCACAAATTATTTCATATTGAAAAACCCGCTGCAGGAGCCACTCCTTAGACCACACAGGCTTGGTTGAGACGAGCTATTTCCTTCCTCCTTAATGCCTCCGTGTTAACCAAGGGCTGCAGCTGTATGACGGAACAGTTATTTCCCTCAGAGCCTTTTTCCTACCAATCTGTTATACTGAACAATTGAGGTCAAATTGTGGATACTCTAGAAAGAAATTTTCTTTTCCATTAAACAGTGTTAAACAAGGTGCTCACTTTTCTCCTTCCACATGGAAAGACTTGTTTCCTTTGGCCCACAGTGTGCTTTAGCTTATTTGCACTTATTGCCCCAAACCCCACACAAACAACTGGGCTTCTGTCTTCTCTTGACAAAGCAGATAATCTGCCCCCAAAGGCTGCTTTCTGCAGGAGCTGGCCTGCTGGTGGCACCTTGCAGGTCCCTGCTCTGCTCCATTAAGCTCCCCTCAGCCTGCCTCGCTAATTCCCTGGGAGCTCTTGGGCCACGCCTGCATTTGCATTTGCTTGGGCCCAAACAGTGAGACCTTGTCCCATGCAGGAAACTGTGAAGAGACAAGATGAGGACTGGAAGCTCCCAGAAGCCTGGAGCCGCAGTGTGGTTCAAATCCAGACCTGAGCTGTGCCAGGTCCAGGACTGTACATGCAGGCATTCGGGATGGCCCCTCTGCCATCCCCCAGGCACTCAGAAGTGCCTGCTTCTGCTAAGAGAAGAACCGACCCCTGAGGGTGCTAGCTATCTGGGGGAGTCACATCTCAGCCCTGGAACCACTGGGGCAGCACCACCTCAGGACTGGCTGTACAGGATCCATGCAGAAGGATGAAGCAGGGAGGGAGAGGAGAAGCAGCCTCGCAGTCCGCGGGGCAGGTGCGGACGTTTGCTCTGAAATGACTTTCTATCTTTAGATGGCAGCGCTGTTTGTGACCTGCTTTGTAAATAGACGCTTCACAGAAATAGATAGAGCCATCCTGGGAGACCAGAGGAGAGGCAGGGCAGAGGGTAGGCGACCAGGGCCTCTGGAGAACTCGGCCTTGAGTGTAGAGCTGGAGAAAATCAGTTAATGGAGGCATGCTTTGGGGTGGCAGGTCTGCACAAAAGCTATTTGCTCAGTTTTGTCTAAATTGCAGTAAATGTAGCCAAAAAAGAGGAAAGAAGCTGGTCACATCCAGCTCAGCAGGATAGCGAGAGATCAGACCAGCAGGATAGCGAGAGATCAGACCACATCCATGAGGAAGAGAAAGGGACCTAGTCTCCGTGAACACCTCTCAAGGGCAGGTGCTGTGCTGGCCACCTAATGCACACACAGCATATGCTTTAGATGTGACCTACTGTAACCCCGGAAGCCTGAAGGTGGCCCTTGAGATGCTAATGGGCAGTCCAAGATCCCTGGGAGAGGAGAGTAAATGGAGATCGGAGGCCCTCTGTCTGGTCCCAGGCTGGGATGGATATTGCTTCACCTCCTTGGACCCTCTTATTCCTGATGGGCTGCATTGTGTCCTGTCCCTGACACCTGGCACCATGGCCAGTGAAGGCTCATGACAGGTGCCAATGATGAGGCACTTCAGGAAGATGTGCCCTCTCAGCCCTCTTGCCTCTCAGCCAGTGGTCAGAGGCCAGGAGGACAAAGCCACACACCTGGAGGAGGCTGAATGGCTGCCAGGAGCATCCCAACCCACCTTCAACCACAGTGCGAGCAAAAATAACTTCATGAGGATTTTGTGCCTGGTCTGTCTTTTCCGGCAGCCTGTCCTCGTCAGCGCAACTCCATGGTCTGTGGCTTACTCCACGCACTGCGCGGCACAGTTCTAAGAAAGGCCTAGGCGAGCCAGGTCCATTCTGAGTTCAGTAGTCTCGTGGAAACTGGAGGGATTGCTATAAACCTGTCCAAATCTATTGCACTGTAGGCTCTGGGAGTCTCGGGACCACTCTGCAGATGAGCATGGACAGGGCGAGGGGCAGGGAAGCAGCCAGAGCTGGTTCCCCTCTGCACATCATCTCTGCCTCCCAATCCTCACGCTCCCCTCCCTTACCTTTCCCAGAACTCAGTGACCCCCTTCAGGCTCAGTTGCCCCAGCACAAACCTAACTGCAAGGGCCCCTTCCAATAGTTCCTCAGTGACCCAAGGTCCCCAGAAGGTCCCCTGGATGACCCCTTTATAGCATGAGCTTTCTGAGGCTAGCAGAGGGCCAGTGCAGCAGATACCCCAGGAGAAGTTCTCAGCCAAGAAGGGATGGCAGCTGCTAGGGGAGTTCACCCTGGTCCTCGCCTCTTGCTGCAAAAATTCAAAAGCATGATTATCCAGTTTCTCAGAGGGACCCAGAATGCTGAGCCCAGATGCCTCCAGCAGCCATGGCTTATGAACACACCTCGTCTCCGCTCTGCTCCTGTCCCACGTGCTCCCCACTTCTCTCACCAGGCATCCTGCCAACACCTCCCAGATCAGCTGTCTGCATTCCAGTCCTTATCTTAGGATCTGCTTTCAGGTGAACACAAGCCATCATGGACAGAATAATACCTGCTGAAGTTGTCCGTGTCATAATCTCTGCAGGCTCCAAGTATTTTGCTTTCACAGCAAAAGGGATTTTGCAGATATAGGTAAATTAAGGATTTTGCCATGGAGAAATTATTCAGGATTATCTTTGTGGGCCGGGGTTATAACAAGGGTTTCCGTAAGAGGAAGGCAGTGGAGTCCAATTCAGAACAGAGAGACATCAGGGCAGGTGCAGAGGACATTATGTGCTGTGATGAAGAAAAGGTCCACAGCCAAGAAATGTGACAGCCTCTGGAGCTGGTGAAGGCTAGGAAACAAATCTCCCCCAGAGCCTCAGGAAGCTGCAGAACCTACCAACACCATGATTGTAGATCATGAGACCTATATGAACGTCTAGCTTCAGAATTTTAAGATGCAATCACTTTTTTTAAGTCACTAAGCATGTGGTGATTTGTTACAGCAGCAACAGGAAGCTAATACACACATCTGAAACAACATAGGCAGTCCTTTGGAGTGAGAGGGAGAGTTCAAGTTCAGGAGTTAGTCTGTCCTGCTTTAAACTTCCTGGCTTTGCCAACTATCTGGGAGGCTTAGGTTCATTACACAACCTCTCTGTTGATTTTCTGACCTGCACTTCATGCTGATTCCTAAGGTTGCTTAAGAGAAGACTCAGCAGGAGGTGAGTAGTAGGAAGAAGGCAGAGTGATTTATTTTTCATTTTCCTTAAATACTAACAATATTTTACTTTCTGAGTGAAGAAAACATACCATCTCTGAGCCTCTCAAGAGAAATGTAACATTCCTGTTAGTTACATAATTGAATTCATAGAAGTTAGTGCATTTTTATCATTTTAATTTACTTCTTTTTGTGCTTTGTCTTACCTAGGTGGGCCCTTGAGCATCCCAGCAGCCAAGGCAAGAAGGACTGAGAATAAGGCTTGGTCTCCACAAGTTACATCCTTCCAAGTGCAGAGAAGAACACACAGGGGGACCCACCAACTTGGGGGCAGGGCAGGAAGGTGGGGCCTAGAAGGCTTCCTGGAGGCAATCCCTGAGCTTCAGCTAGCAGTCTGAGGAGAGTGAGCAAGGAGGATGGAGGAAAGGGAGCAGCTACCTGACTCCTCTGGTTGCCAGATCCCCAGCCCAAGGCAGCAGGTACATGATCCCACAACATAGAGGTACCCAGTTCAGAAAGCCCAGAATGAGACCCCAGACATAGAAGCCACAGCTACCTCAACCCTGGGAAGCTCTCCATCCAGAGGAGCACAGTATCTCTGGGACCAGAGGAGCATCTCCGCACCCTCTCCCGGCTCCAGAAGCAGCCATAGGCGCTGCTATAAGACAGTCCAAGCTGCTAGCTGGCTCCAGTACTGCCCACTCACTGCCTACCTTCCCTTCCCCTTAGCATGGGCAGCATGAAGCACCCATCACCCCTAGCTCCTGACAGCCCTTGGCCTCTTCCCCATGCAGGATGCTGCTGGTCCAGGGAAAGTGGGTGGTCAGGTCCCTAACAGAGGAGGTGAGCACACTGGGGTGAGTAGAGGTGGGTGAGCTGGCTCGTCCCTCCCAGGCAAGTGTGGGTTCTCTGCCTCTTCCAGCCCACGGCCTCTGCTACTATCCTAGCCACCTTGACATCCAGACATGGCCCTTTTGAAGATAGTCCCTAGACCTGGACTGCTCAGGCTCCAGTCCCACTTCAGCTCAGGGCTAGCCTGGGTGCTCGGCGGGTTCTGTCATGGCCGGGGACCTCCATGTCCTCATCTGTAGAGCAGATGGAATAGCAGCAAATGCAGAGTCAGTGAGAGGATCAAATGAGACCACAGACAGCAGATGCTCGGCCTTGATCCTGGCACACAGCTGGGGCTGGCGAGTGCGCTCACTGTTGTTTCCTGATCTGCTTAACTGCAGTGAGAGCTGCAGGAGGCTGATGTGGGGGCACCCTAGAAACCAGCCCTGAAACAGGCCAGGAACCACTTCGAGGACAACGTCCCCAGCACCTTGCATATGGTGGGGAGGGGCAGATTTTCTTGCTTCCTTCATGTTCAGCCCCAGTTTTTTAGATTTGTATCAGTCAATTGTCCTTTGTTTGTAAGTGTTCCAACAACCCAGAACAGCTGGCGTGCAGCCAGAGGGGAATTATTGATTCAAGTAAGCAGAAAAGTACAGAGAATAAAGCCAGCTTGTCTCTTGGATCTGGTCTCTGGAGACACCATCATTCCTGAACTGGCTGTCCCCTCAGGGTCTCAAGACAGCTGTGTCCTTCCAGGGTGAGATCTGGATTATCTTCACCAGCCCATTCTGAGGTTCATTCTGACCGGTCAGATCTGGGTCACATGCCAGGATCCCAGCCAATCACTGCTTCTAGAGAGTGGAGACTGATGAGTTCAGTCCAATTCTCCTCCAACCTTGGGTCTGGGGCTGATGTCAGAGGCACTCATGCACTGGAGGCAGAAGTGGGGCACATCAGGGACCAAAATGGGCTCAAGTCCACAGGGAAAGCTTGGTGGAAGCCACGGATTTCTGAGCAAGGCAGAGTTAGAATTAGCCCAGAGATAGGTGCAGGGAGAGAGAGGAGAGCATCACAGGTGGAAGTCACAGATAAGCCACTTCTGCACTTACTTTGCCTCACACTCTTTCTCAACAATGAGTGCAGCCCATCTAGGAGTGGAAATCCAGTGTCTCCAGGGTAGGATTGCCAGATTTAGTAAATAAAAATATAAGATGCCCAGTTTAATTTGAATTTCAGACAGGCAGCAAATAAGTCTTTAAGTATAAATATGTCCTTTGCAATATTTGGGACATATTTTACAAAAACATTTTTATTCACAGTTTATCTAAAACTCAGATTTAACAGGATGCGCTATGTTTAATTGGGCAGTCCTACGATGTAGGCTCTCCCTTGGTTCTGAAGCCTCCTCAGACCCTTCAAAAGGAGATAGCACTTGTTCTGTGCAGATCTGGGTGGAGCCCATAGGCATTACCCCCTGGACGGAGAGTGTCCAGCCTGGGGTGATGAGCAGCCTTGCTGCAGTCAGGGTTGTCCAGGGTGTGAATGATCCAGTCCCCCACAGGGTGGGAACCCGAGTTACAGTGGAATACAGTGTCCTCCTGCAACCCTAGAAGGGTCCCCTCTGCACTCTTCAGCTGGAGTCCTCTGTCTTTCCTCTCTCTCTAGTCAGGATGAAAGGGAAGCCGTGATCTGGAAGAGCAAGCTGTCCTTGCAAGGGGTGACTGCTTCAGGCTCTGAACTTGACTCATGGGGAAGGCAAGAGTGTTAACAAGTTCTTTTAGCCACATACCTAAGAAAGTCACATGTTCTTCTAAGCATGCCTACCAATGAGGACAGACTTAGTTGCATGTGGCAGAAGAACCCAAATAATTGTCATCTAAACTGTAGAAGTTTGTCTCTCTCATAAAGGATGTCCACAAATAAGTCAGGTACCATAGGACTAGTATCATGAGGCCACAGGGCCTCAGGCTCCTAGCCTCCCTGTATCACCCAAAATGCAAGCTTTCATCTTGAAAGTCACCTTCCGGCCAAGATGGCCACTAGAGATCCAGCATGGCTTTCCCACTGCTCACTGGCATTGTGAAGGTGAAATGTGGTGCCCATCCAGCAAAGTCAGCTCCTTTTGCAACCCCCTTAGAAGTCTGGCATAATATTTTCATTTAGATCTACTTGGCCAATACTTAACAACCACTCCTGGCTGCGAGGGAAGCTGGACAATGCGGTCTTTCAGGGGAGCAATCTGCTTGAAATAATATTTTATTGGGAGGAAGGCAAACATGCTGCATGGCCACCAGCAGCTCTGTGGCAAGTGAAGGAAGGTGCCGTCTGGCTCTTCCCGCAACTGGCTTCCGAGTCTTCCGTCAGCTCTAATCTTGGATGGGTCGAGCTGAGGGTTTTGTATCAACTGGCCACCGTGGAGTTAAGCAGGATGCCCTCTGGCAGGGAATGGATTCCAGCCTCTCATGCTAGCTATACAAGGTCAGCACTTTTCTAATACATTCTCCTAAGGAAATCTTACCAATGTGAACAACTGGTGAAACCAGGCCACTCTGGGGAAGGCTGTGCTCTGTAGCTTACCCAGGTTTCCTTCCTGTGCCCACCCTGGCAGATCCTGGCTGCAAGGAACAGTCAGCCAACGACTAGACAAGCCCACTTGTGGTCTCTTCTTGCTTGTGGGTCACATCAGGCTTGTGACCACAGAGTCTCCCTTCTCTGATGTTACCTCAGATACAGGGCTACCAAGTTTCTGGAAGCTTCTTTGTGGAAGGTTCTTTCCCTGCTTGGAATTAGGGGATGCTATAGGCTCTGCTTTGGACTTGGAAAATCACCATCACCAAACTGCACCTCCTTAAAGACTGACTCAGGGGTCACTGAGGATGTCGTCCCCTCATCCAGAGGCTGCATCAAGGCCAAAGACAGGAGCACAGTTCTGGGGAGGGATGGGCCTGGGCAGTAGCCCTCCTCATGATGAGACAGGAGCAGGCTTTCAGCCAAGTTTGCCTGGAGGCCTTCTACTCACCTTCCCTCCCGTCCCCGTTGGCCACCCTGTCTTTATAGACCCTTCTGGCTTATGAGTGGGCCTCCTCACCCATCCCACCACGGGAGGCCATCAAGGAACAGTGAGACCCAACACAGGCCCTCACGTCTGCCTCTGTGCTACTGCAGCCCTGGGTGGCCGCACAAGTCCGAGCAGGTGGTCATGTCAGTCTGTGTCCTGTTTCCCTTGGCCTTGGGCATATCTGTGGGCTGGTGGAGGAGGTTTGTGGAGCACAGACTTTGGGATCCTGGGGCCTCAGCCATCTCTAACGTTTTTACAAGAAAAAGACCTTGCAGGAGGGACCATTCGGAGTGACTCGCCCAGCACTATCAGAAGAGGGTTCATCACTGACATAGAGTCCCCTCCCATCTCACCTGTCTGCTGCTGTCTCTAGGTACCAGTGTGTCCTAGGGCCTGGCACACCAGCACATAGTAGATGCTTCTTGCACACTGGGTGAACAAGGAGCTGGGAGGGGTGAAAGGCTGGGGCCAGAGGAAAAATATGACATTTTCCTTGAATGCCTGACACCATGAAGGAATGAAAAATCTCTTTGGAAAAGATGTTTGCATCATCCTTATTTCTTTAAGTGTTTATTCATTTATCATTTATAGTCTGTCTATAAATGATAGACAGGAAAAAACCTGCACAAAATAAAGATCACTTTAAAGCTGAAAAAATATCTGTGCACCCAGCACTTGGACTGACGTTGTTCCTGCCTCTGAGCTGCTAGTTTAGCTGCAAGGTGCTGGAGCTGAAGCAGGAGGCGGAAGGCAGTCAGTCACCTGGGCAGGTACTGGCAGGTGGGCTCGAGCTCTGGCATCTCCTCCTCCGCTCCGCTGGGTGTCCTGGCCCGAAGGATGGATTGGCAGGAGGAGCCTAAGGCTGGCGCTCACAGCAGCAGCACGTGGGAAATGCGTTGTCCAGCGGTTCCCAGCTGTCACCACAAAGGGCTGTAGGAAGCAAGGGTCTCACAGAATGCGCAACTGGCAGCAGCTTCCATTTCGAAATTTGCAGATTTATTTACCTTGTTCTGGTGATTGAGAATGGTTTCAGGAGTGTCACCCACAGGGCTCTGAGCAAGAGCAGATGGCTCTTTTGTCCCAGTGGCTCTCTGTATGGTGGAGCCCATGGGGAGTGGAGGGTGCCCAAGGCCTTTGGTCCTGGTGGATGCTCCTCCTCCCAGCACCCCTGGGCACATTGGCCACTGGAGAGCTTTCAGAACGGTCTGTTCCCAAGCACAGGCTTTAATCCTGAGCCAAGGTGTGGGGAGGTCTTGGTTGTATGGAGGAAAAAGTGTGGGGAGCCGTGAGGTGGAGCCTCATGAGGAAGGGCCTTCAGCGGGTCTCAGGCATGTGGCCAAGAGAAGATATGGGACCCTAGGGAGCCATGAAGATGGGATGAAGGGTCTCAAGGCCAGGAGCAGGAGGGGCTCTCTGGGCCTGTGACATGGGACTGCTTGCCATCGCCAGCCTGGCCAGGATGAGGACCTGTGAGGTGCAGGGGACATCGCCAGGCTCCAGCCATAGCCACTCCCCCAGAAATGGCCATTCTGTCCCCTCCCTAAATCAGCACCTCAGAAGTTCTGCCTTTCCTTCCATAGTCTGTGGGTGAGAAGATGACCATGTCTTGGAGATGACTTGGTCCTTCTTGGGCAGCTCTGGCAGGGCAGTGGAACAGAGTTGACAGAGGCTGACATGATGCTGGGGCCCAGGGCAAGGGCTCACTCAGTTCTTTCCTTTGCTGGGCTGTGGGAAGCTGGAGTGTGGGGTGCCCATTTGGCAAGGTGCTGGACTGCGGTAGAGGTGCACCTCACACGTGTGGCTAGAAGCAGGTGGGGACAGGGAGAAGCGGGGATGGAAGAAAATGTGAGCATCTCATTTTGCCCCCAAACTCATTTTCTGGTTAGTTCCACCCCTTGGCCTTTGCACTATATGTAAGGCCAACAGCCCTTCCGCCTGACAATCATTCCAGGATTTGAAGGTGACAGTCTCCCTCTGACCCCCCAAAATATGTTCCGGGTTTGGTATCTGCAGGCCCTTGATTGTCCTTGTATGTGGAGTTTTGCCTGTGCTCCTGCGATCTGGGGAGACAGCAGCAGAAACACCAGCTGACACCCTCCCTGTGTTGGTCCGAGAGTTCTACAGAATGAAATTGTGGGACCTTCAGTACACAGACGGGATGGCCAAGCACAGAGAGTGTGGGCAGTGCACTGGTCACAGTGAGTAAGGGTCAGGGCAGGTTTGAGCCCAGACGCTGGGCTAAGGAAGGGGTGGGCAGGTGTTGTTCCTGGTACCAGGCACTTGGCTGGTTCCTTCCACACTTGATAGCTTGGCGTGAGTGAGGAACCCTCACTTAGAAGGAGAGGAAGAGTGGAGAGTCTAAGTCTACAACCCTTCCCAAGCCAATGCATGGCATACTTGGGAACTCTACCTCACTGGCCTGGGTCAGGGACTGGGCTTCAACCAGAGCCCCCACCCCAGCCTCTGGCCCAGTGTTCCTGGTACACCAGGAGGGCCAGCTGGCACAGACCTGGGTTTTGCCTGGAAAGCCTCCAATTCAGTAGATATGGGGTAAAGCCCAGCCATCTGTAACTTTCTAAAGCCTCCTAAATGATTCTGATTTGCTGTTAACTTGAGAATCCACCTAACCAAGCTGGGCCTCCCCTAGTGGCAGCCCTGTGGTGTGTCCCTCTCGTCTACACCAAGACCTCCAGTGGCAGGGAAATCGCTTTCTCTCACCACAGAGCCATGCACCCCGCAGGGTCTCACCCCACTGACCCACATGGTAGCTATGCTCCTTCTGACCTGGATCCACTCCTCACCTCCTCGGCTCAGCTTGTCCCCTGGAAAGATGACCTCTAGGGCTCTTGGTTGACCTCAGTGGGATGCCTGGTGGGCAAGCAAGTCCCCTCTTCTTCTTGGCCACTGTCTTCCACCTTCACCTGCTCCTCCCTGGCCAGCCTCCTCTGTGGCTGTGGCTCCCTCCAAGGTCTCCAAACCCCTTCACTAGCCTCCTCAGCCTGGACTGGCAGCACCTTCCCCACTGCTGGTCCCCAGAGCTTCGTGGCCTGTGCCAGTGCCTTTACTGTGCCCACATCTCTGCTTACACTCCCTTTATTTTAGACTAGGCCTTTTGAGTGTCACCAGCAGAGAACCTGGACCTGTCTCCTTGGAGCTCATGTCCCACAGTCCTGCTGGTAAGGCTTGTGTCTCGTCCATCCGCAGCCCTTTGGGTATTGGAGAAAGGCCACTGTGCACCTGGACAGGCTTCTGCCCACAGGAGCTTGTCCTTCTGTCTGCACTCTGCCTTGTGACCTCAGGAAGGCCATGGCAGCTCAGGTTTAACAGACGGCTCAGGGCCCCGCCTTCTGGAAGATGAACGCACAACGGTAACTTCAAACCCTAGAGCTCAGAAGGTGCTTGAGAAGGAGTAGCCTTGGCTATTTTCCTAGTTCTAATAGGCTCCTGTAAGAATCAGGGACACATGTTGTATCGGTTAGCCTCGCAGAACCCTAAGCAATAGATGAAGACAAGCTAGTTTTCAATCATCTCCTCGTTCTGGCCCTGGGGGTCGCTCATCCAGAGGTGGAATGACAGTCTCAATGACAAACTTTTGCAAGCACCGACTGAGCCCAGCCTGGGCTGAGCATCCGAGGTCTAATCACCGCTTTTAATCCTCAGAACAACTCTCTGAGGAAGGAGCTGCTCACAGCCCCAGGGTGCAGATGGGACAATGGAGCCGCAGAGTTCAGGGAACGCGCCAGCATTTCACAGCAGAGCCGGGTGCTCGCTGCACTGCCAGGGCATGTGCAGTGAGCTCCTGTACCCCTGGCTGCAGGAGTGTGAGCTCCTCCACACTCTGGACTTTGGACACACCCCAGTCAGACATGCTAAGACATGTGGCCAGGACACATCTGGCACAGCTGCAGTGGAAACCCGAGCACCCTAGTCAGTAGTGGTTCTCAAACCCTAGTTGCAGCAGCATTATCTGAGCTTGTAAATCACAGGGATTGCTGGGCCACCCCAGAGCTTCAGGTTAAGTGGGTTAGAAGAGGGGCTGAGCATCTGCATTCCTGATAAACCCCAGGGGATACTGAACCCCCAGATCCAGTGTTGATATTTTGAAAGTATTGGATGGGTAGACAGTGGATTACCTTTGTGCCCACTAAGCACAAATAGAAGGAACACAGAGATGGAGAGAGAAAGAAGGGCTGAGGCAACTAATACTAAATAGAAGTATGATATTGGTCAAGTTCCTTCACCTCCAAGCCTCAGTTTTCTCACCTGTAAAGTAAGGCTGGACTTCAAGTAAGGCCCAGGGCTCTGCCAGCTCCCACTGGGTGATCATTTGCAAGAGGTCAGGGCTCAAAACCTGCCTCAGCGATGTACTGACACTCAGGGCAGCTCTGTTTCCCACTTTCACACTGAAATTGGCTCTGGGGATTTTTTAAAAGGAGTTTAGAGAGTAAGAAGAGAGAGAAAAATGAGAAGATGCCCAATTAAGGACAATTCCTGCAGGTTTTTCTGCAGATAAGTTTTGCATGTTCCCAAGGAGAGCTACCTCCTCTCCAGAATGGCACCAGAGTGGTGGGGCTGGGCATCAGCTCAAAAATGGACAAAGTCAGCAGTGCTCAGCACTGAGAAGACCTGCTGGTGCTTGTGTGACAATGTGGCTTCCAGCCTCCCCACAATAGAAGTATAACAAGGCCACAAGGCCAGGGACCTCCAGAGCAGCTCAGCTGTATGCTTGGCATGAACTTAGGTGTGGAACCCACAGAGCTACCTCCACACTCAGTGGCCAGGTGACTGCAGCCTCCCAGACTCAGGTCCTGCCCACATTTCCACCAGGAACCATGTCAGAGCCTCAGGTTGACTTTACCCAATAAGCATTTGTGCACACCTAACTTGGCAATCATAATTATTTTGTTGGAAGCACATGGTCTATGATAACTATAGTCATCAATTTTTACTGTTGTTTATTTTCAACCAGACACCTGAACAGAGCACATGTAGACTCAAGATGGCATGTGCCCTAGGCCTGTTGCCTGTGTGGGCTCTACATTTGTTTTTCTTTCTCAGATTAAACATGTTCGGTCTTGACTATCAGCCAGGCACTGGGCTGAGGGCTGTCCTAGATTATCTCACTTGATCCTGATCTTTCTATGGCTTAAGCAGAATCTCTATCCCTTTTCATGTGAAAGGAAGCCACATTCTCAAAGTTGGCAAATAGGGAGTCCAGAGTCACTCAGGTTCTATCCCTGCAGCCCTCCTGGCTAGTTCTGCACTGAGGCCTGTGCAGGAAACTCCTTACCAAAGTCCGAGCTGTGAGCTCAGCACAGAGCAGAGCAGATAGACCTGCTTCTCAGCACCAGCCATGCTCCTGCCCCGTTCTCTCTGCAGCCGCTGCTCTGTTCCTAGGTTATGAAGACGCATGGGCTTGATTAGGCTGGGCCCAAGCTCCGATTCATCATCATCTACACACCTTTCAGAAAGCCCCAGGTGTTTTAAGAAGAGTGGACTTGGTGTCAGGCAGTGTTGTTCTGATTAGAAAGAACAAGCAAGGCTGTAGAATCGATCCAGGAGTCAGAGTCTGGCTCTATTCAGAAGCTTCCAGGGCAGGGTCTCGAGGGCAGGACAACCAGGCCGTAATGATGAAGGATGACCTGGCCTGCAGCACTGAGCTGGGGGTGGTACAGGATCTGGAGGTTCTTGAGGTTCAGTGAGATGCTGGCTACAGAGCTCCATCCCCATGTGGCATCTGCACAAGGGAGGCTTTCTAGAGCCTAAGGTGAAGATTCAGACTCTGAGTGATGGGGAGGATCCCTGGATCACTACCTGTCTACAAGCTACACACCTCCCTGCATCCAGCAGGGTGGTGGTCAGGCATAGACATGGCCATGGCATGGCTGGTCAGCCATGGGACCCTGGTAGAGAGGAAAAGCCTTGAGCTCTGTGACACAGTAGCTGATGCACCTGTGAGTGGTAATGGCCTCCCTTCCTTCAGTGCTTGCTGGAAATCCACCTTACACCTTTCTCCCAGGCAGTGTGTACCACCTGCTCAGGTGCATGGCCCTGCCCTCCTTCATTAGACTAAGCCACAGCTCTCCAGGAATAGTGGGCGTGCACTGACACTTCTGAGGTCTCAGAGCTTTTAGTCATTGTGACAGTCCTCTGAAGCAGGTTGCATTATCAGCACATTGTACGGATGAGGCCATGGATGCACAGACATGATGCACCAGACTAGACTCCTTCTCCCCAGGGTTTAGTCCAGGGCCGCCTGCTCCAGGAAGGTCTCTTGCACCCACAGGTGGACCAGGGTCTCTCCCCAGTTCCAGTTTGCTCCACTGTGATGACAGGAGCCCCTCAGGTGTCTGTTTCTCCCATTCAGCTGAGAGCTTCTCTGGGGAGGAGCCTGGATCTGGTGCCAGGCTACAAGATTGCAAAGTTGGCCTCTGTGGTGTTAGTGTAACCTAGGGCACATTGCTGGGCCTCTCTGCTGTGACCGAATAGGGCAGAGAGAAAAACATAGATGGTTTTATAGATAGATCTGGTAGATGGACGAGAGGGGACTTGGGGGGAAGTGTTAATGTGACTGTGGAGGCTGAGAAGTCTCACGAAGGGCCATCCAAAGCATGAGGACCAAGAAAGCTGGGAGCTGGCTCCATGCAGGTCCACAGGCCCCAGAACCAGGGAGGGGGCCAAGGCTGGAGGCTGGGAAGCTGGGGGTCACTGGTGTGAATCCTAGAGCTCAGTCTGGAGAGGCTAGAGTTCTGAAGTCCAGCAGGAGAGGAGAAATCACCACTGAGGAAGAAAAATACCAAGAATTCCCCTCCCTCTGTCTTTGTTCATTCTGGGTGCCCAGCAGGCTGACTGGGGCCTCCCGCAGGGAGACAGGTCTCATTTACCACCAACTCACATGTCAGTCTCCTCTGGAAATAGCTGCAAGGACACCCTCACAAGTGTTGCTTTACCAGCTATCTAAGTGTCTCTTTATCCAGCCAAGTTGACACCTAAACTTAACCATCACACTGACCCTCAAGGGACGATGAGGGCCATGGGGAATAATGTTTGCAAAACTCCCAGCACATGGAAGGCACCCAAGAACTGTCCAAGCCAGGCCAAGAGTGGTGAGTAAAGTCTTTCCAGACTGAGCTCCAGCTCCAGCTGATACCAATGGACTGGCACTGTGGCCCACACCACACAGGCACACCCTGTGGCCACAATCTTACAGAACACAATCGAGCGTGGGGACTCCTGAGCCAGGCTGGCATTCCACAAGTGTGCTATGAAGAATTTCATGGGTGAAGAGAAACTTCTTTTAAATCACTTGACTAAGATGGAGTTTGAGCTCCTGAAGGCCCAGACTCACACTGAACATTTTCTATGAGCTCCAGTTGTTAATCCATCCTGCAGGGAAGGTGCTGTGACTATCATGCGTGCTGAAGAGCCAGCAAAGCTGTGTCCAGGCTCCATCCCTTGGTAACTGATTCCAGGTTATCAGGCCTGGCAGATAACCTGTGCAAAACCTTCTTTAACTATCAGAGCAAGGGTGCATGACAGATACCATTATCCCCAGTTAACAGATGAAGGGCAATTAGGCTGAAAGGTTAAGTGACTCACTGAGGGTCACGCACCCAGGAAATGTCAGAACTAGGCTGATGACATGATCAATAGAGTCTCAGAACCCTGAGTGCCCTTGAGCTCCCCTCTCCAAGAATGAGCTTGATGAGAGGCTATGCCATGGGTACAGGTTGAAATGATGTTTCTATAGCACCCATCCCAAGCCCTGGCACAGGTGGGCATTCCACCAACACAAGCTTGGTTGGCACAGTTTTGTGTGCCATGCCAGTTCCGTGACCTGGGGGATGTCCTTTCACTTATCTGAATTCTCGTTTCCTCATCTTCAAAATAGATGAGACCATAAAACTTATATGCTACTGTGACCCCAACATGTGACAGTTCTGGTCTGTCCAGGGAGACTACATCATTCCTTTGACAATGAAAGTCCAGCAGGGCAAGATGGAGTTGCCACTGGGCAACGGCAGTCATCACAGTTGAAAATCGCCATAAAATCACGAGCCTCTTGCAGAGCGTTCAGGTAAATGGCCATTCATTGCCACAAATTGGGGCCACATAGAGAATCCGAAGCCCCCAAATAATCTGACACTTCTAGAATAGAGGTCAGCAAAAAATGGCCTGTATTGAACTGGTCCACAGCGTGTTCACTGGAGTGTGTGGGCCCCACAGCCACTCCTGTTTGCCCATGTACTGTCAGTACCTACCTTCCTGCTGCCAGCTCAGTGACTGGGACCAGGCCCAGGAGGCTGCAAAGCCTAAAATACCTACTATCTTGAAATACTACAGTCTCCCACCTTTACCCAGTTTTGCTTTCACAGTTTCAGTTATGTATGGTAAAAGCAGTTTGAAAAATTTTAAATGGAAATTTGCAGAAATAAACAATTCTTAAGTGCACAATTGTGCACCTTTCTGAGTAGCTTAATGGAACCTTCCACCATCCCATTCCATCCCACCCAGGATGCGCTTTCTCCAGCAGATCCACCCTGTATATCCCGGCAATTTTATTACAGTATTTCATTATAATCATTCTATTTTATCATTTGTTGTTGCTAATCTCATCTTGTGGTTAATTTACAAATTAAAGTTTTTCATAGGTGTATACATATAAGAAAAAAAAAAAACGTAGTATAGCCATGCATTGCTTAATGATAAGGATATGTTCTCAGAAGTGTTGTTAGGTGATTCTGTCCTTGTGACAACATCACGGAGTTTACACTCACAAACTAAGATGGCTACAACATCATCAGGTGACCCAATCTTAAGGGACTACCACTCTGTGTGTGGTCCATCGCTGACCAGAATATGGTTGTGCAGGGCATGGCTATGGCTATGTGGGTTTGGGCACTTCTCCAGTTTCAGGCCTTGGTTAAGGGTCTTGGAACAGATCACCTGTGGATAATAGGGGGCTAGTGTACTATTTTACAGAAAAAAAGCTTGCTGCCGCTTGTTCTAGAAGACACAGTTAACATAGCCACAGTACATCTCCTAGGTGATTGTTCTTCCTGGGCCAGGCCTCACTGGTAACTGGTGTCCTCTGAGGTTCTGCTACCTTGACTTTCAGGCCTACCCACCTGTATGCTTGTAGTTCCCTGAACACTGAAATCTTTGCACCTCTTGGCCTTTGTCAAAGCTGAGCCCCCGTCCAAATGCCCTTGCTCACAACCTTCCCCAGCTCTCCTCCCATTGAGTCTCTGTGAACCCTCCCTTCATGCCACTGAGTCTATTTTGAGTCTCAGGGTCCCTTGTGCTTATCCTTCTCTGGCATTTAATGCCCTGTATTCACTCTGGAGTTACTTCTCTCCCTTCCATTGGCCGTGGGCTCTTGGAGGACCAGAACCTTGTCTTTTGGGATCACTAAGTTTTCCCGTGCCCTGGATGATGTCTAGCAAGTGATAGATGCTCAACGGACACGACTGAGCATATGAGTAACGTCACCCACCCAGGCACGAGCACTCGCTGAATTCTGACATTTCCATAGATACTTAAGTCAGATCTTCACAAAGCACTCGTTTTATTTTAAAGTATTAAAAATATGATTGCCAACAGGTGAATGCAAACCTGTGAATAGCATTTCAGAGCACACAGTGGCAGCCTGGGACAATCATCCCACAATTGCACAGCATGCTGCAAACTGGAAATAGCCTGGCCTTCCTTTGCTTGGCACCAGGAGAGCCTTGGGGTGTGTACAGAAGCAGACATCTTGGCCATCTGAGAAGTCAGTCTACCACAGGAAGAGGGCGGAGGACTCCCGGTTAATTCCAAGGAAGATCAGTGTGTTTTGCTCCAATAACTCCTGATGTGTTTGAGAATTTTAGAATCTTAGAACAGAAGGGGACTGGTAGTTTTTGTGGTAATTTTGAGTGGTGCCATTGACCTCCTCCTTCCCAGCCCCGTGATAGAGTGATCCTAGCCACCAAGCCCTTGCCTGCCCGGCCAGTTGCCACCCTAAACCGCCCGCCCATGTGTGTGTGTGTGTTCACATGAAAGAGAAACTCCTTCTTCCTTTACTTTGTACTTTCTATAACTTATCCATATATCTCCCAATATATTGCTTGAGTTTGCCTTTTAAAATCTTCACATGGATGTGACCATCCTGGATGTGTCCTGTCACTGGCTTCTTTGCCTCAACGGTTTGCACCCGGGACTCACCTGAGTTTCCGTGTCGCACTGTCTTACCATCACTGTCTCTTCTGTATCATCTTTTAATCGTTATTTATTGTGTGAGTAAGCCATGATGCTTTTATCTAAGAAGGAGAATAGAAGCGACTGTAGTTTCCATAGCTCCCTGCGGGTCTCTCTTGGGAGTCTGGTGACAGTTACTCTGGTCACAGGCAGGATTAGGGATTCAGTCCCCTTGGTCCTTCCTTCTTGCTCTATGGCATCCATGTCACCAGAGGCAGGCTGAACATTTTAATCACATTCAAGGGAGGGGAAATCACTTAAGAGACAAGTCCTCTGGCATCTCTGTGGGGAAGACCAGCAGCAGAGGCCCAGACTCTGTTCCCTCATCTCTATCTGTTAGGATGTCTTCCCCAAGGCCCTGCCCCACCCCACAGGAACTCAAGGTCTAGGACACATCATTAGCCCCTTTGAGGCCCCAGTGGATTTTAGTCCCTTCAGTTCTGAGGCCTCTCTGTCTCGGAGTGTACCAGAATTTTAGCAAACACTTGAAAAGTGCTCAGAAAGAAGAGTGTACAAGCCCTTCCTGGAAGAGAACAGGCTGTTCTCCCAAGAATTACACTGCCAATAAGCGACCATGTAGTCCATTCATTCAGTCTGTTTTGGTACAAATCCTGAGAATGCCCATGTCTCCCCACCCAAGCTTGCTGAGGGTGGTCTCCTGAGAATTTTGCAGTCTCTTGTCTTGGCTGGAAATTTACTTTGGCTGGACTGGCCCCCATGGAGTCCCACTTGCTTACGTCAGCAAGGGTTTCCATATGGCATCCTTAAGCTGGCTGATGGTGGAGCGGGGTGGGGGCAGGCAGGGAGAAAGCCATCAAATTCTGGCTGTTGGTGTCAGGAGAAAGTCCCATCCACAGGAATCCCCCGGCACTGCTAGGGATTCATTTGTTTCTTTCCTCTTTTGCTCAGCTCTGGTTTGAATTTCCAAATTGTCTTCTCAATTTCAATCTCAGTGTTGGTTGCAATATACGGTATGTGGGTAAGCAAAGGGAGAGAAATTCAATGTTCAACTCAGATTTTGTGAGGACATGTGACTTTGTTTTTTAAAAATGGCGAGGGTACAAATGAAAAGAACAAAACAAAACAGGGTGGGATAGGACGTGGGCTTGAGCATTGGGCTCCTGTGTTAATAATGAATGGAGTGAATCTCAGTATTGGTTTTTGCTTATGCTGGAGAAGTCAGATATGAGGCTTTATCGTAATTTATGATTTTTAGCTTGAACCAAATGAAAGTGAGGGTCTTATATTGGCATTTTCCGATGATTCAAACTAATATGCTTTAATTTTTGTGAGTACTTGATTAATGTCTCTTTCCTGTGCTGATCTGAAAATTCCACGGTGACAAGAACAATGTTTGTCTTTTCTTCACTGAACCCAGCAGGGCATCTGGTAAATCATAACTGTTTGCTAAAGAGGCTGTCAGAAGAGTCCACGACCACCCAAGGAAGAGGAGCCACAGGCCAAGGGCCGCAGGGCCCACCTGCCTGCCTGAGTCAGGGCTCTAGGATGGAGGGGGCAGCAGTCAGGGGGTGTAAGGAGGACCCAGCATCTCAGAGGGACACATGGGGGCTCTGCGGGGCAGCTCTCACAGGAAGCAGACTTGGAGGAGACATGAGCATGCCGAAGCTTTATTAGGAAGCTCTCTAGAGGTCATGTCCATGGAGTAAGGACAGAAAGAAGGACTGGGCGATGGGAGGAGGCGAATGGTACGGTGACAGCCAGCACCCCAGCAGCAGAAGATGGGTGGATGGGAGGTTGGGGTTCGAGTGTGAGAAGCCAAAGAGGCTTCATTGAGAAGGCCGGACTCTTGTCTGGACCTCATCACTTATAGAACTGTTCCTTGCTGGACCCATCCCCGCACTGTGCTCTCCATCACCTCTGCTCATGAGCAAACAGAGGGCCATAGGGGAACCGAGGGGCCATCGGTGACCAGCTCCCCCTGAGCTCCCGCCCCACAGCACTGCCGGCAGCCTGTGGTCTGACACTTGTACTTTCCTATGATATTTGTGATTTTTAATTTATAAAATCTCCAGCTTTACTTCAAATAATTGAAAAAAACCATGTATACATAATGTGTACAATATGTTTTGATATATGGAAACACTGTGAAGTGATTACCAATTAACCACTAATTAATGTGTCCATGACCTCACATAGGTACCTTTGTTTTTGGTGAGACCCTTAAAATCTACTCTTCCAGAAAAATGTGTTACATAATGCAGTGGCACTAACTATGGTCACGGTCAGGCTGCACACCTCATCTCAGGGCTTATTCACCTCACGAGGGCCAGTTCACAGCCTTTGTTCAGAATCCTCCAACTTCCTCAACCCCAGCCCTGGCGCCTTCCTTCCTATTGTGTTTCTATGGGTCTCCCTGCTTTAGATGCCACCTGTGACTGCCATCATGCCTTTCTGTGTCTACCTCGTTACCCTTAATATGATGTCTTCCAGGTTCATCTCTGCTGACACAAATGCCAGGATACTTTTTTCTTTTTTAAAGGTGAATGATATTCTGTTGTATATATACCACAGTTTCCTTATCCATTTGTTAATGGGCACTTGGTTGTTTCCGTATCTTAGCTATAATGGAATAACGCTGCAACAGGCAAAGATTACAGGGAACTCATGCAACTCAATAGCAAAGATGAAAGTAAAATAAAACCATTCAATCAAAAATGGGCAAAGGACCCAATATTTGTATCATTAAACATATTTTATAGAAGAGAGAGGTGGGGCTCAGAACGAGCAAGCGCTTTCACAGGGTGCACGAAGCAGCTGAGCCTTTTCCTGAGCCTCCCATAGCGGCAGGCGGAGGAGGACCCCATGTATTTCTGCACTTTGCTTTGCTCCCCTGGGATGGCAAACCCTGCGGTCATTGTCACAGGTGGAGCTGTTGTTTCTTAGCCATGTCAAGAAGATCAATTAGCCAATCTCCACAGCTCCTGTTCTCCACAAACGCCAGTCACCTGGCAATTATCCACTCTCTGCCTGGCAACTATTTCCTTGCTGGCGTCCTTAATGTCTCTGTTTCCCTTGGTGACCTTGTTTGAAGTAGGGACCAGATGACCCATGGTGATGAGTCACGTATCTCAGGGGCCCTGGGAGGTGGATTGGGACATGGATGGATACACAGAGGAGCTTTCTGAACCACCAAGAGGGGAGGGCAAGTGAAGGTGGGCCAGGGGCCTGGGTGACAGGCAGGAGTCCCAGATCCTAGTCCCTGCTCCACCCTTGGACTCAGTGGATGCTTGCTACCCCTGCTGCCACTCAGGGACTTGGAGTGTTTGTGAAGGGATGGCTGATGAGCAGCTGTAAAGTGTGCAGGCGTCTCAAACTTCAGTGTGCACACAATCACAGGGATCTTGTCCCCATGAGGACTCTGAACCAGGAGGTCTGGGTGGGCCTGAGACCCTGCATACCTACCAAGCTTCCAAGCAAGGATGGTGCTGTTGATCAAGGGACCACACTGCATAGCCAGGGCAGGAAGCCCTGTGTGGATGGCAGGGAGGAAAGTGATAATTTGGTGAGACTGTGAGACCTCCCAGACAGAAAAAGTTTAGTAACAAAAAAGCAAAAGCACAAAGTAGGGCCCACAGCAGGAGAGAGAGGAGGCAGAAGTGGGGCCCAGGCTTGCTGCAGTGAGCAGACAGGCCCCAGGCTGGGACTGGTGTTTACCAGCTGCGATGGTGTCCCGGGATTGTGGCAGGTGCTGCTTTGCAGACCAGGAGGGAGAGGCTTCTGTGTTATCTCACCTTGACCAAATTGGTCCTGGAGAGATGAGGCACCTGACCCAGGGTCACACAGTAAGGAGGGGTAGGGCCTGGACAGGGTGGGAGCCCAGAATATCTGGCCCCAAGCCCATGGCATCTCTTCCTGGAGGGGTAGAAAAAGGAGGACACACGTGACAGGTGCTCCTATATTTCTAAGGGAACTGGGGCAGGAACTCCGTGTCTCCAGTGCTGCCACGACCACTCTCTTCTTCCCTCCTGCTGGTTCTGTACTCAGAGCAGCCACCAACCCCAAGTGTGATACTCTCTGCTGACAGGCCTGGCTACAGGGTAGGGTGGCCTTCTAGCAGGACTTGGGCCTGTTTCAGTGTAACCTTCCTACTACCTCCCTGGAAACAGACCAGAAACCAGACTCACAGAACTCCAGGGTCCCCACCTTGAGCCTCTTTCCCACGGGCCACAGGACAAAGCATAGCCAGTGGGCATGACAGGATTTTGTGATCACTGAGTTACATAGTTTCCTCTACAATAGGAAATTGCTTGCCTTCTGAGACCCATCTCCTCCAGCTGGGATTCAGGTGTGGCAGAGTGAACTACCTCCCACCAGGGGGGTGATGGCAACAGGAGGGATGGTCCCTAGGCCCTGGAATTCTGTGTGGAGCTGAGCAACAACTGCCCAGGACCACTCACCTCCAGTGCTAGAGAGAAAAACACCCTTGTTTGACTTCTCTGTCTCTGGGCCTCTTTGTTATAGCAGCCCTGCCTGCCCCTGACTAGTTCATATTTAGGGCTTTAGAACTTTCACTTGAAATCTTCTGAGCTCAGTTTACTCATTGAAGTCTTCCTTCCCTCTGGGGTTCTGCTATTATCCTTCCTGACAAAGTTGATTCTCTATAATGCCCCCTCTTGCTCCACATCCCTCTCTTTGGTGCTCTTAAGATTCCTTTACATTCATTCTCATGGTTGTGTAATCAGCATCTAGCTTGCCCAGTGGGCCTTGAAGAGTCATTGGTCATCACTGTGGTTCACTACCTAATGCAATGCTGGCATGACCATTTGGGGCATGAATGAATGAATGAGTAGATGAGGGAGGGAAAGAGGGAGGGAAGGAGGAAGGGAAGGGAAAGTGGAAAGAGAGCGGGCAGATCCCAGAGGTCCAAGCACACAGATCTGGAGATGGTCAGCCTGCTGGAGTCACTGTGAGGTAGCTGATCTGCCATGTGGCCAAGAAGGAAGGCTCCTTGGTGTGCTCATGCCCACCCTGTCCCTGATACTCACCAGATGGCCTTCTCAGGCCTCAGGCCTCTGGATCCAGAGAAAGGAAAGGGGCTAAGCCTAAAGGCAAGTAGCTGGTGCACCTTCCTGGGGTTCTTGGAAGCTGAAGGAGCAGCCCACAGAGGCCATCTCAGACCCTCCAGTCACAATGCCAGCTGCACTTCTGGCCTTGCTCCCCACCAGGCTGTGCCAGAGCCTCCCTGTGACCCCTCTGCGCATCCCCATTCATCCAGCTCTTCTGGCTTCTTTTCAATCAACTACTGAATGCTTACAGAAGGTTGAGAGTCCAGAATGTGCTTCTGGAACCATCTGGGGGTCTTTCTTAGAGGAGCTGTCACCGGCTGTGAGGACTGGGACATGTACTCCCTACAAACAAGGACATTCCCCTGCAGAACCACAGGACACTCGTCAAAATTAGCATGTGGGTCCTGAGGCCCACCTTGGTCTTATCATTCTAGTACATCCTTGGCAGGAAAAGGGTCACCCATTGCTTCAGTGCCATCATGTCCCTTTAGATTCCTTCTTTCCTAGACATCAGTGGTCTTGTCACTCTTCAAAGTGTCAGCCACACCCTCTGTGGGATGGATATCCCTCACTGTGGCCTGAGGTTTCCTAGGTGTTTCTCCAAGGTCACATCCAGGCCACGCACTCTGAGCAGCAGTATCCCTGAGGCAATGCTGTGCTGGGGCTTCAATGTGCCCCCATCACCTTTGAGTAAGGTCATGTGTCCCCCATGGCCTGTTCCACTGTGAAAGGTCTTTCCCTTTGCAAGCAGGGGCACACACAAGCTGTGATCTCCCTGGAGAAGCTCCAGTTAGCTCTTCCATTCATTAGTCAGTGTAAACTTGGGGGCCTGTGATCAACACTGGTCTAAATGTGCTGGTTTCTCTAATCTAGCCAGAAGGCCCCTTTCTGCAGGATTCTGTGCATCTTGGGCATGTCCCTATCATTCTTCCGTCACTGCCTGGGTCTCTGGCACAAGTGTCCCACACTCCTCTCGTGTGTCCTCTGTCTCATCTCTGGAGACGGCCAATTGTCAAGGAGAAGAGAATGTTCTGGAAGCCAAATCAGGGTGCAAGGTGTGCTAGGGATTGATGGAGTGTGGCATGCTTGTGTCTTTGCTTCTTTCTGGACCTGTGTGTGTTGGAACCGTGAGTTCATGCTGGTACGCCCTTCCCAGTCCCCAGAGAGCCCATTCCAGCTATCACGCCTGTGTTCGAGAGTCCTTCTCCAGAGTGAAAACTCCGGCTTCCGCCCCCAAACATGTCCGTCTATTAGATCAACCCTTCTGCATGCAAAGCCTCCCATGTCAGTGGCCACCTCCAGATGCCCGCATATCCTCTGTGGCTCTGACTCCCCCAGCCTGTCCCTATGCATGGCTGCCCTCCTATCTCTTCCTGGGCTTCAGCTCCTCACTCCAAGCTCCCCTCAAACAGCCTTTTGATGATCTGTACGTACTTCTCCCTGCCTCTCCCCAGGCTGAGCTCCTTTTCAAAGACTGGAGTGTGTTTAAACTTTCTTATTATATAAGGTTACCTACTCCTGGGCCAGGTACATGGAGGCCACTCAATAAATGCTTGCTGTGTAAATGAAGAAAGGACAGCATGGGGAAGGCACAGCTGGCTGTCAGCCTGACACGGATGGGCCAGACCTGTGTGTTGGAAGAGCCCCTGGAGGATGCCCTCTGGAGCAGGGAACAGAAAACCAGAGGGCCACAGAGGAGCCCGGGAATCAGGCCATAACTCCATAAGTGTGTATGTGTGTGTGTGCATGTGCTACATGCTTCTGCACACAAGCACATGGGCACACCTGAAGAGGGGCTCAGGTCACATCATTGGTGCCCTCATGACCTTCCGTCCCCGACTTTTAGTCTTGCAGTTACATGTGTAGATGGAAATGTGGCCTCTTTCAGAAGTGATATTCTTGATGTTCTCATGTATAAATGCATAAAAAAGAGATTCTTTTCATACTTCATCTACTTTCTTGTCAGTCTTGGTTTCATTTTCAATTCCCTACTTCGGTGTCCTAATTTCCTCCTTGATGGATTGCTTGATTCTCTCCTTGTGGGCTCGCTGCTGAGGGAAGGCAGTGAGGGGCTGAGTTTCTCTCTCTCTCTCTCTCTCTCTCTCTCTCTCTCTCTCCCCCTCTCTCCTTCCCTCCCTCTCTCCTTTCTGAAATCCTAATAGCATCTGTGGAATGTGGTATTGAAAGTGGATGCCGAGTCTGGGGTCTGGTTTTGGTCCCAGCTAGTGTCCTGGCTTGTCAGGGAGAGTGCTGACCACGGAACCTTTAGAAGAAAACTCGGGGCCAGGCACAGTGGCATATGCCTGTAATTCTTGTGGCTTGAGGGCCTGAGGCAGGAGGATTGCAACTTCAAAGCCAGCCTCAGCAATGGCGAGGTGCTAAGCAACTCAGTGAGACCCTGTCTCTAAATAAGATACAAAGTAGGGCTGGGGATGTGGCTCTGTGGCCGAGTGCCCCTGAGTTCAATCTCTGGAACCAAAAGAAAAAGGAAAAATAAATAAATAAAAGAAGAAAACTCCAGTAGGAGTACGTTGCTGAGCTTGCACCGTGGACCCACACAGTACCGTGTGCTGGGGACGTTTCCCCTCTGATAGCCTGACGTGCTTTCTTTGGCAGAGCAGTGGTCATTGCTTCCTTCGCAGCCTCCCATTCTAGCCGTGCCCTCTAGGTCGTCCTGGACTACAGCTCCACTCCCTGGCATCCCCTCCCCGCCGCAGGGAGAGGAGGCTGTGAAGTGACGCCCTCAGACACAGCAAGTCAGACCCAGGCTGGACAAATCTTCTGTCCTCGGCCACATCATCCTACGGAACAGTGGATCCCAACTTTTAGAGTTATAAGACTGATGTTGGATCCCAGAGACTGACATGGTGTTTCGGGAGGAGGCCCGAGCTCTCCAGTGTTTAGCAAAGCAGCTGTGCCACTTACTAGCTAGTGAGACGTGGTAGAAATGGCTCCGTGTCCCCGAGCATCTGTCTGCTCGCTTGTGAATTGGGAAAATGATTCCTTGCTCACTAGCGTCTCCTCTGCCCAGAGCACTTGGCTTCACATATGCACACAGCTCCAACTCCCCTTCCGTGAGACCCCACCCAGTGCAGTACCGCCCCCTGTGCCTCCAGTACCTCCAGTCCCCTCACTGCCACCAGCACTTCCCCATGGCACTATGACCGCCTAACAGAAGCACATGTTGTATGCGTTGGCCACACCTTGGCTATGACTCTCTGGGATGTCTGCTCTGCTGGGTGGCTTCTTCAGTGATGTGACCCAGGCACCTAGGAGACGATGGACTTGCTTGATTGCCTGAAGATTAAATATCATGTTGCCTTTATGAACTTAGTGCTATTCAGACTTGGTGCCAAGCCCTCTAGGGGACCAGGATTGTTACCAATTCTCTTCTCCCCGAGCTTTGTCCAGGAGCCTGTCTCCACCCCCTGGTCTGTGTATCTTCCCTCACCAGCGCTGTCCTCAAGCACATTTCCAAGCCTGGCACCTGCCTGTGTCAGTACCTGTCACTATGTGGGTGGCATCCCCAATGGGTGGCCGAGCCAGACACACATCCTTCCTGGTGGGGAAGTGGACAATCTCTGCTGGAGAAGCAGCAGAGGGAGGAGTGGTGGCCCCACCGACTCCCTCTCTTCTGTCCCTGCTCTCCATCTCCCCCTTCTCCAAAGCTGGGTGTATGTCAAGGAGAGGACTCCGCGCTGGGCAGAAGCACCTGAGCCACGTATGTGGGAGCCCCCTTCCCAGGACTGGAAAACTGGAGTATGTGAGCTGCAGAGACTGAGGACCCACAGGGCTGTCTCAGAGTGGAGGAACTGGATCGAATGTGCCCCCCGTTGTGCTGGTGTTTGGAGTTGGTGCCTTTGGGAGAAGATCAGGTCTTGGGAGTAGCACCCTCACGGTGAGAGGCGTGCCCTTGTGCAAGGGCCTGGGAGGGCTTCTTTCCCTCTCTGTTCTCTGCCCCGTGAACCCCACACAGCCATGTGCAAAACCCACCAAGTCCTGACCACACGAGCTCCCTGATCTCAGATTTTCAGTCCCCAAATCTGTGAAAACTAAACTTCTGGGGCTTAATCCTCTGCACTGTGGTGATCTGTTATGATAGCCTGAGCAGATGAAGATGGGGTCCCTGGGGCTGGGGCCCCCAGTCCATCCTCTCAGCTAGCTCCCAGCCCCGGTCTTCAGGCAGGTTGGAGGTGTCTCCCACCTATACAGGGGTGACCATGAGCTGCTGGAATCTTGTGCTGAGGACAGACAAAGAAGGAAATGGCATTGCATACTTCAAACTGTCCCCCAACCCTGGACTAGATGGGGCCCCCTTTACTTGAAATTATGGTTTGGAATCTGTCTTCCTAAGAAATCACAAGCTTCTCAAGGACGAGACTGTGTCCCTTGTTCCTTGTATGTTCCAGCATCCATCTCAGTACCCAGTATTCAAATCTATTTTGAATTGATTGATAGGTAACAAAATGTCAAAACGAAACTCTGTTCCAATGATCTGGAATCCCAATGGTGGTTAGCATTTCCAAATTCCTGAGAGAGATGATGAATCAGATGTGCAGAGCTAAGAAGGAGGTCGCTTAAACCTGCCTTCGTTGCCTGCACCGGTTTCCTGGACTGTTGTGCAGCAGGAACTGGCAGCAGGTGCCAGCAGCAGGTGCCCTGAGTGGCTTAAGACAGAAGCTGGCCACGCCTCACGTCGGAGGTTAGAGGTCCAAAATCAAGCTGCCCCCGAGACCTGGAAATGTCCTTCCTTGCCTCTCGCTTGGTCCTGCTGGCTTGCTGGTCATCGTAGGCATTTCTTTGCCCTGTAGATGCTTCACTGCACCCTCCCACCCATACATGCTTTCTTTCTTTTGTGCATGTCTGTGTCTAAATCCTCTTCATAAGGACACCAGTCACATTGGATTAAAACCCACCTCAATGACTCAATTCTAACTTGATTTCCTATGTAAAGACCCTATTTCCACATTCTGAATACTGAGCATTGCAATGTCAGTATATCCTTTAAGGGGACACAATTCAACCCGTAACCACACTCTTAGCTCTGACTTGCCTTAAGGAATCCAGAGATGTCGAAGTATGAAAAGAAAAGAGAGAGAGAGAGAGAGAGAGAGAGAGAGAGGAAGAGAGAACAAGCATTTGACCAGCTATGGGTATTCTGTGGCATTTCCACCCCCTTCCAGAATAAAGGGAAGAAGAGGAGAGCTCCCTTCCCCTTCTCCTCAACTGTAGTGAGAGGGACTATAAGGGGGCCCTTGGAGAGCTTGACATTTGTTCCTATTGGGCTGGTAAGGTTGATGGTTTGTGCCCACCTCCGTCCACAGTGCTGGCGAGGACAAAGCCATGCAGCAAGAGCAGCTAACCCCATCATGCCTGCAGTGAGAGCATGGGGAGTCCTATGCAATGGCCACCCCAGGAAGTAAGTGGGTTGAAACTATGCTGAGCAGAGCTTTCTTCCAGGATGGCCTCCAGGTTACTTGCCTTATGGAGTCTGGGTATGAATCTCTTCAATAAACACCTTCACAGAATGCTCAGAATAATGTCTTAGCAGCAACCTAGGCACCCCTTAACACAATCTGACACATAAAATTAACCATGACAAGAGTACAGAGGGGACTTAAGGCAGAACCTTACCACATCTGCCCTGAAATCTGGTAGCAGTAGAGGGCTGCTGGGTGCAGAACCAGCTGAGGGGAAGCCAGGACTTCCCACCATGCCCACGGCACCTCAGCATGTTAGTAAATGTGTCAACCTTGAAATCTGTCCAACTTATGTGAACCTAGTGGAAAACATAGAGTTGGGTTCAAATCTGGCTGTGTAACCATGGATGAACCACTGACCCCTTCTGAGCACAGGAGTCATCATCAATAACTTGAGGATAATAGTAGCTTGACTTTCAGAGTTGTTCAAAATTTAGAGGAGCCAATGAGGGCATCGTAGGCATTCTGTAAATTTATAGTGGTAATAATCATACTACTAATAATGGCTGTCATTATTATTATTCATTCTTAGAAAGCAACCTTGGATTTAATAAGTGCTCAATAAATTATTCTGGTTGAGTTAATTTCCTTTTGATACTCAAAAACACAGGAATGTCCTGACTATAGGCGAAAGGACTCACTCAATTAACTGTGTTTTGAAGTGTCAATAAGGGCCGGGAAGAGGCATTTCTTTGCTTCAGGTTTTTATGATCTCATCATCTGCTATGGTTTTTAGATGAGAAAATGTGATTGTCAATTAAGAATCTGGAAAAGACCTGCCTTTATTAAAACACACACACAACATAAGCACCATATTTCATGCTGAATCGGAGCTGCTGCCGGAGAGCTGAAATTTACCACCTCTTGTCCCAGCAGAGAGAATTTGCAGCTGGATTAATGCCCCTGTCTCTGGTAGTAAATCAATTCCATATATATGGCCATATTTTCACCCAAGTGACAGGCACAATGGCTGCTATTTTGTAGGCACCATAGGGAAAACCAGCAATATCTCCCAGGGCACTTGGAGCCTCCTCCGTGAGGAGCGTAGAGCCAGGGGATTTTCCTGGGGAGAGGCATTTCAGTAAAGCTTAATTGAGAGAGAGAGAGAGAGAGAGAGAGAGAGAGAGAGAACAAGTGTGGGGTCTCAAGGAAGCAACTGGATCTCTCAGGCTGGATTTCTCCTGTGGCCTCTGAGGCCTCACAGAGGATCCAGAGAGCCTCCCTGGGCCATGCTCCTCTTTTCTTCCTAGATGTTTTCCATCAATCCTTGGGCCTGCCCATCCTCTGCCTGGCCTGGGGCTACTCTGCCTGCTTCCTCTCACAGGCCCTCAGCAGGGGTGTGTTATAGGTGAAAGGGCCTGGAAGTGTGTTCTTAGCACCTGGAAAGTCTTCACAGCATTTGTTCAAGAGTGAGTAGTTTGAATAATAAATCAATTAATGTGTGTCTTCCTGTGTAGACTCTAAGGTCCATGAGGACGGATACCCCACTGAGCCCAGAGCGTCTTTGTGGAAGGAATGGATTAAGCCAGCTGAATGAATGAGACACGCAGCAATGGGAAGCAGCACACTGTTTGGAGAGAGTGGAGGGAGAGGAGATGGGAGAGCAGGTGCACGGGCTGGGGGTCTTGTGCAGGTGTCTGGGCTCTAGCCCTTGAGGCTGGGGAGACACGGCCTGGTTGGCTGGGTTAGGGCCATGCTCCTCAAGCCCAGCTATATGTGGAAACACCTGGGGACATTGTGGAGTTTTAGCTGGAGATTCCCTGGATCTGGCTCCAGGTTCTGCATTTCTAACAAGCTCCCAGGAGTTGCCAATACCATTGGCTTTAGGGCATCCATTTGGAGGCTCACCTGGAGTGTGAGGAAGAGGGCGGCAGGGCAGCCGGGGGCAGTAGGTATGGCCTAGGGACACACAAACCTGGGCCAGACCAAGACGGAGCAGGCAGGCTGCAGGAGGAATCTGAGGTATGTATTTCTTGGTATCCAGGTTTCCAATGCTCGGATTCCCTTCCAGAATGTGTCACTTAGTGGCACCTGCCTGGTTCAGCTGTGCTTATGGGTAGTTTATTTCAAAAAGGAGGAAACTCTCTCTGGTCAAAAATGCTGAAGCCTGCTGCTTTCTGTCCTTGGCACAGGGGCTCTCTGGACACAGGCCATCCTGTCCCTGTGCTGGGCCTAGGGCTGGAGTTGTCCCCAGCTCTCAGTGGGATGCACATCCTCCAGCTGTGGGGTCAGCTCTGTTTGAACCCAGCTGTGTTGGGGATCTGGGCCTGCCAGCCCCTGTGCTGCAGGATTGCTCTCCCTAGCCCCTTTTCTTTTCTTTCTTTCTTTCTTTTTTTTAATGATTCTTTTTAAAATTTGTTCTAATTAGTTGTTCATGACTATAGAATGCATTTTGACACATCATACATAAATCCTAGCCCCTTTTTCTAATAAGCTATTCCAACCAGCATGATGCTGCTGCCACACAGACCTCTCTCTCCATCAGCCTGCAGCTCAGCCCCTCTGAGGTCCTACACAGGTCTCCATTGGCCCAGATGGCAGCCCCTTGCAGGCAATGGTCACCCCACCCCTGCCCAGGCCCTGCCTAGTCCTGCTGCATTTCTTCCTTCTCCCTGGGATCCTGGTCATCTTTGGTTCTGCTCATCAGAGGCTGGATAGCAACTGGCAAGATCTGCCTGGGCAGAAGCTGTCCAGTACAGAGGCTGCTGGTCACTCACTCATGTCAATTTTTCCCTTCTTCCCTAACAACAAAACCATAAAATTCTCATTTTGTTAAGTGACCTGTTGGGAGATTCCATTTTTCAGCCACCCTGGGTTGGGTTAGGCCATGTGGCTGAGTTCAGCCTAGGAGACAGAAGCAGGAGTCATTCAATGGGCTCCCTGAAGTTCTACAAAGGACCAGATCCAGCTGAGGAGTCTCCATGGGCCTCTCCCACCCGCCTCCTCACTCCCTGGAAGGAAGATGTGACTGGAACCCCAGTATCTCTATTGTGGGTAGTGGATAAGTGATTCCCGGCCCACCGCCCGCGTCAGCATGGGCTCCTGGACTATCGGCACTTCCAGCTTCCCGTGTGCTTCTCCTGCATTCTGTCTGACACCTTGGCAGTTTTCTGGGTTCTCTTTCATGAGAACACTCTTTCTCCACAGGCTCCTGACTGGTTCCAAACCTGCATGAGAAGCCTTGGCTGTCTGCTTGGCTCTTAGATTGTTGGCCTCAGTTCTCCTTATTTTCCTCAGCTGACTGCCTCCTGCCTGGACTGGCAGAAGAAGCAGGCCCAGGGTGTGCTGGCTTTGTGCTTTGGGTTTTGCCATGTTTTGTACTGGTCAGTCATAAACGAAGTCCTGGAGATAAGCATCTTCATTGCATTGAGAATGTGGTCTCAGGGAGCCTATGGGCTCCCCGGAATCATTTATGTTTTCACCCACTTGGTAATTATCTGTTGCTCCCCTACTATGTGCCACACACCTTCCTCATTGATGGAGAGACCAATGTGGAGCAGTTGGAGAACATCCCCAGCATCGTCAAGTTCATGTTCTAGGGAAGAGAGAGAAGTAGTTGATGAGCTAACAAGCATGGAATCAGTAATGCATATGACCCAGACAATGAAAATTGGTTGATGGGACACAGAATGTCTGAGTGGTGGAGGAAATTAGTGCTGTGGTGTGCATGCGGCTGGCGTGTATCCCCCAGGGTTCATGTGTTGGAAGCACAGTCCTGTTGTGGTGGTGTTGAGGTGGTGGAAACTTTAAGATCACAGGGGATGCTGCCCTTGGAAGAGAGGAAGATGGTTCTTGTGGGATGCTAGTCAATTCCTGAGGAGCAAGGTGTTATGAGAATGAGACTGTTTCTTTGCTCTTCCTGGTTTCCTGTCCTGCTATTGATCTCTCTCTCTCTCACACATGCTTCCACAGGATTCCTTCTTCCATGTGGTGCAGCCAAGGAGGCCCTCAGCAGAGCTGAGTAGATATCAGTACCCTACTCTTGAACGTCCAAAACTGAGCTAAAAATCCCTTTTCTTTATATGTTACCTGGCTTCGGGAATTTTGTCTTAGCAAAGGAAAATGAAAGGATACAGTTAGAAGCATTTAGACTGAGTAACAGAAAGGCAGCAGTTCTCTGGACAGCGGGAGGTGGGCACTTGGGTTAGAAGGCACTGGCAGCATGGGGGTCCTCACGGGGGAGCTGGCCTCACTGCTCGCAGGACAGGGCTTCCATGTGGCATTGAGGGTGGGTACGTGGAGCCACCCGAGGGAGGCAGAGGCAGGGGAGATGCCAGGGGCTCTGTAGGCCAGGGTTAGGAGTTCTGGTTATATTCTCACTCTAAGAGGAAGCTTTTGATGTTGGGAAAAAAAACTTATTTTGAAATAAGTTTGAGTTTATGAAAAGTTGAAACGATGGTGCAGAGTTCCATCCGCCCTTCCTCGGCTGCCGTTCCTGTGGACACCTTCCATGGCCTCGGCCCGCCTGTCCGTCTGAAAAACTGACATGGAGGCAATAATCTCACCAACTACAGGTTTCATTCAGAGCTGGCTAGCTTGTCCACTGATGTCCCTTTTCTGTCCCAGGACCCCCACAGGGTTCGTCATCGTGCCTCTTTAGGCCCTTCCAGTTGTGGCAGTTTCTGAGTCCATCCATATTTTCCCCAACCTGATGCTTTGGAGGAGCAGCAGCCAGGTATTTCACAGAATGAATGTCCCCAGCTTGGGTTTAGTTAGTGGTTTCTCATGTGTTCAGGGGAAGCAGACCACCAAGGTGACGTGGACTCTTCTTGCATCGTATGAGAGGATGTGATTTTGGTGAGACATGTCACTGGTGATGTTGGCCTTTGTGTCTTTAAGGATAAAGCAGCACCTGAATTTTCCAGTGCGAAGTTGTTCTTTTCCCATCTGTCTTAGCTTCTTGGGCTGCTGTAACAAATCGCCATAGACTGGTAGCTTAAATTAATGCTCACAGAGGCTGGAGTCTGGAAGACTGAGATCAAGGTGTCAGCAGGCACCTGCAGGCTCTGGGACCCTTCCTGCCTCCTCCAGCATCTGCTGGTGGCCAATAGACCTGGTGACCCTCACTCCAGCTGTGTGTGTCTTCATATAGACTTCTGTGCACCTGTGTCTCCCTGGCTAGGGAAACCAGGTGTACTGGAGGAAGGGCCTACCCTCATCTTAACTCTTCATGGCAGGCCAATAAGTTCCTACTCACAGGTGGGGTGACTTTAGCATCTTTTCAGGAGACACTTCAGCTCAGAGCATTGCCTTCAGTGGGTGTTTAGCAGTGGTCACTGTGGCTGCGCGTGGAGCGTGCTCTGTGATGAGAGAGCAAAGCAGGTACAACAGAAAGGGGCTGAGGACTTGGACCAGTGTGGGGCAAAGGCCACAGAGAGCAGGGGCTGTGTGCAGGGTACCTTTTGGAGGTAGAGTCAACAGAACCTCCTGGGCAGGTGGGTTTGGGTGGGAAGATGCAGGGGAAAGGGAAAGATGTGAGATGCTTTCCACGCACTGGCCTGAGCCAAAGTGGCTGCTGCTTACTGAGGTGGAGGAGACCAGCAGAGGGGCTTGCTCAGGGGTGCTTTGTCTGAATCTCATTGGGACATCCAATGGGCGGGGGGATGCATATGGGTCTCTCCACAGAGCCAGGGCAGTGCCAGGGGTAGGCACAGCTCTCTGCCCAGCCAAGGGCTCTAGAATCCCGGGAGGCTGCAGGGGAGATGAGGAAAAGACCCTTGGGTTTGGCTCACTTTGAAGATAAACATGTTTCCAAAGGGGACAGAAGACAGAAACTTTCCAACCACCTAAAATGAAAGATCTTAATCTAATTCTGTGCTCTCCTGACAGCTGCGGCCACATCAGCTGGCCTCAACAGTGACCACACTGCCCAACTTAGAGATTTCTGTTCTCTTTTCAGAAAACGGAGGCTCCTCGAGCATCATGTGAGCTCTGCGTGGGGAGCAGGGGCTGCTTCTATTGAGCGTGCGGTGCCTTAATGGCCCGGCATTGATCTGAGCTATCGACCTCTTGGTTTCAAATAACTGACACGGTTTCCAATGGATCCAGATAATTAAGACTTCTCAAATGGCAACTAATAATTTGCATTTGCAGCGCGGCCATCCTTGGGAGCTTGGGGAACCCACATGGGCAAGAAATGGAAGGAAAATCTCATCCCAGTGGTCGTCTGATTCTCGCTAATGGAGTCTTAGAAAAATCGTTTCGCCCTCCTGACCTATCTCACCAATGCTATCAAGTGACCTCGGGGAGTTTCTTTCATTTATTGGAAGACACGTGGGACCAGCTCTGAGCATCAGGGAGTGCAGTCTGCTCCTCAAGTTCATCTGTCTCTTTCTTTACTCCTGCACATTCCCAGGGCCAGAGGGACGCACCCAGATGGTACATTGTCCGAGCTCCCTGCTCCTGTGCTCGCTGCTCAGATCCACGCGTGACATCACCCCAGGTACGATCTTCCTGCTCTCGAGGATTCGTCCCTCTGTTCCCACACCTCCACTGCATCCGGGGTTGAAGTCCACACCCCCCTTGGAGAAGCACATGCACATTCTACATCCACATCCCTGCCTAGACCTAAGTGGACGTGGTGCATGTAATCCCTACGCCTGGAATCTGGGCTTGACGTGTGACCTTAGGCCACTGGGATGTTAGCAGATGGGTCCTGTGTGAAGTCCTGAAATGGGCTTCCCTGGCTGGGCTCAGCCTCTTGAGCTCTGGCCATCTGCCAATGAGAAGAGCTGGTCCTAGACAGTTGCTGGCTCAGGGAGGACAAGAGACATGGAGGGGACTGGGGCCCATCCTGCAGCAGAGCCTGGTGCAGCCACAAGCAGTGTAGATCAGCTGCTGTGCCACGGGACCCAGGGTGGGGACCAGTGCCGACCCATGGGGTTTGAGAGTGCTCGTTAGGCAGCACTGTTGGGGCGACAGCTGACAGATGATGGCCACCTCATAAGATGGTTATTTGTCTATGAGTTTGTTGACCCTCCAGGATTGTGATGTTAAAGGCAAAGACCACACTCCTCCTCATTCTAAAGACATCTCAGGATCTGCTGTATAGTAGGTGCTCAGAAATTGTACAATAAAAACAGTCATGTGAGAAGCAAATAAGGAGAAATAACTGGTACTGGAGGCTAGACGACATCACGTGCCAGCCATAACGCACTGAGCACTAGCTGTGTTTCCGGCAGAGTTCTCACACTTCTAAAATTCATTCCCTTGTCCACTGTTAATACCCTTGAGTGTCAGGCGAGGAACTGGGGCTCAGCAGAGATGGGGAGGGTGAGCTTTTCAGCCATATTTTCCTCCTGCAATTTCTCAGCCCTGTGGGGTGGGGGCCTCCGGGGTGAAGGACTGTGCTACAGTTCCCCAGCTGGATGTGGTGGAGCCAGGATTTGAAGTGGTTTCCATTTTCTTCCAAACCATGATGAGATAAAGGTGGCTTTCCCCAGGCACAAAGGGTGAGAAGGTCAGGGACAGAAGGCATGGAGTGTGGGGACAGTGAGCCCTGGCACTGCTGAGAACAGGCCTGTGGAGGGGCAGGGGCAGGGCTGCATGGCCCTATTAGGGCTTGTGGTAAACAGGTGGGTTCCACTCTGCGGGGCACCAAGGTGCAGAGCTCAGGGTCAGCACAACCTCATGGTTGGCTTGTCCTGGGAGTCTTGGTTTTGGGCTGATTTGGCCTCCTGGCTCTTCCTGGAGCTCCTGCAGACCCAAGGTCCATCTTTTTTTTTTTTTTAAATATTTATTTATTTTTTTTAGTTGTAGGTGGACAGAATATCTTTATTTTGTTTTTATGTGGTGCTGAGGATCAAACCCAGTGCCTCACATGTGCTAGGTGAGCACACTACCACTCTGCCACAATCCCAGCCCCCTGAGGTCCATCTTTGATGATTAGGCTTCCTGAGCACTGCCTGTCTGGTTATTGGGTGCCAGGGCCACACACGGTCACAATAGCACGTTACTGAGCACATGCCAGAAAATGTAATGAGCATGGACCCTGCACTCAATGACCCAGGAGGTAGAAGTTGCATTATCCCCACTTTTCTGGGAGGGAAACCTAGGCACAGTGGTCAGTAACTGTGGTTAGCAGGTGGAGAGGCCAGGATGCCAAGATTTGGACCATTGAGACTGGGCTGTTAACCAGCAAGCCAGGCTTGTGAAATGAATGCAGAGACTCCCTCCTATTCCTCTTCTCTGCCCACCTTCCTTCCCTGCCACCTCCAGGGAACCCACCTACTTACAAATGGCCAGATGCAGTCCGCCTTCCCTGACGCACACCAGGGTGCAAGGCTTGATGAGCAGCATGTGGGAGATTCCAGTGCTCTGCGCCCTTGTTCAGGGCACAGCCCACTCACCCCGTGTCCTCCCATTACCAACTGATGGCCCCTGGCATGGCCATCCTCCAGCTCTACCCAGAAGGCTCTCACAGGCGTCCAATGTTGCCCTGCCCCTGGTGGGGGTGGTGGGCAGGGAGACCCAGATCCTCCTCCCCAGTCCCCATCTCCAGGCTTCCACACAAGGGCAGCCCTGCTGGGGACAGTGGGGAGGGCTGTGGGGAGGAAAGGCTGTGGTCTGTTTTATGTTGGAGTAAGACCAGCCCCTCGACTGGCCCAAGCAGCACCTTTTTGAGACCAAGAAAATGCTGAGCCCTCCTTAAGACTGGTCACTGCCATCTGCTGAGAAAGTGCCCCAAGCTGTGATGGTGAGAAAGGTCAGTGCACCCCCAGGACTGGGCAGTGCACAACTTGTACAAAGGTGTGTGGAGGCCATGATCTCGACATGCTTGGCAGTCTTGTTAGCTTTATCTCTGTAATGGGATTTTACAGGTGTTAAAGAAAGCTTTCTCATCACCATGACCAAAAGACCCAACAAACAACTTCAAGGAGGGAAAATTTATCTGAGGCTCACGGCTTTGGAGCCCTCAGTCCATCAACAGCTGCCTACATCGCTCTGGGCCTCAGGTGATGCAGAAGATCATGGAGGAAGGGCCCAGTGGAGGGAAGCTGCTCAGCTCATGTGGGGTCAGGAAGTAGAGAGGGGAAGGGGCAGCCAGGAAGCTGCCCTCCAGGGCAGCCCCCAGTGCCCCACCTGCTCCAGCCACACCTCACCTGGCCACAGTGACCACCTAGTCAGTCCATTCCAACTGGGTGGACTAATGAAGGTCCGGCTATCACAATCCAATCATTTCACCTCTGAACACTCCTGCATGAACAGGAGTTTTTAGTCCTTACAAAAATTGGTTTTAAGTATTAACGATTATTATAGTATTATCATGGCTACTATCAGGTTTTAATTCAATGAAAATGTTTATAATATTGATAAAAGCACTTGGTATTTATAGCGGATTTATAATTTTCCAATGGTGGTTCAAGATCGTTTTTTAATTGCTCGGTAGAGTCGTGGAGCTGTCATTAGTGTATCCATTTTACAGGACAGAATATTGACTCACACATTATTCAATGACTTGGACAAAAGACTCAGGAATGTCAAAAGCAACATTTCAACTCCCAGGATTCTCACCCAGGTTTTCATGGCGCTCCCCTGTCCTGCTGAAGCAGAAGGCACGTAGACAATGCAGAGTGTGTGTGTGTGTGTGTGTGTGCGTGCGTGCGTGCGCACACGTGCCTGCCTGCTGTGCATGCGCTGTGTGTGTTCAGTGTGTGCGGTGCGTGTATGGTACGTATGTATGTGGTGTGTGTCTTAGTTCAAAATGCACCTTGGCTAGAAGTCTTTTTAAGTTGCCTTTTGTCACTGTCTCAGATTTATGGCTTTAATTTGCTTTGGCTTTTGATACACAGGGGCTGCATTTCTTTTGTTCCACCTTACTTTGAACCTGCCCATGGGGTGTAAGAATATATTTTTATATTTCACCCTCTATACTTTTCTTCTCTGGTGACCAATGTTAAGTAAGACAATGATTTACTCGCACTCGTGGGTCAGCACACTGTTAAGACATCCGTGTCTGTCACACTCACATTTTATGGCTAAAAGCCTGGGGACTGAGCCAGCACTGAAGGCCACTGCTGTCCTGTGGACATGCCAGTGTTTCCAGAGGACTTGCGGCCTCTCTGTTTTACTCACCATCACCTCAGGATATGTCCTCTACTCTGGGAAGACTCCCACAATACCCACTCCCCGGGTGGCTCTCTGGGCTGCTGCAGAGTGCTCTGGGCTTGTCCCCATCCACACATGTTCACACCCATTCTCCTATAAGCTGGCCATGCAGAACCATGTCTGGACCTCCGTCCTTCCTTACATGGCCTCACAAAGGCTGCCACTCACCCACCTTGCTGCCTCTGGAAAAGGGCACATAGGGCCTGGGGACGGTGTCACTCAAAACCTTTGCAAAACATAAGTAATAAAATTATATGGGGAAGGAAGAAAGGATAGAAAAGGAAGGCAGGAGGGAAGAGGGGAAGGAGAGACAGGAGTCAAACGTGGATGGCACCAGCCACCAAGTGGGCCCAAGCCCTGAGGACACAGGAAGCCGACTTCTCTTCCCCCCTCAGCTGTGTGGCATCCTCCAAATCACAGAGGAAAGAGAGCATAGGGACACAGAGCCCATGAGTTTGGATTCATCCCTTCTTTAATCCTTCTCTACAGATGCATATTCCCAGTTTCTCTCTCTTCCAGACAATAGTCCCCCCCGCAATCAAGTCCTCTGTGACTTGCTTCTGTCCCCCAATGTCACTCTTCTGCCACCCCCTGCCCTGATACACATGTGAGACTCCAAAGCATCACTGATGACCCCTCCTTCCTCATCCACATTTCCGTCCATCAGCAGGCCTCATGACTGTCCTTCCACTGTGTCACTTTCCGGTTTCTGTGACAACTGCCACCAAGGCAAAGCTCCCAGCACCTCCCCAGTTCCATGCTCCAACTCCAGCTGTGCACCCTGCTTGCAACCCTAAGGACACCCACCACTCCTACCAACCCTAAGGGCACCTACCACCCTCTGGATGGAGCTGCAGGGTCCCCCTGGGCAGTACCTGACCACTGACCCTGGTCTCCAAAGCTCTGAATCAAGTTCTAAGTTGCAGCCACAGAACACTGTCTGTAGAAGAGCCATCTACAGATGACCGGTGTGTGACTCTCAGTAGCTCCGAGAGGTAGGAAACTGGACGTGGGGCTCTGCTGCCAGGTCGAGGCAGTGATCGAGGCAGTGATCGAGGCATGGCTGCTCCCCTGCAAGAGGCCCCTCCCACGAATGCTCTGCTTGGTATTTGTCCCGTGTCTCCCCTTTCTGAATCACCCCAGCATGTGTGGTGTGTGGAACTGGGGCCTTATACCTGTTCCCTCTGTGTGGGACCAGCAGGCCAGGTCCCGACTTCCAGCTTGGGAGGTGCAGGTGTGACAGGCTAGGGGCAGCTGGATCTCCAGTCCCCTCCCTCGTGGCCATTTGCCCTGTTGTTCCCCTTCCTTCTCTTTCCAGCTCACATCCTCCTCTTCTTTCTGATGTCTCCCAGTGACTCTGCCACAGTCACATCTTTCTTGGTCACAGCTGGACCAGGCCACCTAGCTCCCTGTCTCTGCCTTTGCCTTTATAGCGCCTCTGGCGCCACCATCACATGGCCAGGACCACTTCTGATTTCCACTGCTATCTGGGGACAGTTCACACCACTCAGTTGTGGCTCCTGCTGAGAGGCTGCTCAGAGGGGCCAAGCCCAGTCTTATCACAAAGAGTGAACGTGTGGAGACATGGTTGAGGCCATTGCCCAGGAGTGCCCTGGAGCTGTGGGGTGCAGCCAGGGTGGTGCTGCTCCCCTGCCCACTGGGAGTGTTCTATCTGCTGCTCAGATGTCCCAGCTGCACTGAGCCCTGGTGGTCAACAGCAGCCTTATAAAGGCCCCCCTCCACTGGCCTCTCCTCTCTCCCTGCCCCTGTCCCTTGGTGCTTCCTGGGGAGGGATCATCTTCCAAATCAAATCTGCATGCCTGAGTCCTAGCTCAGGTCTGCTTCGGGGGACACTGGAACTGAGTCAACACTATTCTTGTGTTGCGGTTTTATGTCTGGGGATGGCTGTTCAAGGGTTCCCCATGAGTCTGTGAGCTCCATGGGGACTCCATGTATTACCATGTCCTGAATGCACTTTCTGGCACATGGTTGGTGTTCAGAAGACACTTAGAGGGCGGTGCTCGCCAAGGTGGTGCCGATTACCCCACTTCTGAGAAAAACACCTGCAGATACTCCAGCACGGGCGCTGTGTGAGGCCTGGATACATTTGCAAGTCATGGACGTCAGCTGACCCTCATTCAACTTCTCTGGCCTAAAAAAGGGGAAGCCAGTATGTAGAGCTCTGGCCAACAGGACCACCCTTCCCAGGGCACAGGGCTCCCAGGGGGACGTTAGTGTCTTGGAGGAAGGTGGGCAGGCAGAGACACAGAGGTGGAGCGGACGGGGTTACTGTCATGTCCTGCCTCATCCCAGAAAGGACAGAACACACATGCCTGCTCTGCTTGCAGGCCCCTCCCTGCTGGGCTGGAGCAAGAGGACCTCAGATGAGTTCTCCCCAGCCTGAATTGTGTGAGCCCTGCCTGAGGGTGACAGGCTGGGAGAAGGGGCTCCTGCCTGAGGATGCTAGGATTGGGGCGGTGTTCTTGCCTGAGGGTGACAGGTTGGGTTGTGCTCTTGCCTGAGGGTGGACAGGCTGTAAGAGTTCCTGCCTGAAGGAGTGGATGGGAGGGATGTTTGCTTTTATTCTAAACCAGGAGCTGCAAACTTTTTTCTGTAAAGGGCCAGATAAAAAATATTTCAGGTTTGAGGGCTGGGCCATAAGGCCCCTGCTGCAACTACGCGGCTCAGCCACAGAATCAGGGCAGCGGCCACAGACCATCCATAATCCAGCAGATCTGGCTTGTCCCAATAAAACCACGCACAGGTGAGCAGGCTGGGCTCGCTGGCCCTAGTTTGCAATACTTGCTTTAGAGTGACCTCCAGGCTCCATCCTGCCCTCTGACAGGCAGGCCAGTGTCCCTGTACCCTGCCACCCGTGGCATCTCACCTACACCTGTGGGTGGTTTGGACTCAGCTGAACTCTCAGGCTTCTGACAAGTCGCCTGGATGTGTTCTCCACACACCTGCCTGGCTCCTTCCTTTTCACACCAGAGCATGAGTGTGAGGCACAGACCATGTCTTGTGGGGCATGGCAGCTGGTCTTCATCCCCTACAATTGGCTGTGTGCCTTTGGCCAAGGGACTCAGTCTCTCTGAGCTGAGTTCACCTGTCAGCAGGAAACACTGAAGGGAGGCACCGAAGCCAGCCAAGGGGCGCGGAGGTTAAGCAGAGAATGGCTGAGCTGCACACTGAGGGGCTGGTGACGTGCGAAGGAAGGCAGAGGGAACTGAACAGGAGGATGAGGAGGAAGAGGAAGGGCACCGTGGCCACAGGGACCAGCAGGCTTTTTCTGGGGGAAGCAACTGTTTCTATGGAGCATTGGCCAAGCAGACAAGGCTCTTCCTCAGGCAGTTGTTGGTCTCTGCCTGCCTCTCCAGGTACTTGTGAAGCTGTAATGAGGTAAGTGTGTGTTGCTGGGACCCAGGCTGGAAGAGGCCTGGATGCAGCATCTGGTCCCTGTGGGCACTGGGCTTGCTTGAGCGGATCTGCCTGGGAAAGCAGGAGGGGATGTCCAGGTGTGCCCTGGGGCCCGAGCTGGAGGCCGAGCCCGCACAGTGCCGTGTCCTCCAGCTGTGGACCAGGACTGGGTCCTGAGTCTTTTCCAAACTCCAGAGGGGCCCCCAGAGACAGGATAGAGGGCTTCCGACTTATGGGCTGGAAGGTATGAGTCTGGTCCTGTTCTCACAACAGAAGAGGATGTGTCCGAGCGGGTCGGAGCCAGAGGGCCGGATCCTGAACCCCACGTGGTACTCCTGCAGCACCTGGACCTGCCAGGTGCCTGTGTGTGCACGTGTGTGTGTGTGTGTGTGCGCACCTGTGCTGTGTCCTGGTCATGCAGTCAAGGAACTTGTGGAATGCACTACTAAAGGGCCATATTCCTTCATTCCTCTCTGAGTGTGAGGCCCAGGGCAGCAGCAGGGCTTGATGCAGACCTGGGCGCACCTGGCTCCAGGCCTCAGGTGGGTGTAGGTTTCCTAGGGCAGATGCAAAGGATCACATATGGCGTGGCTTCAAATAACAGCAATCCATTCTCTCACAGTCAGGGAAGGCAGAAAGCTAAAGCCAACGCAGGGCAGGGGCTGAGGGAGGATCCGCACCAGGCCTCTCCCCTGCTTCCGGCAGCCGCCCACAATTCTTGGTGTTCCTTGGCTTGTAGACACATCACCCCAGCTTCTGCCTCTGTCTTCACATGGCCTCCTCTCTGTGTCTCAAATTCCCGTTTCTTTTCTCCTATAAGGACAAACGTCATTGGATTATGGTCCACCTTAAATCTAATTGATCTCTTCTTGAGATCCTTAACTTATTTTACCGGCAAAATCCCTATTTTGAAATAAGATCACGTTCACAGGTACCCTGGAGCTAGGACTTGAAAGTGTCTTCTCAGGGGCAACCCTCCAGCGCACTAGAGTGGGCGTGTGCCACGTCAGCACCTCCTTGCTACCCTTCCTTTGGGGTCTCCACACCTGCCTCTCTTTCCAGCCAGTCATCCAGCCCTGGTCCTCATCCCCCATCCGGCTCTTCCTCCAGGTCTTGCTTTCTGGGTTTCCACTGGGAAAGCAAAGGGCAAAGGTGACAGCCCTTTGGTAGCCACAGTGCAGCATCCAGGTGGGGTGGGGGGCATTTTTAAAAAGGACTGGGGGATGAGAGGCCATTGCAGAGGTGGCTCGCGAGACTGACGAGAGCAGAGTCCATGACTGCCCTGTGCTTCTCCCACTCTGAGGAAAGACGTTCTCTCTGGGAGTGTTTTCCCAGAAATGATTTTTAAAACAATGTCCTAAAAACTCTTCTCAAAAAACCACACCTAAAATCAGAAGCCTTACCTCTCAGCATCTGAACTCCTGACAAGGAAAGAAATTAAAAAGACACAGGAAATTGGCATAAGTCAAGAAGGGAGCCTCTGAGGGAGCTGATTGTGCAGGCAGAGTGTCCTGGGGAGGGAAGGTTCTCTGCTTCTCTGTTGCTGGTCACAAGTGGTTTCAGCCTCTCCTGGACTTCCGGGAAAGAGAGCGGAGTGTTAACTTTATCAGAGTCCTCAAGTCCCATGGCGCAGCAGGTGGTTTAGACACCTGCCACTAGCTTCAGGCTAGTTATCATGGCTGCTCTGGCCTTAGAGCCCTTGTCTGAAAAATAGGAGTAATCAAACCTGCTCTCAGGATGTCCCAGAGGAAAAATAAAATAAGACAGGAAAGGATGGAGACCAGGGCCTGGCACAGAAATGCCCAGGAGGGGTTGTCCCATGGGGGGCCCTGAGACACTTGATGGATGCTTGACGGAGCCAGCAGGATTCTCTTTCCATACACTGGAACATCATCTCACAGAGCTTCTGTCACTTGTTGAAACTCTCCAGCTGGGCAGGACAGAATCCAGAGAGACCCCAGGTCTATGCCATTCCAGAGATGCCAAGTTCTGCCTTCTCATCATCTTCCGGTCCATTCCTTAGCCTCCATCCATGCCAGCCCTTCTCTTTCTCCATAAAGCCAGGGTTTATGATCAAGATCGGGGCTGAGATGGGGCAGAGAAGGTACAGCAGGAAAACACTGGCTTTGGATTCAGGTGACTAAAGTCTAAATCTAGAGTTGGTGTGCAGAGAGCCAGGGCTGGCACCTTCCCTCTTGGACCTCCATCCTTACCCCGCAGCATGGGAGCAGCACCTGCCCTTGCCTGCTCTGGGTACTGTGATGATTTGGATATGGAATAACTCCTCTAAAAGCTCATGTGTTGAAACCATGGTCCCCAGTGCAGCAAGGTTCAGAGGTGGGGTATTACACATTGTTTAGATCACCAGCACTTTGAATTCATCAGTGGATTCATTCATGGTGAACTGACTGAACTACTGGGAGGTGGCACCTAGTTGGGGGAATTAGTTTACTGGGGTATGCCCTGGAAGGGTGTCTTCTCCCTGTCCTTCTCTGTTTCTCCTTCCTGGCTGCCATGAGCTTTATTCACCATGCCTTTCCACCATGATGTTTCTGCAATAGAGCTGGTTGAGCAGGGACCAAAACTTCTAAATCGTGAGCCAAATTAAACTGTTCCTCACCTAAGTTGCTCTTGTTTAGTGTTTTGGCCATGGCAATGAAAAGCTGACCTGGTGAACTCATAGAGGAAGGTGGCGGAGCCTCTGTGTATGCCCAGGACGTCAGGGGCAGCTCCTCACTTCAAGCCGTGACAGGGCTTGTCAACACACCCCATGGAACACTAGGAAGCCAGGAGAAGGTCCCCATTCCCTGCTGAAGTTCACAGGAGCACCTCTGCAGACAAAAGTGGTTCAAATCCATTTCACTTCTCACTCATTAGTTTCTGAGCCTCTAGAAAGGATGCACAGCTATTTTGGGTTTGCCTGTTTCTTTCCTCCTTTCTCCAGTATCAATGAAAGGGCGCTTTTTAGAAATATTTACATTTATGTATGCATATATATTTATTTACTCGATATTTCTGAGGACAGTGATGCCCTTGGGCAAGGGGCACTAGTTCGTGCTGCCTGACCACTGCAGGTGCTCTTGCCTCTGCCTGAGGCACCCTCCTCCCAGTTTCACTCAAGTCCCATCAGCCTTTCAACACGCAGCCTGGTCACTGTGCTCTTTTCCTTTGAGTCTGTAGGCTCCCTGGGGCTTCAGTGACTCTCTCCAGTTCTCCAGTGGGGGCTATAATTTGCTTCCCACAAAAGACTAAACTTCACCTGTTCATGTTCTTGTTGTGTACAAGCTCCTGGTGGTAGCCAGGTCAATGTCTTCTCTACCTCTGTCCCCACCACAGCATGGGCACCAGTGATGGAGAGGCGTCCCCCACCTGCAACTTCTCCAGACAGTCCCAAGGACCAGCCATGCAGGCTCAAGAAGGCAAATCAAATGTGTCTGCTTCAAATTAAGCCCATATTCTGGTCCAGTGGGGGTAGAGCTGTTTCTTAGCCAATAAATATTAATAAGGAAAATAAACCAATCTTTTAGGCTTCTTCCCCCAGCCGCCACCCCAGGGTTATAAATTATGTACTGCCCGAGTCTGTTTTGACAGCTGTGATGAAGTGGGTTTCAGATTCAGAGAGCATTTCTCCTGAAAGAATGCAGCATTGTGCATTTTCAGTACAATTCCCCCCCCCCTTCTCCTGTCTAGGAGGAAGACTTGCCTGCAGTAGCTATTTTTTCTACTCTAAGGCCTTTCTGTTACCTCTTTGCCAAACAGACTCTGATTTTTTTTAAAAAATATTTTCCTCACCATTATAACAAACAGTCAGAGGGATTTTATGAGGTAAAATCCTTCAGTGCTGGTGCAGTGGGCCATGGTTGCTTCTCTGTCCTGGTCCTTCTCCACGCAGATCTTCAAGCGTAGGACCTCGTCCTGTATCTGACCACTGATTCCCCTGAACAAACTCTGACCTGTCATTGAGGCCCTGCTGCAGCTCCTGCTTCTGTCTGGCTCTTTCAGCTTCCCATGGTCCCTCTCTTTGCTCCTATCTTGCTCCAGTCAGGACTAAGAGACACTTTGAGCCTCTCCTCACCTTCGCTGCTTTCCTCAGGTTGTTTTTCTGGCTTCCCCAGTCTGTTCCTCAGTAGCTGTCAGTATCTAGTCTCCAGCTCTGTTTTAGTCTATGCAGGCTGCTGTAACAAAAATACCATAGACTGGGTGACTTGCAAACAGCAGAAGTTTTGGAGACTGTGAAATTCAAGATGGAGGTTCTGCAGGTCAATGTCTGGGGACATACCACTTCCCGGTTTCTGCACATGGCAGAAGGGGCAGGCCAACTCTCTTATAGACTTTTTTTTTTTTAAAAATAAGGGCACTAGTTCTTTTCATGAGGGATCTCATGGTGGGTTAGAGTTAGGGTTAGAGAACCCTAAAGAAGTCTTCTTTGATTACAGAATTTTAAACCACACTGAATATTCCCTATTCTTTCAATTCTAGATACATGTTCCTGTCTGCTCTCTCTTCCCCACTTTTCACACAACATTTTGACATTTTTGACTTTAGGGTGTATCTTATAGTCAATGTAGTGATTTTTTTTCACTATTGAAGTAAGTTAGAATGGAGAGAATATACCATTCATTCCTGACTGTATGCATTTGTCCAATAAGCATATACATGTCATTACTGAGAGGCCATGTACCGGGCAGTTAGCCCACATAAGGGAAACTCAGTGTCTCAGGGTGGGATTTCCAGTCTTGGCATGATTGACATTGAATGTTATATAATAATTATTATCCTTTTGTTGAAGATCTGTCCTGTGGCTTATAGGATATTCAGCAGATTCCCTGGTCCATACATAATAGATGTCAGGAACACCTCTTCCCTGGCAGTGACAACCAAAATGTCCCTATTGTCAGATGTCCCCTGGGGGATAAAATCATCCCTGGTTCAGATCTATTGCTCTTGAAGTCAGCTCCCTGGGCAGCGCTGTCTTTTTTCCCATATTTCCCATCCATGTTTCAGGTTGGATTTCCCAGTCTCCACCCCTGCAAGGACATGTTGAAATCTAACTCCTAATAACTCAGGGTGAGACTTTGTCTTATTGGGAAATTTCATCCAAATGTGGATCTAGGAAATTTTATTTTTTAACTGTAGGCCTTTGGAATTGAATGATTACTACTTTTAGGGCACTTACTATTAATGGACATAGGATTATGCCTCTTGAATACACTTCACTCGTAAAATCTTGACATGAACATATGACTACATGAATTCATATAAGGAGATATAAATGCTAATTACCTTGATTTGATCAGTATATATTGTATATGTCATCAAAATATCCTGTGCCTCACAAATGTGTACAATTATGATAATAAATTTAAAAATATTTAAGGTGAAATATTAATGACCCTCATTTGATTATTACACACTACATACATGTTTCAAATGATCACGCCATAGCCTATGAATTTGTACAATTAATACATTAATTTCAAAATATTTAAAATAATGTGGGGCACAAATACTCATCAAACATAGTTGTACTTTTTAAAAAACTCAGTGATATAGGCATTATTATCCCCTTTTCAAATGAAGCCAAAATAAGGGAGGTTAACTAGGTATCCAAGATCACAGGCCAAATGAGTGACCCAGTGGAGATTCAAGCCCTGTTATGTTGCATTTCAAAGCAGAAGGATGACCTCAAAGAGCATGTGGCTCCCCCTGGGGAGCTGGTACCTTCTGGCAGTCACATTAGCAGGCAGCTGGAGTCCAGGCTTGTGCACTGCCTTATTGAGTTGAGGTCACTGGGGGTCGTGCGATGGAACACCCAGGGCGGCCCTGTGAAACAAGATAATGAGAAAACACCCTGGACTGTGACAACAGTAAATGAGAAGTACACAGAGAGAAAGATGGAGAAACAGGAGGGAGACCAACACAGCAGACACAGGCGCACAGGCCCGGGCTCAGCAGGTGGCCACAGCTGGTGTTCCCCATCAGAGGCTTCTCCCTGTGCTCCTAGGAATCACTCTTCTGCCCGAGGTTTAAGTGCCTGCTGTCTGAGGTGGCTCCACTCTGCCCTTTCCTGGGACAAGCTGAGCTGTGTGGCCTACAGGTCCACCCTCCCACCTCCATGAGGACAGCCCTGCCTTGGCTGGGTGGCACTGACCTCTGGGGCGTGCCTTACTGTCTCTGAGAGGCCAGCGTGCAGAGCCTCATGATGCTTGATTATTGCTTGTTCAAAGGAGGAACAAATGCTTCTTATGCAAATCCTCTGACTTAAAGTCTAATTTCAGAGTGAGAAAACCGAAACAAATGATTCCAGGGACATATAGTTAAAGTGTAGGAGGACTGGATGATCCAGTGGACTCTACTACTCCTTCTGTTGGGCTCACATAGACAGAGAATTAATCTCCATAATGTGTACTGTACATTCATTCACTCATTTATTCATTCATTTAATAAAGTTCTTGATCTTCAATATATGCCACACACCTGCTATAATTCTTTTTTGTATTTTGTTTGTTTTTTAATTTTTAATTTGTTCTCAAATGGCAGTAGAATGCACTTTGACATATCATATATAAAAGAAGCATAATTCCTCATTCTTCAGGTTGTACATGATATAGAATCCCACTGGTTGTATAGTTATATACGTACATAGGGTAATAATGTCTTATTTATTCTATTTTCCTCCCTACTGCCATACCCCCTTCCCTCCCTTCACTCCCCTCTACTCAATCTAAAGGAACTCTATTTTTCTGTAGCCCCGCTTGTGAATTAGCATCCTCATATCAGAGAAAACATTCTGCTTTTGCTTTTTGAGAATTGGCATGATATTCTCCAGCTCCATCCATTTACCAGCAAATGCCATAGTTTCATTCTTCTTTTAGGATGAGTAATATTCCATTGTATATATACCACATTTTTTATCCATTTATCTGTTGAAGGGCACCTAGGTTGGTTTCATAGATTAGCTACTGTGAGTTGAGCTGCTATAAACATTGATGTGGCTGCATCAATGTAATATGCTGATTTTACATTCTGTGGGTATAAACCAAAGAGTAGGATATCTAGGTCAAATGGTGGTTCCATTCCAAGTTTTCTGAGGAATCTTCATACTGCTTTCTATAATGGTTGCACCAATTTGCAGTCTCACCAGCAATCTGTGAGTGTGCCTTCCCCGCCAAATCCTTGTCAACATTTATTGTTGCTTATATTCTTGATAATTGCCATTCTGACTGGAGTGAGATGAAATCTTAGAGTAGTTTTGATTTGCAATTCTCTAATTGCTAGAGATGATAGACATTTTTTCATGTGTTGATCAACTGTATTTCTTCTTTTGTGAAGTGTCTGTTCAGTTCCTTAGCCCATTTATTGATTGGGTTATTTGTTTTTTGGTGTTAATTTTTCTGAATTCTTTATATATCCTGGAGATTAGTGCTCTATCTGAGGTGCATGTGGTAAAGATTTTCTCCCATTCTGTAAACTCTCTCTTCATGATATTGATTGTTTGCTTTGCTGAGAAGTTTTTTTAGTTTGAATCCATCCCATTTATTGATTCTTGACTTTACTTCTTGTGCTTTAGGAGTCTTGTTAGCAAGTTAGATCCTAAGCTAACATGGTGAAGATTTGGGCCCACTTTCTCTTCTATTAGGCACTGGCTCTTTGGTCAAGTGCCTGTCTTTAATTCACTTTGAGTTGAGTTTCATGCAGCGTTTAATTTCATTTTGTTACATGTTGGATTTCCAATTTTCCCAGTGCCATTTATTGAGTAGTATCTAGTGAATGTTTTTGGCATCTTCGTCTACTAGGAGATAACTGTATTTTGTTTCTGTGTCTTCTATTCAGTACCATTGGTCTACATGTCTATTTTATTGCCAATACTATGCCGTTTTTGTTACTATAGCTTTGTAGTAGTTCAAGGTCTGGTATTGTGATGCCTTTTGCTTCACTCTTCTTGCTAAGGATTGCTTTGGCTATCCTGGGTCTCTTATTTTTCCAAATGAATTTCATGATTGCTTTTTCTAGTTCTATGAAGAATGTCATTGGGATTTTAATAGGAATTTTATTTAATCTATATAGCATTTTTGGTAGTATGGCCATTTTGACAATATTAATTCTTCCTATCCAGGAGCATGGGAGGTCTTTCCATCTTGTAAGGTCTTCTTCAATTTCTTGTTTTAGTGTTCTGTAGTTTTCATTGTAGAGGTCTTTCACCTCTTGTTAGATTGATCTACAAGTATTTTATTGGGTTTTTTTTTTGAGGCTATTGTGAATGGGTTAGTTTTTCTTATTTCTCTTTCAGTAGACTTGTCATTGATGTATAGGAATGAGTTTGATTTATGGATGTTGATTTTATGACCTGCTACTTTGCTGAATTCATTTATGAGTTCTAGAAGTTTTCTAGTGGAATTTTTTTGGATCTTCTAAATATAGAATCATGTCATCAACAAATAGTGATAGTTTGAGTTCTTCTTTTCCTATTTGTATCCCTTTAATTTCTTTCTCCTGTCTAATTGCTCTGGCTAGAGTTTCAACCTGATGTTCAATAGAAGTGGTGAAAGAGGGCATGCTTGTCTTGTTCCAGTTTTTAGAGGGCATGTTTTCAATTTTTCCTCATTTAGAATTATGTTGGTCTTGGGTTTAGCATATATAGCTCTTACAATGTTGAGATATGTTCCTACTATTCCTAGTTTTTCTTGGGCTTTTAACCTGAAGGGGTGCTGAATTTTGTCAACTATTTTTTCTGCATCTATTAAGATAATCATATGATTTTGTTTTTAAGTCTACTGATGTGATGAATTACGTTTACTGATTTCATATGTTGAACCAACCCTGCATTCTTGGGATGAACCCTGCTTGATCGTGGTGCACTATCTTTTTAATATGTTTTTGTATGAGATTTGCCAGAATTTTATTGAGAATTTTTGCACCTATGTTCATCAGGGATATTGGTCTGAAGTTTTCTTTTTTTGATGTGTCTTTATCTGATTTTGGTATCAGGGTGATATTAGTCTTGTAGAATGAGTTTGGAAGGCTTTTCTACTTTTTTGTTTCATTAAATACTTTGAGGGGTGATAGTGTTAATTCTTTTTTGAAGGTCTTTTAGAACTCAGCTGAGAATCCAACTGGTCCTGGGCTTTTCTTAGTTGGTAGGCTTTTGATGGCATTTTCTATTTCATTACTTGTAATTATCTGTTTAAATTGTGCCGACTGAAATTCTTTATGTCATATTACCTGAACCATTAAAGTTAGCTCCGCAGCAACTGTCTTGTCTCATTGGTTCCTTCATTGGTACTTTTCTGGTCCAGTCAGGGTTTAGTTTTCAGGAACATATGGAGAATCTAGACTTGATCCTGCCCTCAAGGAGCCTTCATGGGATGTTCTAGACAGGCATGATTGTAATTTCATCACATGGCTGCTAAGAGTTATACAAGTTTTTTTTTTACATCTTTATTTTTATTTATTTATTTATTTATTTATTTATTTATTTATGTGGTGCTGAGGATCAAACCTTGTGCCTCAGGCATGTGAGGCAAGCGCTCTACCACTGAGCCACAATCCCAGCCCCAGTTATACAAGTTTGAATGGATGATCGCTTGTTGGCTGATTTTCAGATGTCTTCTTTCTTCATGTGATGGTAAGTCCTTTGCAGACGGGAATGCAGCTTAGGATTTTGAATATTATGACTTTTCAGCCTCCACAAGTATCAGTGCCAAGATCCTTTTTGGGAGCTAGGGAGAGAAAAATGAATGGGTTTAGGGCTTGGCTTGGCCTTTGATAAGGAATAAAACTGACAAGATTTAAAATAGGTCCAAATAGGTGCAGAGATATGAGCCAGGGTTAGCATTTGATAGGCTCCAAGATGTCTAGTAGTTTGTTTCAGTTAGCTATCAATACACAACAAACAATTCCTAAACTCAACTTCTTAAAGCACAAATTGCTATTGGGGTTAGAGGCCAGCTATGCTTTTCTTCTGGTCTGGATGTGCTCTCACATGCAGCTACTGTCAACTGTGGTCTGGATGGGCTCACACATGGAATCTTTAATTAGCTGTGGTTCATGCAGACAGCTCTGCTAATCTGGCCTGGGCTGGCTCACTGGGATCAGCCAGCTGTTGGCTAGGCTAGCATGACCTTGGCTTGGATGAGTGTTTTCCTTCCCACATTTTTTCTCTTCTGCCACCAGCCTACTCTTTTGAGGGTATGGACTTATATTCAGCTCACAGTAACTTTGCTACATGACCAAAGCAAGTCACAGTCTAGTTTTGACAGGTGGGAAATATATACTCCACATCTTCGTAGGAGGAGCTGCAAAGTTACATCATAAAGGTGTACACACTGGGAGAGTTGGAGGGTTAGGACCGTTCTTGCCATCATTATGTTATGGGTTAGAGTGAGACAAACCAGCTGGTGAATCCTATTTCACTTAACCAGAAACGAGGCCTTATGTAGACAAAGGCTGGGAGCATGAGGCTTAGAATTGGAGCTTTATGAGAAGAGGCCAGTGAGGGTCTCACCCAAGGCTATAATTTTGGTAAGAGCTAGAGTAGGGCAGGAAATATAATACAATAAACATTCAATCCACTGGTCACATGAAATTGGATTTATAGCAGCCATAGCAATTTAGGCTCTCAGACCTACATCCTACATGATGGGTTGAGGCAGCCACATAGCGCTCCTCCTCTCCAGTGTTGGTGTCCAGGTGCCTGATATACTTCCTGCTTTGTTTAGAATGGAATCAGAAAGTGTAGGTGTAGGATGAAGATCATACCTATACTTCCTCTGTGCTAGAGCCAAGCAGGCCTGGGGAAGGAGGCTCCCATGAGGGATAGGGCATTTGTTCACCTGCAAGATCAGATAGAAATGGATGACTCCTAGCCCTCTCAGATGTGAGCTCTTGGCTTAGAGAAGATAGGTGCCTTGATCTCTCTGAACCTCATTTTCACATATGCAAAATGGACACTGAATGATGACCTCTACTCAGAGTAGGTCTCTAGACTATAGTAATCTGGCACAGAGTCCTAGCAAAAGTAAACATTTACAAACTATGATTTCCTTTGAAAGTACATTTTCATATTTATTCTATCGTCAAAATGTTGTACCCAAGAGAGCTTGAGCTTTGGAAGAAGTTCAACCAAATGAAAGGCTAACTCTCTTACCCAACATGGACTGAAGTCAATGAGGTTTGCATGCACGTTCCTACTCTGGGAGAATGACCGAGTCTCCATTCTACGTTAATCCTGTTCCACCAACATGGTCTCTGTGGAATGAAATTTACTGAGTCCCTGCCTGGTCCTAGGGCCCTGTGATTGGTTCAGGGTTGTACATGTGACCCAAACCAGGCCAATCAAGTTTCTTTCCAGAAGTTTGCAATAAAAAATAAAATAGTCTTCTCTCTTATGGTGTCTTCTCTTTGTATGGCTCTTTTTCTAAGGACTTTGTAGATGAGGAGCTTCTGGGGCCATCTTGTGACTATGGAGACTGAGAGTAAAGAGAGAGAGTAAATAGAAGCAATCAGAGACTGAGAAAGAGTCTGATCTGGTGCTTGAATCATAAGATCTATCTTTACATGCAATCACCACTACCTTTGAACTTCCTAATCATGTGAACTATTTTAATTTTGGTTTAAGTTTATTGATTTGTTTTTCTTTCTGTTGCAACTAAGTGGCCCTAAATCATAACATCTCTGAGTCTTAGTGTTTTCATTCTTAAAATATGTGAAAATAACACTTATGTCCCCAAATGCCTGTCTTAAGGACCTGCTCAAATCTGGAAGGGCTGGCATGGGGCTGGTCAGTGATGACCTGGGATGCTATCTTTGATTTGGGCACTTCATCAACAGTGGAGGCTCTCCCTTTCCTGGCTGTTATAAATTTCCCAATGTCTGTGACCCATTAGTGGTTGAAACAGGTTTGCTTATATCAAAACATGAAAAAAAAAAACAAGGTAGGAGATGAGCTTTAAGAAGGGAAAATTCAAGTGAACAGCTCCTTGAAGATATCAAGACTGCCAACATCCTCTACTCATTTTCTTCAGGCTTCTTGTTTATTAAGCATCCATACTGACTTCAGTTTCTCAGACCTCTCTGTACCTGATGGCACTAAATTGCAGTAACTGAATATCCTGTCTTTATTTGCTGAGTGGCCATTTGAGGGCTGATTGTGCTGAAAGACATCCTTTGCTCAAGCTTGCTTCTACAAAACCTACTGCCAAGTGCACAGGAGGAATTTATCCAGAGATGCATTTGGGTTGGGAGGCAAGAGTAGAGCAGATCCTTGCTTCTGTGTGTGTGTGTGTGTGTGTGTGTGTGTGTGTGTTGCCACTGCTCGGTTTTCATTTGACTTTATTTGAATGAGTATTTGTTGAGTATCTATTACATGCCAGGCACAGTGCTTAGCACCTGGGAAAAGAAAGATAAGTAACTATGGATGATGGCTTAAAAGTCTCCTAAGACTTTTAAAATATAGACAACTAGGAGAGACAGTGGATAGAACATTTTTATAAATTCACATTAAGGATTGTTACCACCTGTTGAACATCTTCTAAGAGGAGACTGCTAGGTATTTCAAGATATCTCACAGCATTCCCTCTGGCACCTTGGAAGATTCATATTCTCATTGTATGAGAAAATTTAAGATCAAAAGAGCTGAATCGATTTGTCCAAATTCTGCAGAGACTCCAAATTTCCCCCTCAATATTGATTCTACATTTTTTTAAATGCTGGAGGTTCCGTATAGATTGATGAATGTGGCAATGTGCCCAATTATAAAAGTACATTTTCCATCCCCTCTTATTTTTCCATTTCATTAATATTTTTTATTTGTTTTAATTAGTTATCCATGACAGTAGAATGCACTTTGACACATCATACATAAATGGAGTATAATTTCTCATTCTTCTGATCGTACATGGTGTAGAATCACACCAGGTGTATAGGCATGTAGGCACATAGTTAATAATGTCTGATTCATTCTATTGTCCTTTTTACCCCATATCCCCTCCCCTCCCTTCACTTTCCTCTACCTAATCCACAGTAACTCTATTCTTTGCTAACACCCCCTCCCCCCCGCCGCTCTTTATGTGAATTAGTGCCCACATATCAGAGAAAATATTCCGCCTTTAGTTTTGGGGGATTGGCTTATTTCACTTAGCATGACATTCTCCAGCTCCATCTATTTTATCAGAAAATACCATAATTTCATTCTTCTTTACCCTTGCTGGTGGGAATGGCCAGAGAGATGTATAAGAAGTTGTTGGGTGAGGCTTCTGGAAGGAACTCTTTGAAAGGAGCTAAGTTGGCTCAGAGAAGCATTCTTTTCTTTGTTCCCTACTTTCTCTTTTCCTTGCTTGGGACAAAGGTATAATGGCTAGAGACTTCTTGGACTATGAGATCACAGAAAATGGAACTTATAGGCAAAGTGTGGTGGAAGAGAAATGATAGAAATCTGAGCCCTTTATTACCATGCAGCTACCAGCATAGCCCTGGATTGACCACTCCAGACTCATTTTAATCAGGGAAGAGTACCATTATCTCACTTCACCATTTCAGATTTATGTTATGTACAGGAAAGACTACTTCCCAAAGTATTGGTAGTACTAAGTGGTAGAGCCAATGTTATAAATGAGAAATTTCTTCATTGAATGCTCATTTCATTAACCATTATGTGGGTCATTCACACAGGAAGTATTCATGAGTGTTCTCTATGTGCCTGCCTCTGTGGAGCTACCAAAGACATTCAGAGAAACAAAACCACATGATGATGTAGTGATAACACACACTCTAGGCACACCAGAGAGAGAACAACTAACTACCTGCATAGCAGGAGGAATTTGAGAGTGGGCAATTTCAGCCGAGACTTGTGATGTTGGAGTGTTCTAACAGAGAGGAGGGGCACAGGCATTGAAGATGGGGGTGGTGTGTTCAAACAGCTAGATGGCTGTTTCTGTGGAGGGTTAATGGAAGATAGTTCTTTGTGACAGCATCTTTAGCATAAATAACTTTATGGAGGTGGCAGACTTGCTTGTGAAGCGAACTGCCCACAGTATACTGACTTAAAGACATTAATTTGCTTGTAATTTCAACAGTTAAGATTTAGCTCAGCTGGACAGTTCCTTGGGGCTTGTCAGGCTCTTCAGGGTCCTGAATGATAGAATAGGAGCATGGACTCACTTGAGTGATGTGTTTCCTGGTGATTCCTGCCTTAGAAACACATTTATGATTATGTTTCCTTGTTTATCTCTGAGGAACCAGTTTGTTTTTTCTTGCTTTTCCAGTGATCTATATCAGCTTTTGTTTTGACATGACATAGATAGATCAATTATTGGAAATTATTTGGAAAGGAGGGAGATTCTGAATAGTTTGGGTTCAAGCGATGAGTGGGGAACTTCTAATGTATTAGATGATTATTGAACATTTTTACCCAAAACTCATGTCCTCACCAGTCTCCCCTTGGGTCTTTAAGTATACTGTTGTCTTTATGTTTAAAATACTATTACTGCTCTTAAAATTACTTACCTTTTATAAAATGACCCATGAACTTGAAGAATCTTGTAACGTGCAGGGGACAGAGTTGATCTTTATGACCTCAGAAGTGGTTTGGGGTCTGTTATGCTAAGCAAATTCTCTATTCAGAATGACTTCTAAACTTCCCCCTACAGTCTGTGGTTCCCCTTCTCCACCCATGCAATCCTCAGCTGTCCAGTCTCCAGTATGAACAAGACCCTCTGGAGCACTGCCGGACAGAATGAAGGATGCCAAGTATTATGGTTTAGATGTAAGGCATCCTCCCAAATCTCAGGTGTTAGACAATGCAAGAAGGCTTAGAGGTGGAATGATTGGCTTATGAGATCTTTAACCTAACCAGTGCATTAATCCACTCGAATGGATTGAGTGGTTACTATAGGCAGGCAGGGTGTGGCTGGAGGAAGTAGGTCACTGGGGCAGTGCTTTTTGGGTTTATATTTTGTCCCAGGTGATCACAGCCCTCCCTCTGCTTCCTGGGTGTCATGTTTTAAGGTGCTTTCCTCCTCCACACTCTCCTGGAATGATGTTCTGCCTCACTTGGGTCCATAGCAATGAAATCAGCCATCTATGGACTGAATCTCTGAAATCATGAGCCCCACATAATTTCTTCCTCCTCTAAAATTGTTCTTGTCAGGTATTCTGGTTGTAGTTGTGAAAAAGCTGTAAGGTGTGCAGGGAGGACTTGGGCATGTGGAATCAGTAACCTCAATTCTGAGAGTAGGTGCCAGTTAAGAGGGGGAGGGCTCTGTGGGAGTGACTTCTGGGGTAGAAGTTGGCTATGGAGTAGCCATGTGTTTCTGGAGAAGGCCAGAAATTTGGGCTGGTTGTAGCTGGGTTTCTGTGGTCAGAGGCAATGGTGTGTGTGGGGGTGTGTGCACAGGGAATAGAAGCTGAGATGTGAGTGTTCTGGGCAGAGGACACACAAACTTAAAATGAATACTACAGCAGTCCAATGTCATTAAAGAAGAGCGGAGGGACCTTGGTCTTCATTCTGCAAAATCCAATCCCAACCTGCAGGTCAGCGTCCCTTCTCTTGGGAACACTGCATCTCATGGAGGATCCACTATTGGCATTATTAGGCTTATTTTTAACAATCGAGTAGCATTTTACCTTCCTTTTTGTTCAGACAATAGATATGAACAGATAAGGAAAAGTATCACACTTGTTCCCATTTTCCAAGTGAGGAAAGTGAAACTGGGCAAAGCTAGTGACTTGGTTAAGGAGACTCAGTAAGAGGAGGGACAAGAACTGCCCCAGCTGGCTCCTTCAGAACATTCATCACAGACTCACTTTTACATCCTTCAGTATGCCAGTATGTGTTAAGTGCCTACTGTATGTCCCAAAGTGCTCAGGCATACAATATTAAGCAAGAAAAATGGATTGTATCAGTGGATACGATACTAAGCAAGAAAATGTCTCTGCCCTTGGGCCTGGGGTTGTGTGAGGCATTGGGTTTGATCCTCAGCACCACATAAAAATAAAAAAAATAAAGGTATTGTGTCTTTCTACAACAAAAAGATATTTAAAAAGAAAAAGAAAAGAAAATATCTCCGCCTTCATGGAACTACCCTTCCAGTCAGGGCAATTACAGAAAACGGAATATTATTTTAAGCAATTGCATGAACAATAAAAGAGCATAAACCAGAATGAGGGGCTGGGATGTCAGGAAGGTTGACAAGGAAAGCATCCTTGAGGAGGGCCTCAAAGCAGGACATCCAGGCTCTCTGCTCCATCTCCCAGCCCTCTGGCAGGTCAAGACTCCATGGGACCTGAAGCTTATACAATTTCAGAGGCTATCTTTAATGAAAGGAATAAAAGATTGTGAATAGAACATTAGATTAAAAATGAATGTTTATTTAGAATAAGAGAAGAGATGACAACAACTTTTCTATACTGAAAAGCTACAAAACCTAAAATAATCTCATAAAATCCAGAAAAATAACCTAAGTTTAGCTATGTATTCTGGGCATATGTCTATGGTGAGTTTTCCCTGGGATTTTGGGTGTATCCTCTTATGTTTCTTCTTCACATGACACCAATTTCATAATAATTTATAATGAGAGAATAGAAAGTATACTTCATCTTTCTTCTAGCATGGTAGATGAAAATGTTAGCACTCATAGTTTCAAAGTTATTGTAAGCACCTTGAGCCATTGTTGATGATGCCATGTAAATATTTAGGATTGTCATCAACTTTGAGGAAATTCCACCACATCATCTGCCATGTATGATCTGTAAGGTTTCAGGGCATTTTAAGTTTTCTCGTGCAATGACTAAATCTTAAATCATCTTTGAATTACTAGCTCTCATTAACTAGCTTGTTAATAACATCTCTCGGTACTAGTGTATGCTGAGTTTTACATGACCTCCTTTGATGTCAGCGCTTTGGCTCAAATCAGCCGGAAATGAGAATCTCTCTGCAGCATGTTTGGATGATTCCTTCCTTTACTCTGAGAAAAAACAGAAATGCCGAAAGTCGACTCACTATTTCTCTGAGGAGGACCATTCTTCCTTTTAATGAATGTCCACATTTTGTGCGATCTGAACATTGTTTTTGCTACAATTTGCTTCTAAGTGTCAGGATAATTTCTATTGCTTTTCCTCTTCATATTTTCATTTTGTTTCCATTAATTTTTAATTGAATTTCCTCTCATCTCCTTAATGTATAAACTTAATGATTATAAAAGACTGTGCTGTTCATAATGTCCAATTCAGGAGCCTGTGAGTTCTTACTTGTTTTATGGAAATATTCTAGAATGCTTTTTCAAAATACCTAATGAAAATGGTGTTTTATCAACTTTTTGAATACATTTTAAAAGCATTGTGTTTGCACCCAGTTTTCTCCTTCGAGTTATCAAAAATCTATGTTAACATCCTTCAAAGGTCTCTACGGTCATGGTCTCTTTTTGAACAGCTTTATAATGCCAGACCACTGGGCCACCCTTAAATTCTTTGAAGGAAAATACAATTGGGTGTGAGTGTATAAAATAACATATCTTTAGTGTAAACTTGAGAACATTTGCTGTAGCAGAATACTAAAGATGTCAACAACTGAGCACGGTGCAGGCAGCTTTTTAATGGGAGGAAGGAGAAAAATGCCCACTACACATGTTGTGGCACTTTAAAATGCCATAAAGTCACATGGAGAGTGCTGCTCTCTGTAGTAGCAAGGTTTCCAGACAGCTGACCGTGAATGGTACCTGAGGACAGCTACAGTGGTCCAAATGCTGTTGTACTTGGAATAAAGTTGTAGATAACTGTCAGTTGGCAAAAATATTAACAATTTCTTGTAGGATTTTGTGTTAAAAGAGCAGCACGCAGTATTCACCAGGGATTGATGCTTGTAACAACCAGCATGGGGTCTACTACAGTGGAGCGGAATTCAGGGTCTGGTCACTTGATGTGCCACATGATGCACCCCAAACCAACCCCACCAAGCCATGGGGCTCCAGACAGGACATCGCCCTCCCAGCAGGAACGTGATAGATACCTGTTTAGAAGCACCTTTTCTGTCTTTCCTGTGTTCTGCTTTCTTCTTCATCACCATATTGAGAAAGAAGGGTTGATTGTTAGAGGAACAGATAAAATGAAAACGCTGTTCACTGTAACAGGCCATCAGGAGAGGTCACAGAGCCTGCTCAGATGGGTGCACGCAGCAAGGCAGAGCTGCTGGGGACGCTGGACTGGACGCCGGTTCTGGGCCACGCGACTGTGTTGACCTTCCCTCTTGTTTTCTTCTCTTTCCTGCTTTTGGTTTCTGTTGGGAGGTGCCCTGACTTTCACAATCTATCTTTGTCATCTCCTGTCATTTTGCTTTTATATTTTTGTCTACCACACTTTGTTTCCTTTTCTTGACAACTTTGACCATCAGAGTCTTAATTTCAAAATATACTACGAGTTTTTAACATCTTGAGGATTCTGCCAGTCATTTTCATTTTTATTTATTTACTTTGACTTCTAATTAGAGATTCCCTTCCAATCAAATCTGAATTTTGATATGATCCATAAGTCTGAAAATGTATGTAATTAATCTGAAATTATGGCACACAGGAGAACAATTCAAACGCTTTTAAAAACTGCCCGAGCTTTGAATTGAGCCACTTAATTGTGTGATCCAATTATCCTTCCGCCACATGTATTGACTTAACTGATGAATGTGTAGGAGTTTGTCACTTGCTTCCTCAGGCTGTTTTGCTCCATCACTGACAATCTTGCGTTGTCTTCAGTCTGGAGCCAGCAAATCCCTTAGAATAAGGCACCCCAGGTGTGCTCTGCAGGATGGTAGGTTGGGATGTTGCAAACAATGTATTGTGATGTTGTACCACACAATACACTTGCTGTTTATTGCTGCAGGTTTATGCTCACAGGTGATATGATAATTTTGCATGATTTTGTAGGGGAGAATGTGTGTACGTTATATGCAAACACTATGCCAGTTTATGCAAGGGACTTGAGTGTCTGTGGATTTGAGTAATTTCAGGGGTCTTTGGCATCAATCCTGCATGGGTGCTAAGGGACTATTGTAGATCCTAACAAGTTCCCACCCACACATGCCTCACACTCAACATCTGCTTGGGCAGATCCCCCAAATTTCCATTGCTATGCCAATGTTCCCCCCTGAGTGGGTGCCTGGTGGTAGATACAACAGTGAAATCAGTAGTGGTCTTGCCAATTGAGGTGCCCACAGCTGACTACTGCAGATTTCACCACACATCCCACGATGACAACACTGTGCTGGTGACCTGCCTCCAGGGCCTTGTGTGGCTGGTGAGAGAGAAAGACCCTGAAATTGTATCTTTATTGGCTTTAAGGTCCTTCCACCCACATTATAGACAGCAGGCAAAGAATTCGTGTCTGGGGTGGCAGTTCTGGTCTACTAAGACATGGTAGTAATGAAGGCCATGCTCCAAGACACCAGAGCCACTGTCCATGAGTTAATATTAGGGCAGCACAAACTTGTGCCGAAGTGGAGTTGAAGGAGGTAGAGAGGCCTGACCCACTGCACTAGGACCTCAAACCCTCCTTGGCTCCACCAGGAGTGCGGGGCCAGGCGTGGGGCTGGGCGGCAGACCATCTGCGCTACTTCTCCCAGAGGCGCAAAGGGAAAGCACGCAGGGGTGTCCCTCATGGTCTAAGGTCTGAGCTTTGGGCTAGAAGTTTGCCCCTTCCTTTCCCACAGATGCCCCCTGTGTTAGCCAGCTTTTCACTGCTGTGACCAAAACACCTGAGAACAACTTAGAGGAGGGAAGATTTATTTTGGATCATGGTTTCAGTGGATTCAGTCCATGGTTGGCTGACATGTGGCTTGGAGCCTGAAACCGTCATGACACAAGGGCATGGAGGAGTGGAGCTACTCAGCTCAGGGCAGCTGGAAAGCAGAGAGTGAGAGAGGAAGGGGCCAGGGAAGAAAAACCCCTCCAGGGTGCACCCCAGTGGTCTTCCTCCACCTAGGTTCCACTTCCCAGCAGTCCGTTCAGCCACCAATGGATTAATCCACTGATGAGGCCAAAACCCTCAGGATTCAATTACTCCCTGAAGCCCCACCTGTGGACATGTGAGACTTTGGGGGTCATTCTAGATTCAAACTGTGACACTCCTAAATCCATTCAGATTAGCGGGGGACTCAGCTCTTCCCTGGTACCCACAGCAGCCAGGGCAGCTGACACCCTGTGACAGGAGGTCACAGGCTCTGAGAAGTAATAGACCACAGAGAAACACAAAGCCACAAAGCCCCTTCTCAAGCACAAATCGGGGGTTGGAGGTGGGAAGCAAGGGAAAAATGAGCAAAAGAGATATGCGTCAGAGGACAGAGCTAGCCCTTAAAAGTGGGAAATGAGAATTTAAAAATCATAGATAAGCCAATCTCAGAAAACCAAATGCCGAATGTACTTGTTGATAAGTGGATGCTGATCCATAATGTGGGGAAGGACATGGGAACAATGGTGGATCTCTGTTCACAGGGGTGTAAGGGGGGAGGGGGCATGGGGACAGCAAGGGTGATGGAATATGATGGTCATAATAACCCTAACTTTATGTATGACTGCATATATGTTGCGATTCTATACAACATACAACTAGAGAATTGATATGTTATCCTTTATCTATGTACAATGAATAAATTTACACTGTTAACATGTAAGTCTAAATTAAAAAAAAAAAAAGCAATAAAACAACACTCTCCAAGCGAAAAAAAAAAAAAAGTCATACCAGGTATGAAGTAAAATATCAGGTATAAATGTGTATAGTGGTCTGATTGAAGATTCCTGAAGAACGGCACTGATAAGGTGGAGAGACCACAGAACAGAGGGGGAGTGAAGACCGGACGCAGCCTGCCATGTGGGCAGTCCCGGCTTTCACAGCACGTCTGAGATGTTCAAATGGAAGAAAGAAAATAAAAACTTTTTTTGTTCATTGGTGAATAAATGTTATTTTTTTTCTTTTTTTGATTTATTTATTCCTCTTAGGTATACATGAGAGCAGAATGCATTTTGATTCATTGTACACAAATGGAGCACAACTTTTCATTTCTCTGATTGTACATGATGTAGAGTCGCACCATATATGAAGTCATACATGAACCTAGGACAATGATGTCCATCTCATTCCACCATCTTTCCTGCCCCCATGTCCCCTCCCCTCCCTCCCTCCCCTTTGACCAAAATTCCTCCATTCTTTCCATGCTCCCTCCCCCATTATGGATCAACATCCACTTATCAGAAAGAACATTTGGCCTTTAGTTTTTGGGGATTGGCTTATTTCGCTTAGCATGATATTCTCCAACTCCATCCATTTACCTGCAAATGCCATAATTTTATTCTCTTTTATTGCCGAGTAATAGTCCATTGTGTATATATACCACAGCTTCTTTATCCATTCATCTATTGAAAGGCATCTAGGTTGGTTTCACAGTTTAGCTATTGTGAATTGTGCTGCTATAAACATTGAAGTGGCTGCATCACTGTAGTATGCTGTTTTGAAGTCTTTAGGGTATAGACCAAGGAGTGAGGTCTAGCTGGATCAAATGGTGGTTCCATTCCAGGTTTTCCAAGGAATCTCCATACTGCTTTCCAGATTGGTTGTACCAATTTGCAGTCCCACCAGCAATGTATGAGTGTGCTTTTTCCCCCACATCCTCACCAACACTTATTGTTGTATTCTTGATAAGTGCCATTCTCACTGGAGTGAGATGAAATCTTAGAATAGTTTTGATTTGCATTTCTCTAATTGCTAGAGATGTCAAACATTTATTCATATGCTTGTTGATTGATTGTATATCTTCTTCTGAGAAGTGATTGTTCAGCTCCTTAGCCCATTTATTGATTGAGTTGTTTGCTTTTTGTGGTTAAATTTTTTGAGTTCTTTATATGTCCTGGAGATCAGTGCTCTATCTGATGTGTGTGTGGTAAAAATTTGTTCCCAGAATATAGGCTCTCTGTTCACCTCATTGATTGTTTCTTTTGCTGAAAAGAAGGTTTTTAGTTTGAACCCATCCCATTTATTGATTCTTGCTTTTATTTCTTGTGCTTTAGGAGTCTTGTTAAGGAAGTTGAGGCCTAATCCAATGTGCTTAAGGGTTGGGCTTACTTTTATTTCTAATAGGTGCAAGGTCTCTGGTCTAGGTCTTTGATCCACTTTGAGTCATGTTTTGTGCATGGTGAGAGATAGAGTTTTAGTTTCATTTTAGTTTAGTTTAGTTTCATTTTACTGCGTGTGAATTTCCAGTTTTCCCAGCACCATTTGTTGAAGAGGCTATCTTTTCTCCAGTGTGTTTTTGGCACCTTTGTCTAGTATGAGATAACTGTATTTATGTGGGTTTGTCTCTGTGTCTTCTATTCTGTACCATTGGTTTACATGTCTATTTTGGTGCCAGTATCATGCTGTTTTTATTACTAGAGCTTTGTAGTATAGTTTAAGGTCTGATATTTTGATGCCTCTTGCTTTGCTCTTCTTGCTAAGTATTGCTTTGGCTATTCTGGGTCTCTTATTTTTTCAAATGAATTTCATGATTGCTTTCCCTATTTCTATAAAGAATGAAAGTGGGGTTTTAACTGGAATTGCATTGAATCTGTATAGCACTTTGGGTAGTATGGCCATTTTGACAATATTGATTCTGCCTATCCAGGAGCATGGGAGATCTTTCTGTCTTCTAAGGTCTTCTTCAATTTCTGGCTGGGCTTCCTTTAAGGCACATGACACCGCTTCCCACTCCCTGGCAGTCAATCTGAGCCTGCATTGCTGAGGATGACCAAGCACCTCATTGAAACATGTCAAAGTGCTGGGCTAGTTGTCTCCTACAATTAAAAATAAGAATCACATAAATTGAATTCTTAGGTTTAAATTTACACTGTGTAGAAAACCATGCAGTGGCCTCGTGTTGCTCCCATGCAGGGCGTGATCCTTCCCAAGGTGGCTTTAGTCACTCCTCTCACCCACAGGCAGGGTCTGTCTCTACTCTCTTGAATCTGGAATGACCCCATAACTTGCTTTGACAATAGATGCAGGAGGAGTGTGGAGCAATTTCTAGGGTCTCTGCACATGAGGCTTTGCAAAATCCGTCTTGACCTTTTGCAAGACTTCTTTGAGACCTCCATGCGGCAAAAAAGACAGAATGGAAGACCCAGTGGAGAGAAGCCCAGGCATCACAGCTGCGCAGCTGAGTAAGCCCTGCTGCCTCGCGGAGCCCAGCCTCAGCCACTCACCAGCAGACTGCAGCCACATGAGCGAGCTGGGGAGACTGGGAGAGCCACCTATCATGAGAGTCACAATAGCACAGCACTTGTTGTGTTAAGCCACTGTCTCAGAGTGGCTTATAAAGCAGAAATTGTTGGGACCACATCCATTATTATTTCCTAAAAACATCTTGAAGTGCTAGGACCTAGATTATTGGTCCCTTTGTTCAGAGGAGAAATGACGTCTCAGGGTGTTTATGTCACATCGTACAGTCACACAGATAGGAAGCTAAGGGTGGACCATGTGGAAGAGAGGGATGAAGAGCCACAGGCTGGCATGAGGGTGACAGTGGAATCAGGTATCCGAGGATGCTGCTGGCATGTGGCAGCTACTCAGGTATAAGAAGATGCCACTGGCATGGGCCAGCCACTCAATATGGCCTCCCCCTCCCTTCCCTATTCACATGTAAGGCGTTTTCTTGGCACAGAAACCTTGAAACCAGACAGATGAGGTTTGACCTCCTGTCTTTGTCACTGACTTCCTGGCTGTAGGATCTTGACAAATGATACCACTCTGAGCCTCAGTTTCTTCCTTTGTAAAAGGGGGGCCATAATATTTTTCACTGGAGTCTCCCAAGAAGCTTTTGTGGGTTGACATTTGTGTGTGACTACACCCAGGCCAGCACACGCATGTTGTTCGGTAAATGCTTATTCACTCTCTTTCTCTTTCCCAGCTTCATTTAACCACTCTATTTTGAATGCCTCTTCTATAAAGTGGGGGAAAACATACTTCTTAAGCTTATAGCTTTTTTCTTTCTGAAATGAAATAATGATGACAAAGAATTTTGTAATTTGTAAAATGAAATTTAAATGATAAATAATAAGAGAGTTTCTTTGTCTAAAGTAGAGATTCTGTGCTCGTACCCCTAGTGTACCCCAAGGCTGCCAGGACCCTCCCTTCTCCTGCTGTTCCCCAATCCCACAGCCAGAACCACAGGCACAGGTTTTGGGTATGCCAGCCTGTACTTTTACCTTATTCCTGACCGAAAATCATGGCCTATCTGAGCCACATGCAAGTTTAGGGCAGTGAATACATTTTAGAAATAAAAGATGTCTGTATTTGCAAATTGATGAAGCTTAAAGTTTGATGGAGTCCTTGCATCAAAATGCCCCTATATTGGTTATCTGTAATTGTGTATCTAATCATCTCCAAACTTAGTAGCATAAAAAAAATTATTATTTCTGGCTGGGCATGGTTCCACATAACTGTAATCTCAATGGCTTGGGAGATGGAGGCAGGAGGATTGCAAGTTCAAAGTCAACCTCAGCAACTTAGTGAGGCCCTCAGCCACTTAATGAGACTCTGTTTCAAAATAAATAAATAAATAAATAAATATAAATAAGGCTGGGAATATGGCTTAGTATTTAAGTGCCTCTGAGTTCAATCCCTGGTACAAATATATGTATACATGTGTGTATGTGTGTACAGATATATATATATATATATGTATGCATATATATGTGTGTATATATATATTTCGGTACTGCTCTTCCCCACATGGGTACTGCTATGTATATTTGTACCAGGGTCAGGAATATATGTGTGTGTGTGTGTGTGTGTGTGTGTGTGTGTGTGTGTGTGTCAAGTGCTCAAGGAGGGGGAGGGAGGAGTAGAGTCTAATATATATATATATATATTACATTTTTTATCTGAAGTAGAAATTTGTTTTTAAAGTAGAATATGTATTATTCTCACAGATGCTGTGAATCATGAATTCTGATGTGAATTTGTGTGGCAGTTTTGGTCCAGAGTCTCTTAGGGGATGTGGCAAGGTGCTAGCTGGCCTGCAGATCTAAACTCCAACAGAGAGAGACCCACTTGCCAGATGGCTAGCTCACACCTCTGGACCGGAGGTTCTAGCTGTTGGTGGGCACCTTAGTGCCTCGCCACGGGGCCTCTCTGCAGGGCGTGTGAGAGTCCTTGCCATGTGGCAGCTGGCTTCTCACAGAGTGAGTGATGCAGGTGAGCCTCTAGCAACCCAGCCTTGGAAGTCACCACCATTTCTTTCACAATATCACAGGGTGACACAGCCAGCCCTGTTCCAGTGGGGGAATGCAGGAGGTGAGGTCATCAGAGCCATCTTGGAGACTGGCTATCATGGCCTGGGTCAGAGACGCCCATCAGAGTATGTGCCATAGCTGGGAGGGTTCGGGGAAAGACTTCCTGCAGAGGCCACAGGCAGCTGAGACTGGAAGGACGCGGTGTGAACAGGAAGCTTCTAGAAAGGCCTGAGAGAGTGTGGGCGTGTCTGGGGAAATGTCAGGGGCTGCTACAGGGGAAGCAGGAGATGAGAGCCTCGGGAGCGACGTCTAGATCACGTTCACTGTCTTCACGCACTCTGTCTTCCACAAAATGGCAAAAGGAATAAGAAACTGATATGGCGTGAGTGTTTGTCCTCTTCGAAACTCATATTGAAATGTAATTGTCACTGTGATGGCATCAAGAGGTGGCACCTTTAAGAGAGAGGTGTTTAGGCCAGGAAGCCTGTATCAGGAGTGGACTGACCGCTGTCATCCTTCATGTAGGCGGGGCTCTCTCCCTCGGGGGGGCCCCCCCTCCCTTTCCTTGAGCACCTGATGTCTTCTTCCAGGTTACGGTGTGATAAGAAGGTCCTCACCATGTGCTGGCTCACCCAGCCTCCAGAACTGTGGACCAGTGCATTTCTGTTCATTCTAAATTACTTGATCTTTGGCATCCAAGCCCAACACAGAATAAGACACAATCAGTTGCAAAACACTGTGATGTTTAAAAGAAACCAGAAAAGAGAAGCATTGGTACTTTGAGGAGAAGAATTGACTATAGCACTCATTTTATAATGTTGTTAACAAAGATTAATTGAGATAATACATATTAATCTCTATTATATTTTATCTTAGAGCAAAAGCTCAATAAATGCTTTATTATGTTTTATTTATAACTTTATTTTCATTATTTTCTATGTCCAAAGAATAGAGAAAAATGAGAAGTAGTCCCAGCTATATGTTAAGTCCAGAGGATTTATGCTCTGATAAGGAGGAATACTTACAAAATCTCCAGAAATATCAGAGAGTCATAACTACCAAATGTCTTTCACTCATGGCAACCTAGCCAATTGGCATTTGGATAGTGAAAGGGGGTCTCCTTGTTTTTTTCACTGGTGCTCAGTTGTCAATTCCAGATGAAGTGGATAGTGACTTTACTCCTCACACAATGGAGACTCAAGCCAGAAACAGATACACCTGCTCCTCTGCACTGCACAACAGGCCTGCAGTCACCTTAGAATAAGGGAAGGACCCTGGGAATGCAGAAAGAAACATGATCCAGACCAGGAAGCCCATGGGAAAGTCTTGTGGATGCCTCCAGTCTGCTTCCTACAGGAAGCCTCCGAGTGTTTTATCAAGTCCTCCTCTGTACTGTGTCTGTACTCAGAATCTATGTTTAATTTAGACACTGCAGAATGACATTGGAAATTGGAGCTGGGATTTGAACTGAGATTTGTCTGACCTCAAGTAACAGGATCTTTTCTAGTTCCTTGGGATACACTAGCTTCTCTGCGAATAATATATTTCCTAGTTGAAAGATAGAAACCATAGTTTGGAGTTAATTAGCTAATAAATAATAGTGACTTAGAAGGTTAAAAATAAAAGGATGGAAGAAGTATTCCTGGGAAGAGCAAATAAAATAAAGCATAATGTCATGTGATATCAGCCAATGTCAAACTCACAGTAAAGCATATGATGTAAAGCAAAGAAGGTACTGTGTAAAGGAAAGGAGAGTCTTTGATGGTGAGGATGTGAGAATTAGGAATTGCTCTGCACCATCTAATACAGCAGAACAGAAGTCAGCCTCAAAAGGTAAAACATACAGAGACACAGGAGAAGCAAAAAGCATATATCAAAAATAGGAGACATCAATAATAGGAGACTCAATTAATGTACCTCGGAAAAGTCAAGAGGAAAAAAAAAAAAAAAAGAAAGCCCATACAAGTTGATGGAAAAGCCAAATAAGATGATCAGGAAAATGGCTACTACTAAACTTTATGTACTGAAAGTTAAAAATGTTCCACAGAGCAGTCACTACCCTTGAGCAAATATTAATCCAAAGGAAACTTCAACAAATTGCAAAATGTAGGAATAATACAGATGTGTTCAATAACAATTAAATAACACTAGAAATTAACAAAATAAAAATAATATTTAACTCTTAGAAGTTAAAAGTATCTGGCACAAGTGACTTCAGGGTCTAAGAAAATCTACAAATTCAAAAGTGCAGTCTATCTAGAAATATCGTTAATAAAAATGCTGCATATCAGAGCTTGCAGGACACAGTGAAAACGTTCAGGAGAAAATTCATAGTTTCCAATATGCAGCTTAACAGATGAGAAGGAATGAGGAATTAAGCACCCAAAGCAAAAAATTAGGAAGGGCTGGTAACAACAACCAACATGGAGAAACATGGAGAAATGCAGAAGAAAATAAAGCATAAAAAGCTAGAAGCAAAAATTGATCTGTTGGGATAGGGGGAATGAAGACAATTGGTCAATAAAAACCAGGAGATGATTCTCAAGAACAAATACGCTGCAAGTTCATCTCATTAAAAACAAAAGGTGGTGAGATTAAGGGAAAACCCAGGGCATTTAGAAAATGGGAAATAGCAACACAAAAAGAAGAAATTAGAATCAGATAAAAAAAAATCTGATTCTAAAAAATCAGATTCTCAAAAATCTGTTGCTTGAGTCTGTGTAAATAAAATGAACGGCCTGAGTGAGTCTTTATTTTTCTAGAGAAACATGTATTCCCAAACTGACCTAGAAGAAAGGAATCTACACAGGACAGCCTATGAGAAATAGAAAAAATCACCATGGACAACCTCTTCCACAAATGAAGTACCAAAAAGTCAAAGTGCTTCCCAGGCACCTCTGCCTGAGGTTTGAAGAGCAGATATTTCCAGCACTGTTAAAGCTTCCAGAACGTTGAGAAAGAAGAAAAGCCCCCAAACTCTTCTTTTTCATAAATAGAGCCTTGGATCCAAAACATAAACAAAATACTACACTGAAGTAAATCTTAAGAAAGTCTCATTTATGCAAATAATACAAAATCCTAAATAAAATATGAACATACAATTCAACAGCACATTAAAAATAGCTCAGCAAGACTGTGTGGTATTTATTTTAATAATTCAAGAGTGCTTTTTTATGAAGCAATATGTTTCAATCATCATGTTTATGTATCCAAGGAAGACAGTCAAGATAATCTTCATATATGCCAAAGAGACATTAGACTAAACTGAATATGCATTTTTGATTCAAAAAGGCTCCATAACATAAGAACTCACAGAACTTTTCCTAGCTTGGTAAATGATGCCTCTATTCTCCCAAAGGCCATTTTAGCATATATGAGGAAGTGCTAAAAACATTTCCACTAAATTCGGGAAAAAGACAAAGATGCTCACCCATTACTATCATAATTTATCACAATATTAGATGTGCCTGTGGGATTAAGAAAATTCATGTACAAAAATTTGAATGGAAGAAATAAAGTTATCACTAGTTAACAATTATTATGTCCTAAAAATTCAAGGTGATTTACTAAAAATGAATACAAATAGTAAAATAATTCAATAATATGCAATGATTCAAAATTAATGTGTGAAAATCAATACATTGATTGCCTATATATACATAAATCTATTATATATAATAAAGTATTCCATTTTGATTGATGATGGAAGAAAATAGTTAGATGCAACTCTCTAGCCCAGGGAGTGCTCCTGTCTATATTCTTTCTGTGAGTTTCTCATGGACCAGGTCATCAGGGAGTCAAGGGCTCTGTATCTCCAGGAGCTCAGATTCCCTTCCAAAGAAGCTCCAGGACTGCACCCTCCCTGGCTGCCTATGTGGGCATGTGCAGCACCAGAAGTTCCAGAGTCAGGAGGAGAACTTCCCATTTGGTAGAGGAAGCAGGAGGCAGGGGCTGAAAAAGGCCAGATCCTGGAGGGCATTGATGGTCCAAATGAGGACCTTGAACCATTAAGAGAGCCAAGGGTCAGCACCAGGGAGAGTGACCAGTTCAGCAGCACTGGTAGAGACAGTCCAGTGGAGAGGTGATGAGCTGCTGAGCACTGGCAGGGACTGTAGAGACCTGAAGCAGATGGACTCAAAAATATAAAACAAGTGAAATCGGCCAGATTGGTGCCATGTCCCCAGTATTTATCCTTGCAATGCTATATTATCACTTTAGGTATTATCATTATTGTGGCAAATGAGAGAAAGCAGAGAGTGGTGTTTACATCTTGGTAAGGATAAAAATGCCTTTCTCACTCCCCCCAGTAGCTGTGCCCTTCTGTAACTACGAGTTACTTGTAATTCACAGTGAAAGCCAGATGTTTTCATAATTCTTCATGGGGTGTCTCAAAATCTAGAATCACTGATGAAATTTAAAAAAAAAAAAGAGACCAAATTCAGTAGTGAAGTCCTCGTGGAAACCGAGAGAGAACAAACGAATGCAGGGAGTTTGCACAATTTCTACCCATGGCCCTGGAGTACGTTTGGTTCAGTTTGAGCCGTGCTTGCATGCCTGGTGTGTTGGGGGCTTTGAAGGCAGCGTGTGTGTCCATGAGCATGGGAAGCACAAGGTACGCTGAGAAATAAGGAAAAGAAAAGCAACAGGTGCCCCCGTAGCATAGGCACAAGTGGACTTCACATTTTTCAATGATATTTTATGAACAATCACCTGCTTATTGACTTGTGGATTGACTTTTGTCAATTAGTTGGTCAAATGGAAGAATGCAGCTGATGTGACAGTTCAGGAAGGTCAGCAAACTAGCACATTAAAAGAGAACTGTTCATTGGGGAAGCAGAATTTCACAAAACTGGAAAACCGTAGCTTTCGAAAGTCCTCAATACCCAATCTTCCACTTTTTTTGACCAGAGTTTTACATTCAAGTCCAGGCTGGCAGTGTAGTTTATCACCACGGAACTCTGCCACCTGGCTTAATTTCCCATTCAGATTGGCTTGGTAATAATATCCGCTTAATGGAATCCCATCTCCACAGTTTCTAGTCATCCCTGCGTAGCACAATGGATGACGCTAATCATGTTTTAAAGAGAATAAGTATTACAGTGACATAAAAAGGGTCATTATGTCTTAGTCCAGAATATTAAACATCTGTGACCTGGGAGAGGAAAAAGGCAGAGATTAAGTTTGATGTTTGAGTGGAAATTAGGTGATAAAAACAATTAGGACATTAATGGAGGGAGATTTTGTGCATCTAGTGTCATTGACCTTTCGAAGACCACTGCCTCTTTTTGCATCATCTCTTTAATTGCAAAGTTTCCTGAGAGGCAAAAAGGATAATTCAGGCAATGAATGAACATTCATTCGATTTCTTTGTCTGAAGAGGGCTGCAGCTCCGCCCCATTACCCAGGGGATGATGCTTCTGGTTTCCTAAGCACTGAGCTCCTGGATCATTGGGACTCATATCTCTATGGCTCGAGATTATGAGGATTGTAGGGTACAGGTGACCAGTCTGACTCTTTTTTTTCCCCAAATTTTAAAATTTTATTATTATTATTATTATTTTTTCAGAGGATAACATTTCATTTCTCTGGTTGTAAGTGATATAGAATCACAACACACATGCAGTCGTACATAAAGCTAGGGCTACGATGACCATCATATTCCACCACCTTTACTGTCCCCATGCCCCCTCCCCCCTTACACCCCTGTGAACAGAGTTCCTCCATTGTTCCCATGACCTTCCCCACATTATGGATCAGCATCCACTTATCAGCGAGTACATTCGGCATTTGGTTTTTTGGGATTGGCTTACTTCACTTAGCATGATATTCTCCACTCCATCCACTTACCTGCAAATGCCATAATTTTATTCACTTTTATTGCTGAGTAATATTCCATTGTGTATATATACCACAGTCTGACTCTTAATGCCTTCCAGTGTGTTCACTTCCAGGGAATTGCTGATTAAGCGGAGGTGGGGGCCAGTCAGATGGCGGGCAGTATTGTCAGCCCTCTGTTACCTGCTGGATGTCTGCAGGATTGACTGCAATTTGTTTACCCTCTTAGAACTGCATTTCGTCATCAGTAAGAAGGGTTGTGAGCTCAAATGAGCTCTGACAGACATCTGGCATAGCCCTTGGCACAGTGGCCCAGAGTCAACCACATCTCTCCTCTTTGCTTTCTAGATTCCTGGGAAGAACTCTTTATAAAGATCTTTGTTCATTTCCTCACAGTTTCTCCTATACAGGGCCAGACACAGGGCTATGTGCTGGGGATTCAAAGGTTATTGGAGGTATATTATGTTCAGTAGGTTTAAGTTAAACTTATCAGATAACAGAAAGAATGTGGCTGAGATGTTTTGTTTTATATTCTCACTTTAAACAATTAGTAACTGATACTGAGTGAGCATCTCTTTTAGTCAACTTCTTTTGCTGACTAAAACAGACCTGATTAGAAAAACAGAGGAGGAAAAGTTTATTTGGGGGTTCACAGTTTCAGAGATCTCAGTCCATAGACCACTGGCTCTTTTCCTGGGGGCTGAAGGTGAGGATGAACATCATGGTGGAAGAATGTAGTGGAGGGAAGTGGCTCAGGGCATCACATCAGGAAGCAGAGATGGACTCCATTTGCCAGATACAAAATATATACCCAAAGGCACCCTCAAAGTGACTTCCTGCAGCCACACCCTACCTGCCTCCAGTTGCCACTCAGTTAATCCTGTCAGGGGATTAATTCACTGATTGAGTTACAGCTCTCAGAACCCAAACATTTCACCTCTAAACCGTCTTGCATTTTCTCACATATGAGCTTTTGGGGAACACCTACTATTCAAACCATAAGAGCATCTGTTATATCCTAAATACTACACTCAGCATTTTAAATGTGATTTTTTTTCATTTTTAAATATTATTTTCTGATTGCATACAAAGATTCATTAAATTGTAAAAGTTTAAAAAATGCAGTTAAGGACACATTGAAAAATATGAATAATGGTTTACATGTGAAACTCCCTTGGTTTAATGCCCAACACCAAAAAAAAAAAAGTAATAACAGTTTACATGATTTCCTGCAAATACTTTTATGAAAGTTATCTAGTATTAGAATTTGGGTATATAACTTTCTAGACATTTCTGAAGCTTTCTATTAAAATTTTATGTGTGTATGTGTGTGTACACACATATACCCCAAACCATGTAAGGTTTATATGTGTGAATGTATATTAGAAATTGCACAATTTTGAAAAAAAAATGGAATCATAAATTATAAATTTATAGCATGCTTTTTGCTCAATAGTATATCATGAATCTCTTCATGTTCTATAATTTTTAATTGCTTCCACTTTTATAAGCAATTCTGAAACATTCTGTACACACATCCTTATCTGTTTGGCCAATGGCCTCCTTAGGATCCATTCCTAGATCTAGAATTCCTGGGCTCACTTTTCACCTGAGGGGTTTCTATGTCAGGACCAAATTCTCCCCAGAAGCACAGTGCTACTTTTCTCATCAGCTTCGCCTAAGCTTTTACCATTCTTTTTTCTCCTTTGCCATTTAATAGTAGAGGCTATTTTCTTATTTTAGTTTTTATTTCTTAACTTTCTGGCTAAGCTGATTTTTTATTTTTTTGAGTTCCTGGAAATGAAATGGAAGGCTTCACAGCTGTGAGGCAAGTTCCCTACCACTGAACCACTGAGCTACATCCCGTATTTTTAATTTAACTTAATGTAATTTAACTTAATTTTTGAGGCAGAGTCTTGCTAAGTTGCAGAGGCTGTCCTTGAACTTCTGATGCTCCTTCCTGAGCCTCTCGAGTAGCTGTGATTATAGGCGTGACCACTACATCTGATTTTAGGTTATTATTGCATGAGTCTCTTTTCTTTCACTAAGGCCTGAGTCTGAGTACTTCATAAAAAAGAGAGATTTCCTTAGCTCACAGTCATGGAGGTCCAAGCACATTTGATGGCAGTGGCTTGCTCTGGTGAGGGCTCCCTTGGCCACACCATGACAGGTTATGGTGTCCTGGCTGGAGTGCATGTGTGAGAGAGACATCACAGTGTGAAGCCGGAAGCCAAAGCAGCCAGCACTGGTCAGACTCTCTCTTTATAAGGACCCTCTTGTTGGGACTGCTTCATGGTCCCATGAGGTTGAACTGCCTTCAACCCATCTAAGATTGGTACTCTGGTGACCTTGCGCTTGGTTCCCCATTTTAAAGTCCCACTATCTCCTCACACCACACTGGGGACACAAACCACATAGAAACCCTAGCAATCGTGTGTTGGCCATTTATGTTATCTTAGCCAGTTCCTAAAATAATTTAATAAAGTTTGAGTTATTTTTCCCAGCTTTATAATAAAATCACTTTACACTCAGATCCACCTCTTGCTGGAACTTACACTGTTTCCTCTACAACCTGCCCAGATAGCCTTGTCCCCATCCACGAGGGGAACCAGAGGGGCTGGAGACACACCTATTGAATATCTACATTGTTTTATTTGATCAGCACAACAAACACTCTCCTGTAGAGCCTGGAGAGGCAATAGACCATGGAGAGTCTTCATGGCAACACTGTTGTGCAAAAATTCCATAGAGAATCATCAGAGCAACACTGGGATCAAGATGTCAAACCCAGGAGGCAGGCCGGGGCCTCCGGATGAGGAAACATTTGTAAAAGTTCAAGAAGCAGTTATGCGAGGTAGAAGTACATTGGGAGCCACAGCCACCCAAACAGGAGCAAATATCCAGCATCTAACAGACAACGAGGGGCAGAGGGAACTCCCAAACACTGGCATGGAGCTGTTCCTCACCTCCTCCCCAGCCTGAGCACCTCCAGCGAGGGTCTGCTCTTACGTGTGGCAGTTGGAGGAATGAGTCAGAATGGCTGTGTTCTCACTGCCACCCACAGCCACTTCTACCAGCACCTGTTCCCCCACAGTGGGAGATGTGGCCCTTTTCCTTCCTGCAGCTGTTCCTTTGACCTGTGCTCATACTGCCCTTGTTCAGGGACCCTGCCAGCTGGCCTCCATGTCCCTTCCACTTTTAATTCATCCTCTGCCTGCATAAATGTGTTTAAATCTCTCCAAACATATAAAGAACCCCCACCTCCAACATCACAGACTTTCTTCTTCCAAATGTTCCTTCTTTCCTCTATTATTATGCTTCTTTGGAAGAGTGGAAGGGCTTAAGGTCTGCATTCCTTTCTGTCTCCACCTGCAGTGGTGCCAGACTTCTTCCCTCACCACTCCGGTGAAGCAGCTGGTGTGGTCATCGACAGTCTCCAATTGCAAAATCCAGCGGTCAGTTTTCCCTATGTACCTTACTTGACCCCCAGGACTCCACAATCTGTAGAGCTCTTTTTTCCACTCCCTAGCCCTCCAGCATCCTGTTAACCTTCTTCCTCTGCTGCTTTTCCTCAGACCATGCACATCTGAGTATGGTGTGGTGGGCGGGGCTCCTCAGGAAGCCGCCTTCTAGGTGCGCCTCTGTGGGTACGAGTGGTACGAGGAATGCACTCGGAGTGCGCCTGAAAGGGAGTGGGAAGGGCTGAGAGGTGAACTATGATGCCACTGCAGCAGAGATGTAGAACTGAGTCATTCCAGAGAGGCCCAGGGTTGTGCCTTGATTAACCTCTCCCTTGCTTATCCGCTGGATGAGGATTGACCTTGGAGAAGGGCGATTCCAAGGGGAGGTTCAGCCTCTGGGCAATGAGTGCTTCACAGCAACAGAACACTCACTGCAATCCTCCAAATTTGGTTCTTGGCCTCTTCTCATCTTACTCAGTGAGCCCTGCCTTGGTGAGTAATCAACCTCCACACATTTCCTGATCTTCTCCATCCTGGACTTGTTACTGTGTCCTGGGTCTGCTGTGAGACTTGCCGGTGAATAACTCCAGTGTTTCAAATTTCAGCCTTGCTGGGCCATGTTAATAACAATGACACACAATTCATTATTGTTCTCTTCCAACACCTCTTCCCCCCTTTGAACAGTTTAGAAACCTGGGAGCTACGTGGACACGTCCTCCATGACACTGCCCAGATAAGCTATTCAGCCAATAGATTCCACCAACTGAATATGCGCCATGCCTCTTGAGTCCCAGTTCTCCTGCAGGACTGCTGACCACAGGCTCCTCTCTCTACCAGTGCTCTCCCAAAGGATCTCTGCTGTCCTCGGGCTTTCTTATTTGCAACCTCTTCTGCACACTGAAGGGGGCGCATGGCTTAGAAGTGCTCAGGTCTGCGCTCATTCACCCACTCACAGTCCTCAATGGCTCCTCATTGCTCATTTATTAATTCAGCAGGTAGTCCCTGAATGCGCACAGGGTCAGGCACTGTTCTGTGTGCCAGGAAATAGGACCAGAGCAAAAAGTCACTAGCCTTGTTGGTGATGGTCCACTGGATAGAAAGAGATAACAAAGGAATTGGGCACATGAGAGAAGGACTTCAGGGGTTGGGAAAGCTGAGAGTCAGAGAGGTAACAGGGGGCCTGGTCCTGCAGGGCCCTGTGACCCACAGTGAGGATTTGGGTTTTATTCCATTCAGCTGGAAAGAGGTAAGGCCTGTGGTTAGAGGAACACGGTGATCTGACCTAGGTTAAAACAGACCCCTCTGCAGGAGAACTGGCTCTATGGGGGCAAAGGTGGCAGAGGACCCCCATATCCAGGCTGCTGTGATGTCCTGGTGAAAGACCAGGGTGCTGAGGGTCAGAGGAAAGCTGATCAGCTGTCTCAGGTGCTGCTCTTCCTGATAGTCTCGTTCAGCCAGCCCGGGGCAGCCAGGCTTAGGGATCTCCTGGTAGGAACAGAACCTGTGGCTAGCCCGGAGCCACCTGGTTGTCTTAAGCCCCAAGTGTTCGATGGAAGAGTGACAGTGACATGTACTTCTAAAGCCTTGGTATGATGGATGTGATCTTTGACTAAGAAAGAGTCCTCCAGGATTGGAGGTAGAATCTGTCCATCACAAGAGCCCATCAAAGAAGCTTCCTCCTCCGTCGGACCAGATTTAAAAATGCACTTTTATCAAAGTAACTTGCATCTCCAATAGTTGAGAACAATGGATGAATAGAATAGCCACCACACACAGCAGTGCTGGCTGACACTGCCCCTCAATCCCATGTTGCTTCTCAAAGGTGGAGGGTTCTGCCCGCCTGTCTTCCCAGCATCAGCTCCCTGTTGCTAAACAAAGTGCTGCTACTACTGCCTATTGATGCTGGGGTTGCAGGAGTTGCCTGATGATTTGTGGGGAGATGAGGATACGCTCTTTTATACTCACCGCACCCACTTGACTCTGCAGAATCAGGCCACAGTCTTGGTTAAACTGTTCATTTTGGATGAAATTGTGTCTATGGAAACTTTGCTTAGAGCAGTCCCCCTGTCTCCTCTCTAACTTTTCTCCCCTGGAATTAGTAATGCTTTGGTTTTCTTAGTTTTTTGTGTACTGTCCAGTAAGCCAGACCTAAACTCTCAAAGAAGTCTAAGCCTCTGGTCCAGTGCACCAGGTGACACACTATTCCCTGTCCCCCTGGAAAGTGCTCCTGGAATCCCCTGGTCTGGGTTGCTCCTGCCTGCTTTGCTCTGATGGCCTTGGGTCTGCTCCTTGGCAGGCATTCGGGCTTACCCATCACTAGGCTATCCCCTCTCTATTTCTGGAGGCCTTGCTTTCTCCATCTCTGTAAGTCTGCTAGGACTGCAGTCTACTTAAAGTAAATAAAAGAATCCCGAGGGCAGTGGATGAAACTACTGCCCCTCACATACCAGGAAGTCTCAAGTCAGCACTTCATCTTTCCCTTGGGATTGAAAAACTAGCTGTTGCCATTCTAGCATCACAGCTACATTCTAGGCAGAAAGTGAGGGGTGGGGAATGGTCCCATCTGTGCACATACACATTTATTGAAAGAACAAAATATTTCTCAAGATCAGCCCCAGAAAACTCCCACTTTATTCAGAACTGGTTACATGGCCATGTCTCTCTAGGAGAGATGCTGGGAAAGTGGAAACCACGGGTTTCCATGTGCTTGGCTCAGATCAGTCTTGAGCCATCGCTTGAGTTGGCATGTTGCTGCTCCACGTACAGTGGGGTTCTTCATAAAGCACAGAGGGAGACGGGCATTGGGTCACCTGCAAGGAGCTGCTGTGTCCTGCTGATTCCCCTCTCTGTGGCTCAGACTTGGCTTGCCTGCTCTGGTAGCCCGTGAGTCTCTACTGCTGCCCCCATTGTCTACAATTCAGTTGCTCCTCTCACCTGCTGCCATCTCCTCCCTCAGCTTCCTTATTTTTATGGATTTATACTTTAATAAGTTATCTTATTGTCATTATTTCAGGTTTCCAAGTAGTAACTGCTTTTAAGTGGAAGTGCAGAGTGTAATCTTGACCTGCCTGGTCCTTCAAAGCATTTTTTTTTGTCCTCTGTATTTTAACAACGTATTTTCCCAGAAACTACTTTACACATTTCCTGAGGGCTGGACATCTTTCTGCTTGACCTTCCTTTCCTCCTCAGCTTGACCAAGCTCTCTGCTCACCACTGGTGCAGAGAATGTGTTGCTGAATTGAATCCCTCTTGGGAATGAAGCCTTGCACCTGGGTCACTCACCACATGACAGATTCAGCCAGCTCCTCCCCTCCTCTCCCCTCCCCTCTCTCCTCTCCCCTCCCTACCTTCCTCTCCCCTCCCCTC